>LR738714.1:349429113-349570504 GCA_902687465.1 Secale cereale
TCTCTCCCTCCCCCTCCGCCCACCCCAACAATGACAGCAGAACGGTGACAACTCGATCTAATCGTAATCTGTCAATTGGTTTCTCTCTCGAACATTGTGTCTCTATGCGTCGCTCATTAGCCCCCTTGACATCTAGACTTCTCGCACGCGCATAGCTGTAGTGACGATGACGTTGAACCCTGTGTGCCTCGTTTTTACCGGCCTCATGTGATAGGTTTCACCCTGTTTTCTGTTAATTAACAAGGCAACCTTTTCTTTGTTACTACTAGTGAATCTGAAATTATTCGGGGCAGTAATAAAATATATCACTTCAACCCAATTATCGCAGTAACTATTTTAAAAGAAACTAGCTAGATGCCCGTGCGTTACATGGAACATCTAGATGCATTTGTATGAGTAGTTTATCTTGTGAGAGAAAATGATGAACGAGGGAAGGCCGTATTTGCGAATGTGGAGAGGGGTGTGGGTATATTTTTGCAAAATTAACATAGTTTTCTTCCTATCCGTTAGATATAAATCCGACGGCCTATATTGCAGGATGGCACGCACACCATCATCACCAACTCTGTTTTCTACTCCCTCTGTTCCTAAATATTTGTCTTTTTAGAGATTTCAACAAATGACTACATGTGGAGCAAAATGAGTGAATCTACACTCTAAAATATGTCTACATGCACATCCGTATGTGGTAGTCCATTTGAAATCTGAAAAAGACAAATATTTAGGAACGGATGGAGTATAAGAGTAGACATGGAGATATATCTCCAGCATGGTGTACAACAAAAATGTGTTGGACTGGTTAGCGCCGGATGCTCGCAATGCGATGACATGTGTTCGAATTCTGTCTTTAACTTTAGATTTTTATATTATATCTTACTTATTTAATATATACTTCTTTCGCTACTGTACTGACAGTCACGTGTACACTATACATGCAATTAACATTTTATAGAGGGACAATCATACACACAATTAACTCAAATTGATTGGATGTCACTCTATTATTTCCAGCATTAGAGCATCTCCAACGGCGGCTGGCAAATTTCCTCCCACTTCCTTCCGCGGAGGACGACATCAAACGCCGGCCGCATACATTTTCACAACTCTAACCAACTAGATGAAATTCGAGCAAACACAGACTGATTTCATATAAGCATGAAGGATTTCGTATAAAAAAGCCGGATCTTCATATAAACATGATGGATTTCATTACATTTACATGAACTAAGCGGTGCCAATCCGGCTCTCTTGGTATAATTAATACTCCCTCCGTCCGGAAATACCGGCTCTCTTGGTATAATTAATACTCCCTTCGTCCGGAAATACTTGTCCTACAAATGGATGTATCTAGACTTATTTTAGTTATAGATACATACAATTTATCCATTCTTAGAACAAAAATTTCCCGCCGGCTGGAGAGGGAGTACATAATCAAAATGGCCGCCCGCGGATCCCTTTGTCTTCCTCATGTCCGGCAGACACTTTCCGGGGTCGGCAAAGGTCGTCGAAAGAGACGATGAAGCAAAGAAACCACCTGAATGTGCAGTCATCGCCTCGGCAGTGGCCTTCATGGGACCCAAGTGGCGGCGGCCTCCCGTGTTCTACTTCTCCTCGATGATGGCGGCGAACACGGAGAAGCTTGTAATGCCCCGGATGTAATACTTTCCCTTTTGGGTATATAATATATCTCCGGCTTCATCTATTTCCATTCCGGGTTCTTGTCTTTTGGGTTTTCGTCGTTTTGTTGTGTGAGTGTGTGGCATTCATTCATATCATGTAGACATGTGCATCGCATTGCATTTGTGTTGTGGGTTGCATCCGGTTCCGCGTGTTTCTTCCCGTTGTCCGTTTCGCGTTCCGGAGCTCCCTCACGTGTCCGTGACGTCCCGTAGGCCTACTTTGTTGTTCGGGCGTTTTACGTTACCGGTGTGCCGCGAGGTTGTTGTCTGTGTTGTTGTTTTGTTGTGTGCAACCCGCCTCTCAAATCTCGTCTCGTTTGGACTCCGTTGGCTTTTCCATCCGTTGCTCGTGTGGGTCCGAAGTGCCTTCACTTCGTGTCCCGGAAACATCCCTACTGCAGTCTTTTATCTCCGTCTAGGCCCTTTAAATCTAACCCCGCGATCGGATCCGTCGGATCGCGATCGGAGGGCTCCTAGCGCCCATAAACTCCCTCCTAACCCTAAAAACTGCTATATATTAGACCCTAGTCTAATTTTGGCATCTCCATCTTCTTCCTCCTCCTCCCCCCCTAAATTTTCTCAGATCTGCCTTCCACCTTCAGCCACTTGGCAGTTTTCCTCCCGAGAAAAAAACGCGCCTGGGGATCTACCTCGAGCCGCCGGGCGACGTCCTTCGCTCGAGCGCTGGAGTCAACGCTCCCGATCGAGGGTCCTTCCTCGCCGCGTCGTTCCCCAGCGCCTGGGCTCCCGCAACGGCCCGTACGCCGCAGCCCCGGTCCCCACATCGCCGATTTCCTTCGCTCCGAGGTCCAGCAGGCCGCCTCCGTCGGGCCCTCCCAGCAGCCGCCCCGGCTGGGCCGGCTCTCCCCTCCACCGCGGCCCACACCAGCGCACCGCTCCACCGAGGCCGGCGCCTCCAGGCCACCTCCCGCGCCCCTCTCCGCGCCAGCCACCGCCGCCACTCCGCGTCGCCGGCTGGGCCTCTTCGCCCGAGCCCAGCATCGCCAGCCGCCAGCCCGAGCGCGCCCGAGGCCGCCTCCATCTCGCGGGCTGCGTGCCAGATCGCCACCTCCCCGAGCTGGGCTGGCCTCGCCCCGGCGCCAGGCCCAGCCAGCGCTAGCGGCCCAGTCCGCGTCGGGCCTTCCAGCCGCCAGCCGCGCCTCCGACCCGGGCCGCCGCCTCGTCCGTTTCCCTCCGCAGCCGGGCCGGATCCAGCTCCTCCGGCCCGTTTCCTCTGGATCTGAGGTTATTTCAAAAAACCCTAAGTCCCAGATCTGTTTTTCTGTTCTGTAATGCAAAGTTTGAACTGCTCTAACTTTTTGCCTGATGCTCCGTTTTGCGCGTGTAATATGTCCAGACGTTCGTGGAGATGTGCTCTACGTTTCCTCTGTTGTTGTCATGCATGTTAGAGGTCATCTAGGTGCTTGTTTTGCTGTTGCAAGAGTGCATCATGATATAAACTGCTGCTATGTGTTATTTTTATGCCACCTTTGTCATGTGATATCTTTTAGCTCGTTTGTCCAAATGATGCAAATGACATGTCCACGTGTTCGTCTTGCCACGAACTACGTGTTGCTTGTGATAGGTTGCATGGTAGATTTATTATTGCCTTGTTATCATCGTTGCAAAGTGCCATGTTCATATGAGGTGTTTTCACTTGTTATGAAATGCCTTCTTGTTGAGCTCGTTGCAATCGTTGTGTTCACCTCTATGATGCATGCTTGTGTGTTTCGGGATCACCTTCATGTGCACTTTGATGAGGTGCTTACCCTTTGCCATGTTTAGTTTCGAGGTGACTTGAACATGCTCTTTTAGATGCTAAGATGATATTGCTGTTTTAGGACTTAGTGATTTTTCACTAAGTCTGAAATCTGTAACGTTCCGATGCCATGTTCGTGTGATGTTCTAGGTCAAAGCATGATAGTTTTGGAGTGGATTTTGATTGTTACTTATAGTATATATTGTTGTCTTTCCATCCATGTCCTCACATGTCCATTTGAGTGGCTGTAGCATGTTTATCTTTTGCTCTAAAGTTTCAATAAAATTCTGCTGCCAGAATTTTATTGTCAAGTTCAATATGTCCAAGATCATTGCTATTGATCCGTGACTCCGTTGGGGTGCACCTTTGGACTTAGTTGATGTACTTTATGTCTAGTTTGTGTTCATGTCCTTTGCCATGTTATTTAAATGCTGTAGCTCAATTATTTTGAGCTCCGAAGATGCTATGATGCTGTAATTTTCAGCTTTCGCTCAAATCTTGTTTCGGGCATAACTTTTAGCCCGTAACTCCGATTTCAGCGAATCTTATATCAAACTTGGTTGTTTTTCTGTGTAGATTAATAATATCAGATTGTTATCTTGTTTTGAGGTGTTTTGCTTGAGTGATGTTTTACGTGCTCCTTAGTGCATCCATCATGCATTCATGTTTTCGAGTGCGCATTGCATCTTGTTGATTGGTGCTTGGTGTGATTGTTTTGTTTAGAGCCGGAAGCTGAGACCGGGTACGAGGTTGAGCACGAGGTTTCCAACGAGGTTGAGCACGAGGAACCTTCTTACGATCCGAACGACTTCTCTTCAGGCAAGATGACCGAACCCCGATAACATTACTATCTTTGCCTATTGCTAGTAGTCTCGATCTATAGTTTTGCCTCGATGCCCATGATCTTCTTGTCAGCCTCCTACTTGTAGCCAATTGCCATGTTTAACCAACCTACCTATGCAAACCGTTGCTTGGCTAAGTACGCTTCGCTCAGCCCTTCTTATAGCATTGCTAGTTGCAGGTGAAGTGAAGATGCTTGCTCCATGTTGAAGTTTGGTTGGGTTATATCACACTATATAAATGCTTAAAATGAAATCATCTATATATTGGCAAGGGTGGAAGGCTAATCCTTTTGCTTGGTGATTTGTTCCACTCATGCCGTTAGGATCCGTATAAGCCGGTATTATGTTCCTTGATTATGCGTTCCTAACACGGTTGGGGTGTATGGGACCCCCTCGATAAACCACTAAGTGCTAAGTCTTTTCCAGCAAATCCCAACATTGGTACTATTTGCCTAATAACAAACTAAACTTGCATAGGGAGTTATAAACCCTTTTCTTAATCAACAACCCGGGCCAGTGCTCCTCATGAGTGTTGGTCCAAACTGGGGGTTACGCGGGGCCACCTCGAGGAAACTCAAGGTCTGGTAAAAACCTGTGGGATCACCCATCCGGTCGTGGCCTGAGACGATATACGCGCGGCTACTATCAGGGTGTCGGCACGCTGGGAGGACTTGCTGGATTAGCCTTACCTTAGCTTGGTATATCTTGAGCACGGGATTCCGAGGATACTCGGGTCTTCCCACTTTGGAGTTGCGACTCCGCGGATCGTGGGCTTGTAATGGGTCAAGTTGGAACACCCCTGCAGGGTTTGAACTTTCGAAAGCCGTGCCCGCGGTTATGTGGCAGATGGGAGCTTGTTAATTCCGGTTGTAGATAACTTGACACAATGTTTCTAATACACTACCAGCGTGTGTTCCGTGACTGTCAATTTCCGAATAGGGATTCGGGAGTTGAACACGGAGGGGTTATGTTTGTGGATCTTGTAGCTAGGATCACTTCGTGATCACTTCTCGCCGAGGCCTTCTCTTCTCGCTCTCACTTACGTAAGCTAGATGCTAGTTGCTGCTGCAGACTTATTCTTTTCTTCAGCCTTTTCCTCACCCAAAGGCTTTGATAGTCTTGTTACCCGAAGACGGGATTGCTGAGTCCTCTGTGGCTCACAGTTACTTCACACACCAGATGCAGGTCCAGCTGTGAGCTATCCAGGTGATGGCACCGAGCTGGATTGGGAGTACGACGAGGAGCATAGTCGGTACTACGTGCGCTACCCGGACGATCAGTAGTGGAGTCTCTTACTAGGATTCGATCCGCCTGTGGTTTATTTATCTAAGTTTGGTACTTTGACATTTGGCTTTTGCCCTTAGAGGGTTGTGATGTTCTTAATGTTTGATGTTTGAGACTTGTACTGTAATTCTGTGACGTGGCGAGTGTAAGCCAACTATTTTCAGTTTACTATCCCCTCTTTTACATGAGTTGTGCAAAGATTACCGAACTTGAGATCATTCTAGGATGGATTTATGCCTTTAAGTCGTGCCTCGACTCGTAGGAGGTATAACTCCATCCTGGGCATTACAAAGCTGGCCACTGACTCATCGCTCTCCATGCACCCGGCTTCTGTCTCTGCCTGCATGGCACTACCGCAGGCATGAGAGGCGCGCCCACAGACATGGGAGGCGCGGCACCGCAGACACTGGTGGCGTGGTACGATGCGGTAGTGACGACGTCCGTACCGGTGTGTGCACCATCGTGCCGGCGTGGAGCAACTCGCCACTCCTCATCGAGCTGAACTGGAGCGGCGAGTTACTGAACCACGCGCCAGCTTGCGGCGGCAACTAGCTCCGTCGGGCCAAGCGAGGTTGGTGAAGCACCGAGTGGCCTCGCCCTTATCCGGAGGGCTCGGCGGGCCACCCAGCCGGGTAATATGCCGGAGAACAGCTCCTCGGAAGCCATCGGTAGTGTGGAGAAAATGGTGAAGGAGGAGATGGGGGAGCGATGGAGGGGTGCGATTCTTGCCCGCTGTCTGTCTAGCCTCGTGTAAATAGAGGGTGGATGGTAGGAGCTTGGCCGGCGTCTGGCCTCGTTTAAACTGAGGGCGGACGGGAGGAGCTCGCCCGGTGTTGCGTTTAATTCCGGCCCGCTCATGGACGAACGTGTGGCCGGAGTAGGTTTCTCGGTTTGCATGCGGGTTTAACGGAGGGGTTTGATGGAGGCGAGGAGGCGTGTTCAGCCGGGCGTGCAGCGGGCGGCGCAGTACTATTTGATTTGACAGCGGGCGGCGCAGTTCCCGATACGTCTTTAATGCAGACGAGGGAGGGAGTAGAGGTTCCCGAAATGTTGAACGGCCAATGCATCCTCCTTCAATTAATGCATGAGGGAAGTAATGGGAGGAGGACCGGGAAAAGTGGCTGCACGATGTGAATGCAATGCAGTTTGCCCTCATATAAAGGCGCCCCTCCATTCACATGCATTAACCACATCATACGCACCTAAGCATTTGCCTAAGCACCTACACTAAGCGCAAAAGAGCTCACTCCAGACCCATGGCGGCGATGCGCGCGAGCGGCCAGCGGCTGTGCCAGATGGTCCACGACATCGGCCTGCGGCATGGCGCCGAGGATCATCTCCAGACTGTGTTGGAGACCGGTTGGTGGATGGCCACCGTCGACGCCAACTACGACTCTCAGTTGGACCAGATGATAGTTGCCACCACCAACAAGTTAACCATCCTCAAGAAGCTCGCGGACGACATCGCCGTACTCCTCGAGCCCGCACGCCCGGGCTCCACATTGCCTGCCACCCTAACCGGCCTCCATGGCCGGAACCTATTTCAAGTACTGGTGGTCCAGCGACTGCCCGCCGACGCCACAAAGAATGTCCACCTGGAGGTCGCGCTTGCCGCGAGGCGCCTCGCCCTGCAAGAATTCGTCGACCTACACATCCACGTGTACGAGCAAATCGTGTACATAGGTATCTACAAGGCCAGAGAGGGCGCTACAATGTTGGCCTTCCTCAACCGGCTGGAAGCCTTGGATGCCTTTTCTGAGAAGCATCTCGACCTCGCCACAAAATCCGCCACTCCTTAGCCGCCGGTCGATGGCCCGATGCACTAAGTTGAGGAGGAGGAGGTCGTACATTGATGGATGCATCTTTCTTATTGCCTTCTGTAACCACCACTGGGATCACATCATCAGTGTGGCCTTAATTCTTATTGTGTTGTTGCATTCTTGTTCCAGTCAATAGCGACATGTGCGATCCCTTTGATTAATTATATGCATCATTGTAACTAGTACTCCATCCGTCAATTTATAAGTTGTGCTTACCTTTTCCATCAACTTCATGCAACACGTGGGCATCTTGCTAGAAACACTAGAACATGTCGGACCACGTGTGACCAAACCAACGATGCGCCAACCTAGCTAATACGTACCCTGCTTATCTGGCGGAATAGCCCCGCCCTAGCGTTTCCAATCGTTATTTCTATCTATCGATCGTGCCAAGGAGCAGAACAAAAATGTTACAATTTATACATGTTTCTCTACTCCTACTCCTATAAAAGACTCAGTTGTTGATGGTGGTGTGTCTGCCATCCGTCGTTTCTGACCATTAGATCTGCATCTAACGGTTGTGAGGTAAGTTGTGGCATTTTTGCAACAATAGCCCACTTCTCTGCTCCAATTTGCAGAACACCCCTTATTATCTTGAAAGCAACCACATCCCTCCCTCACCTCATCAAAATAGCCTGAGAAATATATATATACTCCTATAAAAGACTCACTTGGTGATCGTGGTGTGTCTGCCATCCGTCGTTTCTGACCATTAGATCTGCATCTAACGGCTGTGAGGTAAGTTGTGCCATTTTTGCAACAATAGCCCACTTCTCTGCTCCAATTTGCAGAAAACCCCTTATTATCTTGAAAGCAACCACATCCCTCCCTCACCTCATCAAAACAGCCCGAGAAATATATTTTGAGTGAAAAGTACTCCCTCCGTTCCTAAATATTTGTCTTTCTAGAGATTTCAATACGTGACTAGATATGGAGAAAAATGAGTGAATCTACACTTCAAAATATGTCTATATAATCCGTATGTGATACTCCATTTGAAATCTCTAAAAAGTCAAATATTCAGGAATGGAGGGAGTAATATATTAGGAGTATATCAAAACTAGAGTGATTTCTTTCAAGTTTGTGAACAAGTACTACTATTCTACTTCTTTGGATCCGTCGCAACACACGGGCACATTGCTAGTAAAAGGAAAAGGCCCGTCGCGTTCGCGTCGCACTCCCCCCAGACACGCTAGGAAATCGGGAGTACTCCACGGCCCGTCCGGCACGACACATAGCTTAGGGAAGGCGTGTTGCCAAGCATTTTCACTTTCATGTGGGACCGCCATTGACCAAACTGACTATTGGCAAATCGCACCCCGCCCGCCGCCGGGTTGCAAAACAGAAACGAGGGGAAGATCTAGCTATAGCACGGAAGCCAAGAAATTTGGTGTCAGATGGGGCTCGTTGATAGAGTAGAAGCATTCCGTACTAATCTACTCCTAATAGTACCAAGTTTGTACTACACAACTAGTACTACCACTGTACAACTAGTAGGTACGTGCACGGCACAGCATCGTAGGAGCAAAAAACGGGAAGATCTTGTTTTGGGTGATTTATCTTTTTTTGTCAACGTAGTATGAATAATATGATGTGGGGGGCACCCATGAAGCTTATGTGGCTTGGTTGCATGGCTACGAAAGGTTAGAGAAAAATAAATAGATAATGTATTTAGAGTGCACTCCACTAAACAGATATACTTTAGATCCATTGCAACGGGCCAGCACATCTATATCTATACCCCCTATATAGTGTGTGAATAACTTTTGTCGGCGTCCTGGGAACTAGGGTACCCAGACTTGCCTGTCTGCGAACCACGACGCGCTCCTACTACGGCCTGGTACGGCCCAACTGATCGACCAGCTGCTCAAGACCCTCGTGAAGGGGCTAGACCTCGCGAGGAGAACGACGACAAGACTCCCTCAAGAGCGTCCTCGGCTAGGTTGCTCCGGAGGGGCGGAGAGTCCAAGGCCAAGCCTGCCTTAGGAGGAGACAGTGACACGAGCAGTGACGCACCGCACCAGCGGGTGCCAGCGCGTGCCAGCGGCGCAGTTGCCATTTTGGTGCAAAGGAGACAACGTAGGCGCAGGTTCCTGAGGAGCAGGACAAAGGTTTCCCTATTGGTGCAACAAGACCGAAGACCGCAAGGACGACAGGGAGGATAGCCCACCACCGCGTCACCACCTGATCCCTTTGCAGGCGAAGACCGCTTTTGTCAGGATAGGAACGTCCTTGTGTTCCCCCTCAAAATGGCCGTTGTGGGATCCCGTCCCGCCTAAAAATTTCGGGGGAAGAGGACCCTGGCCGCCTATATAAGTAGCTAGGATCTCCACGATGGGGGGATCAGATCCAGAGACTCCACCCACACACAAAGGAGCGAGAACCCTTGCCTCCTGACCCACCTGAGTTCTCCTCCTGAGCTCAGGAACTGCTGTACCCGTTCATACTAAAGCCCTCCCGAGGCTAATCCACCAAAGCAGGAAGTAGGGTTTTACACCGCAAGGTGGCCTGAACCTGGGTAAATTCGTGTGTGATTTACTTGTTGTTCTCTTGAATCTCTTCATTGGACGACGGCGAGACGCTAGGTAGACGAGAGTGGGAGAGATCTTCATTCATGCCCCTGTGTTAGAACTTCTTGGGTTTGCGGAGCCCGTAATCCGACATTAGGCCCGCCAGGTAGGGGGCGTGTCAAAATCTCGCCTCTCTGACGACCTCGCCTCCCCTCTCCTGCTTCGCGCCACCATGATGTCGTTGCCTGCCGCATCCGCGTGGAGGCTAGCGCTGCCCCCATCGTCCAAGCGGCATCGGTGGACCGCGCCACCCATGGTCGCTCCGCCTCCTTCCCCGACGACGTTTTCGCCGGTCGGGCCACCGTAGAGCGGCCTGCTCCGCCACTTCCTCTCCATGTGGCCTCGCCAGCAGCGCTCTTGGTGGCACGAAGGCTGTCCCCGCACCGGCCACCCATGGAGGAGCTCGGCGCTCGAACGACCCGTGTCACCGTGCTGCGGGGCACTGCTGGCGGTGGGCTGCCCTACCACGGGGTCACCTTCCTCCTCGGAGGATCCCAAGCACGGGCGTCGGCCCGGCATGTCAAGTCACACTTTCGGCAGGTCGGGGCCACCGCCCAGCCATAGGAGCCCCCGCAGGCACAGAGCGCGCGGGAGCACGTCTTCACCTTTAGTCCAGGCGACTGCGCCACGGTTGCAGCTGGCACGGGCGTCCTCCCCACGGCAGCTCCTCCCCACCAAGCCCTTCTCAAGGGTCGTGGGCTCGGCCGTCCCGCTCGGCCAGATCCGCCTTCCGGTCACCTTCTGTACACCCGCTAACTACCGGACTAAGCTCATCGACTTCAACGTTGCGCCCATACACCTGCCCTACAATGCCGTCCTCGGCTTCCCAGCCTTGGCGAAATTCATGGCGGCGACTCGCCCGGGCTACAACACCGTCAAGATGCCCGGGAGTAGCGGCGTCATCACAATCAAAGGGGACCCCAAGGCCGCCCTTCAGGTCCTCGGGCGCGCTTACAGGGCTGTTGCCGTAGCTCATTCAGATGCGAAGGGGGCTTCGGAGATGCCGGAAGCCGCGCCTGCCAAGAAGAAGCAGCTCTTCTCTCAGGACCCGGCGAGACGAAGCAGGTGCCCGCTGACGAGGAGGGCTCAGGAGCCACCTTTACCATTGGCACGGGCATGGACCCTGAGCAAGAGGCAGCGTTGGTTAGCTTCCTCAGGATAACAAGGATGTATTCGCCTGGAAAGCCGCTGACTTGGTCAGGGTGCCTAGGCACGTCATCGAGCATCACCTTACGGTGTGCCCCAATGCGCGCCCTATCAAGCAAAAAGCATGCAGACAGGCCCTGGAGAAGCAGGCCTTCATCATTGTGGAGGTTCAGAAGCTAGAGGAAGCAGGCGTCATACAGGAGGTACGGCACCTGGAGTGGCTGGCCAACCCCGTCATAGTCCCGAAGAAAGGAGGCAAGGAGCGCATGTGCGTCGACTTCATGAGCCAGGACACGTTCCCTTTCCCGCGCATTGACCAGATTGTGGATTCAACGGCTGAGTGCGACCTGCTCTGCTTCCTCGACGCCTTCTCGAGCTACCACCAAATTAAGATGGCGGTGGAGGATGTGGAGAGAACATCGTTCTTGGCCCCTTATGGGGTCTACTGCTACACCTGCATGCCTTTCGGGCTCAGGAACGCGGGCGCCACCTTCTAGCGCCTGATGCACATCACCCTCGGCCCTCAGCTAGGGAGGAACGTGGAGGCCTACATCGACGACATCGTGGTCAAGACCAGAGAGGCCAGGACTCTCATCCAAAACCTAGAAGAAACGTTCGCAAACCTGCGCAAGGTGAAGTTGTGCCTCAACCCAGAGAAGTGTGTGTTTGGTGTACCCTCTCGCAAGTTGCTAGGGTTCCTGGTTTCACGCCGGGGCGTTGAAGCTAATCCAGAGAAGATCAAGGCCATCGAAAGAATGAAGCCGCCTACAAACCTGAAAGAGATGCAAAAGCTTGCGGGATGCTTAACGTCCCTGGGGAGCTTCATCTCTAAGCTTGGTGAACGCGCCCTCCCGTTCTTCAAGCTCATGAAGAAGAGGGGGCCCTTTGAGTGGACTCCGGAGGCCGATGCCGCCTTCCGGGCTCTCAAGGAATACCTCACCAGCCCGCCGGTTATGGTAGCACCACGACCCCTGGAACCCATGACTCTCTATCTCGCCGCGAAGTCTCACTCCGCTAGAGCAGCGCTAGTGGTGGAGCGAGAGGAGAGGCCCCGAAGCGCGAGGCCACGGGGCAATTTGGCATCCTCAGGACTCCCGTCCCCTCATGGCATAGTTCCAGAGGTAGATTCAACCATGGTTACAGGCAGCCCCGCCGTCCAGCAAGAAGCACCCAAGATTCCTGAAGCGCCGACCCTCGTGGAGCACCCAGTGTACTTCGTCAACACTGTACTGCGCGACGCGCGCTCGCGCTACCCGATGCCTCAAAAGCTGCTCCTGGCGCTCCTTGTGGCCTCCAGGAAGATTCACCATTACTTCCAGGACCACCCTAACAAGGTTGTCTCGTCATACCCTCTCGAGAAAGTGCTCCGGCGCCCGAATGTCGTCGGGAGGGTAGCCAAGTGGAACATCAAGCTCCAGGCATTCCAGTTGGAGTTCAGGACCACGCGAGTGATCAAGGGAGCGGCTCCGATAGACTTTGTGGCAGAATGGACCAATGCGCCGGAGCAGGGGGCTAGCGAGGATCGCTCGCTGGCCCACGACGATGAAGCCCCGGACGAATGGGTGGTATACTTCGATGCTGCCTTCTCGCGCCTTGGCGCGGGAGCTGGAGCTGTGTTGGTATCTCCTACTCAGGACAAGTTGTACTATGCCGTGCAACTTTGATTCCGGCAAGGCGAGAAGGTCTCCAACAACATCGCAGAGTATGAAGGCCTGATTGCTGGGCTCAAGGCCGCCGCTGCGCTCGGGGTCAAGCGCCTCACCATCAAAGGCGATTCGCAGCTCCTCGTCAACTTCTCCAATAAGAAATACCAGCACAAGGACGAGCACATGGAGGCATACCTGGAGTTGGTGCATAAGATGGAAAAACGATTCCGAGGGTTGGAGGTGTAGCACATGCCGAGACGCACGAACAAGGAAGCGGATGAAATCGCCAAGCGAGCCTCCATGTGGGAGCCTCAGAGGCCGGGCATCTTCGAGGAGCGGCTGCTCAAGCTGTCGGCAAAACTGCCCGCTCCTGAGCCGGCGTCCCCTCGGCAGGGGCTACCTGTGACGCCTGCAGCCGGAGCCCCGCCCTGCGGACCGACCTTCGGAGCCTTCCTTCTACTCGCTGCGGAGCCCGAGGAGGTTTGCTGGACCCAAGAGCTCAAGATGTACCTACCACACGATACCTTGCCAGACAAGGAGGAAGACGCGGAGGGTGTGGTCCGACAGGTCTCAGCTTACTGCATCCAAGACGACGAACTCTACAGGAGGCGCCCCAATGACGTCTCACTAAAGTGCATCTCGAGGAAACAAGAACGCAAGCTGTTGGCCGACATCCACGATGGGGACTACAGTCACCATTCGTCGTCCCACACCCTCGTGGGCAAGGCCTTTCACAGAGGCTTCTACTGGCCCACGACGCTTAACGACGCCACGGAGGTTGTGCAGGCTTGCGAGGCGTGCCAGTTTCACGCCAAGCAGATCCACCAACCAGCGTAGGGCCTCCATTCAATCCCGCTCTCCTGGCCCTTCTAGGTCTGGGGATTGGACATCCTGGGTCCATGTCCCCGGGCAGCGGGGGGCTACCGCTTCCTGTACGTCGCCATCGACAAATTCACCAAGTGGGCAGAGGTGGAGCCTGTTCGCGCGATACCAGCCAGGTCTGCCGTCAAGTTCATCCAGGGCCTCGTGAGGCGATCCGGGGTCCCCAGCCACATCATCACGAATAACGGTTTGCAGTTCACAAGCAATCTCTTCAGGTCATATTGTGCTAACCTTGGAACACAGATCTGCTATGCCTCGGTGGCTCACCCCAGGAGCAACGGTCAGGCCGAACGCGCCAACGCAGAAGTCTTGCGTGGCCTCAACACGCGCAGCTTTAAGAAGAAGCTCGAGGCTTGCGGCAGGGGCTGGATCGAGGAGCTCTAGTCCGTGCTGTGGTCGATTCGAACTGCCGCTAGCAAACCCACGGGAGAAACTCCTTTCTTTCTCGTCTATCGGGCGGAGGCGGTCCTCCCTCACGAGGTCTTGGCTTTCAACGAGGAATGCCAGGACGCCGCCTGGCGGATGGACCTCGTGCTTGGCGAGGAGGGCCGCCGCCGAGCTGCCCTTAGGGCAGCGCGATATCAGCAGGCGCTGCGGTGGTCAACGTGGTAAAGGAACGGCTTCCATCGGACGTGGACTGTACGTGGAGAGGCTGACAGCTGGGTCCACGACGACAGCAAGGAAGTGCCTCCTTATTACGCGAAAAATAATGATTCCTCCACCTGACAGCAGGAAGCCACCGGACGGGCTATCGTATTTCGCAAAAAAAGTTTCCCCCCTGACTGCTGGGACCCACCGGATAGGCCACCATTTTGCGTGAAAAAACGCTCCCCCCGCTGTCAGCTCGGACCCACCGGAAGCACCTCCTTATTACGCACAAAAAAATGAATACTCCCCCTGCTGGTTGGGACCCACCTTGGTGGGAGGCTGACTTGTGGGCCTACTAAGTTGACGGGGACGGAGTGCTTTGTCAACTTAGTCAATATGAACGATTCTAGCTCCAGTGACCGTACGATGTCCATCCAATGGCCGTAGTGCTTCTTCAACCTCTGGTCTTGTTGCTCCAGCCTCCCAAAGCAGCGCCAGTCATGCCGCATGCTCCTGCCTCCCGTGGCCGGCTGTGCTGCCGCGGAGGCCTCACCGCCCCCTACTATTCCCACTACCGGCCAGGCCATCCCTCTACTCACCCACACCCCCTGTTATTCTATGGCGACGGCAGCCTCATGCCGCAACGAACCAGTGAACCCTCGTACTTCTCTATGAGTGGGCATCCACTGCCGCGTCTTCCCCGTCTCCGCATCATCCCCTTCCTAGGCCTCGCCTTCGTCCAGCGCCCTGGTGCTCTCGGCCCGGCGTGGTCAACGTGGTCAAGGAACGACTTTCATTGGACGTGGAATGTACGTGGAGAGGCTGACAGCTGGGTCGACGGCCACAGGAAGGAAGTGCCTCCTTATTACGCGCAAAATAATTATTCCTCCACCTGACAGCGGGGACCCACCGAATGGTCCGCCATATTTCACGAAAAAATGTTTCCCCCTGATTGCTGGGACCCACCAGCTACATCTTCGCACGCAAGGAAGTGCGTCCGGGCAAAAAAATGATTCGCCCCCTGACTGCTGGGACCCAACAGCTACATCTTCGCAAGCAAGGAAGTGCCTGACAGTCGAGACCCAACTGGTCGAAGCGTACGTAGCGTTGTCATTCTGGTCGCGAACGTGTACGTACATACTGGTCGATGTAGTGGCGTGCACGTGTCATAGTAGAGGCGCGCACGTAGCATGTACACGTACGTACAACGGCCAGGGTGCAAGAAAGTAAATACGGCCACGTAAGTACATACGGGCGGGGTCTTGAACACCTACTCGCACGTAAGTACGGCTAGGGCTCGTGCACATGGCTGGGACGGAACGGAGAAACATCATCGTCGTCGTGTTCATGGGGAGCCAACCGGCTGGGTTGGAATGGAATGCGTCGTCGTGTTCATTGGGAGGGCTTGGACGGAACAGCCGATGGAAACGAGGCCTGGCGTACCACAGAACGGAGGAAACGGCCTTGTGTTCGACCGACCATGGTCAAAACAGGATCCTGTTCATCGAGAGGGGTCTGGCGTACCGCAAAACAGAGGAAACGGACCTCCTACGGTCGAAACGGGGGTCCTGTTTATCGGTAGGGGTGTGGCGTACCGGAAAACGGAGGAAACAGACTTGTGTTGGAGCGCTATGGTCGAAATGGGGGTCCTGTTCATCAGGAGGGGTGTGGCGTACCGCAAAACGGGACTCCACAGGATACTGTTCATCTCCACCATCGACCCCTCCAGCCTCCATGAGCTACTGTTCATCCACCGTCAACCTCCTCCAGCCTCCACCTGCGACTGTACATTCATGGGCTCCTGTTCATCCAGCCTCCACCCCGCGCTACTCCACCGGCTACTGTTCAACCAGCCCTCTCCACGGGCTCCTGTTCAACCACCCCTCCACAGGCTACTGTTCATCCAGCCCTCCACTGTCTACTGTTCATCCAGCCCTCCATGGGGTGGTCTTGTTCATCCTGCCCTCCATGGGGTCCTGTTCATCCAGCCCCAACCAGCTCGATCGATCGGGGTCCTGTTCATCCAAAGGCAACACCACCGGGTCTTGTTCATCCACCCCACCGGGAACTGTTCACCCAAACCCCCGCAGCAACGCTCACTATTCATGCAGAGGCAGCATCGATCGGCTTCAGTTAGCAGCAGTAGCGAAGGAATCGCTCGATCGTGTTCAGTTAACAGCCATCGATCGATCGCTCGGGTTCAGTAACGCGTAGCATACAATGCAATCGCTCGGGTTCAGTTAAAGCCCAATGCCTCGCTCGGGTTTAGTTCGAGCCCAACGCCTCGCACCCACGCGCGTGCGTGTACGAGAGAAACGTGCATCGCTCGGCCCCGACCACCCACTGTAACCGGGAACACCCCGATATTTTCCTCGCCCTCTCTTCTATGACGGTTTTTTCCGTCATGGACGGCCGAAAGAATGTCGTGCAGCTGTGTCTCCGGCCCGCCCAGGACGAAAAGCCCATTTTCTGTCATGATTTTTTTTCATAGAAGTAGGACCCCACCACATCTATGATGATACCAGGTTTTGTCACAATTATCGTCCTAGAAGTGTCATAAGTATGACATAACTTTTTTTCGTTCGGCCCAGAATGTCACGAATGTGTCTTTTTTTGTAGTGTCCTTCAGCCCCTCCCACACCCGCTCCAGCTCTTCCACCTTGCCAGCCTGGACCTCGGCCGGAGCATCAAGAGCATCCTTGTGCTTCTGCTCCAGTACCAAAGTCCGCTGCGCGACAAGCTTCTCAATCTCCTCGTTCTTGTCGCGGAACGCGGAGGCAAGCACCCGCTCGCGGGCCTCGAGCTCCTCCTCTTGGGCATTCATAAGAGCTTTCTACTATGTCTGGGCGGCCTCGTCCCTTGCAGCCTGATCCTTCACCAACTCCTGGGCCTTCTCGATGTCGGCCAGCTACAGGGCGAGCTCCTGCTTGCGCTGGTCCAGCTAGACCTGCATGGCGCCCAGCTCGTACCGGGCCTCGTTGAAACAGACTTGCGTCTGGGTGATACGGTCCTCGAAGTTTGCTTCTGCTTTGTCCATGGCCGCCATCCTAGAGTTTACCTTGTCTTGGTGGGCACGATAGAGCGCCTGAAGCTTTCGGAAACTGGCCCTCATGGCCCGTAGGAGTTGCTCTTGTTGAGAACCGCCACTGCTAGTACTCAGATCGTCAACCACCTGAAGCCCAGCGGAGACAAGGACCTCATCATCAAAGATCTCCCCCTCGGTCGGCGCCCTATGCTCACCGTCCCTAGGAGGAGGACGAACAGGTCGTGGCCCACCTTCAAATATTTGCCCGGGGCGGGAGCCGTCGAGGAGGAGGGTTGGTCGTTGGCCACCTCCTCCCCGGCGGGCCCCTTCGTGGCCTCCTTGGCGGCGGCCTTGCCGGGGACCCCCGCAGGACCTTTGGCAGCCTCCTCGGCAACGGCCTTGCCGCGGTCCCCGGCAGGACCCCTAGCGGCCTCCTCGGCGCAGCCTTGCTGCTCTCCCCGCCAGGCCCCTGTGTCACCTCCTCGGTGGCGGACGCGGCGGCTTCTCCGGCCGTGATCTCGGTGACCTCGGCTTCAGCATCCTTGGCCACTTCCTTGATGATGGCGTCGACATCCATTCAGTCCACCAAGGGGGGCCTGGAAACAAGAAGAGAAGATGAGGCGGGGCCAAGACCAAGGGTTCAGAACGGAGGAATTAAAGAGCATCACGTGGTGGGGATGACAGGGAACCAAGGGCCGGTGACTTACCCGTGCTGGGTGGGGTAGAGGTGGTTCCTTCCCCGCCAACCTATGTCGCTGGGGTAGAGCCACCAGTGCCCGTGCTCGCCCCCTCTCCTTCCATGTGTGTGGGCTCGCCAGTGGGCGCCCCCGGCGGTGATGTAATGCCCAATATGAGACTATACCTCCTACGTGTCGAGGCACGACTTAAAGGCATAATCTCATACTAGAATGATCTTAAGTATGGTATCTTTGCACGACTCATGTAAAAGAGGGGATGAAAATGTAAAAGAGTAGTTGGCTTACACTCACCACGTCACACAATGTAATACATTAACATACATCATCCAATAACATCAGAGTCCCACTATGGACGAAGATCCAAATGAAAGATACCATACATAAAGCAACACAAGGTCCCGATCATCCTAGTAAGAGCCCTACAGATCCTCTAGGTAAGACATGTAGTAACGCCCACGCTCTTCATCGAACTCCTAATACAACTCTGAACCAGCGGTGTAGTTATCAACAGTACCTGCAACTGGTGTTGTGTAGAATCTGTGAGCCACGGAGGACTCAGCAATCCCGTTCCTGGGTAACAATACTATCAAAGCCTTAGGTGTGGAAAAGGCTTAAACAAGGTTGCAGCAGCACTAGCACTAGCTTACGTGTTTAGAGCGAGGAGAGAAAGTGCCAATGATCGACAAAGTGATCACGAAGTGATCCTATCTAAGCACGTCAAACATAACCCCACCGTGTTCACTTTCCGAACCCCTTCGGAAAGCGACCGTCACGGTTACTCATGCTGGTAGTGTATTATGATCATAGTGTCAAGTTTTCTACAACCGGATATTAACAAATTCCCATCTGCCACATAATTGCGGGCACGGCTTTCGAAAGATCAAACCCTGCAGGGGTGTCCCAACTTAGCCCATCATAAGCTCATGATCTACGGAGTCGCAACTCGAAGGTGGGAAGACCCGAGTATTCTTGGAATCCCGTGCTCAAGATATTCCGACAAAGGTAAAACTAATCCAGCAAGACCTCCCGGCGTGCCGACACCCTAATAGTAGCCGCGCGTATCTCGTCTTAGGCTACGACCGGATGGGACAAGCTACAGGTTTTTATCAGCCCTTGAGTTTCCTCGAGGTGGCCCCGCAGGCTGCCCAGTTTGGACCAACACTCATGTGGAGCACTGGCCCAGGGTTGTTAATTAAGAACTCGGGTTTGCAACGCCCTTATGCAAGTTTTAGTTATTAGGCAAATGTAGAACCAATGTTGGGCCTTGCTGGAAAAGCTTTAGCGCTAAGCGGGTTATCGAGGGGGGCCGATACACCCCAACTGTGTTAGGGACGCAAAATCAAGGAACATAACACCGGTTTAAACGGTTCCTAGGGTGGCATGAGTGGAACAAAACACCAAGCAGGAGGCTTAGCCTTCCACCCATTACCAAGTATATAGATGATTTAGTTTAACAGATTATATAATGTGATATCCCAACAACAACTTCATCATGAAGCAAGAATTCTTCAAATCTTCACCTGCAACTAACAACGCTATAAGAGGGGCTGAGCGGAGCTTACGTAGCCAAACAACCGTTTTCTAGGTTGGGTGGTTATAGAGGTTCATGGAAACAATAGGAGGCTGACAAACAAACATAGGCATCGAAGCAATAAGCTAAAGAGCGAGACATCTAGCATAGGCAAGGATAGTAGTGATATCTGGGTAAGGTCATCTTGCATGTTGATTCCTCGGAGAGAACGTAACCTTGCTCCTCACACTCAACCTTGGTACAAACCTCATACTCCGTATCGTCACTGGGCTCTAACCAAACACAACAATGAAACAACGAAACAAAATCAATCAACATGCAGTGCTCAATCACATGATGCATGAACATGATGAACAAGGACAATAGTAGATATGATGCATGGCCTAGGGGTCACAAGAGTGCAATATCATCACTTCCAACAAGATCACTCAGAAGAAAGAAAAACAATCAAAAGAACATCTACCAAGTTTATGTAGATTATTCAAAAAAGCATCCAACAAGTTTAAAGGGGTTGGTTAACATGGCAAGGGTGCAAACATTACAGCAACATGCTAGCACATTTAAATGGGCTGGAAATATATAACAACAATATCCAGAAACTCCCATATTAATTTATTTGCATTTGGGACAGATCTGAAAAACTTTTGTGATAGAGTTGCCAAACATGCTAATCGACAGCACCAAAAAATTCTACACTTTTTTCTACCCCAAATGCATATAAAGTTTGTTAAATTTAGAGTTGTAGATATTTAGTTATGATTTTTACAAGTTTAAGCATATTTAAAACAAGTGTAAATTCAAACAACATTTTAAATGTTTTTAAACTTGGCAACAAACAACATATTCATAAACTACATGAAATTCTAAGAACTTTTCGTATATAACTCATATGCATCAGAAACATAAATATGCAGATATTAAATGAACAAGAAAAACAGAAAAGAAAAAGAAAAACACAAAACAAAAAAAGAAAAACAAAATGCGCAGGGGTCAGAATGACCCAGGGCTGCGCTAGCCAAAGCCACTGACAGAGGGATCGGCTAGCGCCGAGATGGCAATGTGGGTGCACGCGGGGGTGGAGACGGCGCTGTGAGGCTCGCAGGTGGGGCCTACCTGTTAGTCACACCCGAAAACTAAAAAGGGGCGAAACCCACTGCGCCTGCAAGGAATCAAACCCACGACCACTTGCTATCTGACGAGGATACGAATCACTGCGCTACTGAAAGTTTCACGACAGATAGCAAGAAGTTTATCTGAAGACTAAACAACAGAAGCAAAACAGGGGAAAAAGCTGGGCTCGTCGGAGCTTCTCCGACGACCAAACGAGGTGGCGGCATGGTGCGGCTTGCTCCTGGAAGAGTTCCGCACCCAACCGATGCGCTTGCAGCACCTAGCGACTACTACAGCGCCGGCGGCAAGCAACGACAGAGCGGCGGCGATGGAGCAACGACGAGGCGATGCAGAGCCCTAGGGGGAACAACGACTGCACAGGCGGCATCTACGCGACGCACTGGAGCGAACTGGCAGCACGGCACGGCCAAGAGGGGTCGGAACACTCGCCGACGACGAGGTCCGATGGCGATGCGCTCAGGCGCTCGAGGAGCTAGGGGCTAGAGGGCATGCAGAAAGGGGAAAAGGGCACGGGGAGAAAGAGGAGCTCACCACGAGCACGGAGAAGTGCTCGGCTGGCCCAGTCGTGGACAGAGTCGACGACGGCGCGTCTCGAACACCAACGGCCTCCGGAGAGGAAGAAGAGGGAGAAGAGATCGTCGTGGAGGCGATCGGGTCCATGTAGTGGATGTAGACGAAGTAGGCGACGTCGTGGAAGCAGACGGACAACATTGGCGAGGCTGAGGTCGATGCGAGGCTCGCCGGCGACGTGGTCACTCTCTCAGATGCGCTCGGGCATCGACTGGATCGACAGATCTGGGGGGTGCTCAGCTCTCTAGGCGGCAACGAGGGGAAAGGGGAACCCTAGGGGAAAGGAGAGGACATGCTGCGGGTTTTAAAAGGGGGCGGCGACGGCCTCGACGTCCGTGAGTTCACGGCACGATGGCACGGGCGCGCCCTGCTCCATATTGCTGACGGAGGAAGACGGCGACGCAGCCTGTGAGACAGGCAGGAGGGGCCAGGCACGAAAAAGCCACGGCGCGACTACTGCGGCCTGTTGGCTGGGCCTGCGGGTGGAGTTGGGCATGCGCTGTGGAGAGAAGAGAAGAGATGGGCCTGGGGGGGGAGAGAGAAGGAGGAGGAGGCCCAGGTGTACTGCTGGAGCTGCTTTTCTTTCTTTTTCTTTTATCCTCAGGCAGAAAATAAAAAGAAAAACATAGAATAAAAGGAGAGGAGTTAGGGGAAAAGAAAAATATCCCCATGCTCAGTGTTTTATGCCTTATTTAAATAATTTGAGTTGGACATTTTTAGAGGTAGAAAAATAAAAGGAGTTTGAATATGGTTTAAACTCTTGGTATTTTAAAACTCAACCAAATCATTTTCAAATAGGCTGATATTTGGTGGAGAGATTGTAGGCATGGTGCAAGATTTATATGAGAAGAAAGAACAAAAGTGGGCTTGGTTATGAGGCTTGCACAAAAGAGCAAGATAGGACAGAAGAAAAGAAAGAAGAAGAAGAACAAGAAGAATAAGAGGGAGAAGGGGTAGGGTTAGCTAGGCATAGCTAAACCACACACACAACATCACAAGGGTCTCACACATGCACAACAATAAAGTAAACTATGATGCCATGATGGTATGATGATGAGCAATGCAAGGATGCAAAAATAATAAATGATATGGCAATGCAAAGAAAATAAAAGACAAGAACCCCCATGGATAATGACAAGGATCAAATTGAGAAGCTTTATTGCCATTATTGGAAAGTGTTACATATGCGGCACTACAGGTGACGCCCCTCTGAGTGGCGTAGTTGTCGGGAACGGTGTGTCTCGGGCGGCCCTCGGTGACTCCTCCGGTTTCCGCTCTCCTCCTGCAAACCCGACGTGGTCAATATCAAGAGAACACACCCCAACGCCCGCCAGCAAGGAGTAGAAAATGGACTCATGTTGGGGGCTACGCTGAGGGATGTTCTCCGGGCTGATCACCACTAATGCTGTTTGCGTGGAGCGCTCGCCGGGGGCTCGTCGCCCGCTGAAGTCCTGACCCTCTTCGCCACCCTCTGGGCCAGCGTCTCCATGTCAATGCAAAAATCAAACCAAGTTGAGGAAGAGCAGCGCAGGGTGGAAGGTTAAGAGATGGTGGAGGGCAAAATGCTTACTCCTCCTCCTCCTCCTCCTCCTCCTCTAGCCTCCTCTTCCATCTCGGGCTAAAGGACCCCAGATCGAAATCAACCTCCAGGGCGACGTTGACAGGTGGAGGAGAAGGGGATGGCGTCTGGGGGCGCCTGGGCGAAGAAGAAGCGGGGACCGCGGTCCTCGCCTGGCATACAGACGGCACTTCGGCCTGCTGCCGCTGCGTGGGCTTGCCGGGCCGGACTGGGTCGCCGGAGCCCGCCCGTCGCAAGATGTGCTTCTTCCCAAGGGCCAGGGGTCGTCCGTGTTGGTATCCTCCTCGGCCGAATCCTAGACTGCCTCCTCAATAGAGGGGGATCCGGCGCTAGCGCTACTGGCCTCCCCTGTGGGCCTCTCCTACTCGACGAACTCTTTCTCCTCCGCGGCTGCATCGTCCTCGTCCTCCACGGTGCCAAAGCTGCCGGCCTCCTCAGCAACGGCTGTCTCCTCCGCCCTGGCAGCAATGTAAGCAAGCTCCTCCGCGGTGGTGTTGTGGATAAGCTGCGGCGTCTCGTGGAGGTACTTCTCAGACAAGTTGTCGAAGAATGCATCTACCACTTCTGCCTTTGGCTCGACCCAGGTAGGATCGAGGCCATGCACGTTGCAGACCGGTATCATGGCAATAATGGCACTCTGGTGAGAGTTGTTGCTCAGCGGGACCACCCCCGCTGGCAAGCCGAACAAGTTTTCAGGCTTGGCGGCCCCGAGGGCCTTGCCGGCCTTGCCTACCTTGCCGGCCTTGCTGGTCCTCTCGACCCGGCCAGCTTCGTCGACCCTAAGCTGGAAGAGCCTTTGGCAGAGATGGGTGTGTTGCAACACAGTAAACTTATGATTCAAACCAGGGCGGAGCCTCATGATGTCGGCCGCGTTCCTGAACTCCCAGGCAGGCCTCCCTTTGTTATGAAGTGGGGCGGTCCGGCGGCGGATAAAATCGGCCTCGGTCATTTCAAGAGTGAGCCCGTCCGCGGCAAGGCGATGGATCCTGGTGGTGGAGATCGTAAGCTTGTAGTCTTCCGCGTCAAGATCACTCCAGTTCGTGCGACGAATGGCACCTTCGAACGGACCCGGCAGAACTCCGATGGGTCCGTCTCCTTGATCTAGCACCACCGGCTTTGCCACTCCTCCCACCTCTCCTTCGTGGCGACCTCCGGGTACGTGCCCTTGGCCTGCTGCCTCGTAATCCAGGCAATGCAGCCCGAGATGGCGTCCCTCGGCTGGATGCGAGGAGTAAAGTAGTGGCGGAAGAGCACCGTGCTAAGGTGCACCCTGGCAAAGCCCTCGCGGAGACAGGCGAAGTAGGCCAGGAACGCCACGTCATTTGGCAAGAGGTCCAGGCGGCGGAAGCCGTAGGTGTACAAGACATCGCTGAAGAAATCCGAGAAAGGGAGCAGATCCCGCAAGAGAAGTAATCGACGAAGAAAGGATATCGGCGTGGACCGCCCCTGGTGAAGCAGGAGGAGGGGACGACGCGCGTGGTGGGATGCACCGTCGTCTCCCTCTCCCACAAGCACTTAAACATGTCTTTGAGAGTGAGCGCGTCGATGGTCGGCTAGAAGAGTGGGAATCGCGCCCGCAGCTCCACCAACGTGCTCTCTGGCGAATCTTTCTCCCCGTCATCCGTCGCCATCCCCTCCTTCACCGTCTCTTTACACTTGCCTGTCTTGGGGGCCGTGATGACTGAGAAAGGGCAGAGGATCAAGGGCGGTGAAAGTGCGGCGGCGGAAAGCCGGGGTAAGAACTCCGGTTTATGCCTGGAGAAGGAAAGGGGAACAACGGTTCCGAGATTGGAAGAGGCGTGGAGGGTAAATGAGTAGCGCCCCTACGGTCCCCTCTTTTATAGGGAAGGCGTGGGCCACCTCTTTACTATTCACCACGACGTGACATGACCCAAACACGCAACAACCACTCTGGGCACGACCCCCACGTCACGCACTAACGTGAGTCGTGGGGAAGCGCAACCGACAAAGGAATCCCCATAGATTAAAACCCTGCCATGCGTGCCCGCGCACTTTTCTAGGCCTGGCCGAACAATGCTCCGCACTTATGTGTGGCCCAGGCCCGGGGGCTCCTGTCGGTGTACAAAAGAAGGGGTCCTTTTGCACCCCTTTACTTGTGCACGGGCAGTTAGAGCCGCGCCTACGGCCGTGCTTGTCAGAGCAGGAGAAGGAAGGCATGAGGCCGCCAAGGCAATTCTCGCGCCAGAGACATGAAGGACAGATGGGCAAGGTGGGCTCCTCCCCCGACAACACCCTTGTCGGCACGGCCTACACGACCCGCAAGAGCCTTCCCTGGGGCTGCTTGCCCAGACACCATCAACAACATCAAGACCAGGATTCAAAGGGGCACCTACGTAGTGGCTTGCTGACCCTTGTAAGGCCAAGGGACCAGAAGGCGAAGACCCCCGGCAAGAGCCTTACCAGGGACGGCCACAAGACCCTGGCAAGACCCTTTTTCCGGGGGCGTTTGCGGGGCCACATCCAGGCCCGCGCCTGCCTAGGTTTCGCCGCCCCGCAGCCACTCCTACGTGACGACCGGCTCGCCAACTGGACAAGCACATACGTGGCAGCATGCAGCTCCTATGCCAACTACAAGCACCTGCGTGGTGGCATGCAGATCTTCATGAAGACCCTGGCACCACAGCAGCTAGCAGCCTGCGTGGCGCCGTGCCTCATCAGCCTGGACGCGTGTCGGAGCGAGGCGAGGCGGCAATGGGCGGGACAAGCTTTCTTGTTGTCCCCAATAAAGCTAGGGGACACATAGGTGGCGCATTAAATGCATTTATCCTAAGATGTCAGGGGATAACCTTGTACACTATAGTAGCTTTACACCTCCTGTGTGTCGCTGTGGCAACCCCTTCGACGTATAAAAGGAGGCCCAAGGAATATAGAGAGGGGATTTAGACTTTTTGAACAGCCACGCATGGAGGCCAGTTCAAGAGCTCAGGAACACTGGATATACTCTGACAAGCAGGACTAGGGTTTTACGCATCATCTTGCGGCCCGAACCTGGGTAAAAGTTCCCACGCGTTGATCGCCTAGATCCGCTCTTTGCACATATCTACGCCCCGCAACCGCAGCAAAAGGGATCCCCAGGATCCCATAGGTGTCGTTTCCCCGACACATTCACTAGTACCTCCCACATATTAGCATCTCTATATCGTAAAACAGTTGCAAGGAATCAAACATATCACATTATGTAGGATTTTATGGCTAACCATGTGAATGACCAATTCCTGTCAACTGCCTAAATAGACATAAGTGAAGCAAGAGAGTTTTAATTCTTTCTACAAAAGATATGCCCACACTCTAATAAATATAAGTGAAACAAAAGAGCATTCTACACATGGCGGTTTTCTATGTGTATAGAAACAGGTAATCCAAACTTCAAATGATATAAGTGAAGCATATGAAACATTCTATAAAGCCATACTCAAAAGATATAAGTGAAGTGCAAAGAGCATTCTATAAATCAACCAAGGACTATTTCATACCAGCATGGTGCATTTATTTAAAGAAAAAGAAAAATCACGACACTCCAAGATTTAAACATATCAGGTGACGTATAAAAATATAGCTCCCAGTAAATTTACCGATGATCGTTAGAAGAAAGAGGGGATGCCTTTCGGGGCATCCCCAAGCTTAGTTGCTTGGGAGTCCTTGAATATTACCTTAGGGTGCCTCGGGCAACCCCAAGCTTAGGCTCTTGCCACTCCTTATTCCTTCAGCCATCGCGATCTCACCCAAAACATGAAAACTTCAATTACACAAAACTTAACAAAACCCTCATGAGATCCGTTAGTATAATAAAGCAAATCACCACTTCATGTACTCTTTTAAACCTATTAATATTTTATTTTTTCATTGTAGCTACTGTATTATAACTTCTCCATGGCTTATACCACTAATAAAATTGATAGTTTCATCAAAACAAGGAAAACAATGCATCAAAAATAGAAACAGTCAAAAATTGAACAGTCTGTAGTAATCTGAACATCTACCATACTTCTGTAACTCTAAAAATTCTGAAAAATTAGGACAAAATAAACAATTTTTACAGCACTACTGTCCAAAAAATTTCAGAAGCGTTTGACTTTCGAGAAAAAAATGTAAAATCACGCACTACAACCAAAGTTTCTATTTTTGCATCGCACAAACCAAACAAGCAATCTAATTATCCTAAAAGCAATACTTGGCACATTATGTTTATAATACAATGGATTTATACAAGGTGATAATTACTTTTGTTGAAAAGTTTCTGTAATTAAGATTCACAAAGTTTCCATGGGCATGAACAAAGTTCAAGGCATGCTCCCACTTTAACAATGCTCATCTCTTTCACTTTCACTATTCTTTTTAAAGAAGTTTTAGGTTCCCTCTTTATTTTTTTGTTTTTAAACTTTATAAAAGCAGTCAACATAAATAAATGACTCTCTAAAATTTTCGGGTTGTCTCCTTAGCAGTGCTTTCTTTAAAGCCATTAAGCTAGGCATATAGTGCTCAAGTAATGGATCCACCCGGATCCCAAGGTATATCAAAGCCAATTTTAATTAACAATGATTTGTGATTTAGTAGTGAACACAAAGTAATATATATCATGCAACAACAAAGTCTAACTCTCTTCCTATGCATCGACATGTCATAAAAGAACAATTCATGCACATAGAGTAAAGGCCAATGCATAGTATAAACAATTTCTTGCAATTTTATCGCATTGGAAACATAGAGAGGCGGAGATGTAGTTCCTCTCTCGTAATAATTGCAAGTAGGAGCAGCAACCACATGCATATTATATTCATCAAAATCATGTCCAATAGTAGAACGCAACCCCACAATATAATCCTTAATAAGCCCAAATTTCTCTGATATGGTGTAGTTGGGAGAATTCATAAAGATAATAGGACTATCATGCGTGGGTGCAATAGCAACAATTTCATGTTTCACATAAGGGACTATAGCAAGTTCATCTCCATAAGCATAATTCATGTTGGCATCTTGGCCATAAGCATAGCAAGCATCAAGTTCATCAAAAAGGGATATTTCAAACGAATCAAAAGGATCGTAGCAGTCATCATAGCATTCATCCTTCGATAAGCACGAAGGGAAATTAAACAATGTATGGGATAAATAGTTACTCTCATTAGAAGGTAGGCACGGTTGATCAATCCACTCTTCCTCCTTTTGTTCTTTGCTCTCCTCCTCATGTTTTTCATCTAATGAGCTCACAGTTTCAACAATTTCTTCTTCCATACTTTCCTGCAAAATATTAGTATCCTCTTGGATAGCGGAGGAGTCCTCAATATATTGCTTAACATAAGAATTAGAAGCATAGTTTTCATAACAATATTTAGGTATGATTTTTTTCAGATTTGTAAAGATAGCATCATACTTTTCAATCAAAGAAGCAATTTCATAAGCACCCTTAGAGCAACAAATTCTTTAATTTGTTCAATGTCAAAGTAATTATAAACACCCTTGGCATAAGAACATAAAATTCCATTATCCTTAAACTCACATTGGAAGCAAAGGTGTTTTCTAGGGTCCTGAGAACAACAACTAAAATCATATATTTCGCATAAACTCAAAACATAGCAATACAAACTGTTAATATGATGCCATAAAAGTTTCCCTTTTTGAGATAAACAGCGTCGCACAAAATAAGCATGCTCATTTAATGATTTTCCCTCAACTAAGCTAGTTGGGTTTTCAGCACGAGCACAAAGGGATCGAAGATGATCCAAGTAAAAAGCTCCAGGAGTGTGATAGATTTTGAGTGGTTCTTCAACCATTGGTGTAGTAGGTACAACTTTCTTTTTTTATTTTGCATTTCCTACCCATAAGTAAAGATAGAAAACAAGAGCACAAAAATAAAATCTACTTAGTGATAAAGCAAACAAGCACACACGAGAATATTCACCCCACGCTATTGCTCCCCGGCAACGTCGCTAGAAAAATGTCTTGATAACTCACCAGTATAACGGATCAATTGTAGCCTCTTTCAATAAGTAGGAGTGTCGAACCTAATGAGGAGCTAAAGGAAGAACAAATATTCCCTCAAGTTCTCTCGACCACCGATACAACTCTACGCACACTTGATGTTTTCTTTACCTAGAACAAGTATGAAACTAGAAGTACTTTATAGGTGTAAAGGGATAGGTTTGCAAGATAATAAAGAACACGTAAATAAAAACCAGGGGCTGTTTAGATAAAGACACAACTAAGTTAGTTTTAGTACGGAGCTTTTTGTCACAAGAAAGTTATTTGTCCCTAGGCAATTGATAACTAGACCGATAATCATTATTGCAATTTTATATGAGGGAGAGGCATAAGCTAACATACTATCTCTCCTTGGATCATATGCACTTATGATTGGAACTCTAGCAAACATCCATAACTACTAAAGATCATTAAGGTAAAACCCAACCATAGCATTAAACTATCAAGTCCTCTTTACTCCCATACGCAAACAACCTACTTACTCTGGTTTAAGCTTCTGTCACTCTAGGAACCCACCATAAGCAAATCATGAACATATTGCAAACCCTACAGCGGAGATCCCTCATGCTTGCACAACACGGAGAGCACCATAGGACAACACCAAAAATAAAACATGCAACTCAAACCATTCATGATCATCAATCAACCCATAGGACAAAATGGATCTACTCAAACATCATAGGATAGCCATACATCATTGGGAAATAATATATAGCATTGAGCACCATGTTTAAGTAGAGATTACAACAGGTAGAAGAGGTTTTACACCACTGCATAGAGGGTGAGAGAGTTGGTGATGACGGTGGCGAAGTTGTTGGTGTAGATCATTGTCATGATGATGGCCCCGGCAGCGTTCCGGTGCCACCGGGAGAGGGGGGAGAGAGCCCCCCTTATTCTTCTTCTTCCTTGACCTCCCCCTAGAAGGGAGGAGGGTTTCCCCTCTGGTCCTTGGCTTCAATGGCATGGGTGGGGCGAGAGCCCCTCCAAGATTGGATCTCTCTCTCTCTCTCTCTCTCTCTCTCTCTCTCTCTCTCTGTGTGTGTGTGTGTGTGTGTGTGTGTGTGTGTGTGTGTGCGTGTGTGTTTCCTTCTATATCTGTGCTCCGAGATTCTGGCCTTTCATCGTTTCTTATATTCTG
The DNA here is from genome assembly GCA_902687465.1 of Secale cereale. Classification (NCBI taxonomy): domain Eukaryota; kingdom Viridiplantae; phylum Streptophyta; class Magnoliopsida; order Poales; family Poaceae; genus Secale; species Secale cereale. Next base: position 349,458,999 of record LR738714.1, read on the forward strand.
GGAGATCCGTAACTTCGATTGGGTTGAACTTTTAACACGGTTTTTATCCGGATATTAAATTTCTTGCGGCCATAGAGGGGCACCAAATGCCTTACGGAGTGGCCACAAAGGACCAGGGTGCGCCCTGCCCCCTAGGGTGCGCCCCTCACCCTTGTGGGCCCCTCGGGTGTCGTCTCGCTTTGATTCCACCTCCCAAAATTTACACATATTCCAAAAAAAATCTCTGTAAGCTTTTATCCCGTTTGGACTCCGTTTGATATGGATTTCCTGCGAAACAAAAAACATACAACAAACAAGAACTGGCACCGGGCACTGGATCAATATGTTAGTCCCAAAAAAGCATAAAAATGTGCCAAAAGTATGTAAAAGTTGTAGAATATTGGCATGTAACAATAAGAAATTATAGATACGATGAAGACGTATCAATTAGATGAACTCCTCAAAATACGATCATCAACAGAAAGTATCCTGCATATTGTCACTGCATGGTTTACAGATCATAACACGCATGGGTAACTATGACTTGCGAGATTAGATCTAGAACATAGATATAATGGTGATAACATAAACGGTTCAAATCTAGAATCATGGCACCCAGGCCCAAAGTGTTAAGCATTAGGCATAGAAAAGTCATAACAACATCAATCTCAGAACATAGTGGATACTAGGGATAACACCCTAACAAAACTAACTCGATTACATGATGAATCTCATCCAACTCCTCACCGACCAGCGAACCTACGAAGGAATTACTCACTCATGATAGAGAGCATCATGGGATTGGCGATGGAGGAGGGTTGGTGATGACGAAGACTAAATATTTCCCTCTCCGGAGCCCCAAACGGGCTCTAGATCTGGCTTCCCAAGGAAAAACACGCGGTGACGGCGGCTCCGTATCACGAAACGAGATAATTCTTCCTCTATTATTTTTATCCAAAAATAGGTATTTATGGAGTCGGAGTTAGGGTCTGCGGGGCCACCAAGCGGGGACAACCCACCTGGGCGTTCCAAGAGGGGCGGGCGCGCCGTGGTGGGTTGTGCCCACCCAGGTGCCCCCCTCCTGTGGTTCTTGGTTCCAGTATTTTTCTTTATTCATATAAAAAATCCTCGCAAATTTTTGTTCCAATCCGAGAACTTTTATTTCTGCACAAAAACAACACCATGGTAGTTCTGCTGAAAATAACGTCAGTCCGGGTTAGTTTCATTCAAATCATGCAAATTAGAGTCCAAAACAAGAGGAAAAGCGTTAGGAAAAGTAGATACGATGGAGACGTATCACCTCTCGTCCAATCCTAAATCTTTGCCGCACGCTCCTCTCCCTCTTCTCCATTGCAAAACCACCCCTCTCCTCTCCATCTTTTCCATTCCAAAACCACTGTCTCGCCACTCCCTCTTCTCCATTGCAAAACCACCCCCTCTCCTCTCCATCTTCTACATTGCAAAACCAACATCTCCCCTCTCCCTCTTCTCCATTGCAATACCACTATCTCTCATCCCATCTTCCAAAGCCAGCACTAGACCTCTTAAAAGCACATCTATGGAGAGGATGCAGCAGCAAATCCGACAGATCGCCGGCGGCGACCAAGCAAAGTTAGCCAGGTTGAAGGAGATCCTTACTTGGTTTGACAACAAGTGGGAGATTTCGAGGACGGTGACGACAATGTGTCATTGTATGAGAAAGAGCGAGACGGTGGTGATGAGGGCGGCGATGTACTCCTTGGCAGCAATCACGCCGCAGTCCTTCGAGTTCATCGAATATCTCCTCTGGGCGATGGAGCAGACAGATTCACCCGAGGCAAAAGTGAGGCGGAGGTGGTGGGCGTACATGTTGAAGGTCGAGCATCCAGAGGATAACGAATCGATCGAGTATGTTGTGTTGTTTGTGAGGGTGCAGTGCCAGCTGGAGCCACATGAGTATTCGTTCTCCAGCCGCAAGAGGAGGTCGGATGGCGCGACGTCGCTTCCTCACTATTCTCCATGGTTCCCTCACTGCTCGCCTAATTCAACGACGTCGGTAGGATATAAGGTAAGCTTCGCACTAACGTAATCTTACATCTGCTCATGCTTCCAATCAGTGTGACAGCTAATGAAAATCAGCTGGGTACTAGGGAGTATTCCGAGTCTCTGAGTACTACGCCAATCACTCTAAAATAGCTCTAGACCTAAAACAAAGTTGTGACAATGTGTAAAAACAAAGAAAAATTGATTGGTGCTTCTTTCAGAAAAGAGTACACCCTAGAATAGTGCCAATATAAGCTACTCCTATTTGATTAGAGGATTTCTTGCAACACTGAAACAAGTAAAGTGTCCCCTAAAAAACAAGTAAAGTGCAAGCGAAAGACCGTTAGATTAAAATATTCTGCCGCGTGTCGGCAAGAACTTGAGGAACCATACGAGCATCTGTGCCTTTCCAAGCCACATTTATGTTAGATATTGGCACCTCACACTCTGCATATGCTGGTTCCATCCGTACATTTGTGCAGTTCCACCAAAATGTAGCTGAGTAACCCTGTTTGCACAGATAATGAAAACGCATGATTACATTTTAGTGGCACTAGTTGATGAAATATACACTAATAAATACAAGAAACTTCATTTTCTTAATGGGAAAAGATTGCGATACACAATACATTTAATAAAAAAAATCCAACAATATCACAGTATGCCATGCTGCAAGGGCGAGATGGGACCTGCGATGCCTCATACGGTAGTCATGTTACTGGAAATTGACCCAATTCTCCCTGATACACCTTTTGATAGTTATGAACATCAGTGTATAGTGATAGTACAAGGAGGGGCCTTGAGACATTCCAATCTCTATTTTTGTGCAGTTCAACAAAAATTAAGCACCCCAGGTTTTCAGAAACACTTAAACATTAACAATGGGACTAGTTGATGAAACATATACTAACAAAGAGAAGCACTTTCTTTATCAACATTGGAAATGAAATGATAGAGAGGACAGTAGCTCTATTTGAACTGTATTATTACTTCATTTTATCAGTAGCACTAGGGTCAAGCAGGTTGCAAGCGAGGTGTACCATGCATCTCAAGGATGGAGGTTGAGGCTGCTTACACTGGGATGTTGAAGCTGGATCTTTCAGTCCCTATCTACCCCTCTGATGTTTCTATGGTAGCTTTTGAGTTGTAATCCAAACTTGGTCGTGCTTGGGCTGCGTCTCCCTACCTTCCTAGCTTATCTGGTGAACTTGTCTCCTGCTGTCAGTCCGTTTCAGTGGTAGTTGCATAACTTCCCACTTAGACTGAGATGTTCTTGGATAATGGTTCTCTATGGTTGGGTTTGTTTAATGAAATCAGTCGGAACCCCCTCTTTTGATAGAAAAAATCAGTGGCACTTGCGGTGCCACAACATTGCCTCAAATTAATACTGTCACTAGATTAAGGTGCAAAACATTGCCTCAAAAGGAACATACTTCGTGATGGGAACCATATCTGTAGTCAACACCATCGTAGAAGGGATGAAACCAGACACCAACATGGATGATTCAATTCATGGGATATTTTTGTGCAGTGCACCTAAAATGAAGCAATGTTTGCATCATGAAGTTAGCAAGTACTTGGTCCCATGGGCCAGCAGCTTATTCTCAATTAGTTGCAATTAAATTGAGCAACATCAAGGTTGGTCATGAAGCTCGTGGAATGTTCAACTGTAATTTGGATATCATTTTGTGCAGTTCAACTAAGATCAAGCATGTAATGTATATCTCTGTTTGCACAAAAAGGTTGAAAGGGCGGTGACTAACAAGTGATGAAACATACATCAAATGAAAAGAAGCATATTCCTTTTCTGAATGGCGATCTTACAAGGACAATATAAATTTCTAAAGCAGCAACATTGCTGGATATTGGTGTGGGCATTAGGATTAACTATGCCAACTGTTAAATGTGACATTACTTTAATGGTGCCATTGCTTCATTTTACCACCAACATTACATTAACAACTGCTAAAGAATTGGTACTTGGGCATGGGAGAATATGCGGACCAGGAAAGTTGCATTTCTAATGAAATGAAGCAACTTATCTTCATGGGAAATTTAGCATGACATGAAAAACAATGCCATTGATTCGTATTGCTGGAGGCATTACATTGAAAACAACATTGGTTTACCGTGTCCTTACTTTGACAATGGGACTGCTACATTTTACCAGTGGCATTACATAAGAGGCGTTCGGGGCAATAACATCCAAACAGGATATCTGGGTTGGTCCCATTTTTGTTCGGTATAACAACCTTTTAATGTGTGAGGCCAGCAAATCAAGTGTTGGACATACTCTATTATCATGTCCCCCAGGCCCCACTTTCTTTCCATTTTCAAGCAATAGACCGGTTTATATTGAGTTTGTATTGCGTATCCCTTTATTTACATATTAGACCAAGAGACCAGTTGGATAGCCAGTCTTTGCTAATTTTCGGTCCCATTATTTCCTCTTTTGACCAAGTCCTATATTCAGGTAACAAATCTACCCCACCCCACCCCCTTTCTTCCCTGTTTGAACCAATTAGTACTACTAGATTCCAATGCATGAAGTAGTGCTACTAGATTCGACTGCATGAAGTATTTTTACCTCTTAACAGAAAAATTTAGGTGGCTTTCGAACAGGAGATCGATCCTATCTATGAGTTGACTTGAGAAGTAGTAAAAGATACAAATGCAGTGACGTGAGGAGCTGGGGTAGTAGAGCAAGGTCGGTTTCAAGGAAGTTATACCCGAGGGTTGCCAGGATGTCGCTAGGTGGGCGGCGGGAAGCCGGATCTTCCCACACTACGACATCGAGGAAGAATGGGACGGAGGCCCTCCCTAGCCGGCACTGCGTGGGAGAGAACTGCAAGGTACGCTGATCGGGACACACTGGTAGTGTGTCAGAGCCGTCGCCAAGGATGATCACATGAACGTTGCACCTTCTCACCTTCCCCGACGGAGGGGATCTGGACGGATCTATGATCAATGGAGCAGAGAGAGAGTGTGTGGCCACCGCTGTCATGTTTAGATCTGGAGAGGAAGAGAGAGTGTGAAGAGAGCAACACTAGCAAGCAAGCTGAGAGGCTCCTACCTATATAGTGGAGCAGTTTTCTTTTTTCTACCGGAGCCAGCTTGACCTCTTCAATGACTGTTGAAAAGTCTTCATGCATGTGCTAGGGAGGCGCACTTGTCGTAATTTTGATCAGAAGCACTGGACTAACTGTAGGATCAAAAGTATGTCCAAAGGGGGGGTGATTAGACTACTTTACCAAATAAAAACTTAGCCTTTCCCAATTTTATGTTTTGACAGTTTTTAGCAATTTAGCACAAGTCAAGCAATCTTCCCGCACATGTAATTCTAGAGTTGTAGCAGCGGAAAGTAAATCATTGCATATAAAGGTAAAGGGAGGAGTTTGGAGAGTGCAAACGCAAGTGGGGAGACATGTGTTTTTGGCGTAATTCCGATAGGTGGTGCTATCGTACATCCACATTGATGGAGACTTCAACCCACGAAGGGTAACGACTGCGCAAGTCCACGGAGGGCTCCACCCACAAAGGGTCCACGAAGAAGCAACCTTGTCTATCCCACCATGGCCATCACCCATGAAGGACTTGCCTCACTAGGGTAGATCTGCACGAACTAGGTGATCTACTTGCCCTTACAAACTCCTTGGTTCAACTCCACAATCTTATCGGAGGCTCCCAAGTGACACCTAACCAATCTAGGAGACACCACTCTCCAAAAGGTAATAGATGGTGTGATGATGATGAACTCCTTGCTCTTGTGCTTCAAATGATAGTCTCCCCAACACTCAACTCACTCTCACAGATTTGGATGTTGTGGAAAGAAGATTTGAGTGGAAATCAACTTGGCGAAGGCTAGAGATCAAGATTCATATGGTAGGATTGGAATATTTTAGTCTCAACACATGAGTAGGTGGTTATCTCTCAGAAAATGTATGCTGGAAGCGTAGGCACGTTCTGATGGCTCTCTCCATGAACGAAGAGTGGGTGGAAGGGTATATATAGCCTCCACACAAAATCTAACCATTACACACAATTTACCAAACTCGGTGGGACCGAATCATAAAACTCGGTCCGACCGTTTAGTTCATAATGTGAACCTTAGGCTTTTCGGCGGGACCGATACGATCAACTCGGTGAGACCGATTTCATTAGGCTTAGGGAATAACGTAATCTCGGTGAGACCGATCACATCAACTCGGTGAGGCCTATTTCGGTAATAGACAAATAGAGAGTTGGTTAGGCAAACTCGGTGGGACCAATTCGCTCATTTTGGTGAGACCGAATGATACGAAAAGGAAACAGAGAGTTTGCATTGCAAACTCAGTGGGACCGATCGCTCACTTCGGTTAGACCGAAACGTTACGAAGGTAAACAGAGAGTTTGCAATCCCATCTCGGTGAGACCGAGATCCTTGTCGGTGAAACCGAACTGATTAGGGTTTCTGGCTATGGCTATGTCAAATGAACTTGGTGACGCCGTATAGATCAAATCGGTGGGGCTGAGTTTGAGTTTTGGTTTGGGACATATGTGGATACGAGAAAGTGGTTGAGGGATTTTGGAGCATATCTCAAAGAATTTTGAGCAAGCAAGCCATTAAGCAACACCTCATCCCCTTTTAATAGTATTGGCTTTTCCTATGGACTTAATGTGATCTTCGATCACTAAAATGAAAATGTAGAGTCTTGAGCTTGAGCCAATATGTGTCCTTAGCATTTTGAGGGGTCCACATTCCTAGTCCATGCCATGCCAATCATTGAACTTACTGAAATGATCATCTTGAAAGAGCATTAGTTCAATGAGCTATAAGTTGTTAGGAATTACCAAAACCACCCAGGGATAGTTGCACTTTCAATCTCCCCCTTTTTGGTAATTGGTGACAACATATAGATCAAAGCTTAGACAAATGATAATAAGAATGAATTATATCGTCGCTTTGAGAAATATGTGATAACCAAGAGCTCCCCCTAAATTTGTGCATTATTTGAAATTTGCTTTTGAATGCAAATGCACAATCGATTAGGATCATGGGTAACTCTTCCATGTCACATACATCTTGGTGGAGTGCTCAAAATGATAGAAAGTAAAATATGCACTCATCACCAAGGAAAAGTGAATGGTCATATATGAGAGATAAATAATATCATCATTCAAGAAAGCATTAGGTATGATATGATCAAACACATGATGATGCAAGTATCTCACACACATAACCATAGAGTATAAAGCAAGAAAACAAATGAGTTTTAACCAGAAAATCAAAGAAGGCAAAAGAAGCAAAGCTCTCTCTCTCTCGAAGCCTATGATCTATACACTTTCTCCCCCTTTGGAAACAAGTTACCAAAAAGCTTGAAAATGTAGTGCTATGCATCTCTTTAGGCTTGAGCTTCGGGAGGAGGCGTTGAGAGGACTCCAAGGATGAATGCATCTGTGGAAGTTGTTGGAGCTTGTGGAGTGGCAACTGGAGGTGGCACTGATGTTGTGGCTGGAAGTGCTGATGTAGTAGCTCTAGTGTAAGCCATGGGCACTACAACAGATCTTTGTCCTCTTGGCACTCTCTGAATGACATCTATGGTAGGTTGTCCTTTCCTCTCCTCATCTTCTTCCAGGAGCTGCTCAACTACTGTCTGCATCTCTGTCACCTTCAAGTCTAGATCATAGAATTTTGTCTCAATGATCCTTTCCAGGCTTGCTTGATTCTGAGTCAAGTTGGCCAATCCTTTCTCAATCTTCAAGGTTGCTTGAATCAGATATGCCATTTTATCTTGTTTAGTCTTGAGGGACACTTGAGATGCCTCTTCAGCACTTGGCATCTTTGCTGATTTCTCAACTTTTGCTTTCTCCCTCTTCTCTTGAGCCTCTACAGATGTGGGATCTTTTGCATCCATGACAACTGTATTGTCCTTAAAGTCAGGCAACAAGGGAAGATGTTCCTTGTCCAATAAGTATGTGCATGTGCCAATCTTGGAGTTTATGAGCATCTGTATGTGTGGAGCATACCCGCATGATATCTTATGGTCTGCAGTTGTCCTCTTGATTGTCTCAACACTCAAACTCATCACTTTGAACTTCTGAGGCACATCAAACAATTGCAGCAAGTTGATGGAATGGCCTCTCATCATCTTATGATCTCCAGATTTGGGAAACAAGGTGTGCCTCAAGATGGTGTTAATTCTGGCCAAACCAGATAGCAGATAATAAACAGAGCCTAGATTATGAGTTTCCAAGGCTTTGTCAGGAATCTCCTTGTACATGTTTGCCATTGAGTTGTGGTCTTTCTTCTATTTGTCATAGACATCCAAATCATCATCATGCTCTTTAGGGGCATTGATCAAGTTGGCCCACTCAGCAATTCTTGATTTGTACCTAGTACCCTCAGACATCCAAACAATTCTTCCATCAGGATAGAAATGAGTTGTTGAATAAAATTGCATAATGAGCTCATCATTCCACTTGGTCAACTCCTAACCCACAAACTTGTCCACTCCACATAGCCTAAAGCTCTGATGCACACCTGGAAAATGATCTGCATTCTCATCGATGTATTCCCAATCTACCCACTTCATATCACAAACAATGGGCTTCTTATCAAGCAAGATGGTCTCATAGAAATCCTGTTGTTCTTTGGTGTGGAACCTATAACCCACACCAGTCCTTCTCCTCACAGCATATGGATCAGTTTGTCTCCAACGTCTGAGACATGCATCCTTCCTCAGTTTCATGTCTTCAGCAACAATATGACTATCATCATGATCAGGAATCTTTGGCTTCAATTTTCTGAGCACTTGTACTTCAACATCTTCTTCTTCAAACTCAGGCACTAGGGCCTTGTTCTTTTCAGCAGCTGGTATGTTTCTTGTACTCCTCTTTGGTGCAGTCTTGGGGGCTGGAGCAGTAGATTTTGGGGCAGTGTTCGGCTTAGAAGGGGCAGCCCTAGACTTGATGGCCCATCAACTTATGAGTCTTTGCAGCTGGTGCAACAGGCTCATCAGCTTCATCTTCAGCATCATCATCATCACCATCATCTCTCATAGATGGCTTGCCAACCACTCTGGCTGTGGTCTTCCTAGCCCTCTTCTTAGTTCCTGCTGGCTCATCATCTCTGGTTTCAAGAGTGAACACCGTTGTTTCTTGAGTGGAGGTTCTGGCCTTTGACATTGGCACTCTCTTTTTGTTCAAACCAGGATTTGTTGAAGGAACTGTGCCATACTCCTTCTTAGTCACTTTCTTCTTTGAAGTGGCCTCATCAGCCACAAAACCCTCATCCTCACTTTCAGAAGTTTTCTTCTTCCTTGACTTGGTAGCAGCCTTTGGAAGATTACTTTGAGTGCTCCTGCTACTCTCATAGTAGTTGCTATTGGAGGGACTAGAGCCCTCACTCAAATGTGCCTGCTCCTCTGACCTGTTCTAGCTGTCACTTTGATCAGACATTGTTGACACAGCAAACTGAAAGCTGACCCTGTGAATAGATGTAGATGAGATAGAGTGGATGAGCATCAAAAAGTGTAGAGGTTTTGTAAAACAAATGAGTCAAAATCTTAGTTTTGGGTTTCTACAGAAAGCATTTCGGAGCTACCGATTTGTTAAACTTGGTGACACTAAAGCAAATTTGGAGTCTAAACTAGTGAAATCGGTCAGACCGAGACACAATTCGGTGACTCCAAGATTGCTAGGGTTTCACTGAGAGTTGAACTCGGTCCCACCGATTTGCATGTTTCGGTTAGACCGAACCTTACATGTGCAATGGCCTAAGCCAAATCGGTGGGACCGATTTCTACAACTCGGTCGGTCCGAGATTAGTTCAGCGGAAACCTAACCCTAAAACTTTTAATCAAAACTAATCTAAATGGAGTTTTCGCTGGACAGGATGATCTCATACGTGGCGAGAATAATGGCATTAACTTTGTGCTAAGAATCAGAGGTAAAGATTTGCCCGAAGGGTCGAACTCATACCCTAACTTGGTGGTGAGCTCGCTATGGTCGCAACGGCGGGGTTGAATTCTATTGACGGCGGCGGAGACCAGCAGCGGGAGGTCGCTGGCAGCGAGCGGACAATTCGGAGACCTGAGACGGCAGAGCAGGACACGTGCGGGCGAAGAGGTTTTGGAGAGATTTCAAAAATTTGACCCGTCGGTATATATATCCTCACCCTGTCGGTGTGACCAAGTGGAACAACATGGTGGCATCGAGATGCAGAATCGCAAGAGGTTACTACAAATCGGTGTGACCGAAAGGTTCTAATCGGTTGCACCGACATTAAAAACCTAGATCAACTCAGTGAACTCAGTCAGACCGAAAAGGATGAATTGGTCAGACCGAAATGCATAGAGAGGTTCTGGAAGTTTAAGTCTATGACGAATCGGGGACTCCGAGTGCTCCTCACACAGAGTGTTCGAATCTTACTTGATCAAACTTTGTGATTTAGCATGAATAGAGTTTGAGACAAGAAAAGCATAGATAGCTAGAGGGGGTTCTTAGGCATTCTTGTCCATCCATTTGGCAAAATAAGAAAGCTAAACAATCAAAGCAACAAATGGATGTCCTCGAATGAGAAAAATATGCACTCAACATGCTCACACAATAAGATAGCAAATAAAACATGTGGCAAAGCATGCACATCCAATCTAGCATCTATCAAGCAATTGGTGATGACTAGGTCATCTATATATGAGTATATTGACTTACGAGTCAAATGAGAACATTTGATCATAGGTCATACTCATCGTTTAAGCACAAGTGGGGTTGCCACTTTTACATAAAGCATTGTTGTGTTCACACCGTTAGAGTTGCTTTGGCTCGATCTTTAGAGTAAAGCTCCCCTTAGATGTGATATCCCCCCTAAGAGGGATAAAATAACCTTGGGTTTTGTCGATGATGACTTCATGTAGGTGTTGAAGATGTAGATGCTCTATGTTGATGTAGATCATTTTGGAGCAATCCATTGGAGTGAGCTGCACTTTCAATACCTACATGGGTTAATCCCCCAAAGAACAAACAAAGATATCCATGGACATAGAGTGAATTGCACACAACATGATGTCCATGAAAGCATTAGGTTACCGTGTCCCTTATCTTACCAACAAGAGGGTTTGTGACTCCTTGAACTAGTGCAAGATGTGAAAGTTGATTGCACTTGACCTTGCCAATATGAATAAGAGTGAAGTATGTTGGTGGAGTCACCCTCAAGAACTCTCTAGTTCTTATTCTTCGGGATCCACACCATCTTGATAGGAATCCTTGGAGCTGTAGATGTACTTGATGAAGTAGAACATGAAGTAGTCTTTGGAACCCACTTGACCAAGGCCTTAGGAGCTTCTTCAAATGCATCAATCTCTTCTTGAAGCTTGTCCTTGCCCTTTAGCTCGAGGTCTTGTGGTGGAAGATCATCTTGGGCTTGTGTCCCCTTGAAGGAAGTAGGATCATACTTCTCTTGTTGAGGAACAAACTTTGTCTTGGGGTATTGATCTTTTGCCCACTCAACTCCATTGGCATTGAACTTTCGTTAAAAACCAATACATTGATTCTTCCAATGCCTTCCTTACTTGCGTACAATTTCCTTGAATTGCTTACTCCCGGCAAGGCTCTTATAAACACCTTTCTCTATAATTCCCTTCAATAAGCTATTTTATTGCTCAAGTGTACCTTGGCTAAGAGAATCATTAGTGGAATCAAGAGAACTACTAGAAGCAACAACATTTGTTTTATCATGATTACTGTTACTACTAGAGGAAGAATATTTCTTGTTCTTTTCGCTAGATTTTACTTGTGGCATGTAAGTAGACAAGAGTGAACACTTGGCAATGTAAGAAGAACTTTTCTTACAAAGATCATCATTGATTGCTTTTAAGAACTCATGCTCTTGCTCCAGATTGAGCTTTTCAAAGCGTAGCTTCTCATGAGTCGTCAAAAGTTCTCGATGATCCTCTAAGGTAGTTTCATGATCTAACATGAGAGTGTTTAACTCTTTAGTTAGACGCTCAATCTTCTCCTTATCATTGTCATTCGTTTTATCTCGATTAGCATGATTAATAGCAATTTCATCATAGTTTTCATCACTATTGCTACCAACAAGTAAATCATCATCTCCTAGCAAGTCATCTTCATCACAATTGAAATCAAGATACTCGGGGTTTGATACCTTAGGACCTTTAGCCCTGAAGCATCTTCCAATTCCTTCATTTGGTGAGTCAAATATGTCATAGGAGTTGGATGACACAAGAGCAATTCCGGCAACACCTTCATCATGAGTATCTTCTGATTCTGAGTAGTAGCTTCTTTCGGAGTGGTCATCGGAGTCAGAACCGGATACCCACTCACCAACATGAGCGTGATGTATTCGTCTTGTATAGCTCCTTGATGATTTGTCCTTCCTTTCCGAATCATTGCTTCTCCGAGAGGGTCTTTGTTCATAACGATCATCTCTACTCCTTCTCTCTCTTGCTGGTGTATCTTCTCTTCTACTCCTCCTTTTAGGTGAGGCGTCTCCTCTCTTGTGTGGAGCCGTACACTCATTTGAGTAGTGTCCGGGTCTCCCACAATTTTAGCAATTCCGATCACGACAGGAAGATCTTTTGTCATTGTAGGTGTCGGATTTCGGGTTCCGCAAACCCTTGAGAGGTTCGAACTCTGGGGTGGGCACGAAGAACACTCTCTCCCCAGTGCGCTCGCCCCACAATTCCATGGCCTAGCTCGACGAACTCAAAGAACAAGGGACACAAAGGATTATACTAGTTCGGTCCACCCTGTGGTGTAATACCCTACTCGAGTGTGTGTGGTGGATTTCCTTGTATGGCTGAGGATGAACCAGTACAAGGGATGAACAGCCTCCGGAGGAGAGGTGTTCTTGGGCTCAGGTGAGCTTGTGGTATGGTCAGTGTGGAATGGATCCAATCTCCTCTATGGTGGTGGCTAGGTCCTATTTATAGTGGCCTTGGTCCTCTTCCCAAATATCAGTGGGAAGGGATCCCTCAACGGCCAAATTTGAAGGGGAACAACTAGTACAAGTTATCCTGACAAAAGTGGTCTTCGCCTGCCAAAGGCTCTCGTGGTGACATCGTGCCGGGCTCCAGTATGACCTCCATTCATCCGCCCTGACGGTCCTTGGTCTTGTTGCACTGATATGGAAACCTTTTCCTGATCCCTCGGGACTCCACGCCTGAACTTGTCCTCTTAGCACCAAAGAGAAAGTGGTACAGTGCGCCCGCTGGCGCCCGCCTGACCTTGGTCGTCATGGCCCACGTCAAGTGAACTCGTGAGGTGCACCTTGCATAGATATCTCCGCTCCTCGGGAGCCAGCCTAGAGAGACTGCCCCCAGGGAGGTCTTGTCGTCGCCCACCTCGTGAGGCTTGGCCCGTTGTGAGGGTCTTGAGTTGTGGTTGCTGAAGTTGGGTCGTACCAGGCCGCTGATGGAGCCACGTCACAGGCCGCGGGCAGGCAAGCCTGGGTACCTCCGTTCCCAGGATGCCTACAGTAGCCCCCTGGCCCAAGGCGCACACGGACTTGGCTTCGAGGCTGAGCCAAAGGGGCAAGGGCGAAGGGCCGCGGGCCCCAAACGCCTGCGGCCTTGGTCGACGCGCGGCGACTTGATTCGGCATTGGCGTCTCCGCTTCCCCATGCTGCCTCGGCTACTACCCAACTTGACGAGACGCTGCTGCATGCACAGAAAAACCATAATTACATGGGATCATGGGGACTGTCGGTTGGCCTCCTCCAGGCTATAAATGGGTAGGGGGTGAAGCCCCCGTTGTTCATCTCCTTCTCCTTGTCGCCCGCCTCTTTTTCTTCCTCCCTTCTTCGCCCTCTTGTTGCAGTTTCCATGGCACCACCCAAGAGGTCCTCCGCCGCGGAGAAGGGGAAAGCTTGCCAGGAAGAATCCGACTTGCCGCCGCTCAAGAGGGGGCGGGGACGCCCCCATAAGCACGTCGCTACCTTTGCAGCGGTGCTTCAGGGTCACGGGTGTACTCCTTCTGGGGTTGATGCTACCCTGGGCGGTCTCCACGGCACCTCTTCCCATGGCAGGGGCCGCCCTCATCGTGGCAGCCCCTTCGCCATAGGAAGGCGCGCCATGGTCGCCCGGCCACTTTGGTCAGGCTTCCATTCGTCGGAGGCGCTCCTGGAGTTCGTCGTGTGGCCGGAGAATCCGGCGGACGCCTCACTCCAACTGTCGCGCTTCTTCGCCCACGAGTTACTGGCTGAGGGTCTCGACGGCCTCAAGCTGCTGCAGCAAAGCATCTTGGGTTGCGATGGAGATCTCTGCTGCGGGCAACGTGGCCCGGGCCCGTGGTTCACAGACGTTTGCCCACGCATGCGGCTTGGGCAGGCGATGCACCCTCCACTTCAAGTATAATGGCGTCGCGACCCTCTTCGTGAGGGTTTTTGGGGCGGACGATCGCCGCACAAGGTGCTGCCCTGAAGACGACAGCGACGATGATGGGCTCCGCCTTAGCGATGGTTGTGACGAGGCTTCAGGTGGGCTCGCCCTTGGTGACGGCCGTGACTCCTCCAGCGGCAGCGGCTCCTCTGCTAGCGAGGGCACGAGCAGTGGTGGTTACGACCACCCACTGCGCCGTCGGGCTCGGTTCGAGGTCGGCGATGGGTCATCCCGCCACCACACAGTGGTGAAGCGCGAGGAGGGCTCAGACTGAGTTGAGCCCCGGAGGCCCTTGGGGCTGGGTCTCGCGAGCTTCTGTGGTCGTGCGGCCCGCTTTTCTTTAGCTTTCCTTTCTTCCTGCGTTTCAAAAAAGGGCAGGTGGCCCGACTGGGGTGTGTAATGAACTGTGACGCCTATGTTGTTGTGTTATGTTACGATATTCATGTGCCTCATGAGGGTACAGGGGTAACTTAGCTTGGTACGCTCGAGGGTAACATGAGGGTGCGTCTTCTGGCATCTGGAGAGGCTTCTTCGCTGCCAGCGCGAGCGATGATGGCCTTGGAGGGGGCATATGCAAAATTTGTTAGGGAATCCACCGGATACCTTGTTCCTTCTTGCACGAGCCCTCAGGTGTTGGCTGGCTATCGCTTGACGCACCGCGTCGCGGTACCCGAGTGGCATGGACCTGAGGGGGGTGCGCCAGTCACGAGCTCAAACAAAAGCGCCTCAAAGAGATCAAGGAGGCCAAAGCTCTGGGGCGAGAGTGTTTTGGCAAGGTGTGTCCTTGACGTGAGCTGGCCAGCGTGCGGACACGGACACTCCTGCCTAGCGCCCGTGCGAGGTGCGCGAGGGAGAACGTTAAGCAACTGCCGTCCTCCCTGAGGCAAGAAAAAAGGGGCGAACAAAGCGGAAAGAGGGAAAACTCAACCAAGCAACCGAGGGACACCAAAACTCCAAATCCATTGAAAGATCGCAATCAGATACATAAAGCAAATGAACAGCCGCGTCCGGCACCTACCCTAGTCTTCTCACCAGCACGGAGCTAAGTGCTGCCACTAGGACGTGGGAGGGAGGCCCCGAGGCCCGAGGGCGGCACTCCGGAGCCTCCGGGGCATGTATATCCCCACTCATTATTACGTGAAAGTGTCACAGGCATAGACCTTCATAGGCACTGTGCCTTGCTTCACAGGCTCAGGGCCTTGGCTTCATAGGCACTAGGCCTTGCTTCATGGGTGGAACTTCCGGAGGTGCTCGATGTTCCAGGCATTCTGGATGGGCACGCCATCTCGCATCTCCAGGCGTACGACAATCTTGGATGGGCCCTCCCACATGGGTGATAGCTTGTGCAACCCTTCCCTGGAGAGCACCCGCCTCAGGACCAGATCGCCCACCTCGAGCGTCCTGGAGTGGATGTTGTGGCAGTGGTACCGGCACAGGGCCTGCTAGTACCTTGCTGCTCGGAGCGAGGCTTGACGGCGGCGCTCCTCTCCCAGCACGATATCCATCCCCCGCACGGCGTGCTGGCGTGCCTTGTCTAACGCCAAGACCCGCGAGGAGCGATGTTTGACCTCGTGATGGAGAACTGCTTCAGCTCCATAGACGAGGAAGAACGGGGTCTCGCCTTGGCTTCGTGGCGGTGGTGTGACCACAACACAGACTGGAGCTTGTCGTGCTAGCCCCTGCCACCGGCCTCGAGGTTTTTCTTGAAGGTCTTCGCCTTGAGGCCTCCCAGGACCTATGTGTTGGCGCCCTTAGCTTGCCTTTTGCTCATGGGATGTGCCACTGAGCCGTAGCATATCTGCGTTCCAATGTTAGCACAATATGTTTTGAAGAAGTTGCTAGGGATCTGCGAGCCGTTGTCGGTGATGATGCGATTACGGACCCCGAACCGGCTCACGAGGTCACTGATGAACTTGACCGCCGAGCCAACGGGGATGGTGTGCACTGGCTCCACCTCCGCCCACTTGGTGAACTTGTCGATGGTGACGTAGAGGTAGCGGTAGCCCTCGGGCGCTCGTGGAAGGGCCCCAAGATGTCCAGCCCCCAGACCGAGAATGGCCATGAGAGCGGGATAGTCTGAAGGCCCTGAGCTGGCTGGTGGATTTTCTTGGCGTGGAACTGGAGGGCTTCACAGGATTTCACCAGCTCGTCAGCGTCGCTGAGTGCTGTTGGCAAAAAGAATCCACTACAGAATACCTTGCCCGCTAGGGTGCGTGTGGATGAGTGATGCCCACAGTCCCCGCTATGTATGTCAGTTAGCAGCTTGCGCCCCTGTTCCCTGGAGATGCATCTCAAAGAAATTTCATTGGGTTGTTTTTGGTACAACTCACTATCCTGGAGGCAATAAGTCGTGGCCTGCCGGGCCACACACTCTGCGTCCTCCTCCTTCTCTGACAGGGTTCCCTGCAGCAGGTAGGTCTTGAACTCCTGAGTCCAGCACCCCTCTTGGGGCTCAAGAGCAAGGAGCAAGCATGCTCTCGAGGTCGGGTCACAGGCAGGAGCTCTCGAGGTTGGCGGAGGGGGAGCTCCTCCTGAGGCAGTGTCGGCTCCGCAGCCGGTGGGGCGGCCGAGGGCTTGAAGAGCCGTTCCTCGAAGACGCCGGGCTCGTGCGGCTGGCGCCTGGACGCCCTCTTGGCGATGTCTTCTGCCTCCTTGTTCGTGCCGCGCGGTATGTGCTGCAGCTCTAGGCCCAGGAATTGTTTCTCCATTTTGCAAACCTTCTCATCGTGTTGGAAGCAGAGCTGCACAGCGTAGTAGAGCTTGTCCTTGGTGGGCGAGATGAGCACAGCGCGAGCCCCTGCACCCTGGCGTGCAAAGGCGCCGTCAAAGTACATGACCCAGCATCCGGTGCTTCACTCCCTGGCAATGGGGACCGATCCTCACCCGTTCCAGGCTTCGCGGTGTCGGTCCATTCTGCTATGAAGTCAGCAAGCGCGGCGCCCTTGATGACCCTGGTGGTGCTGAACTCCAGTTGAAATGCTTGCAACTCGATGTTCCATTCGGCGATCCTTCCCGCAGCATTGGGGCTCCTCAAGACCCTCTCCAACGGGTAAGCAGTTACCACCTTGATGGGATGGCTTTGGAAGTAGTGGCACAGCTTGCGCGAAGCGACGAGGAGCGCGAAAAGAAGCTTCTGCGGCATGGGGTAGCATGCCCAAGTGTCGCGGAGCACTGTGCTAACAAAGTACACTATGTTCTTGAGGATGGTGGAGACCAGGCTCTTCTGGGGCCGTGGCATCTCCTGAGGCGAGGGGGCCTCAGGAGCCTAGCCGCCGGACGTGGTAGTTATAGCTTCACGAACGTCATCTCGTGGAGCTTCATCGTCGGCTGGCCTTTTTGGAGCCTTGTTTGTGTCACCCAGGGGCTGTGCGGCTTTGTCCTACCGCTCCTCCTGGACTGCCACCAGCGCCGCACTGGCGGACTGTGGTGTAGTAGCCAGGTAAAGCAACAAGGGCTCTTGAGGCTTGGGCGCCACCATTACTGGCGGGCTAGTGAGGTATTTTTTGAGGTCTTCAAAGGCCGCATCGGCTTCAGTCGTCAACTCAAACGGGCCATGCCTTTTCATCAGTTTGAAGAAGGGGAGGGCACGCACCCCCAGCTTGGAGATGAAACGCCCGAGCAATGTCACGTAGCCTGCTAGCTTCTACATCTCTTTAAGGGCCTTCGGTGGACTCATCTTCTATAAGGCCTTGATCTTCTTGGGGTTTAGCCTCTATTCCTCTGTGTGACACCAGGAAAGCCAGCAGCTTGCCTGGCGGGACGCCGAACACACAATTTTTCGGGTTGAGCCGCAAGTCTACCTTGTGCAGGATGGCAAATGTCTCTTCCGAATCTTCAATGAGGGTCTTGGCCTCCCGAGATTTTGCGACGATGTCATCAACGTAGGCCTCAGCATTCCTCCCGAGCTGTTCTCCCAGGGCGATATGCATTAGCCGCTGGAAAGTTGCTCCTGCATTTCGCAACCCGAACAACATACAAGTGTAGCAGTATACCCCACATGGGATGAGGAAGGCAGTCTTCTCGACGTCTTGTACCGCAATCTTTATTTGATGATAGCCTGAAAAGGCATCCAGGAAACACAGTAGGTCGCACTCGGCGGTCGAGTCGACAATCTGGTTGATGCTCGGCAGTGGGAACGGGTCTTGTGGGACGGCCTTGTTGAGGGGTGAAGTCGACAGACATGCACTCTTTCCCACCTTTCTTGGGCACGACTACTAGATTCTCCAACCACTCTGATACCACACTTCATGGATCACGCCAGCCTCTTGCAATTGCGAGTCTCTTGTATGATGAAAGACTGCTTCTCTGTGGACTGGTGCTTGGCCTTTTGCTTTACTGGGCGCACATTGGGGCATACGTTTAGGTGATGCTCAATCACCCCCTTGGGACTCCCGCTAGGTCCTTAGGTTCCCATGCGAACACCTCCGTGTTGGCGCGCAAGAAACCGGCCAGCACCTTTTCTTGAGCTGAGGGAAGGCCAGCGCCTATCGTGAAGGTGGCTCCCGATGCCCCGTCTTCATCAACCACCACCTTTTTCGTCTCGGCCTGGTCTTGAGAGAAAAGCTGCTTCTTTTTGGCCGGTGCAGCCCCCACGGCCTCCGGCGCTGCTTCGTTGGCCGGGCGTGCCACTACAGCGGCCCTGAAGGCGAGCTTGAGGGCCCCCAGGGCCTCCTTGGTATCTCCGGCCATAGTGAGGACACCGTTGCTCCCTGGCATCTTAATGAGGTTGTATGTTGGGTGAGTTGCCGCCATGAACTTGGCTAGGGCTGGGTACCAGAGAATGTCGTTGTACGGGAGGCTGATGTGGGCGATGTCGAAGTTGATAAGCTCTGTCGGGATATTGGAACGACTCCTATGGGATCATAAGAATCCCTACTACGGTTAGCGGGGCGCGGGGTTGAGAGAAGAGCGGATCAAACAGATAGCACACGGTTCGTTTATCCAGGTTCAGGCCGCGAGGATGCGTAAAACCCTACTCCTGCTTTGGTGGATTGGATATCTTTGTCCTTCAGCTAGCTATGAGGCGTGAGGAGCTCCAAAAAGCCGAATCCTCCTCCTGGTCGCCTCGGGCCTCCTTTTATAGAAAAAGGGGTTGCCACAGTGGCACACAGGAGGTGGAAAGGGTACAGTGATGCGAGTTTATCCCTCGCATTACATGACAAGGCGCATTTAATGTGTCTTGCTTAGGTGTCCTTGCTTTATCGGGGACGGGGGAGGGATCCGTTTCGTCCGTCGCCGCTCCTTCTTGTGTCGACACGCGCCCTGGCCAGCGGTGCCTGAGATGCCATGTAGGTAGGGAGGCAGCTGAGGTGGCGCAATGGTGGGTCTTCACGAAGATCTACCGGCCGCCACGTAGGTGCCTGCCCAGCTGGTTGGGTCGGCAGCTGCATAGGGCGGTGGAAGCTTAGTTGGCGTGGGCGTGATGGTGGCCCTGTGGATGTCCTCGGCAAGGGCCTTGCCAGGGCCCCGGCAAGGGTCTTGGCGCAGCACCTGCTGTCATCCCCGACAAGGTGCTTGCCGGAGGTCTCGTGGTGTTCCTTGGCTAGGATCCCGCCAAGGGTCGTCGTCTTCTTAGTGCATATCTGATCTTGAATGTCTTCACAAAGATCTGCATGCCACTACGGGGATGTCTCCTGAATCCTTGCCCCATGGGGGCAGTGGACTCAAGGGTGATTTGCTACGTAGGCGTGGGGCAAGTTGCCGCGGCAATGGTCTTGCCGGGGCTGCTAAAGCCGGCCCCGGCAAGGATCTTGCCGGGGCTGCTAAAACTGGCCCCCGGCAAGGATCTTGCCGGGGGAACCCGCTTCGTCCCTTTGCTCTTTGTGGTCTTGGCTTTTGGTGTTGCTCCAGTTCCATCGAGCTTCGGTCTTACCCTGGCTTACCTCCCTTGCCTTGCTTGGTGCGGCGGTGCCCGTGGCTCAGACTGCTCGTGCACAGTCATAGGGGTACAAAAAGTGTACCCCCCTTTTGTACACCGACAGGAGCCCCCGGGCCTGGGCCACACATAAGCGCGACGCGTTGTTGTGCTAGGCCCAGAACGGTGCGCGGGCAGGCGGGGCGGTTTTCACCGTGGTAAGTCTTTTCGTGCGCTGCGCCTCCCACGATCCGCGCACGTGGCGCGGGGTGGAGGGGTGTGCGTGACGTGGGTGGCATGTGTGGGGTTGGTTCCGCAGGCATGCTTCACGTCGTAGTAAAGGGGCGGTTCGCGCCTTCCCCATAAATGGAGGGAGGCGTGGAGCCGCGGCCCATTTACTGAATGGGGCCGAGGCGTGGTCCTCAAGGCGTCCACTCCCCATGATCACGGGGTGGGGAGAGGTCGCCTCACCCATCCCCTCGGTTCTGCACGTCTGCCACGTGTCTCCCATGCGCTTGGGGTGGCAAACGGTGGAGGCGGGAAACCGGGCCGTCGCTGGTTGGGGCGGCGGGTCGGTCCTGGCTCCCTGCGCCTTCTGTGTCTTGATTGGCCGAGCGGGGCGGTCGAGCCCCAACCCCGCTCCTTTATAAAGAGCAGGAGGGGAGGGACGGCGCCCCGCATTCTTCCATCTTCTTCCTCCTTCAGCTTCTGGTCCTCTCTTCCATTCGTCATGGAGAGAGGAAACCCTGGCCCCTCAACGGTGGCGACGAGGGTCGCCGCTGGACAATGCGTCCCTCCTTCTCCTGCGTCTGCGGTGGCAGAGCCGGCCACGAGGGGAAGGGGGAGGGGGCGAGGCCGTGGGCGAGGCCAGGGTGCTCGGGGAAGAGGAGGATGGGGTGGCCCACCGGCCTCGCCCCCGCCAGCAGCTCCTCCAATGGAGGGCCATGTTGGGGATGACCCTTGCGAGTACTTCGTCAGGTTGCGCCAGCCGCCGCGCCGTCGCCTTCATCTCCCGACTCCATTTGGGCGGGAGATGGAGCTGGATCCGCCGGAGTCATTGCGGCTGCACATGAGGGGCTGCGGGATCAGTGGCACACTGGTCCGCGACGACTTTCCTGCTCCTCATGTGATGTATCTTCGTCGGGGATGGAAGACGTTTGCTCGTATCCACAGCTTGACGGATGGGCTGACTCTCCATTTTAAGTTGTTAGAGGGTGGCCTTCTTTCCGTCAAGGTCTTCGGGCACTTCGGGACTCGTGCAAGGTGCTGCGTGGAGAGCTCTTCTGAAGACGAAGATTCCTCCTCGAGCGAGAGTGACGAGGAGGACAACGGTAGCGACAACGAGGGCGGTAGGCGGCAGGATGACGGGTCTGACTAGGTGTCGGGCGCCGCTCCTGGTGGCATTGGCGACCCCATCATCCGTGTCGCCGGCTCCTTGAACTTCTTGGGGCCGTCCCCTTGGGCGGCTGGCATTGGGAGGCTGCGGAAGAGGAAGAGGGCGGGCGGCAAGGTCGTCATGTCGGAGTACGCGGGCACCGACGCCTTCGACGCGTACTGACGTCCTGCCGCCTCGTCTTCGAGCTCTACTTCCGGTGCCGCCATCACCATCCAGCCTTTGGGCGGTCACCAAGATGTTCTCTTGGTGTCTTATGCCACCCGTAGCTCGCCTAGGCGCTCCTTTTGCCCTGCTCGCCTCCTTGACCTGCCTCCTGAGGAGAGGGACAAGAAAGGGATTATGGGCATCTTATCTCTTTTTAGTTTGTAAGCCTTCGGGCATCTGTTAAATTTAAAACTTGTAATCCCCTTGTTCATGTTTTTCATTCCCTATGGACTGTGCCTGAGTGGAATGTTTTTAATGAAAAAGGGATGTTTGCCGGGTCTTTTGTTCGCAGGTAGAACCCACAACAGGGAATAAATCCCTGATATCTCTCAGATAAACATTTTCTCGCCCGGCAACAGGCTTTGCCGTCTCCCCACTTCGCTCTACCTTTCTCACACCTTTGGCGGAGGCAGGGATGAGGCGGGTTCAGGCTCCTTGTTTCATCCTTTCGCTGCCGCGACTACGACCAAACTTGGTCCCAGGGACGCGCCCTAGGGCCTAGAGTTATGGGAGCACGGTAGTTTAAGGAAAAAACGAGGTTTCACATACCTTAGTGCATAATGGAATGCATGATAAGGGATGGAGAACTTATCTGAAGCTGCAGCCCCCGGCAACCCTGGTTTGCCGTGGGTGAATCTTTGTTCTTGCAGCCCCCAGCAACACTAGCTTGCCGGGGCCTTGATGCTGGTCCGTTCCTTTTTTTCTCCCCAAGTGGTTTCGGCAAGGATACCTGTGTGTCCAGTGAACCAAAGGAGATAAAAGAAAGACAAAGAGATGCAAACTCGACCTCTAAGCTAGGGGTTAGCCGCTGATAAGCACTATCAACCCTAACCAAGGACGAGACTCGACCTAGCATGCATGCTATAACTTAGGGCGCCAGCGCTTCATTTATTTATGCTCAGGGTCTGCGTCTGGCTTTGTACAAAGGGTTACATGCCTTGTCGGCAAGGATTGTACAAAAGGTGGCTTGCCGGGGGGCCCGGCAAGCCGCGCCTCATGGGTAAAACTTGCGAAGATGCTCAATGTTCCAGGAGTTGCTCACCGGAACGGCATTTTCGGTCTCCAGGCGGACTGCACCAGGCCTGGTGACTCGTATTACCCGATAAGGGCCTTCCCACTTTGGCGTCAACTTGTTGGTATTCTTGGCTGACTGAATGTGCCAAAGAACAAGGTCGCCTTCCTCAAAGCTTCGGGCATGGACCTTGTTGCTATGGTAGCGGCGCAAGGCTTGCTGGTAGCGTGCTGCTCTCACAGCCGCCCGAAGACGATCTTCCTCAAGGAGCGTTGCGTCATCTTGCCGCAGTTGCTCTTGCTCAAGCTCATCATAAGCGAGCACTCGAGGTGACCCGTATATGAGTTCAGTGGGGAGAACTGCTTCTACCCCGTATACTAGGGCAAAGGGTGTCTGGCCAGTGGCTCGATTTGGCATCGTTCTGATCGACCAAAGAACCGTCGGCAACTCATCAATCCAGCGCCTTCCACTCTTGTGCAACCTGTCAAAGGTCTTTGTCCTTAAGCCTCGCAGTACTTCAGCGTTTGCCCTCTCAGCTTGACCATTGCTTCGTGGGTGAGAAACGGAAGCGAATCAGACTTTGTTGCCGAGGTCTTTGGTATATTGCATGAAGGTGCGGCTTGTGAACTGTGTGCCATTGTTGGTGATGACCCTGTTGGGTACACCAAAACGGCACACTAGTCCCTTGAAGAATTTGACGACTGACTGAGCTGTGACCTTCCTCACTTCCTCCACCTCTGGCCACTTTGTGAACTTGTCGATTGTGACGTACAAGTACTCAAAGCCGCCGACAGCGCGGGGGAAAGGGCCCAGTATGTCGAGCCCCCAGACCAAGAAGGGCCAGGAGAGAGGAATGGTTTGAAGGGCTTGAGCTGGTTGATGAAGTTTCTTTGAATGGAACTGACACGCTTCACACCTGGTGACCAGTGTCATCGCATCCTGGAGGGCAGTGGGCCAGAAGAAGCCTTGCCGAAATGCCTTGCCGGCAAGGGCTCTTGACCCTATGTGGGATCCACATATGCCTCCATGTATCTCTGCCAACAGCCCCATTCCTTCCTATCGAGGGATACACTTCAATTTCACACCGTTCGGTCTCTTTCTGTACAGGACGTCATCGACGAACTGGTACATAGCAGATCGACGGGCTACTTTTTCCGCTTCTTCCTGCTCCTCAGGAAGTTCCCCAGTTTGGAGGAATCAGACGGTATGCTGTGCCCACGCTGGAGCCTGGGGCTCGACGGCGAGGACTAAAGGCATTTCCTCCGCTATAGGAGCGGCTGTCTCGACGGTAAGAGCTTGATGCTCCGACGGAGCTAGCCGTCCCGTGGCGGGCTCAGTGTCCCCGGCAACATCCTTGCCAACGGCTCCGGGGAGCTCGGTTGAAAAGTACTTGCCAGGCCCTGATTTTCTCCTCTTGTTTTGCTCTATTGATGGATCAACGGATAGCTGAGAAAGCTGAAGCACAAAGGTACCTGGTTCCACAGGTAACTTGAGGGCAGCGCGCTTTGACAGGTAATCAGCGATATCGTTCTCTGCTCGGGGAATGTGCTCCGCCTGTATACCATCAAAACGCTCTTCCAGCTTTCTCACTTCATCGACGTAGGCCTTCATCAACGGGCTCTGGTAATCTTTGTTGACTTGTTTGACGACAAGCTGCGAATCGCCCCTAACAATGAGTTTCTTGATTTCGAGGTCTGCCGCGATCCTAAGACCATCAAGCAGCCCCTCATATTCAGCAGTATTGTTCGTTGATACCTCCCTGGGGAAGTGCATCTAGACCATGTACTTGAGGTGCTCTCCATTGGGCGCGACCAGCAGTACGCCAGCCCCGGCGCCCTGTAAGGAGAAAGCTCCATCAAAGTACATGATCCAGTTGCAACTTGCCTCTTTGCCGGGGAGAGCAGTTTCCTGGACTTCTTCATCAGGCGTCGCAGTCCATTCTACAACGAACTCCGCCAGGACTCGGCTTTGAATCGTCGAGGTACTTTCAAACTTGAGGCAAAAGCTGGAAAACTCTAGTGCCCACTCTACAATTCTTCCCG
Source organism: Secale cereale (assembly GCA_902687465.1). Classification (NCBI taxonomy): domain Eukaryota; kingdom Viridiplantae; phylum Streptophyta; class Magnoliopsida; order Poales; family Poaceae; genus Secale; species Secale cereale. Next base: position 349,483,885 of record LR738714.1, read on the forward strand.
TTGCATCTGGATTGTGCAATATCCGTTGCAGAGGGAGGCGAGTGACGACAGTGATCTCGTGCGCCTGTAAGTAGTGACGCAGCTTCCTCGAGGCCATTAGAAGGCCGAAGAGCAATTTCTGCACACCGAAGTACCTTGACCTAGCCCCTTGCAAGAGGGAGCTAACAAAGTAGACCGGGTGCTGCATCATTTTCTTCCTGGCTGCACTCCAACCGGCCGTGTCATCTCTGCACCAATGGCATCAGGCTCTGTCGCTGCCATCACCTCATCATCAATTTCTCTGTGCGCCACTAGTGCGGCGCTGACCACCTGGTTTGTTGCCGACAAGTATAGCAGTAACGGTTCTTGTGGCCTAGGCGCAACTAGTACTGGCGTGGAGGAAAGATACCTCTTCAAATCTTGCAATCCGCCTTTTTCAAAATCTTGAAAAAGGGAAGGGCGCGCTCGGCAGACTTGGAAATGAATCTGCTCATGGCGGCAATGCAGCCAGCAAGCCAACGCACATCCTTGACCAGTTTGGGTGCTTCAATCTGTTTTATAGCTTTGATCTTGTCTGGATTGGCCTCTATCCCAGCTGTGACACAAAGAACCCGAGAAGCTTGCCGGACAGGACGCCGAAGACGCACTTCTTAGGGTTCAGCTTGAGATTGATCTTGGGTAGGTTTGCAAATGTTTCTTGTAAATTCGGTATAAGGGTTGCCCTGTTCTTGGTTTTGACCACTATATCATCCATATAAGCCTCCATATTTCTATGGAGCTGGGGTTGAAAACCAATCTGGTCTACCCTTGCAAAAGTTGAGCCAACACTCTTCAACCCGAAAGGCATTCGTACGAAACAATACGTACCACATGGGGTGATGAATGATGTCTTCTCTTCATCTTCTCTTGCCATGAAGATCTGATGGTAGCCGGAGTAGGCATCGAGGAATGACAGCAGGTCACACCCAGCCTTGGAGTTAACAATCTGGTCGATGCGCGGCAACGGGAAGGGGCTTTAGGACAAGCCTTATTGATATCTGTGTAATCAATACACAGCCTCCACTTCCCATTTGCCTTGCGTACTACCACTGGATTGGCCAACCACGTTGGATGGAGCACTCCTCTTACCAAACCCGCTGCTTCCAGTTTTCGGATCTCCTCTGTGATGAACTCTTGTCGTTCCAAAGCTTGCTGCCTGACCATCTGCTTGATGGGCCACGCATGAGGACAGACAGCAAGGTGGTGCTCAATCACCTCCCTGGGAACGCCAGGGATGTCGGATGCTTACCATGCAAACACATCGACATTTGCCCGCAGGAAGGTGACGAGCGCGTCTTCCTATTTGTCATCAAGGGTGGACCTTATGGTGAAAGCCCCTCCTGTGCCATCCTCCTTGACAGAAACCTTCTTGGTTCCCGGCGGTGTGGCCCTGGACTTCTTGTATCTGTCGGCGGAGCTCTCTGGCACGTCCTCGACGGGAGCACGACACTCCGAAGAGGTGCGCTTGCCGGAGTGGGTGTCTGAGGTCTCGCCGGTCTTCTTCTTGCCGGTGGAGCTCTCTGGCACGTCCTCGATGGGAGCACAACACTCCGAAGAGGTGTGCTTGCTGGAGTGGGTGTCCGAGGTCTCACCGGTCTTCTTCTTCTTCTTCCCGCCCGGGGCTCCGGTGGCAGGAGCAAGTGCCCTAGTGGCGGCAGCTGCTGCAACTGCTTGTTGGTATAGTTGGTCAGCGCAAATCAGCTCATCTTTCTTATCGGATGGGATGGTGATGATTGTCACTGGCCCTGGCATCTTCAGGGTGTTGTACGCGTAGTGTGACGCTACCATGAACTTGGCCAGCGCTGGGCGGCCAAGGATCCCGTTGTAAGGCAAGGGGATCTTGGCAACATCGAACACAATCCTTTCTGTCCTGTAGTTCAGATCACTTCCAAAAGTCACGGGCAGCATGACCTTCCCCTTTGGTTGACTTCTTCCCGGGTTGACCCCCTGAAACATGCCTGTCTCTTCGAGGTCTCCGTCAGGAATCTATAGCTTCTCGATCACGGTAGGCGAGATTAAGTTCAGACCGACCCCGCCATCGACTAGCATCTTTGTCACCTTGAGGTTGCGTATTATCGGTGAAACCAACAATAGCAAGCACCTGACCGAGGTAGTGCGATCAGGGTGATCCTCAGCGTCAAAAATGATAAGCGTGCTGGACCATTTCAGCGGCCTTTGGGCACCAGACGACGGCTCCGCCGCTGTAATCTCACGCGCCCACTGTTTAAGCTGGCGGTGAGAAGTATGCAGCGAGGCGCCGCTGTTCGGGAACGTAGTATTTTAAAATTTTCCTACGATCACACAAGATCTATCTACTAGATGCATAGCAACGAGATGGGAGAGTGTGTCTACGTACCCTCGTAGACCGGGAGCGGAAGCGTCTAGTGACGCGGTTGATGTAGTCGAACTTCTTCGCGATCCAACCGATCAAGTACCGAACGTACGACACCTCCGCGTTCAGCACACATTCAGCTTGATGACGTCCCACGAGCTCTTGATCCAGTTGAGCTTCACGGGAGAGTTTCATCAGCACGACGGCGTAGTGACGGATATGATGAAGTTACCGGCGCAGGGCTTCGCCTAAGCACTGCAACGGTATAACTGAGGTGTGTTTCTGTGGAGGGGGCACCGCACACGGTTGGGAGAGATCAACTGATCAACTTGTGTGTCCTAGGGTGCCCCCCTGCCCCTGTATATAAAGGAGCAAGGGGAGGGGCCGGCCAGCCCTTCTATGGCGCGCCAGGGAGGCAATCCTACTAGGAATAGGATTGGGAGTCCACCAGAAAGGAAGAGGGGGAAAGGAAGGAGAGGGAGAGGTGGCGCCCCCCAATCCTAGTCCAACTAGGATTCCCTGGTGGGGCGCCGGCCAGCCTCTATGGGCTACGTCTCTTCTTTCCTCAAGGCCGACTATGGACCATCCCCCCTCGTGGGGGGTTCCGGTAACCCCCTCCGGCAATCCGATTAAATCCGAAACTTTTTCGGAACACTTCCGGTGTCCGAATATAGTCGTCCAATATATCAATCTTTATGTCTCGGACATTTCGAGACTCCTCGTCATGTCCGTGATCTCATCCGGGACTCCGAACTACCTTTGGTACATCAAAACTCATAAACTCATAATACCGATCGACATCAAACGTTAAGCGTGCAGACCCTACGGGTTCGAGAACTATGTAGACATGACCGAGACTCATCTTCGGTCAATAACCAATAGCAGAGCCTGGATGCTCATATTAGTTCCTACATATTCTACGAAGATCTTTATCGGTCAAACTGCATAACAACATACGTTGTTCCTTTTGTCATCGGTATGTTACTTGCCCGAGATTCGATCGTCGGTATCTCTATACCTAGTTCAATCTCGTTACCGGCAAGTCTCTTTACTCATTCCGTAATACACCATCTCGTGAATAACTCATTAGTTATTTGCTTACAAGGCTTATTATGATGTGCATTACCGAGAGGGCCCAGAGATACCTCTCCGACACTCGGAGTGACAAATCCTAGTCTTGATCTATGCCAACACCATGAATACTTTCGGAGACACCTGTAGAGCATCTTTATGATCACCCAGTTACGTTGTGACGTTTGATAGCACACAAGGTGTTCCTACGGTATTCGGGAGTTGCATAATCTCATAGTCATAGGAACATGTATAATTCATGAAGGAAGCAATAGCAGTAAAACTAAACGATCATAGTGCTAAGCTAACGGATGGGTCTAGTCCATCACATCATTCTCCTAATGATGTGATCCCGTTGATCAAATGACAACTCATGTCTATGGTTAGGAAACATAACCATCTTTGATCAATGAGCTAGTCTAGTAGAGGCATACTCTGTTTTGTCTATGTATTCACACATGTACTAAGTTTCCGGTTAATAGAATTCTAGCATGAATAATAAACATTTATCATGATATAAGGAAATATAAATAACAACTTTATTATTGCCTCTAGGGCATATTTCCTTCAGTCTCCCACTTGCACTAGAGTCAATAATCTAGCTCACATCGCCATGTGATTTAATAGCGATAGTTCACATCGTTATGTGAATAACACCCATAGTTCACATCGCCATGTGACCAACACCCAAAGGGTTTACTAGAGTCAATAATCTAGTTCACATCGCTATGTGATTAATACCCAAGAGTAATAAGGTGTGATCATGTTTTGCTTGTGAGAGAAGTTTAGTCAACGGGTCTTGTCACATTCAGATCCGTATGTATTTCGCAAATTTCTATGTCTACAATGCTCTGCATGGAGCTACTCTAGCTAATTGCTCCCACTTTCAATACGCATCCAGATTGATACTTAGAGTCATCTGGATTTAGTGTCAAAGCTTGCATCGGCGTAACCCTTTACGACGAACTCTTTATCACCTCCATAATCGAGAAACATTTCCTTAGTCATCCAGTTACTAAGGATAATTTTGACCGCTCTCCAGTGATCTACTCCTAGATCACTATTGTACCTCCTTGTCAAACTCATGGCAAGGTACACAACATGTTTGGTACACAGCATGGCATACTTTATAGAACCTATGGCTGAGGCATAGGGAATGACTTTCATTCTCTCTATAGGCAAGAACTCCTTCTTTGACTGATCCATTTTGAACTACTTCAAAATCTTATCAAGGTATGTACTCATTGAAAAAACTTATCAAGTGTCTCGATCTATCTCTATAAATCTTGATGCTCAATATGTAAGCAGCTTCACCGAGGTCTTTCTTTGAAAAACTCCTTTCAAACACTCCTTTATGCTTTCCAGAAAATTCTACATTATTTCCGATCGACAATATGTCATTCACATATACTCATCAGAAAGGTTGTAGTGCTCCCAGTCACGTTCTTGTAAATACAGGCTTCATCGCAAGTCTGTATAAATCTATATGCTTTGATCAACTTATCAAAGCGTATATTCCAACTCCGAGATGCTTGCACCAGTCCATAGATGGATCGCTGTAGCTTGCACACTTTATTAGCACCTTTAGGATCGACAAAACCTTCTGGTTGCATCATATGCAACTCTTCTTTAAGATATTCATTTAGGAATGCAGTTTTGACATCCGTTTGCCAGATTTCATAAAATGCGGCAATTGCTAACATGATTTGAACAGACTTAAGCATCGCTACGGGTGAGAAAGTCTCATCGTAGTCAAGTCTTTGAACTTGTTGAAAACCTTTCGCAACAAGTCGAGCTTTGTAAACAGTAACATTACCGTCAGCGTCGGTCTTCCTCTTGAAGACACATTTATTTTTGATGGCTTGTCGATCATCGGGCAAGTCAACCAAAGTCCACACTTTGTTCTCATACATGGATCCCATCTCAGATTTCATGGCCTCAAGCCATTTTGGGGAATCTGGGCTCATCATCGCTTCCTCATAGTTCGCAGGTTCATCATGGTCTAGTAACATGACTTCCAGATCTGGGTTGTCATACCACTCTGGTGTGGAACGTACTCTGGTTGATCTACGATGTTCAGCAGAAACTTGATCTGAAGTTTCATGATCATCATCATTAGCTTCCTCACTAATTGGTGTAGGAATCACTGGAACTAGTTTTTGTGATGTTCCACTTTCCAATTCGGGAGAAGGTACAATTACCTCATCAAGTTCTACTTTCCTCTCACTCACTTCTTTCGAGAGAAACTCCTTCTCTAGAAAGGATCCACTCTTAGCAACAAAGACCTTGCCTTCGGATCTGTGATAGAAGGTGTACCCAACAGTTTCTTTTGGGTATCCTATGAAGATTTACTTCTCCGATTTGGGTTCGAGCTTATCATGTTGAATTTTTTTCACATAAGCATCGCAGTCCCAAACTTAAAGAAATGACAGCTTAGGTTTCTCGTCAAACCACAGTTCATACGGTGTCATCTCCACGGATTTAGATGGTGCCCTATTTAATGTGAATGTAGCTGTCTCTAATGCATAACCCCAAAAGCGATAGTGGTAGATCGGTAAGAGACATCATCGATCGCACCATATCTAATAAAGTATGGTTATGACGTTCGGACACACAATTACACTGTGGTGTTCCAGGTGGCGTGAGTAGTGAAACTATTTCACATTGTTTTTACTGAAGGCCAAACTCGCTAACTCAAATATTTTACCTCTACGATCATATCGTAGAAACTCTTATTTTCTTGTTACAATGATTCTCCACTTCACTCTGAAATTCTTTGAACTTTTCAAATGTTTCAGACTTGTGCTTCATTAAGTAGATATACCCATATCTGCTCAAATCATCAGTGAAGGTCAGAAAATAACGATACCCGACGCGAGCTTCAACACTCATTGGTCCACATACATCTGTATGTATGATCTCCAACAAATCTGTTGCTCGCTCCATTGTTCCGGAGAACGGAGTTTTAGTCATCTTGCCCAGGAGGCATGGTTCGCAAGCACCAAGTGATTCATAATCAAGTGATTCCAAAAGTCCATCGCTATGGAGTTCCTTCATGCGCTTTACACCAATATGACCTAAACGGCAGTGCCACAAATAAGTTGCACTATCATTGTTAACCTTGCATCTTTTTGCTTCAATATTATGAATATGTGTATCAAACGATCAGGATCCAACAAACCATTTTCATTGGGTGTATGATATAAAGCCACCAAGTCATCTGTCTAATATCCTCAAACTGGTCTATCTATGGCATCGTCAGTTCTTGTGCTATATTAGGACGAAAATGTGCTCACTCACTGTGTCCACTAGTTCCATTACGAACCCAGTGTTGTGCAAGGTTATAAAGGCTTAACTGGTTCTCTCGCAATACTATAGGTTAGGCACATGGTTAAGGGTTCGTGCTGGAGTGTATCGTGAAGTCTCAAAGGGTCTAGGAATGGGTTACTAGTTTGGAGGGTTAAACATAATTCCACGGGGTTGTACTTGGTCACGGAGGTTGTAGCAGAAGTCTTTAGTGCCAGTTGGTTGCCGAGGTAGAATCCTTGGTGCATCTTGTCTTGCGGGTCTTCAGTTGGGGAGAGAGAAGAGAGGGAGAAAGTAGCGTAGAGGAGGGAAATGCCTAAAGGGGGGGTTCTAAAGTGCAGGTTCAAACAAATAGGTGCAAAAGGCCGAAACAAAGAAACAAGGCAAGGAAGATGATATAGCCATGCACTTGTTGCCTAGGGCAAAAGTGTGACTTATATCAAAACACAAACAATTAAAAGCAAGCAACACACAATCATGGTTCTATTCGAACCATCATACGGACTCGACTACGCATAGGGGGTACACGACTCATCCTACCCTAGGGGTTCTCGGACTCAACAGTCGTGACTTGTGCCTCGTGCAGTCATTTGAGCTTTCCTCAGGTGTTGCTATGTCCCTTGTAGTTGTTTGACCCACGATCTGGGTAGAGCCTAAATAATCTTCAACAACTTCTCGCCTGATGAGGTGATGTTGTGAAGGTGCCTCCTTGTAGCTGGCGTTGGCTTGGTCTTCTCTTGTCTCTTTAATCATGACGATCCCTTGTGCCTTCTGGGGCGTCGAGGGTACCAGGTAGGCAATCCTTTATGCAATGAAATTAACAAGGCATAGTAGAGGTTCAACATGTCGGTTACGTTGATGACAACATCGACACCAAGAGCGGGGGACGAAGAGAACCGCTTTCCTGCTCACTATAGTGAGGCGGACCAAATGGTGAGGTTCTCATCCACCGGTGGTTGCCGATACAACAACGGTAGTGATAGGATTACTCTATTAGCGATGTATATCATGATTTTGCATAACCTATACCCTGGTCATCATAGGCCAATGTTGCATCTTCTTGGGGCACTGTCAAGGGTGTCATCATCTTCTGGGTCTTCATGTTCTCATTCCTCGAGGATGGATTTTTGTTGGTATCGTCTTGTCGTGGTGTCGCCACTCTTGCGTGCAGAAGTGGTGGGTGAGTGTTTGGCAAGGTGCACTCCACGAGGATTACAGAAAACCCAGTGGTCAGGGGCATAGGGGTTCTAGCGACCAACAGTTTTGAAGGGGGAGAGATTAGGTATGGCCTAGTTTTTTGAAAAACTGAAAAGGGAAGAGAAGTATAGATAGTTTTGAAAACTAGTAATAGTTTTGAAAATAGTTTTACCCTAACTAACGACCATGCTAACTAAGGCTTCATACAGTCAGGATGGCTCTGATACCAGCTCTGTGGGGACCCCGACTCATAAGTCGTGATCACCGAATGCACGTGTACAGTGATCCCAGAGATCAATGCTCACTGAACACACAGAAGCTGAATAACAAGAGTCTTACATCCATACATACCATATTACACAAATAGGACCATAATGGTCAAGTCTTGAGTATATCATCGCAGCGGAAATCTTCAATGACAACTTGGACCCATGCCATCTGCCTTAACCCTACAGGCATTCTTACTGGGAAGCTTCTTAGCTCGCATGCTCGTCACCAAGAAATCTTCATCATAACCTGTTCTCTCATGCCTGGCCAATGAAATAACCAGTGGCAAGCCAATGAGTACTTTGAATGTACTCGCAAGCAACCCAAGTGTGATGACAGAATAATTATGCAAAGCTCTACTGCTAAATTGGCAGTTTTGCGGAAAGCTAGTTTTTCATATGCAAGTATGGTCAACATATAACATGGACATGCATGTGTCTGCAACAAGTATCAGGAGGTTACAAACATAATTATCGAGAAAGAGTTGTAATCAACTCATGCTCAAGCTCATTGTGACTTCCTCAAGAATCACATCATCAATATCACTGGACCGTGTTGTTTTCTCACACACACACACACACACACCAGGTTTCGCAAACATTGGACGTAGCCCAAGAGCGGTTACCCAACTGTCATTGACCGTGGACACGGCTATTCGAATAGTTTTACACTCTGCAGAGGTTGCACACTTTACCCACTAGATCCGGGGAACTTCCATGACATCCACGACCCGCGGTACCTCAAGTACCCGGGGTAAGCACCCGATCACTATCTTTCCCTAGACGACACTAACATAGAGTCCACTCGATTGGTAACAGCCCCGTGCCAAACATTTCACATCTTAAAGTATTGTGGAGCCTTGCTCCCATATTCATCACATACCACTGACACGGGGTACCAACGGTGTGTTCGGTGCCCTGTGAAAACAGTCATGGCCGCCTATCCAAGCACGACCCCATCCCGAGAGTGACCTCATGTCACCCCCGTCACTAGTAATGCGGGCATGTAGGATCGAAGAAGTAGGTCTAGAGGGGGGGTGATTAGACTACTTGACAAGATAAAATTTCTGTCTTTTATCAAGGACAGATTTTGGCAGTTTTGCAATGAAGATCAAGTCAAGTAACTCACTACACATGCAATTCTAGAGTATGGGCAGCGGAAAGTAAATTGCATATATAGTAAATGGAAGTGGAGAAGATCAAACGCAGTTTGGTGACACGGAGATTTTTGTCGTGGTTCCGATAGGTGGTGCTATCGTACATCCACGTTGATGGAGACTTCAACCCACGGAGGGTAACGGCTGCGCGAGTCCACGGAGGGCTCCACCCACGAAGGGTCCACGAAGAAGCAACCTTGTCTATTCCATCACGGCCTACGCCCACGGAGGACTAGCCTTACTCGGGGTAGATCTTCACGAAGTAGGCGATCTCCTTGCCCTTACAAACATCTTGGTTCAACTCCACATCATCAAGACGGAGGCTCCCAAGCGACACCTAACCAATCTAGGAGGCACCACCCCCCAAAAGGTAATAGACGGTGTTGATGGTGATGAACTCCTTGCTCTTGTGCTTCAGATGATAAACTCCCCAACACTCAACTCTCCTCACTGATATGGCTGTGGTGGAAGAAAGATTTGAGTGGAAAGCAACTTGGGAAGGCTAGAGATCAAGTTTCATATGGTAGGAATGGAATGGCTTGATCTCAACACAAGGGTAGGTGGTTCACTTCTCAGAAAGTGTATGGTAGGAATGGTGGTACTTTCTGATGGCTCTCCTCACGAATGAGGAGGGGGTGGAGGGGTATATATAGCCTCCACACAAAATCCAACCGTTACACACACATTTGACCAATCTCGGTGAGACCGAAGTTAAACTCGGTCAGACCGAAAGTTCAAATATAGTGAACGTTGGGATTTTCGGTGGGACCGAAAATACCATCTCGGTGGGACCGAAAGTGCATCTGATATGAACGTTGGAGATTTCGGTGAGACCGAGAAAGAAAACTCGGTTGGACCGATTTGAGAAAGAGTAGGAACATGCCAGAATCGGTTTGACCGAAAATGAATTATCGGTGAGACCGATTTGAGTCAAGACAGAACCTTGCCCATTTCGGTGAGACCGATAATGCAAACTCGGATATTCCGAAATGATGTGAAGTGGTTACAGAAGGTTGGCAGTTCAGTTTCGGTGTGACCGATCTCAAACTCGGTAAGACCGATTTTTCTAGGGTTTGGAAAAACAACTGAAGTGGTTCATCTCGGTGGGACTGAGTTGGAGAAATCGGTGTGACCGAGATTACTTATGGGTGTGTGTTAAGTAGTGAATAGTGCTGATAGTTGAGGGAGTTAGATCACCAAGCACTTGAGCAACAAGAACATTAACACAACCTCATCCCCTTTTAATAGTATTGGCTTTCCTATGGACTCAATGTGATCTTTGATCACTAAACCAAAAAGGAGTCTTGAGCTTTTGCCAATGCTTGTCTTAGCATTTTGAGGGGTCCACTTCTTCAGACATTTCCATACCCACATCATCGAACTTCTCTGAAATGATTCTCAAGATAATATTAGTTCAATGATATATATGTTGTTATTAATTACCAAAACCACCCGGGGATTAGTTGCACTTTCACACACACAGGATCACGTGCGCGGAAAATTCTGAGACCAAAAAGGGTCGTCTTGGCCCTCAAAAATGGCCTGCAGGATTGGAAAAAATGAAAGTTATCACAATTACAGCTCAAACTTTGATGAGCCGGCATATCACTTTGGTGTTCAGGTCCTTGGCGCCCCACCCATGTATGGATACAATAGGGTGTTAGGCCAACTCTCGCGAAGAAACGGTGATCAAAGAAAATACAAAAATCAACGTAGAGTCCGAATTGATCGAGACTCTCAAAGCAAGTGAGAACAAGCACCGATTTCGTCATTTTCATAGGCGTTGGAAAGCTATTGGGGAATTGAGGTGATAGGACTTCTAGTTTTTACGATCTGGAGGATTTTACATACGTGCACACACAGGATCACGTGCGCGGAAAATTCTGAGCCCAAAAAGGGTCGTCTTGGCCCTAAAAAATGGCCTGCAGGATTGGAAAAAATGAAAGTTATCGCAATTACAACTCAAATTTTGATGAGCCGGCATATCACTTTGGTGTTCAGGTCCTTGGCGCCCCACCCATGTATGGATACAATAGGGTGTTAGGCCAACTCTCGCGAAGAAACGGTGATCAAAGAAAATACAAAAATCAACCTAGAGTCCGAATTGATCGAGACTCTCAAAGCAAGTGAGAACAAGCACCAATTTCGTCGTTTTCATAGGCGTTGGAAAGCTATTGGGGAATTGAGGTGATAGGACTTCTAGTTTTTATGATCTGGAGGATTTTACATACGTGCACACACAGGATCACGTGCGTGGAAAATTCTGAGCCCAAAAAGGGTCGTCTTGGCCCTCAAAAATGGCCTGCAGGATTGGAAAAAATGAAAGTTATCGCAATTACAGCTCAAATTTTGATGAGCCAGCATATCACTTTGGTGTTCAGGTCCTGGGCGCCCCACCCATGTATGGATACAATAGGGTGTTAGGCCAACTCTCGCGAAGAAACGGTGATCAAAGAAAATACAAAAATCAACCTAGAGTCCGAATTGATCGAGACTCTCAAAGCAAGTGAGAACAAGCTCCGATTTCGTCGTTTTCATAGGCGTTGGAAAGCAATTGGGGAATTGAGGTGATAGGACTTCTAGTTTTTACGATCTGGAGGATTTTACATACGTGCACACTGTAGGATCGAAAGTAGGTCTAGAGGGGGGGTGATTAGACTACTTGACAATATAAAAAATCTGCCTTTAGATCATGCAATGTTTTTGGCAGTTTCACAAACAAGATCAGTTCAAGTAACACCCTACACATGCAATTCTAGAGTTTATGCAGCGGAAAGTAAATTGCACATGTAAAAGAGAGGTGGAGAAGATCAAACGCAGTTTGGTGACACGGAGATTTTTGTCGTGGTTCCGATAGGTGGTGCTATCGTACATCCACGTTGATGGAGACTTCAACCCACGGAGGGTAACGGCTGCGCGAGTCCACGGAGGGCTCCACCCACGAAGGGTCCACGAAGAAGCAACCTTGTCTATTCCATCACGGCCTACGCCCACGGAGGACTAGCCTTACTCGGGGTAGATCTTCACGAAGTAGGCGATCTACTTGCCCTTACAAACTTCTTGGTTCAACTCCACATCACGACGGAGGCTCCCAAGCGACACCTAACCAATCTAGGAGGCACCACCCCCCAAAAGGTAATAGACGGTGTTGATGGTGATGAACTCCTTGCTCTTGTGCTTCAAGTGATAAACTCCCCAACACTCAACTCTCCTCACTGATATGGCTGTGGTGGAAGAAAGATTTGAGTGGAAAGCAACTTGGGAAGGCTAGAGATCAAGTTTCATATGGTAGGAATGGAATGGCTTGATCTCAACACAAGGGTAGGTGGTTCACTTCTCAGAAAGTGTGTGGTAGAAGTGGTGGTACTTTCTGATGGCTCTCCTCACGAATGAGGAGGGGGTGGAGGGGTATATATAGCCTCCACACAAAATCCAACCGTTACACACACATTTGACCAATCTCGGTCAGACCGAAGTGAAAACTCGGTTAGACCGAAAGTTCAAATCTAGTGAACGTTGGGATTTTCGGTGGGACCGAAAATACCATCTCGGTGGGACCGAAAGTGCATCTGATATGAACGTTGGAGATTTCGGTGAGACCGAGAAAGAAAACTCGGTTGGACCGATTTGAGAAAGAGCAGGAACATGCCAGAATCGGTTAGACCGAAAATGAATTATCGGTGCGACCGATTTGAGTCAAGGCAGAACCTTGCCCAATTCGGTGAGACCGATAATGCAAACTCGGAAATTCCGAAATGATGTGAAGTGGTTACAGAAGGTTGGCAGTTCAGTTTCGGTGTGACCGATCTCAAACTCGGTAAGACCGATTTTTCTAGGGTTTTGGAATATGGCTGAAGTGGTTCATCTCGGTGGGACTGATTTGAAAGAATCGGTGTGACCGAGATGTTAGGGTTTGCAGAGATAGCTTCATCTCGGTGAGACATAGTTGGTTTGACCGAGATTACTTATGGGTGTGTGATAAGTAGTGAATAGTGCTGATAGTTGAGGGAGTTAGATCACCAAGCACTTGAGCAACCAGATCATCAACACAACCTCATCCCCTTTTAATAGTATTGGCTTTTCCTATGGACTCAATGTGATCTTTGATCACTAAACCAAAAATGGAGTCTTGAGCTTTTGCCAATGCTTGCCTTAGCATTTTGAGGGGTCCACTTCTTCAATCATCTTGCCATACCAAAGTGATTGGGTTTCCTGAAACATACTTGATAAAAGCATTAGTCCAACCACAAAGTATGTTGTCATTAATTACCAAAACCACCCGGAGAGCAAATGTGCTTTCAATCTCCCCCTTTTTGGTAATTGATGGCAACACACTGAAATTATATTGAACGAAACATCAAAGCTTATTGAAAGAAAGACAGGATTATCATGAAAGCTTTGACAAGCATGTAGTACACAGGCTCCCCCTACAAGTGTGCAAGATTTTCATAGATTATGGTTTTGGACTACCACAAGCACACAAGAGAGATAAGCAAGATGTGCTACATGCAGCTTGGCTATATGCATTAGAGCAGAAGAGAAGAGAAAGTGAGTGATAATGCATATGTGCATGGTGATTTCTTGCAAACAAGTATTTACAAGCAAGTCACCATCATGCACATTCTGCAAGATGCATATACTTACCTTGAGGTTCCTTGGCACTTGTACCTGAAGGGATAAACTTGAGAAAACAAGGTTAGATAACACAAGAGTATTCCTTCAACCCACTGCAAGAACATCAAGAGTACCAAGCCAGGGAGGACATGTATAAAGAGTGTCTCATATTGAGCACAGGCTTGAATCAGCAAACATGTCTCCGAAGCTAAAAGATTTTCAATGAACTCTGAGAGATTTTGCTTTTCATAGGATATCAATTGTGAAGATTCCTCTAAGTCTTCTCCCCTTAAGCTAAAAGATTCCATGAGATACCAATTGTGAGAAAGATACCAATTGTAAGAACAAGGGGTGTGAAGGAAAAAGCAAAATCAAAAGAAAGATGCCAATTGTAATGTCCAATGTAAAATACGACAAAGCTTTGATGTGATTCTCTCCCCCTTAAGATAAGATTGCTTTTCTTCTTCCCTTAAGTCTTCTCTTCTCCCCTACTCCCCCTAGTCCTCTCCCCCTAAGTTCTCTCCCCCTTTGACATCAAGTGCCGAAAAGGGCAGCAAACTAGGTAGGGCAGGAAGGATGGAAAGAAAGAAAGAAAGAAAGAAATGGGATCCTTAAGAATCACAACTGGACAAACAAGAACATGCATAGAGAAACAATTTGAGTCCAAATTTGAGTCCTCTCCTCTTTAAAATTTAAGAAATCGAGTCTGAATTTGAGTCCTCTCCCCCTTAAAAGTAGAGAAAGAATTCAGATCACTTTGCGAGGAGTATTTCAAAAGATTTGCAAGGAATTTGTAAAAGATTTTCAAGGAATTGATTAGAGCCATAAAAAGATTTCCAGAAGGATATTCACAAAGAAATATAAGAAAAGAAATAAAAAGATTTCTAGATGAAGTTTTTTTTTTTTTTTTTTTTTAAGAAAACTCAATGAGAGAACATAAGAGAAAACAGAAAAACTCTAAAAGCATATGTACTTCATCTAGATAAAGGTCGGCGACAAAGTCACCTATGTTTGAGTATATTGACTTAGGAGTCAAATGAAGACATTTGATCATAGGTCATACTCATCGTTTAAGCTCAAAATGGGGTTGCCATTTTTCGATTAAGCATTTGATGTGATCACATCTTATGAAGCTGCTTGTACTCATGGCTTTGAGTAAAGCTCCTTAAAGATGTGAAGAACATACCTTGGGCTTGTTGATGCTTTGCTCATGTAGGTAGACTTGATGTAGGTGCTCATTGAATGTGAAGTTGGAGCGCCGTTTCTATTTGTGTAGTTCATCTTCCTACATGGGTTAGGCAAGCAAGGAAATACTCAAGAATATCCAAGATGACAAGAGTGAAATACTAGATGTATAGGATGTCAAAAAGGATATGTAGAATTTTGTTCCTTGAACTCAACATCCCAAAGGTCTAGATACTTGGTCAATGACAAGATTACTCGTGATTTGGGTTTGTGGTAATCTCGTGGAATGTAGATCATCCAAGTACCTGCAAGGAGTTAGATGCAATACAAGGAGGCAAATGTGTCCAAGACATATGATCATCATCATAAGAGAAATATCAAGGATTAGTCAAGAGGCTCAAGCCTTGCATGCATCAATGGAGTTATCACTCCAAGTTTGAAGCATCAATGATGTTCAATTCACTCCTTAAGCGACAAAACACTTTCTCATCAAGAGGTTTTGTAAAGATATCAGCAAGTTGTTTGTCAGTACGAACATGCTTAAGATTAATATCACCCTTGGCAATATGATCACGAATAAAATGGTGACGAACTTCAATATGCTTTGTTCGAGAGTGTTGCACAGGATTGTGTCCAATCTTGATTGCACTCTCATTGTCACAAAGCAATGGAACACGTCTCACATGTATCCCATAATCTTTAAGCGTTTGTGTCATCCATAGCAATTGAGCACAACACGAACCAGCAGCAATATATTCTGCTTCGGCAGTGGATAAAGATACCGAATTTTGTTTCTTGGAGGACCAAGATACAAGGGATCGACCAAGGAATTGACACGTACCCGAAGTTGACTTTCTATCAACCTTGTCACCGGCATAGTCCGAGTCGGAATAGCCAACAAGATCGAAAGAAGCTCTCTTAGGATACCAAATGCCAAAGTTTGGTGTGTGTATCAAGTATCTCACTATCCTTTTAACAGCTTTAAGATGACATTCTTTAGGGGCTGCTTGATATCGTGCACACATGCATACACTCAACATTATGTCAGGACGAGAAGCACAAAGATATAGTATTTTGAACCAAAGACACGAAAGTATCCCACTTGGGGTTTGTTACCGGTGAGAAGCTCGTATGATGTCTTGCCGAGGAGCTTATGAAGATAAAGCCTGTTGATAGCATGACAAGCTGTCTCGACCGCTTCTCCCCAAAAATGTTTCGGTGTCTTGTATTCATCAAGCATCGTTCTTGCCATCTCTATGAGCGTTCGGTTCTTCCTCTCAACAACTCCATTTTGTTGAGGAGTGTACGTAGCCGAGAACTCATGTAGAATTCCTTCCTCATCGAGAAAAGAGTCTACATTGGCGTTCTTGAACTCCGTTCCATTGTCACTCCGAACTTTCTTGATCTTCACCTCAAATTGATTTTGGGCCTTTTTGGCAAAGGTCTTGAAGATCCTCTGAACCTGCGATTTATCATCAAGGAAAAATACCCACGTAAATCTGGAATAATCATCAACTATAACTAGACCAAAGGAGTTACCACCAAGGCTTTTGTAAGCATTGGGACCGAAGAGATCCATGTGAAGAAGCTCAAGCGGTCTCCTTGTGGTCATGATGTTTTTCACGGGATGACTTCCACCAACTTGTTTTCCTGCTTGACAAGCACTACAAAGTCTGTCTTTGTCAAAGAAAACATCTTTAACACCAAGAATATGATCACCTTTGATCAGCTTGTCTAGATTACGCATACCAACATGTCCTAGCCTTCTATGCCACAACCAACCTTTAGAGGATTTAGCAATGAAACAAGCTCTAGGTTGGGCTTTCTTAGTGAAATCAACAATATATAGATCACCTCTACGAATACCAGTAAAAGCCATGTTTTGATTATCACGACGAAAGACTTGGCAATCTACTTTGGTAAATAGCACATTGAATCCAAAGTCAGCTAATCTAGACACGGAAAGTAAATTGTATCCAAGAGATTCTACAAGCATGACATTTTGAATAGGGCTATCATGAGATATGGCCACCTTACCAAGGCCAAGTACCTTACCCTTGGAGTTGTCTCCAAAAGTCACATACTTGCGTGGGCCATCATTTTTTGCAAGCTCTCGAAACATGTCTTTGTTTCCGGTCATGTGATCGGTGCATCCACTATCAAGAATCCACTCTTTTCCACCAGACAAGTAGTCTCTCATATTTGCCATGAGATTGAGACTCTTCATGACTTTGTCTAGCTCGGTGTCCGAATCAGAGTAATCATCATCATGCTCATGCTCATCATCATATTGACCCATAGATTGTTCATCATCAACACCTAGGTCAATTTGATAAGTATTTGCATTAGTTTGGTCAATGGAATAATAATCTTCGGAATGCAATGCAAGAGCATTTCTAACTCTAATATTGATAAGACCGGGATCACCCTTCTTTTTCATAAGATCACGAAGCTCAAAGAAGCATTTATCAAAGTTAGGATCACTAGGGTGCAACCTATCAAATTCAATAGTCTTGTGTAGAATTTCATCTAGACCTCTCATAGAGTAGTCCGGATAAAGTTCTTCCAAGAATTTCCACATAGCATAGGCACACTCAAAATTTGTAACAAGATTAAGCAAGTCATCAGGTAACCCTCTAATGATAAGATTCACAGTTCTAAGGTTACGAAGCAAATCAAGCTCTTCATCCATGGTAGGGTGCAAGGGATCAAATGGAGGCACATATGGGGTCTCAATATATTTGCACAAATTGTACATTTTAAAGATACTAAACATTTCAGACCTCCAAGAGTTATAAAACCTTCCATCAAGAACAGGCACTCTATGGCTAACACTCCCATCCGTAGACACGTCCATCTTCCTCCAATGGTGTGTAAACCAAAGCAATGGAGACCAAAGCTCTGATACCAATTGTAGGATCGAAGAAGTAGGTCTAGAAGGGGGGGGTGATTAGACTACTTGACAAGATAAAATTTCTCCCTTTAGATCATGCAAAGTTTTTGGCAGTTTCACAAACAAGATCAAGTCAAGTAACATACTACACATGCAATTCTAGAGTATGGGCAGCGGAAAGTAAATTGCATATATAGTAAATGGAGATGGAGAAGATCAAACGCAGTTTGGTGACACGGAGATTTTTGTCGTGGTTCCGATAGGTGGTGCTATCGTACATCCACGTTGATGGAGACTTCAACCCACGGAGGGTAACGGCTGCGCGAGTCCACGGAGGGCTCCACCCACGAAGGGTCCACGAAGAAGCAACCTTGTCTATTCCATCACGGCCTACGCCCACGGAGGACTAGCCTTACTCGGGGTAGATCTTCACGAAGTAGGCGATCTCCTTGCCCTTACAAACTTCTTGGTTCAACTCCACATCACGACGGAGGCTCCCAAGCGACACCTAACCAATCTAGGAGGCACCACCCCCCAAAAGGTAATAGACGGTGTTGATGGTGATGAACTCCTTGCTCTTGTGCTTCAAGTGATAAACTCCCCAACACTCAACTCTCCTCACTGATATGGCTGTGGTGGAAGAAAGATTTGAGTGAAAAGCAACTTGGGAAGGCTAGAGATCAAGTTTCATATGGTAGGAATGGAATGGCTTGACCTCAACACAAGGGTAGGTGGTTCACTTCTCAGAAAGTGTGTGGTAGAAGTGGTGGTACTTTCTGATGGCTCTCCTCACGAATGAGGAGGGGGTGGAGGGGTATATATAGCCTCCACACAAAATCCAACCGTTACACACACATTTGACCAATCTCGGTCAGACCGAAGTGAAAACTCGGTTAGACCGAAAGTTCAAATCTAGTGAACGTTGGGATTTTCGGTGGGACCGAAAATACCATCTCGGTGGGACCGAAAGTGTATCTGATATGAACGTTGGAGATTTCGGTGAGACCGAGAAAGAAAAACTCGGTTGGACCGATTTGAGAAAGAGTAGGAACATGCCAGAATCGGTTTGACCGAAAATGAATTATCGGTGCGACCGATTTGAGTCAAGGCAGAACCTTGCCCAATTCGGTGAGACCGATAATGCAAACTCGAAAATTCCGAAATGATGTGAAGTGGTTACAGAAGGTTGGCAGTTCAGTTTCGGTGTGACCGATCTCAAACTCGGTAAGACCGATTTTTCTAGGGTTTTGGAATATGGCTGAAGTGGTTCATCTCGGTGGGACTGATTTGAAAGAATCGGTGTGACCGAGATGTTAGGGTTTGTAGAAATAACTTCATCTCGGTGAGACATAGTTGGTTTGACCGAGATTACTTATGGGTGTGTGATAAGTAGTGAATAGTGCTGATAGTTGAGGGAGTTAGATCACCAAGCACTTGAGCAACCAGATCATCAACACAACCTCATCCCCTTTTAATAGTATTGGCTTTTCCTATGGACTCAATGTGATCTTTGATCACTAAACCAAAAATGGAGTCTTGAGCTTTTGCCAATGCTTGCCTTAGCATTTTGAGGGGTCCACTTCTTCAATCATCTTGCCATACCAAAGTGATTGGGTTTCCTGAAACATACTTGATAAAAGCATTAGTCCAACCACAAAGTATGTTGTCATTAATTACCAAAACCACCCGGAGAGCAAATGTGCTTTCAGGGCACCATGCTAGTATCGACCTAGGTAATCAATAATGCCCTTTCCCATATAAGGGTAGAGTGGTTGCGCATGTAAGGTTGGAATAACGGTCGCAACTTAAACCAATCCGTTTTGAAAACAACACAGACTTGCCTCGGTACACCACTTTGTCATCAAGTGGTTACCCATCTCACCATCCTCCTCGGGCATAAGTGGCACCCGACGGGGTTTTCGAAAAGTCCTTTAAAAGTATTCTGCCTCCGTCACCATGCATATACCCGTCCCATTTGCGTAGCCACTATTAAAGCAACCTAACTTCTCCCACCCACATAACCCTCATAGGAAGGTAGGGTCATGCTTGATGCAAGTTTCAATAGTAAGTAACAAAGGTAGCAACCAAAGTGGTCTCCACCCCAACATGATTCCGATGCTTCGATAATAAGGTACTATGAGACCTGCATAAAAAGGTTTCTCGAACATGCTCAAAGGGCTGCTTGCCTTGTCCTTCCGAGTCTTCAAACCTTCTGGTCCATCTCCGAGTACTCCGTTTGTTTCGTCAACTAACGATGGAAACAATCATAATAAGCAACACAACAAAGCAAAAATAAAAGTGCTCTAAAAATAGGAGTTGGACTTTTCTAGGATACATCTGGTCATATTAGAAATGACCAAGGTGTTTTCATTGGAGTATGATCAATGGATAGTTTGGATCATTACAATATGATGGAACCAAGGGGTTTATGGATTTGAAAGAAGTGTACAGAAATATATTCTTGAATGATGAGCAAAGGCACCCATCCATCAAGTCATGATTTTAGAAGCATCTAGGAGTTGGTTTCACTGGATTTGGAGTTCAAATGAATTTTCTAGGATTTTGCAAGGCTGATAAATATGAAGAAATGGCTCATTATTTGGTGGGGTACAGAAAGTATTAATAAAAATGTTCCAAAACTAAGTTTGGATATGACAAGCACCTAGGAATTTGAACCACTGCATTTGGATCAAAATTGAGCTCTTTGTGATTTTCTAAAGTTCATCACAGAAATGGAATAATGGCATTTGATAAATATTTGTGAAGGAAAAGATTCTGGAAAAATGTGAATGTTGCACCAATAGGTAGATCAGGATTTATGGAGCAAGAAGAAATTTGAATCATCAAGTTTGGAGTTAATTTGAATTATAAATGGATTTATGAAGCTTACAGAAAAAGAAAAGAAAAGGGAAATGATTTTTACCCTTATCCTGCGCACAGGAGGGATGTGGACGTGGGCCGGCCCAGTGGCATCAGCCGCACGGGGTGGCATAGGTGACGTTGTTGGCGTACTCCCATGAGTACGCCTTCGACCAGGGCAGGCGACTTCCCCCGATGGCCGTCTCCACTTACTCCAGGGGCCCGGGGCCTTAGCCACTTACAGGCGGGTCCCGCTGGCAGGCCCTCCTCCTACCTCCCGCTCAAAACAGAGGAGGGGCAGGGGAGGCTGGCCGAGCAGGGTGCCGGCGCCCTTCCCGGCGATCCCGATCGTCCCCGGCGGCGTCCAGCATACCGACGGCTCCGGGGGATCGAGTCGAGCCCATCCATGGGTCTCACGCTGGCTGGGGAGGGCCGAGCCGTCAGTGGTTTTGACGCCGGCGGACGGGGCTTCGGGCGAAGTTTGGGCACGGCAAGACAAGCACGGGGAGGAGAGAAGGACGTGCGGGGAGAGTTGGCGGAGGTGCTCGTGCTATTCTGGAGCAAAGAGGTGGGGAGGAGGGGCACTCTGCGCCGCGAATTTGAGTGGTGGCCGGCGGCAAGGTTCCCAGCCGTGGAGGGGCAAAGAGGGCACGAGAAGAGGGAAGGATGGGTCCAGAGGATGCACGGGAGGGAGATGGAGCAAATGGGGCGGAGAGGAGGGTCTGGAACGGTCTTATATAGACATCCCGCAGCTCACCGTGGACGCGGCGCACGAGTGGCCGCGGCAACGGCTCGGGAGGCTAGGGGAGAGGGCGAGGAGCTGTCTACGGTGTTCGTGGGACTTGAGTAGGGCGCCAGGAAGAGAGAGGAGGAACGGGGAGGTACCAGAGGGGCCGCGCGTGCGAGCTTGCTCAATGGAGCTCGTGGTCGGCCGGTGCGCGTGCGAGCAGGGGCCTGAGAGAGAGAGGAAGGAGGGGCCGACCAGCTGCCGTGTCCCGGACGTGGAGGCGGCCTTGGGGGACACGAGGGGGAGGTCCGAGGCTGTCGGATGGACCTGATTGGAGGTGGGTACAGTGCGCCAGGGCACTGTAGCGTGCTCCAGAGCGCGAACTCTGCATGCCATGGCATAAACAAGGTGTCATTGGCGTGTCCCCTTATGTCTAACCGTGCTAGGGGGGAGTAAACAATGCACAGATGGCCTGGGATGCCCTGGAGGCCACTGGAGTGAGGAGGGAGGTGAAAGAGGAGGTGAAAGCTGCTGTCCAGAAGTGTAAAAATGGGGTTTTCACCCCTCAATCATTGAGCTGTGGACATGGGGAATTTACATGAGGTAGAAGATGACTAGGAGAGGCTGTGGTAGAAAGTTGAGCTCAAGTAGAATGGTAAAGGTGGTCAAAACAATGGTTTTGGTAAATTGGCAGAAGGTGTTTGATCATGTTTTGGGAAAGCCAATGGCCTCCAATTGACATGGGACTCAACAGGATGGAATGTCACACACAATTAGGCCCTTCCACCAAATTTGAGCTCATTTGGGCAAAGTTGCCAATGTAACTTTGGTGAACCCTAGAAATCAACAGAAATGGTTTCACCATGTTTAAGTTAAGCAAATGATCTCCCATTGATGCACCACTTGGTGTAGTGTCATCATTTGGGGTTCTGATCATGACCACAAAGTTTGAAGCCCCAGGTAGAAAGTTGACAATGTAGAGTTGTTCAAATTTGAATTTGAACAGAAATGGTTTTGGGGCACGTAGATCAAGTTATGATTCTCCAAAACTTGTGCCATTTGGCATAGATGCATAATTACATCATCTTAGCATGTGCACCAAGTTTGAGAGCATTTGGACAAGTTTGGCAATGTAAAGTTGCTCAAACTTCAAAATGGACAGAAATCGTTTTGAGGGGATTAGATGATGTTTTCTTGATCTGCAAGGCATGAGGCTTTGTAAGATCATCAAATATGTCACATTTGACATGATAGAATTTCCCTTGAATTTTTGGATAATATTCGATGTGCAAATATTTCAAAAGCTTGAAATATCCAGAAAGGGTTTTGGAAGGATTTGTCCGATATTTTGAAAATGACCATGTGTTGAAACTCTTATATATGGACAATATATGTCCTCTGAGTTTCCCTGAATTTTGGAAAATATTTTTGAAATAGTTAAATAATTTTTCCCTATTAAAGACCATTTCTGGCCTTAAGAAAAATCTTTTAAATAAAATATAAAAATAACTTTTAAAATTATAATTTTTTGGTTTCTGGGAGTCCTATACCTAATAGGATTCAAATATACTTTTTGATAGATTTTTCACACCCTAAATAAGGTACTTGTAGTGCAAACCTCAATTCAGGGGTTTTTGGAAAACTAATTTTAGAAAATACTATTTGGCCAAAATATTTTTATAAGAAAATTCTATACTAATCTATACACATGGCATGATTATTGGGAAAAGATTTTGGATCAAGAAGATGAAGTATAAGAGTTGGCGGATTTATTTGATTTTTAGAGCACTAGCAAACAGCAGACAGAAAATCAATCAAGCAAAGTCAAAAACACTCAAAAGTTTTTGTAAATCCACATTTTTAACATGGTAATTAGCTTAAGCAATGTGACATGAAAATCAGGGTGTGACAGACCTACCCCCCTTACAAGAATCTCGTCCCCGAGATTCCCAGACTAGGCGTGGAAAGGAATACGGAGTCTTGGATACGGGGTAGTCTTCACTTCTTCTTGTTTTTTCTGCTTCCGACTGGTGTTCCATGGAATCTTGAAGTACTTGGTGGTGTGGCTTCTTGCTGGTTACCCTCTTTAATGGATGTTGCTGACGGGTCTCTTGCGTAGGTTAGGTTGGGTTAGTTGTCAAAGGATCGGTGATCCATGTCCTTGCGGGGACCGGGCTAGTTAGGAAGTAGGAAGTACTTCCAGAGTGATGACTCGTGGAATATTTGGTGCGCGGAGGGTAACTCAGGTGGTAAATCTAGCTGGGAACCGTCTACTATTTGTGTTGCAGTGGCCTTGAAGAAAGGTCGATAAATCTTGGTGTGAGCGTTCCTTCGACACGGAAATGATCGGTCCCTTCGAGGGGAGTGGTTTGCAGATACGCCCGGTCTTGGATGCAGGAGTTCACTTCTTGATGACGGTCGTCGGTGTAGTTCTTCCTTCTTGACAGGGCGGTCTTCAAATGTCTTCTATCCAGCTGCCCGTCTCTTCTTTTGTCTTCGGGCAGACAAGTAGGCCATCAAATAATGATGTTACTCAACTTGTCCAATTACTCCATGAGGTCTATGGGGTACGCAAGGTAGGCTGGGGTATTGGTGGTGGTCTCCGTTGAGTATTTGCAAGGTCTTCCTGACTTAGAGCAAAGGCCCGTGGTCAGAATCTGACCAGGTTGTGGCTTGGTGGGGCTTAAGGGTTTCAAGGATTCTAGTGAGTGAGTGAACGTTTATCATCTTATCCTTAAGCACGGTTTCTGAGATGCCATTAGCTCTATTTAGTACTCCAAACGAAAAAGCATCTTCTCGCATAGACCAACTTCAATCACCACTCATGCCATACATATCCTCATGACTCTCAAGAGACGGTCTAACAAAATTTTACTTATCTACAATCCCCAAATCCATATGTATGTCTACCCCTAAAATCCTTGGGTAGGTCATACAAGCTGCTAAGCTTGAATTAAACACCACAATCCTAGCGCTCAACCTATTCTTGCAAGGCTCAAGATAATGCATCTCTATTCTAAGGAAACACGTCATATGCCACTCCAAGATTTTGTTTCCTTCCTATAGATCAACTCCAATAGCCCGGTAATTTCCATCAATCGCCACATAATCCAACAAATTCTACAAATCCGATGTCTACGGTGTTCCACAAGATCTCAAGTCCCTATAATACCCAAATACTTGGAAGGGCTATGCATCGTGATAGTAAGTCCACCAAATTCCCATCATCCGGGTCAAGTGAACTCCAAGGTCATGATCCCACCAATATGAAAACCTCACAATCCATCAAGGTCTCAGATAATTCCTCGAAGTCACTGATATAAAGCCACCAAGTCTTCTGTCTAATATCCTCAAACTGGTCTATCTATGGCATCATCAGTTCTTGTGCTATATTAGGACGAAAATGTGCTCACTCACTGTGTCCACTAGTTCCATTTCGAACCAAGTGTTGTGCAAGGTTATAAAGGCTTAACTGGTTCTCTCGCAATACTATAGGTTAGGCACATGGTTAAGGGTTCGTGCTGGAGTGTATCGTGAAGTCTCAAAGGTTCTAGGAATGGGTTACTAGTCTGGAGGGTTAAACATAATTCCACGGGGTTGTACTTGGTCACGGAGGTTGTAGCAGAAGTCTTCAGTGCCAGTTGGTTGCCGAGGTAGAATCCTTGGTGCATCTTGTCTTGCGGGTCTTCAGTTGGGGAGAGAGAAGAGAGGGAGAAAGTAGCGTAGAGGAGGGAAATGCCTAAAGGGGGGGGTTCTAAAGTGCATGTTCAAACAAACAGGTGCAAAAGGCCGAAACAAAGAAACAAGGCAAGGAAGATGATATAGCCATGCACTTGTTGCCTAGGGCAAAAGTGCGACTTATATCAAAACACAAACAATTAAAACCAAGCAACACACAATCATGGTTCTATTCGAACCATCATACGGACTCGACTGCGCATAGGGGGTACACGACTCATCCTACCCTAGGGGTTGTCGGACTCAGCGGTCGTGACTTGTGCCTCGTGCAGTCATCTAAGCTTTCCTCAGGTGTTGCTATGTCCCTTGTAGTTGTTTGACATACGATCCGGGTTGAGCCTGAAGAATCTTCAACAACTTCTCGCCTGATGAGGTGATGTGGTGAAGGTGCCTCCTTGTAGCTGGCGTTGGCTTGGTCTTCTCTTGTCTCTTTAATCATGACGATCCCTTGTGCCTTCTGGGGCGTCGAGGGTACCAGGTAGGCAATCCTTTATGCAATGAAATTAACAAGGCATAGTAGAGGTTCAACATGTCGGTTACGTTGATGACAACATCGACACCAAGAGCGGGGGACAAAGAGAATCGCTTTCCTGCTCACTATAGTGAGGCGGACCAAATGGTGAGGTTCTCATCCACCGGTGGTTGCCGATACAACAACGGTAGTGACATGATTACTCTATTAGCGATGTATATCTTGATTTTGCATAACCTATACCCTGGTCATGATAGGCCAATGTTGCATCTTCTTGGGGCACTGTCAAGGGTGTCATCATCTTCTGGGTCTTCATGTCCTCAATCCTCGAGGATGGATTTTCTGTTGGTATCGTCTTGTCGTGGTGTCGCCACTCTTGCGTGCAGAAGTGGTGGGTGAGTGTTTGGCAAGGTGCACTCCACGAGGATTCCAGAAAACCTAGTGGTCAGGGGCATAGGGGTTCTAGCGACCAACAGTTTTGAAGGGGGAAGAGATTAGGTAAGGCCTAGTTTTTCGAAAAACTAAAAAGGGAAGAGAAGTATAGATAGTTTTGAAAACTAGTAATAGTTTTGAAAATAGTTTTAACCTAACTAACGACCATACTAACTAAGGCTTCCTACAGTCAGGATGGCTCTGATACCAGATCTGTGGGGACCCCGACTCATAAGTCAAGATCACCGAATGCACGTGTACAGTGATCCCCGAGATCAATGCTCACTTAACACACAAAAGCTGAATAACAAGAGTCTTACATCCATACATACCGTATTACACAAATAGGACCATAATGGTCAAGTCTTGAGTATATCATCGCAGCGGAAATCTTCAATGACAACTTGTACCCATGCCATCTGCCTTAACCCTACAGGCATTCTGACTGGGAAGCGTCCTAGCTCGCATGCTCGTCACCAATAAATCTTCATCATAACTTGTTCTCTCATGCCTGGCCAACAACATAACGAGTGGCAAGCCAATGAGTACTTTGAATGTACTCGCAAGCAACCCAAGTGTGATGACAGAATAATTATGCAAAGCTCTACTGCTAAATTTGCAGTTTTGCGGAAAGCTAGTTTTTCATATGCAAGTATGGTCAACATATAACATGGACATGCATGTGTCTGCAACAAGTATCAGGAGGTTACAGACATCATTATCGAGAAAGAGTTGTAATCAACTCATGCTCAAGCTCATTGTGACTTCCTCAAGAATCACATCATCAATATCACTGAACCGTGTTGTTTTCTCACACACACACACCAGGTTTCGCAAACATTGGATGTAGCCCAAGAGCGGTTACCCAACTGTCCTTGACCGTGGACACGGCTATTCGAATAGTTTTTACAGTCTGCAGAGGTTGCACACTTTACCCACTAGATCCGGGGAACTTCCGTGACATCCACGACCCGCGGTACCTCAAGTACCCGGGGTAAGCACCCGATCACTATCTTTCCCTAGACGACACTAACATAGAGTCCACTCGATTGGTAATAGCCCCGTGCCAAACATTTCACATCTTAAAGTATTGTGGAGCCTTGCTCCCATATTCATCACATACCACTGACACGGGGTACCAACGGTGTGTTTGGTGCCCTTTGAAAACAGTCATGGCCGCCTATCCAAGCACGACCCCGTCCCGAGAGTGACCTCATGTCACCCTCGTCACTAGTAATGCAGGCACCATGCTAGTATCGACCTAGGTAATCAATAATGCCCTTTCCCATATAAGGGTAGAGTGGTTGCGCATGTAAGGTTGGAATAACGGTCGCAACTTAAACCAATCCATTTTCAAAACAACACACACACTTGCCTCGGTACACCACTTTGTCATCAAGTGGTTACCCATCTCACCATCCTCCTCGGGCATAAGTGGCACCCGATGGGGTTTTCGAAAAGTCCTTTAAAAGTATTCTGCCTCCATCACCATGCATATACCCGTCCCATTTGCGTAGCCACTATTAAAGCAACCTAACTACTCCCACCCACATAACCCTCATAGGAAGGTAGGGTCATGCTTGATGCAAGTTTCAATAGTAAGTAACAAAGGTAGCAACCAAAGTGGTCTCCACCCCAACATGATTCCGATGCATTGATAATAAGGTACTATGAGACATGCATAAAAAGGTTTCTCGAACATGGTCAAAGGGCTGCTTGCCTTGTCCTTCCGAGTCTTCAAACCTTCTGGTCCATCTCCGAGTACTCCGTTTGTTTCATCAACTAATGATGGAAACAATCATAATAAGCAACACAACAAAGCAAAAATAAAAGTGCTCTAAAAATAGGAGTTGGACTTTTCTAGGATACCTCTGGTCATATTAGAAATGACCAAGGTGATTTCATTGGAGTATGATCAATGGATAGTTTGGATCATTACAATATGATGGAACCAAGCGGTTTATGGATTTCAAAGAAGTGTACAGAAATATATTCTTGAATGATGAGCAAAGGCACCCATCCATCAAGTCATGATTTTAGAAGCATCTAGGAGTTGGTTTCACTGGATTTGGAGTTCAAATGAATTTCCTAGGATTTTGCAAGGCTGATAAATATGAAGAAATGGCTCATTATTTGGTGGGGTACAGAAAGTATTAATAAAAATGTTCCAAAACTAAGTTTGGATATGACAAGCACCTAGGAATTTGAACCACTGCATTTGGATCAAAATTGAGCTCTCTGTGATTTTCTAAAGTTCATCACAGAAATGGAATAATGACATTTGATAAATATTTGTGAAGAAAAAGATTCTGGAAAAATGTGCATGTTGCACCAATAGGTAGATCAGGATTTATGGAGCCAGAAGAAATTTGAATCATCAAGTTTGGAGTTAATTTGAATTATAAATGGATTTATGAAGCTTACAGAAAAAGAAAAGAAAAGGGAAATGATTTTTACCCTTATCCTGCGCACAGGCGGGATGTGGACGTGGGCCGGCCCAGTGGCATCAGTCGCGCGGTGTGGCATAGGTGACGTTGTTGGCGTACTCCCGTGAGTACGCCTTCGACCAGGGCAGGCGCCTTCCCCCGAAGGCCGTCTCCACTTACTCCAGGGGCCCGGGGCCTTAGCCACTTACAGGCGGGTCCCGCTGGCAGGCCCTCCTCCTACCTCCCGCTCAAAACAGAGGAAGGGCAGGGGAAGCCGGCCGAGCAGGGTGCCGGCGCCCTTCGCGGCGATCCCGATCGTCCCCGGCGGCGTCCAGCATACCGACGGCTTCGGGGGATCGAGCCGAGCCCATCCATGGGTCTCACGCTGGCTGGGGAGGGCCGAGCCGTCAGTGGTTTTGACGCCGACGGACGGGGCTTCGGGCGAAGTTTGGGCACGGCAAGGCAAGCACGGGGAGGAGAGAAGGACGTGCGGGGAGAGTTGGCGGAGGTGCTCGTGCTGTTCTGGAGCAAAGAGGTGGGGAGGAGGGGCACTCTGCGGCGCGAATTTGAGTGGTGGCCGGCGGCAAGGTTCCCAGTCGTGGAGGGGCAAAGAGGGCACGAGAAGAGGGAAGGATGGGTCCAGAGGATGGACGGGAGGGAGAGGGAGCAAATGGGGCGGAGATGAGGGTCTGGAACTGTCTTATATAGACATCCCGCAGCTCACCGTGGACGCGGCACACGAGTGGCCGCGGCAACGGCTTGGGAGGCCAGGGGATAGGGCGAGGAGCTGTCTACGACGTTCGTGGGACTTGAGTAGGGCGCCAGGAAGAGAGAGGAGGAGCGGGGAGGTGCCAGAGGGGCCGCGCATGCGAGCTTGCTCACTGGAGCTCGTGGTCGGCCGGTGCGCGTGCGAGCAGGGTCCAGAGAGAGAGAGGAAGGAGGGGGCCGACCAGCTGCCGTGTCCTGGACGTCGAGGCGGCCTTGGGGGACACGAGGGGGAGGTCTGAGGCTGTCGGATGCACCTGATTGGAGGTGGCTACAGTGCGCCAGGGCACTGTAGCGTGCTCCAGAGCGCGAACTCTGCATGCCATGGCATAAACAAGGTGTCATTGGCGTGTCCCCTTATGTCTAACCGTGCTAGGGGGGAGTAAACAATGCACAGATGGCATGGGATGCCCTGGAGGCCACTGGAGTGAGGAGGGAGGTGAAAGAGGAGGTGAAAGCTGCTGTCCAGAAGTGTAAAAATGGGGTTTTCACCCCTCAATCATTGAGCTGTGGACATGGGGAAGTTACAGGAGGTAGAAGATGACTAGGACAGGCTGTGGTAGAAACTTGAGCTCAAGTAGAATGGTAAAGGTGGTCAAAACAATGGTTTTGGTAAATTGGCAGAAGGTGTTTGATCATGTTTTGGGAAAGCAAATGACTTCCAATTGACATGGGACTCAACAGGATGGAATGTCACACACAATTAGGCCCTTCCACCAAATTTGAGCTCATTTGGGCAAAGTTGCCAATGTAACTTTGGTGAACCCTAGAAATCAACAGAAATGGTTTCACCATGTTTAAGTTAAGAAAATCATCTCCCCTTGATGCACCACTTGGTGTAGTGTCATCATTTGGGGTTGTGATCATGACCACAAAGTTTGAAGCCCCAGGTAAAAAGTTGACAATGTAGAGTTGTTCAAATTTGAATTTGAACAGCAATGGTTTTGGGGCACTTAGATCAAGTTATGCTTCTCCAAAACTTGTGCCATTTGGCATAGATGCATAATTACATCAACTTAGCATGTGCACCAAGTTTGAGAGCATTTGGACAAGTTTGGCAATATAAAGTTGCTCAAACTTCAAAATGGACAGAAATGGTTTTGAGGGGATTAGATGATGTTTCCTTGATCTTCAAGGCATGAGGCTTTGTAAGATCATCAAATATGTCACATTTGACATGATAGAATTTCCCTGGAATTTTTGGAGAATATTCCCTGTGTAAATATTTCAAAAGCTTGAAATATACAGAAAGGGTTTTGGAAGGATTTGTCCAATATTTTGAACATGACCATGTGTTAAAACTCTTATATATGGACAATACATGTCCTCTGAGTTTCCATGAATTTTGGAAAATATTTTTGAAATAGTTAAATAATTTTTCCCTATTAAAGACCATTTCTGGCCTTAAGAAAAAGCTTTTAAATAAAATATAAAAATACCTTTTAAAATTATAATTTTATGGTTTCTGGGAGTCCTATACCTAATAGGATTCAAATATACTTTTTGAAAGATTTTTCACACCCTAAATAAGGTACTTGTAGTGCAAACCTCAATTCAGGGGTTTTTGGAAAACTAATTTTAGAAAATACTATTTGGCCAAAATATTTTTATAAGAAAATTCTATACTGGTCTATACACATGGCATGATTATTGGGAAAAGATTTTGGATCAAGAAGATGAAGTATAAGAGTTGGAGGATTTATTTGACTTTTAGAGCACTAGCAAACAGCAGACTGAAAATCAATCAAGCAAAGTCAAAAACACTCAAAAGTTTTTGTAAATCCACATTTTTAACATGGTAATTAGCTTAAGCAATGTGACATGAAAATCAGGGTGTGACATGTCTATGGTTAGGAAACATAACCATGTTTGATCAATGAGCTAGTCTAGTAGAGGCATACTAGGGACACTCTGTTTTGTCTATGTATTCACACATGTACTAAGTTTCCGGTTAATACAATTCTAGCATGAATAATAAACATTTATCATGATATAAGGAAATATAAATAACAACTTTATTATTGCCTCCAGGGCATATTTCCTTCAGCCGCCATCGACGCACATGGCCTCTGTGGCTTTCTGAAACTCTTGGTCGCCGGACTCGTCGTCCTCTTCATGATCGTCGTCTTCTAGCGTTCTGTCATGGCCCCGGGCGGGCCTCTCCTGCTTTTTATCCTTGCCGCGACGGCCTGCTTGGCCGTCACGCTTCTTGCCGGACCCCCCAGCATCGTCCTGGCCCTTCTCCTTGTCCCGCCTCTCATATTCAGCCCTCTGCTTCTCAGCAAGGAGCTCAACCTGTCGGCAGTTCTGGAGATCATGGCCTTGGGTGCGATGGATCTTGCAGTATTTCTTCCTGGCTTCTCGGCAGCCGCCAAGGCCCGGCAGGCGACACACCCGGCAATTTCCTTGCCGGGGTCATCTGCTTTGGTTTTCTTGGTGGAGCCGGCGTCATCAGATCCTTCGACGGCAAGCACGGCTTTGCCCTTGCGCTTCCTATTGCGGTGCAGGCCTTTCTTCGCCGGGGCGACAATATCCTCATCTGAAGAGTCAGTTTCCACGCCGGCATCTTCGTCGGGGTACTTCCTTCCCTTTTCAGCCCAGGCACATCTGTCAGCAAGAACATAGAGTTCCGCCACATCTTTCACCTTGTTCATTGCCAGTTCTTCACACATCTTGCGGTTACGCACGTTCTGATGGAACGCGCTGATGATGGCGGCAGGGTGAACATCAGGGATATTGTACTGTATCCGGCTGAACCTCTGTATATACTTGCGCAGACTCTCGCCTCCCTTCTGGGGAATGACGTGCAGGTCACTTGCTTGACCATGGGCTTGGTGACCTCCAGTAAAGGCGCCAACAAACTCATGGCACAAATCCGACCAGGAAGAAATAGAGTCTACCGGCAAGTGCATCAACCACGACATGGCGTTGGGCTTAAGAGCCAATGGAAAGTAATTCGCAAGCACCTTATCGTCGCGGGCTCCGGCAGCTTGCATCGCGATGGTGTAGATGCTGAGGAACTTCGACGGGTGGGTCTTGCCGTTGTACTTCTCACAAACGTCAGGCTTGAAGGTGCGGTGAGTGGGCCACTGGAACTGTCGCAGCTCACGAGTAAAAGCCGGACATCCTACCTCGTAAGGTAGACCTCCAGGGCTATCCGGTGCTGGGCGGTCGACAGCAGGCCCTGCTCACCTGTCTGACTGGTGGCGCGCTCCGCGCCGGCGCTCGATGGTGGTTCGAGCGTCTTCATGAGCTCGCTCCTGAAGAACTTGACGTTGGTCGCCATGGGTCCGTGGGTCGGACGACGCTATGGAGATGGCGTCACCCGCGACGTCTCGATGAGTCGACACACGCAGTACCGGGCGAGGAGGAGGCGAATGCACCGTGCCCACGGTGCTGCCGGTCCTCCCGCCAACGGTGCGTGGGACCCCATCGGAGCGTCGACCCGGGGGCCTCGCTGGATTTGGTTCATCCTTGTTGGCGACTGCGACAAGGCCTCAGATGGTGGCTCTCCATTCATCGAGTTTCCCCGTAACGAGAGGAAAATCGAGGAGCAACTGCGTGCGCGCCAGGGTTTCTGCTGGGGTTAGTGGTAGCGAAACCTGCACGGACCGAGACGTGCTTCGACCCCTGACCATGTCAGGAGGAGCTCCATCACGATCTCGCGGTCGCATGCCGTTTTCACCAGTGCTTCGGCGGGCGGGCATGTCTTCTATGTCTCGGGAGTGGCGCTCGGGGCTCTTCCCGTGGTGACGCCCGGGATCTTCGGCATGATGACGCCGTTCGTCACGCGCTGCTTGGGAGGAGCGCGCTGTTGGCGCCGGCGTGGGAGTCCTGGAGGCCCTTGTGTCGCCTTCGGGTGATGCGGCAGAGATCCTGGATGGCCCCGCGCCACCCGCGGAGGGCCTGGCTCCGTCTTTGGATTTGGCGGTGGGTGGCCCGTTAACAGGCACACAAACATCGCCACCTCCCACACTCTGGCTGCTGGGACGGTGTTGGTGTTCGCGAGCAGCGTCCCTGGTCCTTTCCGCGACCGGTCCGCTCCTCGCCCGCGTCGGGACGGGCTGTCCAGCTTCCGACTGGCCAACCGCCACCGTTGTCTTCTTCTTGGGTGCCATGATGATGAAGAAGCGTCGAACTAACTGCTACAGCCCATTATCACAACTGCAGCCCCCTACCTGGCGCGCCAAGGTTGTCGGGGTATTGGAACGACACTTATGGGATCACAAAAATCCCTACTACGGTTAGCGGGGCGCGGGGTTGAGAGAAGAGCGGATCAAACAATATAGCACATGGTTTGTTTATCCAGGTTCGGGCTGCGAGGATGCGTAAAACCCTACTCCTGCTTTGGTGGATTGGATATCTGTGTCCTTCAGCTAGCTATGGGGCGTGAGGAGCTCCAAAAAGCCGAATCCTCCTCCTGGTCGCCTCGGGCCTCCTTTTATAGAAAAAGGGGTTGCCACAGTGGCACACAGGAGGTGGAAAGGGTACAGTGATGCGAGTTTATCCCTCGCATTACATGACAAGGCGCATTTAATGCGTCTTGCTTAGGTGTCCTTGCTTTATCGGGGACAGGGGAGGGATCCGTCTCGTCCGTCGCCGCTGCTTCTTGTGTCGACACGTGCCCTGGCCAGCGGTGCCTGAGATGCCATGTAGGTAGGTAGGCAGCTGAGGTGGCGCAATGGTGTGTCTTCACAAAGATCTGCATGCCGCCACGAAGGTGCCTGCCTAGCTGGTTGGGTCGGCAGCTGCATAGGGCGGTGGAAGCTTAGTTGGCGTGGGCCTGATGGTGGCCCTGCGGATGTCCTCGGCAAGGGCCTTGCCGGGGCCCCGGCAAGGGTCTTGCCGCGGCGCCTACTGTCCCCGGCAAGGTGCTTGCCGGGGGTCTCGTGGTCTTCCTTGGCTAGGATCCCGCCAAGGGTCATCGTCTTCTTAGTGCGTATCTGATCTTTAATGTCTTCACAAAGATCTGCATGCCACTACGGGGATGTCTCCCGAATCCTTGCCCCATGGGGGGAGTGGACTCAAGGGTGATTTGCTTCGTAGGCGTGGGGCGAGTTGCCACGACAAGGGTTTTGCCGGGGCTGCTAAAGCCGCCCCCGGCAAGGATCTTGCCGGGGCTGCTAAACTAGCCCCCGACAAGGATCTTGCCGGGGGACCCCGCTTCGTCCCTTTGCTCTTTGTTGTCTTGGCTTTTGGTGTTGCTCCAGTTCCATCGAGCTTCGGTCTTACCCTGGCTTACCTCCCTTGCCTTGCTTGGTGCGGTGGTGCCCGTGGCTCAGACTGCCCGTGCACAGTCATAGGGGTACAAAAAGTGTACCCCCTTTTTGTGCACCGACAAGCTCTGTGCGGTAGTTATTGCCAGTGCCAAAGGTGACGGGGAGGCGGATCTACCCCGTGGGGCTGGTGGAGCCATTGATGACCCCAGAGAATGG
The DNA here is from genome assembly GCA_902687465.1 of Secale cereale. Classification (NCBI taxonomy): domain Eukaryota; kingdom Viridiplantae; phylum Streptophyta; class Magnoliopsida; order Poales; family Poaceae; genus Secale; species Secale cereale. Next base: position 349,518,778 of record LR738714.1, read on the forward strand.
CCTCGTGGGGGGGGGGGAGCCATTCGGGCAACACATGGAGCATGCCGAATGCTTCTGGGGAGAGCACATTGAGTTCGGCTCCGCCATCGATGAGGGTGTTGGTTACCGTCACGTGGCAGATGGTGGGGGTGCAGAGCATAGGTAGCGCGCATGCACCTGTGGTGACCACCGGCAGGTCTCTGGAGTCAAAGGTGAGGTCAGCATCAGGTGCAGCCCATCCTGGAGGGACTCCCCATGAGGCTCGGATGGAGCCCACTTGATGGAAGAACTGCTTGACGTGGCGATCTGAAGGCGGCACCTGAGAGTCGCCGAGGAGGGCCGCGGCGGAGTGGGATGCCGGTGCCGCGAACCGTGCGGTGAAGAGACCGTGCAGCTCCTCCCAGGAAGCCACAGATGACTTTCGCAAGCTGAGGAACCAGGCGCACGACATGCCGGTGAGTACCATGGGGAGCCAGCTGTCCATGACCTTGATGTCACCGTCGGCCGCCAAAACGGCCTCCTCGTAGGCCTGGAGGAAAACAGACCGATCTGTCACTCCGTCATAGTGGGGTGGCATTTTCGGCCTAAACCTGGGTGTCCACTGCACCTGACACAAGGCCGGGGTGAAGGCTCGGTGGCCTGCAACACCGCCGCGCGCGCCCACCAAGCCGGTAGGAGGCGAGGCGCCCGCCAAGGGAGCCTGGCGGATGGAGAGCGAGGTGGAAGGAGAGGTGAAACTTCGGCGCACCCCTACCTGGCACGCCAAATGTCGGATTCAGGTTCCGCAAACCCTTGAGAGGTTCTAACTCTGGGGTGCACACAAAGAACACTCTCTCCCCAGCGCGCTCGCCCTACGATTTCACGGCCTAGCTCGACGAACTCAAAGAACAAGGGACACAGAGGATTATACTGGTTTGGGCCACCCTATGGTGTAATACCCTACTCCATTGTGTGTGGTGGATTGCCTTGTATGGCTGAGGATAAACTAGTACAAGGGATGAACAACCTTCGGAGGACAGGTGTTCTTGGGCTCGGGTGAGCTTGTGGTATGGTCAGGGTGGAATGGATCTGATCCCCTCTATGGTGGTGGCTAGGTCCTATTTATAGTGGCCTTGGTCCTCTTCCCAAATATCGTCGGGAAGGGATCCCACAATGGACAAATTTGAAGGGTAACAACTAGTACAAGTTATCCTGACAAAAGTGGTCTTCGCCTGCTAAAGGTGTGGGGACCCCGACTCATAAGTCGTGATCACCGAATGCACGTGTACAGTGATCCCAGAGATCAATGCTCACTGAACACACAGAAGCTGAATAACAGGAGTCTTACATCCTTACATATCGTGTTACATAAATAGGACCATAATGGTCAAGTCTTGAGTATATCATCGCAGCGGAAAATCTTCAAAGACAACTGGGACCCATGCCATCTGCCTTAACCCTACAGGCATTCTGACTGGGAAGCGTCCTAGCTCGCATGCTCGTCACCAAGAAATCTTCATCATAACCTGTGCTCTCATGCCTGGCCAATAAAAAAACCAGTGGCAAGCAAATGAGTACATTGAATGTACTCGCAAGCAACCCAAGTGTGATAACAGAATATTTATGCAAGGCTCTACTGCTAGGTTGGCAGTTTTGCGAAAAGCTAGTTTTTCATATGCAAGTATGATCAACATGTAACATGGATATGCATGTGTCTGTAACAAGTAACAGGAGGTCACAGACATCATATCGAGAAAGAGTTGTAATCAACTCATGTTCAAGCTCATTGTAACTTCCTCAGGTATCACATCATCAATCTCACTGAACCATGTTCCTCACACACACACCAGGTTTCGCAAACATTGGACGTAGCCCAAGAGCGGTTACCCAACTGTCCATGGCCGTGGACACGGCTATTCGAATAGTTTTACACTCTGCAGAGGTTGCACACTTTACCCACAAGATCCGGGGAACTTCCGACGGGGTTTTCGAAAAGTCTTTTGAAAGTATCCTGCCTCCGTCACCATGCATATACCCGACCCATTTGCGTAGCCACTAGTAAAGCAACCTAACTACTCCCACCCACATAACCCTCATAGGAAGGTAGGGTCATGTTTGATGCAAGGTTCAACAGTAAAGTAACAGGGGTAGCAACCAAAGTGGTTTCCACCTCAACATGATTCCGATGCACTAAATAATAAGGTGCTATGAGACATGCATAAAAGGGTTTCTTGAACATGGTCAAAGGGCTGCTTGCCTTATTCTTCAGAGTCTTCAAACCTTCTGGTCCATCTCCGAATACTCCGCTTATTACGTCAACTAACGATGGAAACAATCATAATAAGCAACACAATCAAAGCAACAATAAAAGTGCTCTAAAAATAGGAGTTGGACTTTTCTAGGATACCTCTGGTCATATTAGAAATGACCAAGGTGGTTTCATAGGTTTTGGATCAATGGGTAGTTTGGAGTATTTCAATATGATGGAACCAAAGGGTTTATGGTTTTGGAAGAAGTATACAGAAATAATTCCTTGAATGATGAGCAAAGGTACCCATCATCAAGTCATGATTTTAGAAGCATTTAGGAGTTGGTTTCACTGGATTTGGATTTGAAATGAATTTTCCTAGGATTTTGCAAAGCTGATAAATAGGAAGAAATGGCTCAATATTTGGTGGGGTACAGAAACTATTATCAAAAATGTCCCAAAACTAAGTTTGGACATGACAAGCATCTAGGAATTTGAATCACTTCATTTGGATCAAAAATGAGCTCTCTATGATTTTCTAAAGTTCATCACAGAAAGTGGAAAATGGGCATTTGATAAATATTTGTGTAGGAAAAGTTTCTGGAATAATGTGCATGTTGCACTATGTGATAGGGCATGATTTTAGAAGCTACCAGAAATTTGAATCATGCAATTTGGAGTTCATATGAATATTCTAGGCATTTTTGAAGTTGGCAGAATAAAGAAAAAGGAAAAGAATAGGGGTTATACCCATATGCTGCACACTGGGTGGAGGATAGCCGCATAGAAACTGGGCCGGCCCATGGCTCGGCCGCGTGCACAGGGGGAGCGGTGACGTCGGAGGCGCCTTTGCAGGCTGCGCTTTCGCGCTGGGGAGGCGGTTCCCTGCCGTCCCGCCTCCACTTAATCTACGTTGCGGCAGGCGGGGTCGCTGACCTGCGGGGCCCAGCCGTAGGTCGTCCCCCACGTCCGCCATCGTCTTCCTCCCGACGGGAGGGGCAGGGGAGGCTCGGCCTCGCTGGCCGCCGGCGCCACACCGCCAGCTTGCGCCGGCCGGAAACGGGGGCGGTGCCGCGCGGCTCGGCCGCGCCCGGAGGAGGTGTCAGGGGAGAGGCAGCTCCTTCCTTACGCGCGCGCGGGCGAGGTCGGAGCAAGGCCCGGCCGCCACCTGTGTCGGCGATTCCGGCCACCTCCGGCGGTGTGCGGCGCACCGGAGTACTCAGGGAGGGGTGCCGCATCCATCCAGATGCCCAGGGTAGGTCGGGGGCGGCCCGAAGAGTTGAAGGGTCGAATGGCCGTGGAAGGGGCCGCGGCGGCACTCCGGCCATGGAGGAGGTAGGAGGCCACGGGAGGGAGGTTGGGGATGTCTGGGAGGTTCACGGGGGAGAGGAGAGTCTAGAAGCGGCAAGAGGTGCTCGGGGGGAGACCTTTTATAGCTACAGCCGCGGTGCATCGTGGGCGACGCCCATGGACGTGCCGGGCGAGCTCATGGAGAGAGGAGGGGGACCGGGGAGGATAGGGCCGACCGTCCTGCAGGTCGTGGACGTCGAGGGCACCTCGAGGGACACGCTCTCTCTGCCCAAGGTTGTCGGAAGCAGCCGATTGGGGGCGGCTACAGTGCGGGAGCGCACTGTAGCGCGCTCCAGAGCACGCCTTTGGCCGGCATGGTCGTGTCTATGCTTTCCAGGCCATGTCCTCTAGTGTCCAGCAGTGTCTAGAGGGTAGAGGGAGTAGTAAAGAATTGTTGTGTAGTCTGGGATGCCCTGGGGAACCACTAGGATGAGGAGGGAGGTGAAGGAGGAGAAGAAGGTGGCTTGTCCACAAGGGTAAAAATGGGGTTTTTACCCTCCAATAATTGAGCTGAGGCCAAGGGAATGTTACTGGGGGTAGATGATGATCAGAATAGGCTGTGGTAAGAATTTGAGGTAAGGAGAAAAAGTAAAAGTGGTTCAAACACTGGTTTTAGTAAATGAACAGAAGGTGTTTGATCAGTGTTTGGTCAAGCAAATGACATCCACTTGACATGGGACTTAACAGGATCAAATGTCACATATAATTAGGCCCTTACACCAAATTTGAGCTCATTTGGGCAAAATGGCCAATGTAACTTTGGTGAACCCTAGAAATGAACAGAAATGGTTTCACCTTGTTGGAGTTAAGCAAATCATCTCCCCTTGATGCACCACTTGGTGTAGCATCATCATTTGGGGTTATGAACATGCCCACAAAGTTTGAGGCTCCAGATAAAAAGTTGACAATGTAAAGTTGTTCAATTTTGCATTTGAACAGAAAGGGTTTTGGGGTGATCTGATCAAGTTTCTCTATTCCAAATCTTGTGCCATTTGGTCTAGATGCCTTATTAGGCCATTCTAGCATGTGCACCAAATTTGAGAGCATTTGGACAAGTTTGGCAATGTAGAGTTGCTCAAACTTCAAATATGGACAGAATGGTTTTGAATGGATTTGAGGATGATTCCTTGATCTTCAAGGCATGAGGCTTTGCAAGATCATCAAATATGTCATATATGACATGATAGAATTTCCCTGGAATTTTTGGAGAATATTTCCTTTGTAAATATTTCAAAAGCTTGAAATATCCAGAAAGGGTTTTGGAAGGACTTGCCCAATATTTTGAACATGACCATGTGTTGAAACTCTTATATATAGACAATATATGTCCTATGAGTCTCCCTGAATTTTGGCAAATATTTTTGAAATAATTAAATAATTTTTCCCTATTAAAGACCATTTCTGGCCTTAAGAAAAAGCTTTTAAATAAAATATAAAAATAACTTTTAAAATTATACTTTTGTGGTTTCTGGGAGTCCTATACCTAATAGGATTCAAATATACTTTTTGAAAGATTTTTCTCACCCTAAATAAGGTACTTGCAGTGCAAACCTCAATTCAGGGGTTTTTGGAAAACTAATTTTAGAAAATACCATTTGGCCAAAATATTTTTATAAGAAAATTCTATACTGGTCTATACACATTGCATGATCATTGGGAAAAGGTTTTGGGTCAAGGAGATGAAGAATAAGAGTTGGAGAATTTATTTGATTTTTAGAGCACTAGCAAACAGCAGACAAAAGTCAAATCAATCAAAGTCAAAAACACTCAAAAGTTTTTGCAAATCCACATTTTTAACATAAAAAATAGCTTAAGGAAAGTGACATGAAAATCAGGGTGTGACAGACCTACCACCCTTACAAGAATCTCGTCCCCGAGATTCCCAGACTAGGCGTGGAAAGAAAGGCGGAGTCTTGGATACGGGGTAGTCTTCACTTCTTGTTGGTTCTGCTTCCGAGCGGTGCTCCTTGGAATCTTGAAGTGCTTGATGGTATGGCTTCTTGCTTGAGGCCTTCCTTGATGGAGGTTGCTGAGGGGTCTCTTGCATAGGTTAGGTTGGGTTAGCTGCCAAAGGCTCGGTGATCGATGACCTTGCGGGCATTGGGCTAGCTAGGAGGTAAGAAGTACTTCCAGAGTGGGGGCTCGTGGAAGATTTGGTGCACGGAGGGTATCTCAGGTGGTAGATCTAGCTGGGGAGCCGTCTACCACATGACTTGCAGTGATCTCAAAGGGTCCAATGAACCTTAGTGCGAGCTTCCCCTTGATGTGGAAACACTTGGTTCCCTTAAGAGGGGTTACCCGCAGGTACATGTGGTCCCTGATATGGAAACTCATGTTCTGACGGTGAGTGTCAGCATAGCTCTTTTGCCTTGACTTGGCTGCCTTCAAACGTTCTCTGACTAGTTGGACTTGCTCTTCCGTTGCGCGGAGAATAACCGGTCCAAAGACTAGCCCTTCTCCAGTCTCTGACCAGTTGAGGGGTGTGCGACATCTGTGTCCGTACAACACCTCAAATGGTGCCATCTGAAGGCTCGACTGGTAACTGTTGTTATAGGAGAACTCGGCAAAAGGGAGACATTCCTCCCACTTGGCTCCATATGCCAAGACACAGGCTCGGAGTCATGACTTCGAGAATCTGATTGACTCGCTCAGTCTGACCTCCGGTCTAGGGGTGGAAAGCCGTGCTGAAAGATACTTGGCTCCCAAGGCTTCTCGGAACTTCTTCCAGGACCTTAAGGTGAACTGGGTTCCTCGATCTGACACAATCTCCTTGGGAACGCCGTGAAGACTTACGATTCGGTCGATGTAGAGAGCTGCCAGCCGGTTGCCTTCATAAGTGGTCTTGACAGGAATGAAATAGACCCCTTGGTCAAATGATCGACTATGACCCAGATAGAGTCATGTCCTCTACCCGAACTTGGTAATCCAGTGACGAAATTCATTCCGTCTTTATCCCACTTCCACTCAGGAACTTTGAGTGGTTGAAGCAATCCAGCAGGTCGCTGATATTCAGCTTGACCCTTTGGCACACACCACACCCTGCAACATAGGTTGCATATCTCTCTTTTCATCTCGTGCCACCGGAATCGTGCCTTCAAGTCTTGATACATCTTGGTGTGAGCATTCCTTCAACACGGAAAAGCCCGGCTCCTTTGAGAGGAGTGGTTTGTAGATACGCCCGGTCTTCAACGCGGAAGTTTCTTCTTGATGACGATGGTCGGTGTAGATCTTCCTTCTTGACAGGGCGGTTTTCAAATGTCTTCTATCCAGCTGTCCGTCGCTTCTTCGTCTCCGGGCAGACAAGTAGGCCATCAAATGATGATGTTACCCAACTTGTCCAATTGCTCCATGAGGTCTAAGGGGTACGCAAGGTAAACTGGGGTATTGGTGGTGGTCTCGGAGGAGTATAGCAGAGGCCTTCTTGACTCTGAGTGAAGGCCCGTGGTCAGGATCTGGCCAGGTTGTGGCTTGGTGGGGCTTAAGGGTTTTCAAGGATTCTAGTGAGTGAGTGAACTTATATCATCTTATCCTTAAGCACAGTTTCTGAGATGCCAATAGCTCTATGTAGCACTCCGAACGAAAGCGTCTTCTTGCAGAGACCAACTTCAATCACCACTCATTGCCATACATATCCTCATGACTCTCAAGAGACGGTCTAACAAAATTTATACTTGTCTAAGATCCCCAAGTCCATATGTACGTCTACCTCTAAAATCCAAAGGTAGATCATACATGCTGCTGAGCTTAAATTAAACTCCATAGTCCAAGCACTCAACCTAGTCTTGCAAGGCTCGAGATAATGCATCTCTAATCTAAGGAAACACGTCATATGCCACTCCAAGATTTGTTTCCATCCTATAGATCAACTCCAATAGCCCAGTAATTACCATCAATCACCACATAATCCAACAATCCTACAAATCCGATGTCTACGGTGTTCCACAAGATCTCAAGTCCCTATAATCCCCAAATACTCGGAAGGACTATGCATCACGATAGTATGTCCACCAAATTCCCGTCATCCGGGTCAAGTAAACTCCAAGATCACGACTATATAGATCCCTAAATCAACTCCGACAAATAATCCAATCTCCTAGGTTACTGTCCACCGAGAAGCATGATATCATAATCAGAATCATAGGCCTAAATCCAATCTTACTCCAAAACATGTAGACATATCCAACATTATACCCACCAGAATCACCTACATAAATCCAAATCTCGTATCTAACGGGTACTCCTACATACTTCCCCAAAGTCATGATCCCACCAATATGAAAACCTCATAATCCATCAAGGTCTCAGATAATTCCTCGAAGTTACTGATATAATCCACCAAGTCGTCTGTCCAATATCCTCGAACTTGTCTATCTATGGCATCGTCAGACCTCGTGCTATGTCAGGATGAAAATGTGCTCACTCATCGTGTCCACTAGCTCCTTTACGAACCCAGAGTTGTGCAAGGTTGCAAAGGTTTAACAGGTTCTCTCGCCTTACCATGGGTTAGGCACATGGTTAAGGATTCGTGCTGGAGTGTCTCGGGAAGTCTCAAAGGGTCTAGGAATGGGGTTACTGGTCTGGAGGGTTAAACATAACTCTACGGGGTTGCAATAGATCGTGGAGGTTGTAGCAGAAGTCTTCAGTGCCAGTTGGCTGTCGAGGTAGAATCCTTGGTGCATCTTGTCTTGCGGGTCTTCAGTTGGGGAGCGAGAGAATAGAGGGAAGAAGCAGCGTAGAGGAGGGAAATGCCTAAAGGGGGTTCTATAGTGCAGGTGCAACAAACAGGTGCAAAAAGGCAGAAACAAAAGAAGCAAGGCAAGGGAGGTGATATAGCCATGCACTTGTTGCCTGGGGCAAAGTGCGACTTATATGAAAACACAAACGAATAAAAGCAAACAACACACAATCATGGTTCTATCCGAACCATCATATGGACTCGACTGCGCATAGGGGGTACACGACTCATCCTACCCTAGGGGTTCTCGGACTCTGTGTCGTGACTTGTGCCTCGTGCAGTCTTCTGAGCTTCCTCGGATGTTGCTATGCCCCTTGTAGTTGCTTGATGAATGATCCGGGTTGTGCCTGAAGAATCTTCAACAACTTCTCGCCTGATGAGGTGATGTGGTGAAGGTGCCTCCTTGTAGCTGGCGTTGACTTGTCTCCTCTTGTCTCTTCAATCATGACGATCCTTGTGCCTTCTGGGACGTCGAGGGTACCAGGTAGGCAATTCATATGTAATGATAATAACAAAGCATAATAGAGGTCCAACATGTCGATTTCGTTGATGAAAACATCGACACCAAGAGCGGGGAATGAAGAGAACCGTTTTCCTGCTCACTATAGTGAGGCAGACCAAATGGCAAGGTTCCCATCCACCGGTGGTTGTCGATACAACAACGGTCGTGACATGATTACTATATTAGCGATGCATATCATGATTTTGCATAACCTATACCCTGGTCATCATAGGCCAACGTTGCATCTTCTTGGGACACTGTCAAGGGTACCACCATCTTCTGGGTCTTCGTGCCCTCACTCATCGAGGTTGTAGTTTCTGTTGGTATCATCTCGTCGTGGTGTCACCAATCTTGCATGCAAAAGTGGTGGGTGAGTGTTTGGCAAGGTGCACTCCACGAGGATTACAGAAAATCCATTGGTCAGGGGCATAGGGGTTTTAGCGACTAAGGTTTTGAAGGGGAAGAGATCGAGCATAGCCTAGTTTTCGAAAAACTAAGAAGGGAAGAGAAGTATAGATAGTTTTGAAAACTACTAATAGTTTTGGAAATAGTTTTACCCTAACTAACGACCATGCTAACTAAGGCTTCCTACAGTCAGGATGGCTCTGATACCAGCTCTGTGGGGACCCCGACTCATAAGTCATGATCACCGAATGCACGTGTACAGTGATCCCAGAGATCAATGCTCACTGAACACACAGAAGCTGAATAACAAGAGTCTTACATCCTTACATATCGTGTTACATAAATAGGACCATAATGGTCAAGTCTTGAGTATATCATCGCAGCGGAAAATCTTCAAAGACAACTGGGACCCATGCCAGCTGCCTTAACCCTACAGGCATTCTCACTGGGAAGCGTCCTAGCTCGCATACTCGTCACCAAGAAATATTCATCATAACCTGTGATCTCATGCCTGGCCAATAAAATAACCAGTGGCATGCCAATGAGTACATTGAATGTACTCGCAAGCAACCCAAGTGTGATAACAGAATATTTATGCAAGGCTCTACTGCTAGGTTGGCAGTTTTGCGAAAAGCTAGTTTTTCATATGCAAGTATGATCAACATGTAACATGGATATGCATGTGTCTGTAACAAGTAACAGGAGGTCACAGACATCATATCGAGAAAGAGTTGTAATCAACTCATGTTCAAGCTCATTGTAACTTCCTCAGGTATTACATCATCAATCTCACTGAACCATGTTGTTCCTCACACACACACCAGGTTTCGCAAACATTGGACGTAGCCCAAGAGCGGTTACCCAACTGTCCATGACCGTGGACACGGCTATTCGAATAGTTTTACACTCTGCAGAGGTTGCACACTTTACCCACAAGATCCGGGGAACTTCCGTGTCATCCACGACCCGTGGTACCTCAGGTACCCGGGGTAAGCACCCGATCACTACCTTTCCCTAGACGACACAAACATAGAGTCCACTCGATTGGTAGCAGCCCCGTGCCAAACATTTCACATCTCAAGGTTTGTGGAGACTCACTCCGTATTCATCACATATCACAAGCACGGGGTACCAACGGTGTGTCCGGTGCCTTGTAAAAATAGTCATGGCCGCCTATCCAAAGCACGACCCCATCCCGAGAGTGACCTCATGTCTCTCCCGTCACTAGTAATGCGGGCACCATGCTAGTATCGACCTAGGTAATCAATAATGACCTTTCCCATATAAGGGTAGAGTGGTTGCGCATGTAAGGTTGGAATAACGGTCGCAACTTAAACCAATCCGTTTTCAAAACAACACACACACTTGCCTCGGTACACCACTTCGTCATCAAGTGGTTACCCATCTCACCATCTCCCTCGGGCATAAATGGCACCCGACGGGGTTTTCGAAAAGTCTTTTGAAAGTATCCTGCCTCCGTCACCATGCATATACCCGACCCATTTGCGTAGCCACCAGTAAAGCAACCTAACTACTCCCACCCACATAACCCTCATAGGAAGGTAGGGTCATGTTTGATGCAAGTTTCAACAGTAAAGTAACAGGGGTAGCAACCAAAGTGGTTTCCACCTCAACATGATTCCGATGCATTGAATAATAAGGTGCTATGAGACATGCATAAAAGGGTTTCTTAAACATGGTCAAATGGCTGCTTGCCTTATTCTTCAGAGTCTTCAAACCTTCTGGTCCATCTCCGAATACTCCGCTTATTACGTCAACTAACGATGGAAACAATCATAATAAGCAACACAATCAAAGCAACAATAAAAGTGCTCTAAAAATAGGAGTTGGACTTTTCTAGGATACCTCTGGTCATATTAGAAATGACCAAGGTGGTTTCATAGGTTTTGGATCAATGGGTAGTTTGGAGTATTTCAATATGATGGAACCAAAGGGTTTATGGTTTTGGAAGAAGTATACAGAAATAATTCCTTGAATGATGAGCAAAGGTACCCATCATCAAGTCATGATTTTAGAAGCATTTAGGAGTTGGTTTCACTGGATTTGGATTTGAAATGAATTTTCCTAGGATTTTGCAAAGCTGATAAATAGGAAGAAATGGCTCAATATTTGGTGGGGTAAAGAAACTATTATTAAAAATGTCCCAAAACTAAGTTTGGACATGACAAGCATCTAGGAATTTGAATCACTGCATTTGGATCAAAAATGAGCTCTCTGTGATTTTCTAAAGTTCATCACAGAAAGTGGAAAATGGGCATTTGATAAATATTTGTGTAGGAAAAGTTTCTGGAATAATGTGCATGTTGCACTATGTGATAGGGCATGATTTTAGAAGCTACCAGAAATTTGAATCATGCAATTTGGAGTTCATATGAATATTCTAGGCATTTTTGAAGTTGGCAGAATAAAGAAAAAGGAAAAGAATAGGGGTTATACCCTTATGCTGCACACTGGGCGGAGGATAGCCGCATAGAAACTGGGCCGGCCCATGGCTCGGCCGCGTGCACAGGGGGAGCGGTGACGTCGGAGGCGCCTTTGCAGGCTGCGCTTTCGCGCTGGGGAGGCGGTTCTCTGCCGTCCCGCCTCCACTTAATCTACGTGGCGGCAGGCGGGGTCGCTGACCTGCGGGGCCCAGCCGCAGGTCGTCCCCCACGTCCGCCATCGTCTTCCTCCCGACGGGAGGGGCAGGGGAGGCTCGGCCTCACTGGCCGCCGGCGCCACACCGCCAGCTTGCGCCGGCCGGAGACGGGGGCGGTGCCGCGCGGCTCGGCCGCGCCCGGAGGAGGGGTTAGGGGAGAGGCAGCTCCTTCCTTACGCGCGCGCGGGCGAGGTCGGAGCAAGGCCCGGCCGCCACCTGTGCCGGCGATTACGGCCACCTCCGGCGGTGTGCGGCGCACCGGAGTACTCAGGGAGGGGTGCCGCATCCATCCAGATGCCCAGGGTAGGTCGGGGGCGGCCCGAAGAGTTGAAGGGTCGAATGGCCGTGGAAGGGGCCGCGGTGGCACTCCGGCCATGGAGGAGGTAGGAGGCCACGGGAGGGAGGTTGGGGATGTCTGGGAGGTTCACGGGGGAGAGGAGAGTCTAGAAGCGGCAAGAGGTGCTCGGGGGGAGACCTTTTATAGCTGTAGCCGCGGTGCACCGTGGGCGACGCCCATGGACGTGCCGGGCGAGCTCATGGAGAGAGGAGGGGGACCGGGGAGGATAGGGCCGACCTTCCTGCAGGTCGTGGACGTCGAGGGCACCTCGGGGGGCACGCTCTCTCTGCCCAAGGTTGTCGGAAGCAGCCGATTGGGGGCGGCTACAGTGCGGGAGCGCACTGTAGCGCGCTCCAGAGCACGCCTTTGGCCGGCATGGTCGTGTCTATGCTTTCCAGGCCATGTCCTCTAGTGTCCAGCAGTGTCTAGAGGGTAGAGGGAGTAGTAAAGAATTGTTGTGTGGTCTTGGATGCCCTGGGGAACCACTGGGATGAGGAGGGAGGTGAAGGAGGAGAAGAAGGTGGCTTGTCCACAAGGGTAAAAATGTGGTTTTTACCTTCCAATAATTGAGCTGAGGCCAAGGGAATGTTACTGGGGGTAGATGATGATCAGAATAGGCTGTGGTAAGAATTTGAGGTAAGGAGAAAAAGTAAAAGTGGTTCAAACACTGGTTTTAGTAAATGAACAGAAGGTGTTTGATCAGTGTTTGGTCAAGAAAATGACATCCACTTGACATGGGACTTAACAGGATCAAATGTCACATATAATTAGGCCCTTACACCAAATTTGAGCTCATTTGGGCAAAATGGCCAATGTAACTTTGGTGAACCCTAGAAACGAACAGAAATGGTTTCACCTTGTTGGAGTTAAGCGAATCATCTCCCCTTGATGCACCACTTGGTGTAGCATCATCATTTGGGGTTATGAACATGCCCACAAAGTTTGAGGCTCCAGATAAAAAGTTGACAATGTAAAGTTGTTCAAATTTGCATTTGAACAGAAAGGGTTTTGGGGTGATCTGATCAAGTTGCTCTATTCCAAATCTTGTGCCATTTGGTCTAGATGCCTTATTAGGCCATTCTAGCATGTGCCCCAAATTTGAGAGCATTTGGACAAGTTTGGCAATGTAGAGTTGCTCAAACTTCAAATATGGACAGAATGGTTTTGAATGGGTTTGAGGATGTTTCCTTGATCTTCAAGGCATGAGGCTTTGCAAGATCATCAAATATGTCATATATGACATGATAGAATTTCCCTGGAATTTTTGGAGAATATTTCCTTTGTAAATATTTCAAAAGCTTGAAATATCCAGAAAGGGTTTTGGAAGGACTTGCCCAATATTTTGAACATGACCATGTGTTGAAACTCTTATATATGGACAATATATGTCCTATGAGTCTCCCTGAATTTTGGAAAATATTTTTGAAATAATTAAATAATTTTTCCCTATTAAAGACCATTTCTGGCCTTAAGAAAAAGCTTTTAAATAAAATATAAAAATAACTTTTAAAATTATACTTTTGTGGTTTCTGGGAGTCCTATACCTAATAGGATTCAAATATACTTTTTGAAAGATTTTTCTCACCCTAAATAAGGTACATGCAGTGCAAACCTCAATTCAGGGGTTTTTGGGAAACTAATTTTAGAAAATACCATTTGGCCAAAATATTTTTATAAGAAAATTCTATACTGGTCTATACACATGGCATGATCATTGGGAAAAGGTTTTGGTTCAAGGAGATGAAGAATAAGAGTTGGAGAATTTATTTGATTTTTAGAGCACTAGCAAACAGCAGACAAAAGTCAAATCAATCAAAGTCAAAAACACTCAAAAGTTTTTGCAAAACCACATTTTTAACATAAAAAATAGCTTAAGAAAAGTGACATGAAAATCAGGGTGTGACAAAAGGCTCTGGTGGTGATGCCGCACCTGGTTCCACGATGACCTCCATTCTGCCGCCCTGACGGTCCTTGGTCTCGTTGCACCGATATGGAAACCTTTGCCTGGTCCCTCGGGACTCCGCGCCTGCACTTGTCCTCTTTCCACCAAAGGGGAAACTAGTACAATGCGCCCGCTGGCACCCACCTGGCCTTGGTCGTCATGGCTCACGTCAAGTGAACCTCACGAGGTGCACATTGCATAGATATCTCCGCTCTTCATGAGCGAGCCTAGAGAGACTGCTCCCAGGGAGGTCTTGTTGTCGCCCTCCTTGCGAGGCTTGGCACCTCGCGAGGGTCTTGATTTGCGGTTGCTGAAGTTGGGCCGTACCAGGCTGCTGATGGAGCCACGTCACGGGCCATAGGCAGGCAAGTCTGGGTACCCCCGTTCCTAGGACGCCGACAGTAGGACCTTGATTTGGAGTTTCTATCTTTGCTTCTATTCTTGTAGAACTTGTTGAAGTGCTTCACCATTAAGCTTAATTTCTCATTGATGACTTGTTTCTCACTTGATGATGTAGGAGAATCACATGAAGCTTTGTAGGCACCACTAAACTTGTTGTGAAGCTCTTCTTTATCCTTGAGTGACATCTCATGAGCAACAATTCTTCCAATGACTTCCGTTGGTTTGAGATCTTTGTAATTGGGCATGACTTGGATCAATGTGCACACTGTGTCATATTTTCCATCCAAGGCTCTTAGGATTTTCTTGATGATGAATCTATCAGTCATTTCTTCGCTTCCTAGGCCGGCAATCTCATTTGTGATGAGAGCAAGCCTAGAGTACATTTCAGCGACACCTTCACCACCCTTCATCTTGAACTTGTCAAGTTGACTTTGAAGCACATCCAACTTGGATTCCTTGACGGAGTCGGTAACTTCGTGCATATCAATCAAAGTATCCCAAATTTCCTTTGCATTCTCAAGACGGCTGATTTTTTTGAATTCTTCGGGGCACAATCCATTGAAGAGGATATCGCAAGCTTGAGCATTGTATTGCAACATCCTTAATTCTTCAGTGGAGGCTTCATGATTTGGTTCCTTCCCATCGAAGAATTCACCTTGCAAACCAATACACACAATAGCCCAAATAATGGGGTTATGTCCAATAATATGAATTTTCATCTTATGCTTCCAACTAGCAAAATTTGTACCATCAAAGTAAGGACCTCTACAGTGGTAACTTCCCTCGCTAGATGCCATACTCTCCTAGGTTGTGAAACCAAGGCTAGGATCACCAAAGCTATGGAAATCAAGGCAAATAGAGACCAAAGCTCTGATACCACATGTAGGATCGAAAGTATGTCTAGAGGGGGGTGATTAGAGTACTTGACCGAATAAAAACTTAGCCTTTTCCCAATTTTATGTTTTGATAGTTTTTAGCAATTTAGCACAAGTCAAGCAATCTTCCCACACATGCAATTCTAGAGTTGTAGCAGAGGAAACTAAATCATTGCATATGAAGGTAAAGGGAGGGGTTTGGAGAGTGCAAACGCAAGTGGAGACATGGTTGTTTTTGGCGTGGTTCCGATAGGTGGTGCCATCGTACATCCACATTGATGGAGACTTCAACCCATGAAGGGTAACGGTTGCGCGAGTCCACGGAGGGCTCCACGCACAAAGGTTCCATGAAGAAGCAACCTTGTCTATCCCACCATGGCCATCGCCCACGAAGGACTTGCCTCACTAGGGTAGATCTTCATGAAGTAGGCGATCTCCTTGCCCTTAAAAACTCCTTGGTTCAGCTCCACAATCTTATCGGAGGCTCCCAAGTGACACCTAACCAATCTAGGAGACACGACTCTCCAAAAGGTAATAGATGGTGTGTTGATTATGAACACCTTGCTCTTGTGCTTCAAATGATAGTCTCCCCAACATTCAACTCTCTCTCACAGATTTGGATATGGTGGAAAGAATATTTGAGTGGAAAGCAACTTGGGGAAGGGTTGAGATCAAGATTCATATGGTAGCATTGGTATATCTTGGTCTCAACACATGAGTAGGTGGTTCTCTCTCAGAAAATATATGCTGGAAGTGTAGGCTCATTCTGATGGCTATCTCCACGAATGAAGAGTGGGTGGAGGGGTATATATAGCCTCCACACAAAATCTAACCGTTACACACAATTTACCAAACTTAGTGGGACCGAATCATAAAACTCGGCCGAACTGATTTAGTTCAAAATGTGAACGCTAGGCTTTTCGGTGTGACCGATATGATCAACTCGGTGAGACCGATTTAATTATGGTTAGGGCATAATGTAATCTCGGTGAGACCGATCACATCAACTAGGTGAGACCGATTTCTGTAATAGGCAAACAGAGAGTTGGTCAGGCAAAGTCGGTGGGACTGATTCACTCATTCCGATGAGACCGAAATGTTACAAAAAGGAAATAGAGAGTTTGCATTGCGAACTCGGTGGGACCGATCGCTCACTTCGGTAAGACCGAAATGTTACGAAGTGAAATAGAGAGTTTGCAATCCATCTCAGAGAGACCGAAATCCCTATCGGTGAGACCGAACTGAGTAGGGTTTCTGGCTATGTCTATGTCAAATGAACTCGGTGGCGCCGGATAGATCAAATCGGTGGGGCCAAGTTTGACTTTTGGTTTGGGACATATGTGGATATGAGAAAGTGGTTGAGGGATTTTGGAGCATATCACTAAGCATTTTGAGCAAGCAAGCCATTAAGCAACACCTCATCCCCTTCTAATAGTATTGGCTTTTCCTATGGTCTCAATGTGATCTTGGATCACTAAAATGAAAAAGTAGAGTCTTGAGCTTGAGCCAATATGTGACCTTAGCATTTTGAGGGGTCAACATTCCTAGTCCATGCCATGCCAATCATTGAACTTTCTGAAATGATCATCTTGAAAGAGCATTACTTCAATGAGCTATATGTTGTTAGGAATCAGCAAAACCACCCAGGGATAGTTGCACTTTCACTAACATAGCACAAAAAATGCCACATGACAAGAAACCATAACCTCACTGCCCCAATGACTCACCCTATGCAAAACTGAATCAAAAACCAAAAACTAAACCGAAAAAACCAAACCAAACTGAAATCATGGTTTTTTCAGGTTTTGGTTATGGTTTCATTTTAGAAAATAGCAAACCATATTCAATATGATTTTTCGGTTTTAAACCGAAATAATTCGGTTAAACCGAAGAAAACCGAAAGGCCCACACACACACACCACGCCCCCCCCCCTCAGGCCCAGCCTAATCAGCCTTTCCTTTTATTCCCGTTCAACCCTAGTCCCTCAGATGGTCAGACCTCAGCCCCACGCACGCGGCTACACGGAGGACATATTAGAACATGATGGCGGTGCCCTAGACTCGTAGCTCCTCCCCGCCGCGCACCGCATGTTCTTCTGCCACATCCATCGGGCCACTCCCCTCCTGCCGCAGGTGAAGCTTCATCTCCTACCAGCAACGTCGCATAGGGGAAGCTCCATGCTACCGCCATCGTGGGAGCCCGAGGAGGACAAGATCCGCCACACGCCCACACCGGAGAAGGTCCGCCCCACAACCACTGCACTGACGAAGCTCTGTGTCACAACCACTGTCGGAGCCCGAGGAAGACGCGAGCCGCCGCGATGGGATGTTAAGCATCTCCCAGATCTCATGTGTGGTTTGTTACTGAATATTCACCCTAACTGAATATGGATGGATGTTTTTCACTTGTTCAGTAGACTGTAGACAGTAGCAGAACACTCATGCGTGGTTTTTACTAAACACAAATGTGTGGTGTTAGTTGATATTTACTATTTAGTTAGTGAACATGGATGGATGCATGGTTTCACTGGTTTGTTACTGAACATGGGTGTTTCCTATTTAGTTTTCCAGCAACTTTTTTAGTATTGGTTCTGCTACTTCCTGCTGGTCACTGATATTGAATGAAAACTACGAGACTAATTTTTTCAAGTGTCCGAGAGTGTTAGAGTTAACCTTGGTGCTGGTTCTGCTGCTGATCAACCTCTCTCAATAGATCCTGAAGTTACCCCTGGCAGTGTGGGCGGCAAAACGAGCAAGAGGTCAAAGGCATGGATGCACTTCATAGTTCATAAAGATGATCCCGATCATGCTAATTGCAACTACTATGATGCTGTATTGGGTTGCAAATCCGCATCAGCGGGCACTGCTTCTTTAGTCAACCATTTGAAGATTTGCAAAAAGAATCCGGCCCACATATGTAGCACCTAGTCCGAGCTTACCTACCAAGTTAGTGCTGTTGGTAATTCTGTGGTTCCTTGGCCATACATTGAGAAAGAAGTTTTAGGTTCTTCATGTCTAAATCTTGCCCAAGGTTCACTATACCATCTAGGACAACTATGTATAGAGATATCATTTCACTTTATGAAGATGGGAAAGCTATGCTTAGAATATATTTCATTGAATCACATCAAACTGTTTGCCTCACCAGTGATACATGGATATCAAGAAGACAACAAAGTTGATCTTGCTGAGTTCACCATGCTAGAGGAAGGTATTTAAATGAATGTGCATTTCAATTACTTCAATTATCATGCAACATTAATGTTATTTCATTGATCATGCAATATTTTTGTTGTTTTTGTAGAAGTGGGTGCCCTTCATTTAAATGATAATGTGACTATATCGATTGATTGATCTTCATGCGTGGAGATGGAGTGGAAAATTGCTGCCCGAAGCCCTGAAGTGATGAAACAAATGCCATTCTACCTCGATTTGCACCTTTTGTTTGCTTGTCATGTATTGCACACGTATTGTACTATGCTGATCTTTGGTTGTTCCAGAATTTGCACTTTGTACTGAAGTTAGTTATCTTGATGTATTCCAGAATTCCATGTGTGCTTGTACTGGGCATGTTTAGTTGTTCCAAACTTCCATGTGTAGCTTCAAGCTTGTACTGGACATGTTTAATTGTTCTTTCTTGTTCAGACTTTCATGTGTAGCTTCAAGCCTGAGTAGCCACTAGCCTTGTACTGGACATGTTAAGTTCTTGTTCTAGACTTGCATCTGTGTGTCATGTTTAAATTTGTTACTTCATGTGGCCAAACCATGTCTGGATTGAAAGTTCATCTACTAAATTTGTTTCTTCATGTGACCAGACCATGTCTTGATTGAAAATTCGCATCAACTTTGGTTATTTTGAATATTACCGAAACCAAACCGAAACCAAACGGTTATTACCGAAACCGAACCGTATCTATTTATAAAACCGTATAAACCGAAGTATAAAAACCGTATAAACCAAAAACTGTATAAACCGAACCGAATCAAACCGAAAAAACCGAGTGCACACCCTGACAAAGGAGACAACATGAATCTACGCTGGAGCTCCGTGGACTACGTCCCGACAAAAAAACTAGACGAGGATCAAAGCTCAAATTAAAGACAAACTCGTAGAAAAGGGGTCAATGGATAGATGTCCTAATTAACATTGCCAGCTTGACATAGATGTCATTATGTCCGTTTGGTTTATTCTGTTTACATGGTTTGGTTTATATGATTTTTCGGTTTGTACGGTAATAATACTTCGATAAATATGATATGAAATTAAATTACGGTTTGATTTTGGTACATACCAAATTATTTCGGTATGGTTTCGGTATACACCTGGTTCATCGTGATCGAAATTTATATATATATATATATATATATATATATATATGTATATATATAGAGCGACACTATTCTAATCCTGGGATCCAAATATTTATTTGGATCACGGCACGCCCTATATAGGGAGCCACGAGGTGTTTCTGAGATCCCTGGCTGGTACGAATAAAAAACCCTTCCCTATCCTCCCCCGATCCCATCTGACCCCGCCTCCCACACTACCCCGCGCCGCCGCCGCCGCTTCTTGACCTCCCTCCCAGTCCCGCGCCTCCACCTCCCGACCTCCCTCCCTGCCCCGCGCCACCGCCTCCCTCACTGCTGTAATGCCCAGGATGGGACTATACCTCCTACGTGTCGAGGCACGACTTAAAGGTATAAGCCCATCCTAGAATTATCTCAAGTTTGGTATCTTTGCACGACTCATGTAAAAGAGGGATTAAATTGCAAAAGGAGATAGCTGGCTTACACTCGCCACTTCACACAATACGTTACATAAGCAAAACATCATTCAAAACATCACAACCCGACTACGGGTGAAGATCCAAAAGAAAGATACCAAAACAACATAAAGCCACAGGTCTAGATCGAATCCTAGTAGAAACCACTACTGATCGTCGAAAACGTCACACGCATACGGCCACTCTCTTCATCGAGTTTCTGGTGAAGTACTGATCCATCTCCTGCTTCAAACTCGGCTGAACCTGCATCTGGTGTGTTGAAGTAACTGTGAGCCACAGAGGACTCAGCAATCCTGTTCCCGGGTAACACGACTATTTAAGCCTTGGGTGTGGATAAGGCTGAAGAAAGAATAAGAGTCTGCAGCAGCAACTAGCACTAGCTTACGTAAAAGAGAGCGAGAAGAGAAGGTGCCTAGGTCGAGAGATGATCACTAAGTGATCCTAAACTAATCAAGTCAAACATAACCCCACCGTGTTCATCTCCCGAATCCCTTTCGGAAAATGACAGTCACGGTATGCACGCTGGTAGTGTATTGAAACATGGTGTCAAGTTATCTACAACCGGATATTAACAAGCTCCCATCTGCCACATAACCGTGGGCACGTCTTTCGAAAGTTCATAACCCTGCAGGGGTGTTCCAACTTGGCCCATCACAAGCCCACGATCTGCGGAATCGCAACTCCAAGGTGGGAAGGCCCGAGTATTCTCGGAATCCCGTGCTCAAGATACTCTGAACTAAGGTAAGGCTAATCCAGCAAATCCTCCCGGCGTGTCGACACCCTGATAGGTAGCCGCGCGTATCTAGTCTCAGGACACGACCGGATGGGCGATTCTATAGGTTTTTACCAAACCTCGAGTTTCCTCGTGGTGGCCCCGTAGAACCCCCGTTTCGGACCAACACTCATGTGGAGCACTGGCCCGGGGTTGTTGATTACAATAAAAGGGGTAGCTAGTCCCTATGCAAGTTTTATTAGTTATTAGGCGAATAGTACCAATGTTGGGACTTGCTGGAAAAGACTTAGCACTTAGCGGTTTATCGAGGGGGCCCCATAAACCCCAACCGTGTGAGGAACGCATAATCAAGGAACATAACACCGGTTTATACAGTTCCTAACGGCATGAGTGGAACAAATCACCAAGCTAAAGGCTTAGCCTTCCACCCATTGCCAATTGATGATTTCATTTTAAGCATTTATATACTGTGATATAACCCAACAAACTTCAACATGAAGCAAGCATCTTCAATCTTCACCTGCAACTAGCAATGCTATAAGAGGGGCTGAGCGAGCCTGCATATAGCCAATCAATGGTTTGCATAGGTAGGGTGGTTAGACATGATCATGGTTACAATAGGAGGCTGACAGGAAAAACATGGGCATCGAGGCAAAACTATAGAGCGAGACTACTAGCAATAGGCAAAGATAGTAATGGTATCCGGGTTCGGTCATCTTACCTAGGATTCCACAAGGGAGAAGAATGGATCCATGAAGTAGACGGAGCAACATAGTCGAGCGAATCCTCACAACTCCGGAACGAAATCGAAGCTAATAGGAGGAGCAACCGGAAAGAAGCAAACAACACAGTAAACACACAAGCATTAACATGGCATACGATGCACATCCAAGTATGATGCATGTCCGGTTTAAATATGCAAGTCATGGCAAAGTGCACAAACAAGTACTACAAGTTAAGTGGAGCTCAATATGCAACGAGTTGCATATTGACGAAACACCACATTTAAATTATTTAGTTTACTCTCGTTATTTACAAGACAAGATTAAAAGTTTGTTAACATGGCAAGAGGTGAAGCATAATAAAACTACACTATTTAGACAATTTTAAATGAGGCCGGAAAATAACAACAACAATTCCGGAAAATCCCCATGAGCATGTTTAGTAATTATAAACAAACAACAATTCACACATTTTTAATGTTGTTAATATGATGCGGATGACATGATCAAGTTTATGCAATTATTAGATAGAGGTTGACAAGAGAGATATGAAGTATTGTCATCGTGGTGGAAGGAAAGGGTGCCACGGCAACGATCCGAAAATGATGCAACGCAACATCTCGGTTCCGGTAACTCATTGAGAGACCGGTGCAAAAGGTGACGGAGAGCGTGGGCGAGTCGAACAAGATGAAAGGTGGGCTGATCCCGTCACCGGGTTCCCACGAGTCGGCGACGAGGCAACCGAGGAGCATGACGAAAGACGATTCGGGCACAACGGGCACGGAGCACACAAGTAGAGAATCTCATACAACACAACAAGCAAACGTTCTCGGGTCATCGTCTCGGGGTTATACCTTCGAAACACTCATTTCGGGGCGGTTCGAGTTCGTAGAGGGACGTAGAGGAAGTAGTGGTTCACGGTCATAGAGGAAGTAGTTGTTCTCGCGATTCGTAGAGGAAGTAGTCGTTCACGAGGCCGCTAACGAGTAGTCGTTCCGTAGAGGGAAGTAGTGGTACACGGGGCGGCGGTAGACGTTCGGGCGTCGAGCGACGGTAGTTGAAGTAGTGGTACATGTTCGTATGTAGTGGTACTTGGTGCGTCTCCGAGACGGTAGTTGTTCACGTTCGCGTCTTCCCGTAGATGTTCGGGTCGTCGTGGTACTTGGGTCTTCAACTTGCCGGTCTTGACAAAAATGAAGGGGTACTTGGTGATTCCTCGTGTAGTCGAACTTGACGAAACTTGGGGTCCTTCGTGCACTTGGCGAAAAAAACAGCAGCAGCCAAACAAAAGGAGACAGCACGGCGACGAGGCCGTGGCAGCGGCAACTTGGCGATGGAGGCGATGGAGGCTCGGCCCTGCAGCCTTGGCGCCGGACAACAAAGGAATGGCACGGGACGGCGATCCTGGCCGGGCCGCGACTGTGCTCGCCGACGCATAAGAAGAGGCGGCCGGAGGGGACTTGGCGGGGCGCGGCGCTGGTCTGGTGCTGGAGACGGAGGCCTTGGCGCGTGGAGGACGGGCGCGGCTGCTCGAGGGCGAAGGGCGTAGGGGCCATGGCTCGAGGAGGGACCTGGAGGCTCGGTGCTAGAGCTCCTCTGGCGCGGGCGCTGGGGCGCTGGAGATCGCGACGCGATGCGGCCCTGGCCTGCCGCACGGGAGGAAGGGGTCGAGGTGGGAGGCGCGACCAGGCGGCGGGGAGGTGTGCTGGGGCTGGTCTTGGCTCGACGCAGGGTCGGCTCGCGGGGCGACGGGGAGGTTCCGAGGACGGAGGAGCGTTGCGCTGCGGGATCGAGCAGAGCTTCGAGGGAATCGGGCGCATGAGGGGCTCGGGAGGAGGTCGAGGGAAGAGAGTGAGAGGATCGGGCTCGGGGGGTTAGGGCGCTCGAGGGACCTGGCCTCGATGGAGGAGGGTTGCTGGATGAGTGCGGCGGCGGGGGTGCGGAAGAAGAGGAGCGCTGGCTCCTCGCTAGGGTTAGGATTGGAGTGGGCCTTGGGCGGTTGATGGGCCAGGGAGGAGAGGGAGGCTGGCCGCTGGCTCTCCTATTATGATGGCCTAGAGGCCATTTCTCTCTCCCTTTCTGCGTTTCCAAAACACAGAAAAACATCAAGATGAAAGAAAAAGGAAGGGAGGCTAGGAATAGGCTTAGGGCAAGAGGTAAAATTCCCTGGACTCACAAAAATGTGAGGAATATAATTAAAATGGCTGGAGGGTTTTTGGAAGGACCTCGAAAAACGGGAAAAGAAAAATATAGGGAAGGTTTAGATGGAGAAACTCGAGGTGAAATAGGCATGAGGATAATATGCAAGTGTGTTGCGGTTACTTCCAAACAATGGAATATTTATTATAATATCTCCCTAAAATATTGGGAGTATATGTTATAAAGAGAAGACATCCTTCCCTCGATTTAAATGGACCGAAGGTCCACACAATTTATTTAAGTTGAGATGCAAAAATAAAAATGACATGATGGCATGATGACATGATGCAAAGCAAAATAAATAACACAAGCACAAATGAAACACACGGGAGAACCCGGAACATCTGGAATCTTCTGGAATCTTCTGGGACGTCGGTCTTCGGGCGTCACAACTCTCCCACACTAACAGAGGATCTCGACCCGAGATCCTATAGATGGCACCGGATAAAAACGGAAAAGGAAGAGGTAAAACAAAGTTGTTTCTTTGACAGACGAGTGAAACCAAAGAACCTTGAGAGGTTGAACAATCTTGAAAGAAAGAATACAACGGGGATGAACGAAGATGAAAACACTCCGGTTAAAGGAGGAACAAGGAACATTACGAGAACCTTGCAGGTTGAAAGACGTGAAACAGAGCTCGCGGATGGCAAAAGAATATGAAACTGCAACGGTATAGCCAAGGAATAAGAATGACAGAATTCGGACAGCAGTCCGTCTGAAAATGGAAGGAATTGAACATGAACTTGCCAAGTTGGGATGATACTTGAAGAAAACAACAACACACAGCCTCCGGAACAATTGAAAGATAGGCACAAGGGTAAGAAGGATTCAGATAGCACTCCGGTTAAAAAGATAGGCAAAACTTGATGAGATGAGAGAATTAGAATGGAGGTCACAACACTCCGGTTAAATAGACAAGCAATGGAGAAAGAACATGATCTCGATAAAAATGAGATGATGGTTTGGAGAGAGCAACATAACAATGTCTCCGGAATGAAGAATAGAATATAGATCAACGAAAGAAATGAATGGAGAAGAAAAATGACAACTTCTCCCACAAATGAATTAGGAAAACCTCCTTACAAAGAAGGGTTGAACGGAGTTGATTTTTTTAAAAAAATCAACAACGAAAACGAATAAGCTTGATGTGGGCTTATGGAAAACATCTCAAAACTAAGAGGTGACAACCAGCCACTAACAGAAACGAATTGCTTGGATTGAGATCGACAAGGAGATGAAAAACTTATTTCAGCGAAATGATAAATGAAGAACTTGGGTCATTTATAAGCACCATAATTAGCAACAATCCTTAGGGAAAGCTTTTAGGTGAAATACAACCCAGGATTACGCCAAGAAATAAAAATGAGGGGTTGAAAGATCTCCTGGACAAGGAAAATGATGGTTTTAAATATCTCATACTTGATAACTCGTGAATCATGAAACATGAAGGAATTGTCAAGAATGACATAACACCACCTCAACAGATAAGGGAGCAAGAATTACAATTAGAATGCATGATGAAGAATGCTTGAGCTCTAACAAGAATCTTGATGAAGACTTCGAGGATGAATTAAAACATGATGAACCACCATGAAAACTCCGGTAATGAAAGCATGAGAAGTGAAAGATGAAAAGAATAAGATTTAAGGCCTGCGATGAATTAGATGGAGGTTTGAAATGATATAATTGAAATAACTTGGAGCTCCGGAAAACAAGATTAAGAATTTAGAACCGAGAATATGATATGATGAACAAGCTCTGAAAAAGAGATTAACCTCTTAGAAGAAACTAGAATAAGATTTATGTTATGCATATCCTTCACCAAACTAAATTGATGACAAGCAAACGAATTTGGCATACTACTTATTCTCGTTGGAAAGAATTAAAGAGAGATCTAGCACAAGCTTGGGTAAATCTTCAATGAACCACCAGTAGGATTATGAAAAGAACAAATGAAGTAATACGATAACAACGGAAGGGTAAACTTGAATGAACCACCGTAAGAATTGGAGACGAACGAAGAGGCATCAATGAAGAATATTTGGAGGACGAAGTTGAAAACTGAGAGCGAAGAAATCTTCTGAAATGATGGCCTTCGGAGGATCACAATGGAAAGAATTCATGAAATGCTTCGGATGGGTATAAAAAGAATTCCTCACAATCTGAACAATAATGAGGATGGTATGAAGCTAGAACCACGAATCTTGAAGAGAACAGCCAAGATTTAAGAGAAACACTTCTCCGATCTTCACAATCTGAGAAGACGAGAAATGCCATAAGAATTGTCGAGCACTCCGGAATGAAAAATAAAAAAGGTTGAAACAACGATGAAAAGAATTTGAAAGCGGTCCTGGAGAAGGCATGTGACTGATGGAAATCATTCTTACGTCACACTTTGAAAAGAATTTAAGTATAACTCCAGAAAATAGAAGAGTCAGGTAAGATTATGGGAAAAGACCTGTGGGTTAGGGCCCACTAAAGAAATCACCGTTGAAAAGATTGCTTAATAGATATTACACCGGTTGAATTAAATGGCTTGAATAAGATGACAATCCTAAAAAATAATTTGAACGGATTAAGAATGGAATTATGAATCTTCAGCACTCCGGATATGAATAGCAAGAGGAGAATGATTAATTGGTGCACCAGAATAAGAAAGCATTGTGAAAAGAGGAAAAGGATAAGATCAACACCGAAATCTTGAATTACATCCACCGGCGGAATTTGAGAACAAAAGAATGATGAACTTGAAGCTCTTGAGCATCTTCACGATAAACACCGGATAAGGACATTGAAGGAAAAGAATGAAGAAATATCACATGAATAAAATGGATACTTCATTTAGAATTCTGGCTCAATGAAAGGGGTGGGAGGGTGGGGAAAAACAAAGACAACTTGGGATGAATGAAACAGACAAATCGTCAGATTTCTCAACGACGTCCGTAAGGAATAACTTGAAGAGAAGGCACACCGGTTGAAAAGGATTAACATGAAGATATCGATGGTCAAGAAGGACTAGCACTCCCATAGAAATATGAGAACACCGCCTAGGAAGGTATGGAATCAGCATTTGACATCGAAGCAACTCGAATACCAGAATCAAATCAAAACAAAGGATAGATATGTCCCTGAAGAAGATTATGTTGCAACATATCTATCCGAACAGAGAATTGAACGAATGAATTCTGCAGGTACATCAGCTTGACGAGAAGAGACTTGGGAGAACAAAAGATAAATAAAAGCAACAAGGATCAGATAGAACAAATACAAGATAGAAGCTTCATTCGACATCTTCGTCCTGAAAGCTCATGGAACGTGTTACAAAAGGGTTTTGCAATCCCCGGATCAGCATAGCCAAGGACCCTTTAAGATGCAACTCCCGATCGGAACAAGCCCATAAAACCACTTCACTCAATGTAGAACCCCGAACTTCATATCGTGCATCCGTTGGAAGAATGCCTAGAACTACTAGATGAACCCACCTATTAATTTCCGAAAGTTTCCAGTTATGCAATCAGGTGTTGGGGATACAGGGGAAGCACCGCGCAATCAACTCTAAACCTACATCCAGCTGTATCCATCCTTCAACACATAACCAGTCTTTCTCGGAAACCGTTTACCTCGGACCTTCGAAAAGCATCCACTATACCAAGCTATGGCAATACTCCCGAACTACCTCCCCAGTACTGGGTGATGTCGGGGTTATCTTGCCACTAACCGCATAGGAGAGTTTTCGATGTCGGCCGTCTTAAGTATTCTAGTACTGCCGCGATGGATTTGTGACGACAACACCTCGGATCTCAACTCCCCGGGACACTGCCACAACCCCTAATGACAGGAGGCATCGAGAACAATGTTCTCGTCACAAAGACATCGAAACAATCCAAACAATACTCGTGTGATCCTAAAAAACTATTGGTGCAATTTTTGAAAGTAGAAGAGGCAAGAGTAATCGTCAGGAGTCCTCACCAGAGTGAAAAGAGATGAGGAGCAAAAGAAATCCTACTCTCCGTTATATATACAGGACTCAAAACATTTTCAGTGTGTGCCTAGACTCAACCGTCAACGATTCGATCAATCAGTGGGGGCTTCTAGGTCGGAGAAGCCTCTGAATACCAACTTGTAATGCCCAGTATGGGACTATACCTCCTACGTGTCAAGGCACCACCTAAAGGTATAAGCCCATCCTAGAATGATCTCAAGTTTGGTATCTTTGCACGACTCATGTAAAAGAGGGATTAAATTGCAAAAGGAGATAGCTGGCTTACACTCGCCACTTCACACAATAAGTTACATAAGCAAAACATCATTCAAAACATCACAACCCGACTACGGGCGAAGATCCAAAAGAAAGATACCAAAACAACATAAAGCCATAGGTCTAGATCGAATCCTAGTAGAAACCACTACTGATCGTCGAAAACGTCACAAGCATACGGCCACTCTCTTCATCTAGTTTTTGGTGAAGTACTGATCCATCTCCTGCTTCAAACTCGGCTGAACCTGCATCTGGTGTGTTGAAATAACTATGAGCCACAGAGGACTCAGCAATCCCGTTCCCGGGTAACACGACTATTTAAGCCTTGGGTGTGGATAAGGCTGAAGAAAGAATAAGAGTCTGCAGCAGCAACTAGCACTAGCTTACGTAAAAGAGAGCGAGAAGAAAAGGTGCCTCGGTCGAGAGATGATCACTAAGTGATCCTAAACTAATCAAGTCAAACATAACCCCACCGTGTTCATCTCCCGAATCCCTTTTGGAAAATGACAGTCACGGTACGCACGCTGGTAGTGTATTGAAACATGGTGTCAAGTTATCTACAACCGGATATTAACAAGCTCCCATCTGCCACATAACCGCGGGCATGGCTTTCGAAAATTCATAACCCTACATGGGTGTTCCAACTTGGCCCATCACAAGCCCACGATCCGCGGAGTCGCAACTCCAAGGTGGGAAGGCCCGAGTATTCTCGGAATCCCGTGCTCAAGATACTCCGAACTAAGGTAAGGCTAATCCAGCAAATCCTCCCGGCGTGTCGACACCCTGATAGGTAGTCGCGCGTATCTAGTCTCAGGACACGACCGGATGGGCGATTCTACAGGTTTTTACCAAACCTCGAGTTTCCTCGTGGTGGCCCCGTAGAACCCCTGTTTCGTACCAACACTCATGTGGAGCACTGGCCCGGGGTTGTTGATTAAAATAAAAGGGATAGCTAGTCTCTTTGCAAGTTTTATTAGTTATTAGACGAATAGTACCAATGTTGGGACTTGCTGGAAAAGACTTAGCACTTAGCGGTTTATCGAGGGGGCCCCATAAACCCCAACCGTGTGAGGAACGCATAATCAAGGAACATATCACCGGTTTATACGGTTCCTAACGGCATGAGTGGAACAAATCACCAAGCAAAAGGCTTAGCCTTCCACCCATTGCCAATATATAGATGATTTCATTTTAAGCATTTATATAGTGTGATATAACCCAACAAACTTCAACATGAAGCAAGCATCTTCAATCTTCACCTACAACTAGCAATGCTATAAGAGGGGCTGAGCGAGCCTGCGTATAGCCAATCAATGGTTTGCATAGGTAGGGTGGTTAGACAGGATCATGGTTACAATAGGAGGCTGACAGGAAAAACATGGGCATCGAGGCAAAACTATAGAGCGAGACTACTAGCAATAGGCAAAGATAGTAATGGTATCCAGGTTCGGTCATCTTGCCTGGGATTCCACAAGGGAGAAGAACGGATCCATGAAGTAGACGGAGCAAAATAGTCGAGCGAATCCTCACAACTCCGGAACGAAACCGAAGCTAACAGGAGGAGCAACCGGAAAGAAGCAAACAACACAGTAAACACACAAGCATTAACATGGCATACGATTCACATCCAAGTATGATGCATGTCCGGTTTAAATATGCAAGTCATGGCAAAGTGCACAAACAAGTACTACAAGTTAAGTGGAGCTCAATATGCAACGAGTTGCATATTGACGAAACACCACATTTAAATTATTTAGTTTACTCTCGTTATTTACAAGACAAGATTAAAAGTTTGTTAACATGGCAAGAGGTGAAGCATAATAAAACTACACTATTTAGACAATTTTAAATGAGGCCGGAAAATAACAACAACAATTCCGGAAAATCCTCATGAGCATGTTTAGTAATTATAAACAAACAACAATTCACACATTTTTAATGTTGTTAATATGATGCGGATGACATGATCAAGTTTATGCAATTATTAGATAGAGGTTAACAAGAGAGTTATGAAGTGTTGTCACCGTGGTGGAAGGAAAGGGTGCCACGGCAATGATCCGAAAATGATGCAACGCAACATCTTGGTTCCGGTAACTCATTGAGAGATCGGTGCAAAAGGTGACGGAGAGCGTGGGCGAGTCGAACAAGATGAAAGGTGGGGTGATCCGGTCACCGGGTTCCCACGAGTCGGCGACGAGGCAACCGAGGAGCATGACGAAAGACGATTCGGGCACAGCGGGCATGGAGCACACAAGTAGAGCATCTCATACAACACAACAAGCAAACGTTCTCGGGTCATCGTCTCGGGGTTATACCTTCGAAACACTCGTTTCGGGGCGGTTCGAGTTCGTAGAGGGACGTAGAGGAAGTAGTGGTTCACGGCCGTAGAGGAAGTAGTTGTTCTCGCGATTCGTAGAGGAAGTAGTAGTTCACGAGGCCGCCAACGAGTAGTCCTTCCGTAGAGGGAAGTAGTGGTACACGGGGCGACGGTAGACGTTCGGGCGTCGAGCGACAGTAGTTGAAGTAGTGGTACATGTTCGTATGTAGTGGTACTTGGTGCGTCTCCGAGACGGTAGTTGTTCACGTTCGCGTCTTCCCGTAGATGTTCGGGTCGTCGTGGTACTTGGGTCTTCAACTTGCCGGTCTTGACAAAAATGAAGGGGTACTTGGTGATTCCTCGTGTAGTCGAACTTGACGAAACTTGGGGTCCTTCGTGCACTTGGCGAAAAAAAACAGCAGCAGCCAAACAAAAGGAGACAGCACGGCGACGAGGCCGTGGCAGCGGCAACTTGGCGATGGAGGCGATGGAGGCTCGGCCCTGCAGCCTTGGCGCCCGACAGCAAAGGAACGACACGGGACGGCGATCCTGGCCGGGCCGCGACTGTGCTCGCCGACGCAGAAGAAGAGGCGGCCGGAGGGGACTTGGCGGGGCGCGGCGCTGGTCTGGGGCTGGAGACGGAGGCCTTGGCGCGTGGAGGACGGGCGCGGTTGCTCGAGGGCGAAGGGCGCAGGGGCCATGGCTCGAGGAGGGAGCCTGAGGCTCGGCGCTGGAGCTCCTCTGGCGCGGGCGCTGGGGCGCAGGAGATCGCGACGTGATGCGGCCCTGGCCTACCGCGCGGGAGGAAGGGGTCGAGGGGGGAGGCGCGACCAGGCGGCGGGGAGGTGTGCTGGGGCCGGTCTTGGCTTGAGGCAGGGTCGGCTCGCGGGGCGACGGGGAGGTTCCGAGGACGGAGGAGCGCTGCGCTGCGGGATCGAGCAGAGCTTCGAGGGAATCGGGCGCATGAGGGGCTCGGGAGGATGTCGAGGGAAGAGAGTGACAGGATCGGGCTCGGGGGGTCAGGGCGCTCGAGGGACCTGGCCTCGATGGAGGAGGGTTGCTGGATGAGTGCGGCGGCGGGGGTGTGGAAGAAGAGGAGCGCTGGCTCCTCGCTAGGGTTAGGATTGGAGTGAGCCTTGGGCGGTTGATGGGCCAGGGAGGAGAGGGAGGCTGGCCGCTGGCTCTCCTATTATGATGGCCTAGAGGCCATTTATCTCTCCCTTTCTGCGTTTCCAAAACACAGAAAAACTTCAAGATGAAAGAAAAAGGAAGGGAGGCTAGGAATAGGCTTAGGGCAAGAGGTAAAATTCCCTGGACTCACAAAAATGTGAGGAATATAATTAAAATGGCTGGAGGGTTTTTGGAAGGACCTCGAAAAACGGGAAAAGAAAAATATAGGGAAGGTTTAGATGGAGAAACTCGAGGTGAAATATGCATGAGGAAAATATGCAAGTGTGTTGCGGTTACTTCCAAACAATGGAATATTTATTATAATAGCTCCCTGAAATATTGGGAGTATATGTTATAAAGAGAAGACATCCTTCCCTCAATTTAAATGGACCGAAGGTCCACACAATTTATTTAAGTTGAGATGCAAAAATAAATATGACATGATGGTATGATGACATGATGCAAAGCAAAATAAATAACACAAGTACAAATGAAACACACGGGAGAACCCGGAACATCTGGAATCTTCTGGAATCTTCTGGGACGTCGGTCTTCGGGCGTCACAACTGCCCCGCGCCACCGCCGCCTCCTGACTTGCCCCACGCCACCTCCTCCCGACCTCCCTCCCTGTCGCACGCCTCCGCCTCCCGACCTCCCGACCTACCCTCCACCGCCGCCTCCAGACCTGTCCCGCGATGCGAACCGTGCCGCCGCCCTCCCACAAGTAACTACCCCCGTCGGCGCGGACCTTGACACCGGTGACGCGTGCCGCCGCCGACCAGCATCCTGCGCCACCGCCGTCCCCCTCTCTTGCTTCAACCGCGGCAGCGGCCTCCCCCTGCTTCAACTGCCACGCCACACCGCCCAGGGATCCATCCGTCGACATCACCGGATCTGGCCGCCGCGATGGCTTTCCTTTCACAGCACCCACAACGAGGGTGGTGCCCTAGCTACCGGCCTCACCGTCACCGTCCACCTGCCCCGGCAACGTGCCTGCCTAGGCCACTAAGTGCATGTCTCCCTCCGTCTTCTTCTACGCCATGGCGTGGGAGCCTTTGTGAGCTCACTTGATTCCTGTGCGGTACTTCAGTTCGAGAAAAACAAATATACTAGTTCGAGAATACTAGTTCGAGAAGACTATAGTGCTATGGTTTTCTATTGCTAATATGCCGACAATAGATCTTCATTGGTGGAAGATAAAAAGAAATGGCATTCAGTTCAGAGAAACTAGAATAAAAAGTTTGTGTACAAAAAGTGGCGTTGTTGTTCTGTTTTCCTCGTTCTCTTTGGCCCTCTTTGTGTAAGAGTAGAAAATAATAAAGCTAACATTATTTTTTTTCTCCTCTACTATTTAGTTTTAGCACCAGATTTCTTCAGACCGGAGACTGTTTGTGTGCCCTTCTTCGTGTGTGTGTGTTGTGTAACAATGAAGTTCACCCTTTGACATTGTGAAAGGTTCAATGTGAAGAAGCTACGAGACTTGCTATTGTACAGATGCACTTGAGTTGGTTTGCAACGTGCGTGTAGGTGTGTGAATGTGTTCTGTGTCATCATGAAGATGGTAGCTTCTTCAAACTACAAATGTAAAAAATATATAAGTTGAGTGTCAATTTGACTACGTGTGATATTTGTTTCACAGAAAGAAAATATGGAAGTTCATATATTGATTTTGAGAGAGTTTAAACTCTGTGTGTGTGTGTGTGCGCACGCGCGCGTATGTGTGAAAACTTTGACGCCCTCCATCTGCTTATTGAACTTCCAATGAAGAAGTGGATCTTTCCCATTACTAACGAATAAACCAAGAAGTTCTGTTTGAAATGACAAAGAAGTTTGACATTTACTAAAAAAACTCCATTTTTTCACATGTTCTAGAAAATACACAAAAGAGGTTAAAAATTGAAAAACTCAAATATTTTCACGTAACCGAGAAAGTTCAGATTGATAACCTCTAGAAGTTCACGTACTACACTGTGTGCATTTTGTATGAAAAAAGGAATGAAAAAGCAAAGGGTAAAATTTTTGTTGCTTGAAGTTCAAGTACTCGGTCCGAGAAAAATTCAAAATTCTTCTGAGAGAGGTTGAACAAAAATACGTGATAGAAGTTCAAGATGAAAACAACGAGAAGTTCAACTACTACAGAGAATGCGTTTCATGTAAGAAATATACGAATAGAAAACAAAGAGCTTACAAGGTTTGCGGCAAGAAGTTCACGTGATCCTCCGGGTGAAGGTCAAGATCTATAGTGCGAGACGTCGGACCTTCAATTACATATAAAAAACAGGCAAAAACGACATTGTTTTTGCCATTTTTAAAACTGCTCTTAAACGACAACGAATTTGTAACACCTGTCTACATGAAAAAGTTGCTGCTATTCATAAGCTTTCCAACGGTATATTATATGCTACATTCCGATCAATGGTTTAATAGTGGCACAGTTTTACGCCACTACATAAGATTTTCCTCGCTATTAAAAAATACGCCAGAGCGAAAACAGCAAGAAGTTCAACGTGAAAATAGTAGGAAGTTCAACAACTACACTGAATGAATTTCATACAAAAAAAATTTAAAACCGTCGCGAGTATGAAAAAATGATCAACACGGGAAAGTTGCGTGTTCACAACAGATTTTCATCGGTATATCACTTGCTCAATTCCGGTGAGTGGATGGAGAGATATGAGAAGTGGATGGAGAGCTGCAAGCCAAAAAAGCACATGAAGCAAAGGGTAAAAGTTTTGTTTCTAGAAGTTCAAGTACTCGGTCCGAGAAAAATTCAATATTCTTGTGAGAGAGGTTGAACAAAAATACGTGACAGAAGTTCAAGATGAAAATAGCGAGAAGTTCAACTACTACATTGAATGCGTTTCACGTAACAATATATGAATAGAAACCAAAGACCTTACAAGGTTTGCGGCAAGAAGTTCACATGCTCTTCCGGCTGAAGATCAAGATCTATAGTGCGAGACGTCCGACCTTCAATTACATGTAAAAAAATACAGCATAGAAGCTCAAAATTTGAAGAAAAAAAGTGAGCATTTCTTTAAGACAAAAAAATATGGATGCGAAGTTCATATTCTCTGCCGCGGATATAACGAAGAAGTTCGATGTTTTTAAAAACCTCCAATTTTCACATTTCTAAAAATACACAATGAAGTTCAAATAAAAAAGGTGGAGCGGTTCAATAGCTATAAAAAAACTCAGATATTTTTGCGTAACCGAGAGAAGTTCACGTACTACGCGATGTGCATTTGTGTGAAAAAAAGAGAATGGAAAAGCAAAGGGTAAAAGTTTTGTTTCTAGAAGTTCAAGTACTCGGTCCGAGAAAAATTCAAAATTCTCGTGAGAGAGGTTGAACAAAAATACGTGACAGAAGTTCAAGATGAAAACAGCGAGAAGTTCAACTACTACACGGAATGCGTTTCACGTAAGAATATACGAATAGAAAACAAAGAGCTTACAAGGTTTGCGGCAAGAAGTTCACGTGCTCCTCCGCCTGAAGGTTAAGATCTATAGTGCGAGACGTCCGACCTTCAATTACATGTAAAAAACAAAAAAAATAGAGTATAGAAGCTCAAAATTTGAAGAAAAAAGTGAGCATTTCTTGAAGACAAAAAAATATGGATGTGAAGTTCACATTCTCTACCGCGGATATAACGAAGAAGTTCGATGTTTTTAAAAACCTCCAATTTTCACATTTCTAAAAATACACAATGAAGTTCAAATAAAAAAGGTGGAGCGGTTCAATAGCTATAAAAAACTCAGATATTTTCGCGTAACTGAGAGAAGTTCACGTACTACACGATGTGCATTTGTGTGAAAAAAAGAGAATGCAAAAGCAAAGGGTAAAAGTTTTGTTTCTAGAAGTTCAAGTACTCGGTCCGAGAAAAATTCAAAATTCTTATGAGAGAGGTTGAACAAAAATACGTTACAAAAGTTCAAGATGAAAACAGCGAGAAGTTCAACTACTACACGGAATGCGTTTCACGTAAGAATATACGAATAGAAAACAAAGAGCTTACAAGGTTTGCGGGAAGAAGTTCACGTGCTCCTCCGGCTGAAGGTCAAGATTTATAGTGCGAGACGTCCGACCTTCAATTACATGTAAAAAAGAAAAAAATAGAGCATAGAAGCTCAAATTTTGAAGAAAAAAAGTGAGCATTTCTTGAAGACAAAAAAATATGGATGCGAAGTTCATATTCTCTGTCGCGGATATAACGAAGAAGTTCGATGTTTTTAAAAACATCCAATTTTCACATTTCTAAAAATACACAATGAAGTTCAAATAAAAAAGGTGGAGGGGTTCAATAGCTATAAAAAACTCAGATATTTTAGCGTAACCGAGAGAAGTTCACGTACTACACGATGTGCATTTGTGTGAAAAAAAGAGAATGAAAAAGCAAAGGGTAAAAGTTTTGTTTCTAGAAGTTCAAGTACTCGGTCCGAGAAAAATTCAAAATTCTCGTGAGAGAGGTTGAACAAAAATACGTGACAGAAGTTCAAGATGAAAACAGCGAGAAGTTCAACTACTACACGGAATGCGTTTCACGTAAGAATATACGAATAGAAAACAAAGAGCTTACAAGGTTTGCGGCAAGAAGTTCACGTGCTCCTCCGCCTGAAGGTTAAGATCTATAGTGCGAGACGTCCGACCTTCAATTACATGTAAAAAACAAAAAAAATAGAGTATAGAAGCTCAAAATTTGAAGAAAAAAGTGAGCATTTCTTGAAGACAAAAAAATATGGATGTGCAGTTCACATTCTCTACCGCGGATATAACGAAGAAGTTCGATGTTTTTAAAAACCTCCAATTTTCACATTTCTAAAAATACACAATGAAGTTCAAATAAAAAAGGTGGAGCGGTTCAATAGCTATAAAAAACTCAGATATTTTCGCGTAACTGAGAGAAGTTCACGTACTACACGATGTGCATTTGTGTGAAAAAAAGAGAATGCAAAAGCAAAGGGTAAAAGTTTTGTTTCTAGAAGTTCAAGTACTCGGTCCGAGAAAAATTCAAAATTCTTATGAGAGAGGTTGAACAAAAATACGTTACAAAAGTTCAAGATGAAAACAGCGAGAAGTTCAACTACTACACGGAATGCGTTTCACGTAAGAATATACGAATAGAAAACAAAGAGCTTACAAGGTTTGCGGGAAGAAGTTCACGTGCTCCTCCGGCTGAAGGTCAAGATTTATAGTGCGAGACGTCCGACCTTCAATTACATGTAAAAAAGAAAAAAATAGAGCATAGAAGCTCAAATTTTGAAGAAAAAAAGTGAGCATTTCTTGAAGACAAAAAAATATGGATGCGAAGTTCATATTCTCTGTCGCGGATATAACGAAGAAGTTCGATGTTTTTAAAAACATCCAATTTTCACATTTCTAAAAATACACAATGAAGTTCAAATAAAAAAGGTGGAGGGGTTCAATAGCTATAAAAAACTCAGATATTTTAGCGTAACCGAGAGAAGTTCACGTACTACACGATGTGCATTTGTGTGAAAAAAAGAGAATGGAAAAGCAAAGGGTAAAAGTTTTGTTTCTAGAAGTTCAAGTACTCGGTCCGAGAAAAATTCAAAATTCTTGTGAGAGAGGTTGAACAAAAATACGTGACAGAAGTTCAAGATGAAAACAACGAGAAGTTCAACTACTACACGGAATGCGTTTCACGTAAGAATATATGAATAGAAACCAAAGAGCTTACAAGGTTTGCGGCAAGAAGTTCACATGCTCCTCCGGTTGAAGGTCAAGATCTATAGTGCGAGACGTCCGACCTTCAATTACATGTAAAAAACAAAAAAATAGAGCATAGAAGCTCAAATTTTGAAGAAAAAAAGTTAGCATTTCTTGAAGACAAAAAAATATGGATGCGAAGTTCATATTCTCTGCCGCAGATATAACGAAGAAGTTTGATGTTTTTAAAAACCTCCAATTTTCACATTTCTAAAAATACACAATGAAGTTCAAATAAAAAAGGTGGAGCGGTTCAATAGCTATAAAAAACTCAGATATTTTCGCGTAACCGAGAGAAGTTCACGTACTACACAATGTGCATTTGTGTGAAAAATAGAGAATGGAAAAGCAAAGGGTAAAAGTTTTGTTTCTAGAAGTTCAAGTACTCGGTACGAGAAAAATTCAAAATTCTTGTGAGAGAGGTTGAACAGAAATACGTGACAAAAGTTCAAGATGAAAACAGCGAGAAGTTCAACTACTACACGGAATGCGTTTCACGTAAGAATATATGAATAGAAAACAAAGAGCTTACAAGGTTTGCGGCAAGAAGTTCACGTGCTCCTCCGGCTAAAGCTCAAGATCTATAGTGCGGGACGTCCGACCTTCAATTACATGTAATTACCGTTTGGACTCCGTTTGATATTCCTTTTCTGCGAAACACTGAAATAGGCATAAAAACAGCAATTTGCGCTGGCTTTGGGTTAGCAGGTTAGTCCCAAAAATAATATAAAAGTGTATAATAAAGCCCATTAAACATCCAAAACAGAATATATAATAGCATGGAACATTCAAAAATTATAGATATGTTGGAAATGTATCAACCAGCGCCTTGGAGCTAATTTGTTGTTGCTGTTTAACCCTCGCAGTGATTCGAAGCACATGACACCTAATATTGTGGGATGGCAAGAAACATTAACCTAACCTCCGCAAAGGAGACGACAAGAATCTACGCTGGAGTTCCATCGACCATGTCTAAATGAATGACCTCAAGGAGGATCGAAGCCTGAAAGAGAAACTCGGAGAAGAAACGCCGACATCGGCGTGAGCTCTGTGCGTGCCATGACTATAAACCCTAACATAAACTAATAACCCTAGCAGAGTGACCAGGATTCTCCTCCCCACCATCGGCCAATGAAGCGGTGGGAACAGGGGAGGGACGAATCCACGGGCTCATCGGTGAAGCATGGAGGGGAGAGATTGCCCTAGCCTCCTATGGTGACCGGAGTAGATATGTATTTTTGCCAAAAATGCAATCAAATTATATTACTAATGTAATATACCTGGTGCTCCCTTTTTCAGATTTCTCATCAGAACTATGGCCCTATAAAACACAAACTGCATGATATGTAGACAATAGCCAATCCAACCGTGTACTGGAGTCTGGTCACATGCATGGACGAACTGATCTCCCGTGTCGTGCAAGGATCGTCCAGGCACCGACGTGTGTACATCATTACTCCAGTACTATCGCTCGTCTCTCTCATCTATTAACTTAGCCGACTTGCGGGGACGGGGTAGTGTGCGTATGGTCGGTTCCCAATTGTGGTCCCACATGTGTGTGCAAACGCAATATGACGCGTATTCCATTTGATGAGCAGCGTGCCAGACCGACCGACCGTCTGGGGTGCGAAGCGAATGAGACGGGCGTGTTGTATACATGTGTACCGCCGTTTTCTTCAGGATTTGCTCCATGGCGCAATCCATGGATACAAAAATATATTTTAAAGTTAAGGGCGGGGCTTTCCCCGCGCGGTAGGCAGGGCAGTTATGCCTAGTCGGTTCGATAGAGAGACAAGAAGATGAGGGAGTAGACTGCTGTAAACGTAGGGCCGTGTGATTTGATGGCTCGTTAGGACATGTGGGCCCATATGATTTGACTTTCCATTATCATTATTACTGCGGCGCTATGACCGGGGTGAGTGTCCCTGACCCCCTTCATGGTATACAGGTGCTAAGACCAAGTACTCTACAATAATGGGCTTATAGCCCACTTACATGGCACTTTTGCTTATATGTCGAGGAGAGAGACGTGAGAAAAATGGTGGGAGTGGGATCTTGTGCAACACCCTTGCTACTTACTCCTTGGCAAATGCAATAAATACTACACTCTCCGTTCCCAAATATTTGTCTTTCTAGACATTTCAAATGGACTACAACATACGGATGTGTGTAGACATATTTTAGAGTGTAGATTCATTCATTTTGCTCCATATGTACTCAGTTGTTGAAATCTATAGAAAGACAAATATTTAGGAACGGAGGGAGTACGAAGAAATAGGTAGAGAGAAGTAAAAAATACTCTTGTAGCCAACCTTATAGCTAACCTTGTTGTATGAGTGACTATAAGTGGTGACTATGTATGACATGCCAACATGAGATATCCTAACGCACCTGTAGAGAGGAAGTAGTCTCATGCATGTGAAGTAGGCAAAAATGCTCGTTTATAGCCATCTGAAATCTCCAAGGGCGCGACCACGCGAGCGAGGCGATGGTCGTGGTAGATGCGACCATGATACGGGCTACTGACAGCCCTTGGATCTGAAATCGAACGGTTCCATGCCAAGTTGCTAAAACTTTACAGAATAACCCTTTAGGATAGGATATTCACCCATAGATCTAGATCTCAGATAGGATTTACGCCCCGCAACCGTTCGATCTCAGATCCAAGGGCTCTCGGAAGCCCGTATCATGGGAGCATGGAAAAGCTTCGTATCACCTTTCACATTACAGCAGTTCCACTAATCCTATCCCTCCTCCAAAATCCATGGCGTCCCAAATCTCAATGATCGGCGGTGAGTGCAAGGTCAGAACCATCACCGGCGATGAGTTCGACGTCATCTACACCAGTGCTTCCACAACGGTGAAAGGATGCCTTGCTCGCTTCAAACACATGTTTTCAAAGTCAGATGGTGATGAGTGGGTCGCTGGACTAGATGTTGAGTACACCACAGTCCTGGGAAAACAGAAGAATCTAAAGGAGGAAGAGAAGAAGAAGCCCGCCGTGA
Source organism: Secale cereale (assembly GCA_902687465.1). Taxonomy (NCBI): domain Eukaryota; kingdom Viridiplantae; phylum Streptophyta; class Magnoliopsida; order Poales; family Poaceae; genus Secale; species Secale cereale. The sequence continues at coordinate 349,559,107 of LR738714.1, forward strand.
TCCATGTTTGCGTGCATAACTTGTTCTTGGTCGACAATATATGCCATGCCGACGTTAAGTGCGAGGATTTTAAGAACTTCCTCGCGGACGACAAAGTCAAATTCGTTACTGTAGGATTTCATAACGACAAGGAAATCCTAGGTCAGATAGGCCTCGTTGTAGGCTAGCCCTTCGACCTCTAGAAGAATAGGCTAGTGTCCTCCTATCAGCCTTCAATGCTGACCCTGGCAGGAGCCAGGGTTGATCCTTCGTACGGCAAACTGACAAAACCGCACCACAAGTTTCATCTTGCATGGGAGTGGAATTTAATAGATAAAGACCACATCCAGTACGCTACAATGGATTCCTACCCTTGCTTCAATATCTACAAGGGTTGGATGACGAGCGAGAGCCTAGTGTGCGGTTCAAGCAAAGAAGTATCTGGCAAGACAAAGAGGAACAAGGACGAAGTTGGGGACATGGATGAGGAGTCCGAGTAAGGTGGACATGTCATTGCTCATGGTGGTTCTAATGCAGTGTCTACCGGATTATTGCTTAGTTAAATTTCGGGGTGCTTAGTTTTAATTCAGGGGTATGTTGTGCTGAGCGCCCAACAGAACTATGTTATGTTTTTTCTTGTTACTTTAAATCTTTAGTATGTACATACTTGTATTTCTTATAGTTCATCTTGTAGTTTGTAGTACTACCACTCATTTCTTCACATTATATATGTACAATATATGATATGGCCAACATCATATAGCCAGTAGTTGGCTATACTATTAACCACGCTCTAAGCATGCCACAGACGCAAAACACTTAAATAAGATATATAACTCTAAAATAACTTAAATGGGATAAGTTTACCCATATCATGAAGGTGTTTAGTTATCAATGAATTAAATAGGTATGATAATTTCTTTAATAGACTTTAGCACCCCATCTAAGCACCTACTAGCTTTTTTAATAGTACTATATGCATAATTTGGCGAGGAGCGCTCTCTATATGTACCACCTTTTTTCTTTAATTTCATATTGTTAGTTTTGATCCATGGTGCAATCCATCAATACTACTACTATACATAAGTACATATAAAAGGCTAGAGGGCGGTGCAGTCTCGCTTGGTCGATTTCACGAGAGGATCATTATTGCTGGAAGGTGGGGCCTTGTGATTTGACTGCTCATATTAATGTTGCCGACAACCTGAGGAGGAGCAAAGAACTGTGCGGTATACTCAATTTTTTCACTGGAGTAGGAGTAGTATGATGGAGGAGCGTGAAACACGGAAGCCCAGTGCGATAGGGCGATAAAACATGATCTAATTTGCTAGTCATCGATCCCATGACTCCGCTCATCGCTAACATTGTTCTATTCTTGCCTCACACAGAATGTGACACATGCGGAAAAACACCTGAAGCAAAAGAAGAAAAATAGGAGCAAAAGAAGAAGGAAGATTACGCCCCTCCCCCCTCCCCCCAAAAAAAGAAGGAAGATGCAGACAAAAGTATGGGCGCTGCTCTCTACTTCATGAAGAGTTAACCGTGGAGTCCTAACTACTTCTTCATCGCCTCCATGACCTTCATCTCCTTGCTCGTGCCCTCCACCATCTTCTTCATTCTGTCCATGATGCAGGATTTCTCGACGCGAACATTCATCATCTCTTCCATGGCCGCATTACGTTCCTTGACAGCAGTCGGGTGCTCAATGCGGAGCTTTGCCAACTCCTCCTTCTGTTCCATGATGAGGGCGTTCAACATCTTCATCGAGGAACTCCTCTTTTCATGCAGCTTCTTCCAACCGGTGTTGTCCTCCTTCAGCAGGTCGAGCTCGTTGTGGAGATTTGCCTTGTCCTCCTGAAGTTACAGGATTTCATAGGCCGGCTTCTTACCCGAGGCAATGCTCTCCATCAGCAGCTTCACCAAGCTGGCGGTTAACTCCTCCTGCTTATTGAGCTCAGTGGGCATGTCGTCGAGGCTCTCCTTCAGCAGCTTCACCAAGCCGTCGGTCAACTCCTTCTGCTTATTGAGTTGAGCAGGCATGTCATCGAGGTATAATGACTCCAACACCGCCAGATCGGCATGCTCGCCTCCGCGGCTAGGGTGCTCCTGGGAGCCCTCACCTACCCGTGAGAGATCTTTCGAGGTCTCTGCGAGGTGGTGAACCATCTTTTTTTCCTGCAGCCTGGATCGCCGCTTCCTTCTTACTAGTTGTTCTCGACCTAGAGTATTGCACATCATCCATGACAAGGACGGAGGAACAAGAAAGACTTATGAGGAGGAAGGTAGAGTACATTTTGGCTAGGTAGTTCCCCTTTTTATAATGTTGTCGAAGATATTGACCATGGGTATCTTCATCCACACCCTATAATATTCCGAGACATCGGGGCTGGCAGCACCCCTCAAGCTAACTAGCCGCGGGGCCGGCTCCTTGGGCCCCCTGGCCCAACGGCCGGCTGCCAGGAGACGGCACACGCCCAACAGGCGGATCCAGGAAGCCTGCATCTAGCAAGCGGCCCCGGGCTCGCTCAAAGTCTGCACCCATTCAACCATGACAAGACAAGGCATGGCTATAGTGTCACCTGCTGCCCCTGAATCATGGGCGGAGCGTGGCCACAGTGCGGGTGTACCATGCGGGCACCCTCCGTCTGGCGCGACACTGTAGCCACGCGATCCATGACGTCGCCCACGTCAGCAAGGACCGCGCCCCGATGACGGGCGGTCGGTACGACCCGCAGGTGGTGGGCCCTACCTCTCCAAGAGACACCAGAAGACGGCGAGGCCCTAGCAGGCGGTGCCAAGGGCGGGCCGGCTATCAGAAGGAAGCCCTCCCTTCCCTCGGAGTCTGTGAAGCCATTAAACTAATAAGACGGGGTGTGGCTACAATGATAGCCCGCCAGGCAGCGGGACTGTAGCCATACGCCCCCTGATCAAGCCTCCGTCTTCATAGGTGAAGCTACAGTATAAAGTGGCCAACCTGGCCCGCGGACGGTGGGCCCTACCTGTTGGCCGAGTCTCCGGCTGTCGACGGGACCCACCAAGGGGCGGGCCCCAGCTACCGGCGGAGAAGCCAGCGCCCAGAGACACTAACAGCCGGGTCCTACACCCGGCTGGACTACTATTCTACCCATGGGTGGTAGGCCTATATAAACCTCCCAGGTCTCCCCATGCAAGGGGTTCAGAACCCAAGCCACCTTACACTCATCTAGAGAAGGAGGAGCTAGTGCTAACCTTGCTCTTCTTCTTCCTCTAGCCAAAACAGCTCAATGAGGATCTTTGTAGCCACTCTATTGACGATAGTCATGACGCAGAGTCCCCGCAGAGCAGGACTAGGGGTGTCATCTCCACGGAGAGCCCCGAACCTGGGTAAATCCCGCAGGCGTTTGAGATATCGCCTAATCCCTTTTCCAGGACCCAACGATGTTCTATTGACCCCCCCCCCATGATAAGCCATCCATTGGCATATGTCGCACGAAACCCCCGACATTTGGCGCCCACCATGGGGCCAGGTGCACCATCGTCTGGAAACACGTTCTGGACGGGAACCCTTTTTCTTCCTGGCGAGCGCAGCCAGCCGGCTACGGCCGACGGTGTCAGCGCCGACACGCTTCGCGGCGCGGAAGTTGCTTGTGGGACAAGCAGCCTCGCCGATCTCCTCGCCGGGATCCACCTCCCTGACGAGCCCATGGCCGACGTGGGAGAAGTTGGCTTCGAGAGCCGCCTTGTCAACATCCTCGATAAACTCCACATCGCAGACGAGCCCGTGCCTGACGCGGAAGCTGCCAGCGCTGAGAGTTGCCTCGTCGATCTCCTCGACAAGCTCCACATCGTCAATGAGTCTGCCTCCGACCTGGAGTCTGTTGGCTCCACCGACCCACCCGTCGACATGCTCATCGACCTCGTCGCGAAATCTGCTGACACATTCCCTGACCACGTGGTGGTCATCGACGATTTGCTCGCTCCTGCGATCAACAGTGCTAGCGCCAGCACAATCATGGAGGTGATGGTCACTAGCCACGGTGGAGCCTCTATCGCCACAGGCCCAGACCCGCTGAAGGCGGCAGTACGGGATCTGTCCGCCCCTATAGCTGCGGGAGTCGACGGTGCGATGCTGGAAATGCTCCGCGTCTCGCTCCTCGATAGCACCAACAAGCTGGCGACCATGAGGCGCTTCACTGAAGCCTACCAGCGCGAGATCGACCGCGCTGTGGGTGGCACGCCAGCTGCGGGCGATCCAAGCCGGGCCGGTACAGTCCAGCAGTGGGGAGCTGCTATCGCCAGCATGCACTACAAAAAAGTACACTTCCGTGATGATACGTGTTTGTCACAGTAGGTCACGTTTTCTATCATGCATGTACATCCATGACAAATTTATGACAGAATGAAGATAGTCATACCTGTGCTATCGTAGTAGTGTTCCATGACATTACCAAAATTATCATCACAGAAGTGTCCACTTCCATGACGATAAATCGCGCGTCACAGATGTGCTTTCATCAAGGGTGACCGACACGTGGCATCCATCGTAACGGAACGCCGTTAAGCTATCGGGCCCGGTTTTGGATCCGATAACCCGTTAACAGTCCCGACCAATGGGGATTTCCACGTGTAAAATCATCATTGGCCGGAGGAAACACGTGTTGCCTCACCATTGGGACAGATGTCATCCACTCATTGGACAAGAGGGGCCTATGATAGGTCAACACGTGGGACGGCCCAACAGTGGCCATTCTGTTGAAAAAGGCCGGCCCAGTAAAAAATAGCAGGCCGGCCCATATAAGGCCTACTTGTGTCAGTTCCATTTAAGCCCACGGCCCATACGAGATGTGCCAATTCGGCCCGTCAAGGATCCGTTAAAGATTTTACACCATTGCAGCACTTTGTCAGTTCGAGCCCGTTAACAACCCGCTATATATTTGGGCTCAATATCGGCCCGATGAGATTACGGCCTATTAACGGCCCATTCAGTGGATGCACCAATTTTCACGATGTATATCTTTCGGCCTTTTAGCAACACATTTAAATATTGGGCTAATTTCCGGCCCGGTGTGTCTTTCAGCCTGTTGACGGCCCATAAATCAGTTGGGCCACTTGTAGTTGGACCTGAGTTTCGGCCTTTTAGCGACCCATTTAAGTGTTGGGCCAATTTCCGGCCCGGTGTGTCTTTCAGCCTGGTGATGGCCCATATATCTGTTGGTCCATTTGTAGTCGGACCTGAGTTTTGGCCTTTTAGCGATCCATTTAAGTGTTGGGCCAATTCTCGGCCCCGTGTGCCTTTCAACCTGTTAACGGACCATAAATGAGTTGGGCCATTTGTAGTCGGACCTGAGTATTGGCCTTTTAACGGCCCATGCCCTTCATGGTCCAATACCAGCCTGGTTTCTCTTTCAGTCTGCTAAAGGCCGACAACACAGTTGGGCCATTTACAATACGACCTGACTTTCAGCCTCTTAGCGGCCCATGCTCTTCATGGTCCAGTACAAGCCCGCTGTCTCTTTCGGCCTGCTAAAGGCCCACAGTATAGTTGGGCCATACGTAGCCCGAACTTAGTAACGGCCTGTTAACGGCCCTTGAAATCAATTGGGCCCACCTGTTGCCCGCTTCAATGTCAGCCTATTAACGACCCAGGTGTTAAGAGGGCCGACCATTAACTTTTGGCCTGGTAATAGCCCATTAACTTAATGGGCCCAATAAAGTTTGTACATGTCTTTAGGACAAATTAGATAATTTGAGCCCATTACGACGAGCAATTATGCACAGGACCAAAACCGATCAAGCAAAGGTACGACATAAAGGGAAAAACGTTGCACATCCAGCATATATTACAGGAAATTACATCCACTAGGCAATCGAAGATTGAAGCTAGTGCAAATAAATGAACATAACCTAACGATCTACAACGTCACAATCTGCAACCTCAACACGGATGACACCCATAAGCATGTGGGCAAGTTCTTGCTGCTTTGCTACACTGTCTCTGAAAACATTGATCAGTTGTTGTGTCACACGACTCTGCACCCCTGATTCCTCCACCATTTCCATCATTCCTTCAGCCATAATTTGGTTCACAAACATACTTTTTTCCGTTGCATTCGAGACAGAGGATACTAAATAGATCCAAATGGCGATTTTGGTAGGCTTGTATTATTGATAGGGGAGAGTGTCTCGACCACTGCATCATAACATAAATTAGGAGGGGAACCAAACAGATTAATCATGAGTTATTGGCATATTACCTAGCCTAGATTTATTGGAAATAAACAACGGGGTTGCCTTGCTGTTTTCAGAGTTTGTCTTCTTATCTTCAGCAGCCTGCACCAAATTAAGACACTAGCATTGATATCATTGGCCAAGTCAGATAACAGGAAAGCAACATTGGTACAACGAACGTTTGGGCAACTAGCCAACACCAAATTAACACAATATTGCACAACTATCATCAGCCAGGTAAGGTAATACGAAAGCAACATTGACACAATGAATGAATGCGCAACCAGAGCAACACTACAATTCAGTAATGTGCATGATATGAGATAGTACACTCATGGAGCTCAGTATGCAAAACTACCAAGCAGTTTTCTTTACAAAAATCAACATAGGCGCCTTTAACATTTTGCTACAACTAATTTTAGATCAGACAAAGGTTGGATTCACGCCGATTAACAAAATACATGTTGATGTAAGAATGTACTGATATACAACAGGTACTTACATCAGCATTGGAGCATAGAGAATTCCCACAAGATATTTTCCTCGAATACAGTGCCAATGAAGGAAATCATCTATCACTTAACCTTATTTTCTAGAAGAGAGATGGGTAAGAAACATGTAGAAAATATGATCAGAATGATATAAAATTCATGATGCGAGTATACACACACGCTTCTTTGAATAGAGTTGACATTCATTTGCTGGACTGGAGCGGACTAGTTCTTTGGCCACTAGAATCTGCTTATTATCAGTGGGAGTTGTGTTTTTTTGTGCTGGAGCAGTATCTATGAAAAATGGAGTTGGTTTATTATCTACTGGCGTTTGGATCTTTTGCGAAGACCTGGTTTGTAACCCTTCAGATTCTAACAACCGTCTTCCCCTTGCATGCCTTATATAGAAGAATGGTGCTTCAATTATAAAACATGCTACAGCAGAGATGGAATAGGTACTGAAGAATAGAAAGGCATGACATATTGACATGTATTCCCTCCATTCGGAAATAAATAGATGGGCCTAGGCGTATTTTAGTTCTAGATACATCCAGGTTTATCCATTTATGCGACATCTAATCCGGACAAAGGGAGTATGACGTAAGAGCTAGGGATACGACAGGACAACACAGTAAAAACACAACGAAAACCCACTGAAGAACCAAAGTAATCAAAACCAGTGATATGAGATAGTACACTCATGCAGCTAAGGATGCAAAACTACCAGGCCGTTTTCCTTACAAAAATCAACATTGTGGCCTTTAATCATACATTTTGCTACAACTAAATTTAGATCAGATAAAGGTTGGATTCACGCCGATTAACAAAATACATGCTGATGTAAAAATATAGTGATATACAACATGTACTTACATCTGCATTGGAGTACAGAGAATTCCTACAAGAATCTTTCCTCACAGACGATACCAGTGCAGAAATTCTTCTATCTGTTAAGCTTATTTTCTAAAAGAGAGATGGGTAAGAAACATGTAAAAAATATGATCAGCATGCTATAAAACTTCATGATGCAAGGATATGCACATGCTTCTTAGAATGGAGTTGACATATTTTTGCTGGACTGGAGCGGACTAGTTCTTTGGCCACTAGAATGTGTTTATTATCAGTAGGAGTTGGGTTTCTCTGTGCTGGAGCAGTATCTATAAAAACTGGAGTTGGTTTATTATCTCCTGGCGTTTGGATCTTTTGGAAAGACCTAGTTTGTAACCCTTAAGATTTTAACATAGTCGTTTTCCCCTTGCATGCCTTGTGTAGAAGAATGGTGCTTCAATTATAAAACATGCTACAGCAAAGAGATGGAATAGGTACTGAAGAATAGAAAGGCATGACATATTGACATGTATTGCCTCCATCCGTAAAAAATGGATGGGTCTAGGGGTATTTCAGTTCTAGATACATCCTTTTTATCCATTTCGGCAACATGTAATCCGGACGGAGGGAGTATGGTGTAAGAGCTAGGGATACAACAGGACAACACAGTAAAAAAACACTAGTTGAATGTAAAACTGTATGTTAGCGGAATACGTACAAAAAAAACTAAGGCAACATACACGTGTATTTTTGGGAAACTAAGATGGCATTGCAACAGAGCACTGGAATAGCATTTCAACGTAAAAAAAGGTATGGTAGACAGATGAAGTACATACTAATGAATAACAATACATAAGATATTCAGAAGCATGATGTCCAAATTAAGCAGATAGCATTGCGATAGAGTAGAATGACAATACTTGAATTTGAGAACATGTTATCATGAATGGAATAGGTACTGAAAAACAGGAAGACATGACATATTTACATGCATGATCATCATGCTAAGCACATGGCATTGCAACAGAGTAGATACACTCTAGGACATTATATGCATGTTGTACCCATATCACGGGCCAAGTTCGAGCAAGGACCTTGTGGGGTGAAGAGGATTCAAAATCTTTCTGCTAGTCTTCTGAAGAACTGCCTTTACATGTTGCATCACATTGGGTATCATTGACATCAAGTTTATTGGCCTTTACATTGCTCTGTGAGGTTCTTGTGGATATATGAGTGTGTGCAACTATATCTGACATGCATGGAAGACAACTAGTAGTTAGATTTATGTATTGAGTGCCTGTAGGAGACGACATAAATAGTAGGACTGGGGTTAACTAGCAGCAATAGGTCTCAAAAACTAAAGGGAGAACACAGATGAAAGCTACAGAGTATGTATCGTTTGTACTCGAGATTAACTAGATGGCACACAAAAGTATTAAAGAACAACATAGGTAATACTAGAAGTGGTATAATACTATAATCACCAGACTGTGGGATAGCATTGGATGATGGATGATAACTATGGAACAACGTTACCAAAAGAACAAGTATCTTAGCTGAACTATGGAACATCGTTAACTCCTGAACAAGACCCGTAAGAGATCAGCATGAATATATAGTGAAATGTGATAACCTATTTTCCATGCTTAGATGAATAACAAAGCCATAAATGTTGCACACAATTAAGATGAGGGTACATCCTATCTGGCCGCCATACAAAGGAGTGAGCATCATGTGCTAACTTGTCGATGGACCTGCAGTTGTTGTGGCTGTCCATGTCCGGCACACGCATTCGATGCAGGGAACTGTTGAGTGGGGACTATAGCTCCCTTCTGGTGTATGCTTCCCTTGTTGGAGCAGCTGCGGTGAGTCGGAAGATGGTGTGGCTGAGGATGCAAATAACGCATAATGTTAAGAACGACACATCTCTTTGATCTGAAGAAATACACTAAGAGATCAACAGCAAGGTACGAGAGTGGTCACACGTCTGTTGACTGAGACTAAATTGGGGTCACACGATTTTATTTTGTTTTGGTAATGTCCGATCTACGCCGGATGGCTTGATGGCCGTCTTGTGCCTCCTGGCTGACACTGTTAGGAATCTTCTCCGAAGAGCCAACGACCAACGGCAGAGCAGCTTGCCTCCGCCGTCCGTGGCACCGGCCAAAACCGCGCTCCCCGCCCCACCGCACTGCCGTTGTTGTGCCGCCCCAGGCCAATCCAAAAAGACTCCCCGTCAACCAGATCCGACGGTGGCAGTACCTTGAACCCACGCAACTCTAAGATAGCCATCTAAGCGCTGCTTCCGCGGTGAACTTGCGGCCCCGCACCCTTACGTTAGACACCAGCCAACCGGCAGCCTAGGAGCTCCGACACCTCGAGGGGTGCTGCTTCCCATTGGGAATCGATTGGCCTAGAATAAAAATTCAGACAACTGACACCTAAATAAAGTGATTTGAGATGAGGGTGCGACCTATCTGGCGGCATGGTGAAGTACGCAGGTCCAGCTGCCGAGTCGGTGAGGCAGGCAGTTGCGGTGGCCACCGGCGACAGGGAAACAACGATGTCGCGACGGTCGACGGCTATGGGGAAGCAGCGTCGGGACTCTGGACGGATCCGAAGTTGGAGTCTCTCCGGTGCCGTGAACAACGGCGGGGGTGAATCGGCTCTGGTACGTGTCACGTGGGCGTCGTCGAGGTAGCTCCAGCAGCACGGAGTAAGAGGCACACGGTCCAGTGGACGACAGCAACTGGACAGCGTCTCCGGCATTAGGGAGAAGGGCGGCTGTGAAATTGGTGCGGTGGGGGCACCATGGAGGAGGGGCTGAGGTTTCACGGCTCGGGAGAAGGGAGCTTCCGGGGAGAAGGTGATTTGGTGCCCATAAGGTATGAATGGGGGGGGAATTGGGAGGGGAGTGGAACCATGTACGCATTTGTGTGAAATTTGAGGGGGAGTTATAGTTCTACCCCTGCCTTTAGGCTTCTCGGTTTGGGTCTGTGTACTGAGGGTCGGGGATAGTAGAGTAACTTTGCTTCTCCCCAAATAGTGAGCGGGAGCGATTTCGGGAGTGGAGGGCGTGTTTTCAAATATAGTGGGCGCGAGCGATTTTGGGCGAGGAGAGCGTGTTCGGGCAAGACAAGCGTGTTTTCAAATAGTGGGCGCGAGCTATTTCGGGCGAGGAGAGCGTGTTTTGCTGACCATGGTTTATGTATTATTCGGCACATGTCATTCCGGCCGAGGAGAAGGCGCGCTTGGATGAAGTTACGAACCTACCCTCGATGCACAACGGGCCAATTAATGCGTCTCCCACATAGGACGGTAATTTCGTGTCTCCCATTTATTTTCTCGGGCGAATTCCACCGAGCAGAGGATGTTTAACGGTTAGTTCAAAATTTGGGAGAACGAGCATCCACGTCTACCTTACCAAGTCGATTAGAATCAAATTTAGAAATATTAGCTTGCCTCTTCTTTTTTAGATGGAGAGTTGATGCTCGGGAGTAATGTGTTTTTACATGCTCGTTGCTAGCGATTTACTATATGACAAATAGTTGACCCACTCAAAAATGGGAATCAAACCGAAAATGAAATATCTTGATTGAATGAAATAGCTCGTTCACCAGGTCGAAATAGTGAACTAAATCCAAAATTGAATACCTCAATCGAATAGCATGTTGTACAGTATTACAGTACTCCATGAACATGTTGAAAGTCAAATTAATGAACTTGTTTGATATACACATATGTCCGTTCATGTGTGGATTCAGACAACATTTTCTCCAATTTAAATATTTGAATGCAAGTTTATATCGAAACATGGTTTATATCAGTCTTTGATGCATAAAACGCGACCTCCCCCTCTCCCGGACTCCTTCTCTCTCTCTCTCTCTCTCTCT
>LR738714.1:349570756-349618362 GCA_902687465.1 Secale cereale
GGGGTCTTTGTAGTTCGCATGCATATATACTCCATCAATAGGTCTCTCTCGCACACTATGTATGATTCTCTAGTCCAAGCTAGATATCATGGGTGCACTCATCGTACGCACACAAATTCCTTGGCTCGTTGCCCGTAACTCTCTCACGCATCACTTTGTCATCTCGGAGCTTTTCCCCCTCTATCTCAAACTCTCCATCTACCTGGGTCACACATACACATGCATATCTCACTCGCACTCGATAGGCCCATCTAAAACTCTATCTCTCTCCCTTGTTCTCTCTCCATCTCACTCAATTTTAGGCACACACAGTCTCGCCTATATGTATATGACTAGCTTATCTTAGTCTCCATCACAAACATATGCATGGTCTATCTCGATTTCTCTCGGGGCATGTTTCTATCGCGCATGCACCTCCTTCGATCTCGCACCCATATAGCCCCCTCACGATCTCAAGGGGGTCTCTCCATCGTAAACACACTCTCTCGCCCTCCCCAGCGTCCATGTTCTCCATGTGTCCCTCTCGACCTTTGTACCTTGTTGGCAAGACCTCTATTGGACATGTGCTATAGGGGTGTTTCTCTCCGTTGCAAGCAATCACACACTAGCTCTCCTCGCCTCGCTTTTCTATCTCGGGGATGCATGTGTGATATGTTCGCCTAAAAAACGAAAAAACACACTCTCTCTCTAATTTATCGTTTGTTGTCACTTTCTCTTTCGCACACATACTCTTTTTGCACACTTACTCATTCTCCTTCACACGCACTTGATCCCTCTCGACTTAGGCACTCTCCTTGGTCCATAGCATATTGATTTAATGAAAAGTTAAACATCACAAAGTTTGACCATATACGTGGAGAAAAACAATTACATCTGGAACGGCAAACATATACGATTAGATTCACCATGAGATGTAGTTTCGTATGATGTATCTTTGGTATTGAAGATATAAATAACATTTGTGTAAACCTGATCAAAGTTTCCAAAGTTTGACTTCTAAAAAAATTACATGCACTGCATTATCGAGCGGATGGAATATCTCTTTCCCCCTCTCAGCTATCTGATGCACCACTCAGCCTTATCGGGGCTCCTCAATCTCTCTCAAACTTTATATCTCCTTGGTTCACACATACACATGTCTTGCTCACGCTATACATATAGACCCATCCAACACTCTCCGCCCTTGTTCTCTACCTATGTGACACGCACCCCCTAATAAGTACCATAATCCCTCACTCCATCATAGGCGCAAGCATTCCCCCCTAAGTATGATTATCTCTCACTAGCCATCAGGAACACATGTATTGTCTCCTTCCATCGATACGCCAATCTTGATATCTCTCGCGGTATCTTCTATCGCGCACACACCTTGTCACTCGATCTCCCACCCATGTAGTCCCATCACGATCTCCAGGGGATCTCCCTATGACAAACATACACTCTCTCCTCCCCATGTCTGTATTTTCTCCGTACGTCTCTCTCGACCTCTCTCCCTAGTTTGTCAGACCCCTCTTGGCCACATGCTAGGGGTCTTGCTCTCTCGGTTGCAAACAACCACACACTATCTCCTCACCTTGCTTCCGTTGTCGAAGATGCATGTGTGATATGTTTGCATAAGACACACACATTTTTTCTCAAATTTTATAAAGTGTTGTCCATGTCTCTTTCACACACGCACACACACTTTTTTCACTCACTCTATCTATTTCACACACACTCTCTCTCTCTCTAGTTAGGCACTCTCTCACGTCCATAAGAATATGGATGTTTTGTAAAGTCAAAACTTAGAAAAGTTTGACCAGGTATATGTGGAGAAAAACATTTACATCTGGAAAGATCATTTGATTCATCACAACATGTACTTACTTCATACTATCATTTATCTTTGGTATTGTAGATATAAGTAATTTCTTTATAAACTTGGTCAAAGTTTCAAAAGTTAGACTTTTAAAAAAATGTTGGAACTACATTATCGAACGAGGGAGTAGCTCTTTCTCTCTCTCTCCGCTATCTCTCACGGGCCTCCCCTCTCACACGAACACTCTATACCGACGATTATACGCTCACTGTGTTAGCATATAGCTCCGTATATTGTTTAGTTGACCGGTCAACCAGTCCACATGCTGCATTGTCAGCTCGTGTTCTGTATCTTCGTGTGCTGGCCCATGTGGCAGTGGGTGAAAATAGTAAACTAGAGGCCCATCTGACACGCAGTGAAGTAAGCAAAGTTGAAACTACTCGGGGTAGCACCCCGCACGCTAGTAAATTGAGGGCGCATTGAGGACTGAGGCAATAAAAAAAGACTTGTTTGAGAGAGTGAGAGGCTGGTGTAGTTGGTTTGGTTGATTTGTTTATACATATGGGTCTGTGTGCATAGTGGTGCCAACTCCCTCACATCGCGAGAGCGGTGCCAAAATCTCTTGATTTGACATCGATGTGTATTATGTGGCATAATTTTGCGTAATATGGCATCGGCCACATAGTGGAAGGCAACAAATGCCCAAGCTCTTCATGTACTCCTAGGTAAATGAGAGGAAAGAGAGAGAGAGAGAGAGAGAGAGAGAGAGAGAGAGAGAGAGAGAGAGAGAGAGAGAGTGAAGAAATATCACTAGCCTATGAGCAAATGGTATTGGTACCTCTTGATGACACGACAATCTTATACATCCAGCTGCTCTAATATGTTCTCTTTTTTTGCAGATAAAAAAAGACCCAGAAGTGAAATATGTGCTGCACTATAACAATCTCATCGAATGCCTTGATCTCCATCTAACAGAAATTGATTTGATCGACTATCAAGGCAGCACATCTGAGATTAAATTGGCCAGGTTCTTTGTTCTTGAGGCAAGTGTGCTCAAGGTAATGAGGTTTGGCATTCTCTAGCGCAACAATGAATGGTGTGCTGATCACTGCAAGCGTCTAAGCCTAAATGACAAAGTCGCCGCAGAAGCAGAATTTGTTTTTGAAACATCAAGTTGCCAGAGACTCAAAAAGTTACTTGCCCATTAGTAACTTGTCAGGGCGGTGGATTTTAGTTTGTACGATAATGCTGCATCCACCTAAATTAACGAAAGTTCTTACGTAAACTTCCTAGTAATTCCCTCTTCATAGGTGCAACATTACTCCTAACATTTGTAATATTAGTTTGAAACTTGTAATATTGTCGTGTCCTATTCCTACGTTTTCAAAATCCTGCGAATCAAACAGGTCCTGAGTTGGTGATGATGTTTTGCCTGCCATCTTTCAGCAATAGCCGTCGGATCTAGATCTGACGCATACAAACCAAACTTCTCCAGTTTTGCAAAAAGATGCCCGCACTTGTTCGCTATTTACAAACAACTCCTTGTCTCTCACAATCAGCCTTATCTCCTCCCCGCCACATCTAGAAGGCCATCGAAAAATCTGGCGCGATGGCCGCTGCCGGCGCCGTCCACCCCCCAATCTTGGTGTTCCGTGCAATGCACGGGCATCTACGCACGTGAAATTATGTCGAACACGGCTAGTTGCAAGCAGGCTAGGTCTACAGCTATGATGATAGTGACTGTAGACGGTGAGGCTGACTATGGTATGCCGAACACGGCGCCTATACTCAAGTGTCATCTCCGGCGTACGGTCTTTTCACTTCACTGTGAGGAGCAGCACGTAATAATTTGACCAACGGGTAGTACAGTGCTACTACATTGGTAGTATTACTACTACTAGTACTAGCACCACCGTTTGGATTTAGTAGTACTACCACGTCCATCTAGATTTAGTATTTGACTAGCAATATCTAGTAATGCATGTCACAAAAAATGTACTACTCCCCCTGTAAATAAATACATGGTGTATTGTTTTATTCCTATCGGCGATATAACTTGATGTCTTTTTGCTACTTAATAGGATTACATGCAATTAACTAACCACTACATGTGATGTTTGGTAGTCTCAAGTCATTGAAAGCATGCACAGCGCGGAGGGGGACGCAACTTCATTGACTTACTGCACCTGCCTTTGGGTGTATGACACGTGGGCCCAACCTGTCATACAGCCAAAGGCAGGTGCAGTAGAGGCGCGAGGAGTAGATGGCCAACACGCACGTGAATTCAACGCAGTCTGCACTTCTCACATAAAGGCTCCCGCCAGTCCAATCTATGAAATCCTACGCACCTACGCACCCGAGAAAGAGTGATCACTCCAATCGCAAGATCAGTTGACTATAAGCTAGACCCATGGAGGCGATGAGCACGAGCATCAGCCGGCTGTGCCAGATGGTCCACGATGCCGGCTTGCAGCCCGGCACCGAGGAACGTCTCTAGGTAGTCCTTGAGGCCGCCAGGGCGAGGGGCCGCTTGGATGACAGCTTCGTCTCCTTGTTCGACAAGGTCCTTGTCGGCTTCCTCGACAACTTCACCGTCGTCAAGAAGCTCGCGGACGACCTTGATGTACGCCTCCAGCCCACGCGCCCAGGCTCTGCAATGCCTGCCACCCTCAACGGCCTCTATGGTGACAACCTCTTCGACGCACTGGTGGCCCTGTGAATGCCCGCCGTCGCGCCGGATAATGTCGACCTCGCGATCGCGCTCGCCGCGCAGCACCTGGCGCAGCAAGACACCATCGACATAATCACCCACGTCTACGCGCAAATCATCCACAAGGACTACTACATGCAAGAGGAGGACGATAGGACGCTGGCCTTCTTGGACCGCAGGGCAACCTTGGACGGCATTGTTCAGAAGCATGTTGAGCTTGCCGCCAACACTGCTGCTCCTCACACGTCGTTTGTTGACCCGGTGCACTAGGGCGTGAGGATGTCGTTGATGGATTCGTATGTATCTTTATGTTTCCATCAAATCCATGTAGTAGTATATGGTACTACTAGTAATTATCTTACCTTTCGCATCAACTTCATAATTTTCCTACGTACTCCATGCATGAACCGCGCCATAACCAAACTTCTCATTACTCTAGGGAAAATCGTTATATCAATCTATCGGTCGCGCCATGGAGCAGAACTAAATTTTACAAGTTACCAGTTCAAAAGGAAAAGCCCGCCGTGTTCGCGTCGCACCCCCACACGGTTGGTCCGGCACGCCGCTCAAGGGGGAATGTGTGATGTGTTGCATTTTCACTTACAAGTGGGATCACAGTTGATCTAACCGACTATCGGCAAACCCCCACCCCGCCCACCGCACGATGGCTGAGAAAACAGGAGGAAGAAGAGATGGCTGGAGCATGGACTCCAAGAAAATTGGTGTCGGATGGGACTCGTGTGGGTGGCGTGTGCCGTACTGCTAGACATGAATGCGAGTTATGGCCCATGCCATCCCACTATATCGAGGTGCTGGTTACATAGAACAAATTTCCTGGAGTCCGTGCTCTGCCCTCCTCTATATCTCTTCTCAGCCAACCAGCAGACGCGCGGAGCCCATTGCCTGTTTTCTCATATGCGGTCCCACATGTCAGTGAAAACGCAAGAGGACCCACTGAACCTGCACATCTTTCACCTCGACGTGCTGGTGATGAAAAGCAAATCCAATAAAGATCTTCGGTGGCCGCTTTTGGAGTTACTCAAGAGTAGTAAGATTCTATTTACAGTTTAACCAAGATGCACATCACATGGCTTCAACTACCACTGTATTTTCTTGCATGACATGACCTGGATGCTGGATGTCCCACGTGTCGGCAAAAGGAGGAAGAACTCGACCAAATCTTCGGTTGTTCTCTCGGATTAGACTAGTTGTGCTAACTTAAAATTTTATTGTGTAGAGCGGATGCAATTTTTGGTATTGGGAAGAAGAGTTCAACGATATAGTGATAGAGCGCAATTTAGTAGATGTTCTGGCACTTTTAGCTAGCATAGAGACTAGAGACGAGACTAGTGCACTTGTTGATAGAATAGAGGCTAGACATGTCTACTTCTTTACACTCGAAGAAGAAAGAAGCACGCATGATCGAGCCTCCGCAGATCAACAATGAATGTATCAAGAAGGCACTAATCCAACTTACAAGAGCAATTATGGAAGTTGGATATCTTCTAAAATGTATTCTTGTGGTTCTTGTTTAGCTAGTCAAAATTTTGGTGATGTATTTCCATGTACCAAAAAATCAATGATGAAAAAAAGATATGTGTTTGCAAAGAAAAATGTACGCGGCCGGGATGCGTCCGAGCGTTCGGCGCACGGCAAAATGGAGGTCCGTTTGGGTTCGTGCGTTGGAGTTGGCCTTACAAGTGGGACCACAGTTGAGGAAACCGACTATCGGCAAACCCCCACCTCGCCCGCCGCGCGATGGCTGAGTTAGAGAAACGATGAGGTTAATGAGATTGTTGTACCACGCACTCCAACAAATATGGTGTCAGATGGAAGTCGTGCTGGTGGCGTGTGCCGTACTCCTGGACGTGAATGCTTGTTCTGTCCCATGCCACCCTGCTACTCCTACTACTTATAGTAGTAGTATCGAGGATTCGAGGTGCTGGTTATGTACAGCAAACACATTAACATATGGCCCACCTCACACTGTGGCCAAATTTCCTGGAGTCTGTGCTAGGTTAAAAAGTGTTCTTTGTGAGGATGGGTGGCTGGTCTCAAGTTTAAAACTTGTTGTATTATGTACGTAGACATAGAGATAGTGCAGCATGAGAAGCTAGTACAAATAGTGTACTATTGTTGATTGGCCTCATCCGATAACCTGTTGCAATGCACGTACAATTATGTATTTGGAAAATATATTTTTTCCTCATCACAGCACCCACTCAGAGAAGTGACTCGAAAGCCATTCATAAATTTAGTAAGTTCGTCACAAGCATATCATTTTATTACCTACAACAGGTCATCAACCCACAACGACAACGAGGATACATTATAAATACTAAAGTATTCATCACACAACAAATAACAAGCAATGAAATGAACTTCAACTCAACCAATCCTCGGCGTTGGAAATGCTTGCTTTGAACCACATGTGATTCTCTGGGAAGGGCCAGCTAGTGTCAATCTCGAGAGCAACGCAGGACTGATCATCCAGGCTGAAGCGTCCTACTATATCACGACCAGGGTAGGCAGCCACCGCAATGTCCGACGTATGGATACAGTTGCTTCTCATAAATGGTAGTACCGTTGTGTCAACAACAATTTGATCGCCTTTCACCATCATTGGATAGTTTTGTCCAAGGAAGAGCGAGTTTGCTCCGAGACTATCAATATTGTACCAGGGAGAAGGTGTTGGCGCTACCACACTAGTATCCATCCTGAATACCATGCAACAGGTGTTGGAATAGGTCCGGAGAGTGCGACCATGGGAGACAACACCTGCTCCCTCAGTAGTAACATCAACAGTGGGCTGTATATTGAAAAGAAGTGGTGATCCATTGGAATTAGTTGCCACCCGCCAGTTAGCATATGGGCCCTAATCGTCCTCATGCTCGTGATCATCACCATCATCATCTCCCCCTTGGTTATAAAAATTTTCAGGTATAGGTGATGGAATGTTCACAGGACCTTGGAAACACATGAAGAAGGTTAATTAGTAGAGAAGGCAAACTTGCTAACTCGCATGCATGTGGATGAAACAATTATAATTATGATGGAAGACAAACGTACCGAAACAATAAGGATCCCAAGCAAAAACAGTGCCACGAGTGGTGGCAGCAAACACAAGCCTCTCGTATTCAATTGCATCACGGTACACATCAGTGTATAGAAACTGATTTTTGAGCAATATCCATCCAGTCGAACCACCAAGGACAGCAACAAACTTGTCGAAGATAGGAACAACTTTATAGTTCTTGTAATTCCAAGAGCAGCTGGGAACTCGAGAAATTGCTATCTTCTGTAGATGACAGTCACCATTATCATATTTGAACGTACGTCGATCATCTGTGTGCTCAACCTCAGGGCAGTCGGAGATTTTTGGAAGTGGAATCCGCTGAAGAGTGTACACATTCACAAGTTCCCACTCGCAATTGAACCCAATATAAACAACCCAATCTCCATTTGCGCCTGCCCAATGCTTGCCCTCAAGCGATGGCATCTTAACATCATACGTATCATTATCAAGCAGCGTCAACTTGCACAAGGCGAGGCTTCCCTCATCCCCGCGCCGGTCAGCAGGGTCACGACGAAGAAGATAGGGAGATCAAACCGCTTCTGGACCCTTGGGTTCCTTGTAATGATGTTATTAGTTGAGTCGAGAATGTTCTTGAATGAACCTGCCATGCTAGCTGATGTGATGACGTCGCGCCGATCAATGAGTTCCCCCACCGCGTCACCATTCAGATCGGGGCAAGAATAAATGGGTCGTTTCCGGCTTGTTCCCTCCATGGAGAAGACGATTGAACAATGGCAGAAGCAAGGGTGAAGGCAAATGGAGGAGGGAGGAAGAACGTGCGACATCAGTTCCAAATCGAGAGGGAAAGGCGAAGAGTCGGTGGACGGTTGCCAGTTTGCCACGGTACACGAAGAGGCGCCCCGGCCTACACATCCTTTCGGAAATTGTACAAAATGACTCGCCGTCGTCTCACTTACATGTTGGAACGGGACCACATGTCAACGAAACATTGTGTGTAATTTCTCGTGCAAAACATGATCTGGCCGCGTTGGCCCGAGGTGCCGCATTAGTTATCGACCTTTATTTTTTTAATGGCGTGCCGTTCAGTTTTGAAGCACGACTAACTGGTACTGTTTGCAGAGAAAATATATAAACTACTCTACCACTACTCCACCTCTAGTACTAGTAGTATAAAAAAGATATATAGGCTGGAGCTTCAGAGCTTTCTTGCTAAGGGCTGCCCACTTGCTTCTCACACTATCACCCTCTCTCCAGATCTAAAAAAGATGGCCTCTCTCTCCCTCCTCACCGGTGGTCACAGATCCGCCGAGGAAGAAAAGGACGTGCAGTGTTGACGCACTCGTCGTCGGCGAGCGAGGTCACGGACTGACGACAAGGCCGTCCTCTCGGACGTAGCGCCCGCACGGGATGGCTTCCGTCCCCAAGCTCCCTACCGTAGTGCGTGCAGAGGAATACGACCATGAGCGAAGCCACTTCCTGCCGACCCTCAGGTATGCTACCTCTTTTCGAACCATACCCTTGTTCTATTGCCCCATCTGCCACGTCGATGCATGTGGATCTTTTTCCACTCCACCATCTTCCTAATTTGCTATCCTCTGATCTGCTGGTCACACAGACGAAAACCATAATTTGCACTATTAAAGGAAACCCTACTTCATGTAGACTAATCAATGTCTGGGTTGAATAAGGAAAGGAAGGGAGACTGTATGTCCAAGAGAGTAGGCATTGAACCCGCATCTAGGTTGAAAAGGGGAAAATCAGTAGCTAAGGAATGAGTCCCATGTCTCTTGGTTGAAGAAGGGTAGAAAGGCATGAAAACACAATAGAGAATGACCAGGTCGATCGGTTTGTTGTTCTCACATAGGAAAAAAGTGGCTGAACATAACAAAAATGGGACGTAATCCACATATGCTGCGTGAATATCTATTGCTCTGGGCAACCATACCTTCCTCACCACTCTATGCGTCCGTGGAGGTACATCGTACTGGTGCGCCCACTGTCCGAATGGGTCTCCCATGCTCTTATTGCCACTTTCTTGCTATTAGTATAACGCCAGGAGTAAAGTCAACCAATGCTACTTCTAAAGTGATGCCACATTTAACTAATGCCGCACTCAGTCTAATGCCACCGATAGATTTAATTAATGCCATTTAATGTCTCTGGATTATTTTAGGGTTAGCTGTTGATTGTGGATGTATTAAAGATTTTTCAGCTAAGGCATTCTAATGTTGTTGCACAGCCAGTATACCAACGATGAAACTTGTTACTACCTTTAGATTTTTGCACTATTAATGCTTATAGATTACATACCTCACTTTCATGAGATAAGTCATTTTTTTGTATAGTGCCACCAAAATGCCAAGGCGATGATGTCATTTTAATTTGGTTAAACTGCACAAAAAATTATGAAGACAAGAGGAAAGGTCAAGAGTGGGCACCTCCTTATCCGGCTGTTCTCTTTGATTCTGTTGGTCAAGTTTTATGTTTAATCATCTGTCAAGATTGGGATATCAATTTTCAGGTCCTCTGGAGTTCGAAATGATATATACCTTCAAGGTACATGGTTTGCAAAAAAATTATACTATCATTAGTTCATAATGCTAGTTACCTTCAGACTTTTGTATTTGGTTTAATGTTGTTGCCAGCTAGTATACCAATGCTGAAACTTGTTACCTTTACATTTTGTATTGTTAATGCTTATAGAAATCTTCAAGTGCTAGCTTATGGAGATTAGTTCAGTAAAACCATTATACTCTACCCCGTAATAAAATAAGTACTCCACTGTTTCCACTAGCCAGTGGATTAGTGTATATATGTACTATTTGAATGGTGTTGCATTAGCGTATCGACATATATAAGGTGTGGCATGCTTTCTCAGAGCAACAAGTTTCAGCATTGGTATACTAGTTGTGCAACAAGTTTCAGCATTGGTACAGAGGGTTTAGAGTTCACTCAAATACTGCCAGTAAAGCTAGCCACAGCTTTGTTAAGATTGGGATAGCAATTTTTCATGTTCACCCGAGTTCGAAATGATATTTACCTTGAAGGTACATGGTTTGAATTTTTTAATACTGTCATTAGTTAATAATGCTAGTTACCTTCAGACTTTTGTATTTGGTTTAATGCTCTTGCACAACTAGTATACCAATGCTGAAACTTGTTACCTTTACATTTTGTATTATTAATTCTTATAGAAATCTTCCAGTGCTAGAGCTTATGGAAATCGTCCAGTGCTAGGCTTATAGAAACCTTTTCCCATTAAGAAATTGGAATGATTATATTTATGAGTCTATGCTTCAACTAGTGCCACTTTTATAGTAATCACACTTTCAATATCTATGCAAACAGGGATTCTCGATTTTAGTGGAACTGTCCAACTGGTTCAACATTAGGAGCATGTTTTCTTCCAAAACTTTACATCCAATTGGTGGCACTATGAGCTGTTCATTAAGAAGGTACATGGTTTGATACCATCTTGCTACTCTTTTTGTACTGTCATTAGATAGTAATACTAGTGGTTTGCATGTGAGTTTATTGGCAGGGTGGACCTACATTGGAGGTGTAGGACATGATTCAATGATTGGATGTTGAATTTCAGTTGCATCGATTTCACCTCTTCCATCACTGGGAACCTGGATATCCTTGGTCTGATGAAGAATATGCGCTATATTTCTGCTCTGAACAAGCAAATCAATTCAGTATGAAATTGTACAAGCAAATCAATTCAGTATGAAATTGTCCAGGGCAAAACATGACTGTATCAAATTGTCCCGTGCAAAACATGACAGATGCTAAGCGGAAGAGACATGTTTAAACCGAAAATATAAGGTGGGGTATATGTTTACTAGCTGCTTGATATTTGTGCAGACAGAGATGTCTGCCCGTTGTTATTTGGCAAACACACAAAGTGACCGCAATTTTGGTTGAACTGCACAAGAGAATAGTATAGTCACTACATGGAGTGCCATTTGAAAATAGACACATAAAGATTGGATAGTCACTTCATGGACTGCAGAAAAGTACTACTGTACTATTTATTGGCCAACACTAGGTGCTTCATTGCTTTGGTATGATTATACAATGGGCATCATTTTGCCTAAGTTAAAGTTTGTATTCCGAAGATAGTCTCGCCGTGTGATCGAGAGAAGACCAAATCATATTACAGTGGATGTTCCTCCATCATGTGTGGTTCATTCTGATGGTTCCAGCTGTTGGTGAAACCACTTACGTTTGCAAGAGGAATTGTAGACTTCACAAACAAATTTGCCTTTCAGTATGTACTGAATGTTGGTCAAGAGAAGCATCCATGTTAGTAGGAAGAACATATGTTTTTCTAGATCTTTGCTTTTGGAGCTACATATTTGTATATGATCTATGAATCATTGAGATGCATTAACATGTTGATCTTTGGCTTTAGTTGTGGTTGATATTTGCTTTTGGAGCTACATATTTGTATATGATTTGTGAATCATTGAGATGCATTAACAGTTCCTTATATCTGTTCGCTCAGTGTTTACAAGTTACTGATAGATCACTAGCTAGCCTACTAATGCGCTCCTGGCAGTTTTAGTTGCGACGCAAGATCCGAAGTGGCAGTTTTTTTGAAAAAAATTGCTACTTCTGAAGAAACTGACAAGCTGCTCTGAAGAAAATGCCATGCGAATCTGAAGAAACTACCAGCAAGAACGTTCACAAATGCCTTATCTCCCCGTGAATGTTCATCAGTTAATGCGATCGTACACGTACACCATCCGACCTACTTGATCCTACACAGATAAATAGTGGATCACGCACGTACTACCTCCTT
This sequence comes from Secale cereale, assembly GCA_902687465.1. Classification (NCBI taxonomy): domain Eukaryota; kingdom Viridiplantae; phylum Streptophyta; class Magnoliopsida; order Poales; family Poaceae; genus Secale; species Secale cereale. Next base: position 349,583,109 of record LR738714.1, read on the forward strand.
TCCGGTTTGTTGGGCTCAATTCAAAAAACGACCTACTCAATCCTACACAAATAAATAGTGGATCACACACGTACTACCTCCTTTTCGGTTTGCAGGGCTTAATTCAAAAATCTCACCAACCAAGGTAGATGATGAGTGGTGGAATGATTTTTGCCAAGGAGGGAGTACCTCATCTGGATGATTCGAGTTCGCAAATGCCTTATCTCCCAGCTAAATGCCTTATCTCCCAGCTAAAGAACATCAACTAATGCCCTCGGATGCGACTCGTTGCATGCAGCTCCGCGTACTGGTTGCGAGCGATTTTGAGTGCATGCGTGCAGTCGGCCGTAATTAAGGCAGCTAACTGATGCGAAAAAGATGCGCTTTAATTGTTGCGGGCCTTTTAAATCCGTGGAATCATTATTGACAAGGAGGGAGATGATTCAAGTGCACTCATTTGACCGTCATGCCGGCGTGCGACCCAGCACGGACGGGACGGGACGACATAGTCATAACTTCAGTTTCTCTAGTTTTCCACGGCAAGCTGGCGTGCTAAGCCATGCCTGCTTAATTATGCATTGAATTTCGATGACCGTTGCGCTACCTTGCACCTATAAGTATTGTTTCCCGGCCTTCTATGGTTGCACCATGACCCAACTCGCCCTATCCTCATAAGCCCCCACTGGCCCAAAGTCGCTCACCACTTATCCTCGCTCTCGCCATGTCCGCCATGCCCCCGCCCATCCGCGATAGGCGAGGCTGGAGGCGGTCACCGCCGGAACAAGTGTTCGGTTTTTCACCGGAAGGCAAATGGAGGGAGGAGGCATTCTATCGGTCTTTAGATGACAATGCAGAGATCGAGGACTTGTTGGAGTACGACCGCCTAGCGGAGGAGCAGGAGTGGTTGGAGCGCGACCGCTTGGCGGAGGAGCAGCGTATCGCCGATTTGCGTCTCCAGTGGGACATGGAGCAGCAACACACCGACGCTCTGAGTCGCGAGCAGAGCGCCCGCAACTGGGCCGACTACATGGTGGCCGGCGCCCGGCAAATAGCCCTGGAGGCTGTCGGGCACGCACACATTTGCAACACCAATTTTTACTACCAGCTCATCAAGTGGGTTTCCTGCTTAGAAGCCGAAACTTCGGTGGACCACGCCGGCATGGAAAGGGCCAAAGCGCGCGAGCAATGCGCCCTATCGCACCTCTGGCAAGTTCGAGGCAAGGCGGAGAACGTCGGTGCCGGCGTTTAGTGTGTACCGCAGATGGCGGCCGGCATCGTCTAGTTAGTTAAGAGTAAGTTAGTACTTGTACGCTACTAGTGCATTAGTGGGATTAGATAGTTAACTTGGCTATGATGGTTATCAACGTGGAAGTTCAGTACTCTATATGTGTATTAGTCCTGTTACTTTGCTCTGAATGTTGAACTTTCCGTTTGAACGTATAGAATGGGCTGTTATTTTTTTTAAATGGGTTGTATTTGTCCTCCATGGGTTTAGAGGCTGACTTGTAGGCCTACCAAGGCGTACACAATTAGGAGATGATTGTACGTGGAGAGGATGACAGTAGGGACCCGCCAAGGTCATGGTAGTACGCAAGCAAGTGCCTCCTTATTTCAAGCCAATAAAAAATGGCTCCTCCTAATGGATTTCTGACATCTGGGTCCCAATGCATTGTCAACGTAGTCAATAAACGTGAGAATTGCACAACGAGCGGCTGACACCAGGGACCCAGCAGCTTGCCTAGTTATTTTTGTTTTGGGTTAATTTGATAAATGCCACTCCAAATCTGGTGTCTCTTAGAAATGCCACTGCAATTTCCAAACTTTGAAGAATGCCATTTCATGCCATTTCCAATGGCATTTTTTGAAGTCTGGAGTGGCGTTTTTCAAAGTTTGCAAATTGTAGTGGCGTTTTCCAAATTTGCAAAAGTTGCAGTGTCATTTTTCAAAGTTTGAAAATTGTAGTGGCATTTTTATGAATCGCCATAATTGGAGTGGCATCTATCTAATTTGTTTTGGAGACGGAAGCAGGGTGTCAACTGGGCTGCGCTGGGCACTCTGGCCTGTCTAGACAGCCTTCTCTTTAATGTTTACCACAGACCAGCCAAGTAGTTTTTCTTTCTTTCTGAAAATGGCTAGCCCAGTTTTTTTTGTGATTTGCCAAGTAAGTCGCTTTGTCAGGCCCGTTGGGCTGCAAATCTTTCAAGACGAGGAGAGCTTCATTCGGCTGGACGCGAAAATGGCCTATCAGTAATGAGAAATGGGATGTACATTTTTAAAACACATCAACCCGACAATTAGTTTCAAATTTCTTTTTTTCATTTCGAGATTTTAAATTGCATTAATTTTTATGCGTGGACAATTTGTTGGATTTTATATTGATATGCATTTATTTTTAAAATCAGTTTGAATGTGACTCAAAATTTCGGGATTGAAAACAGTTCGGACTGCACCAAAATATGCAAAATTTCGTATAATTTTTTAACCGTGGCCACAATATGGGCTGTAATGCTAAAAAAAATATGGGCTCCAAAAAAAACCTTAAGAATTAGCAAATGGGCTGTAAATTATTAGAAATAATGGCAGATGGGTTGTATGATGTTTTCAATAGATTGGAGGCTTTCCTACAGAAAAAGGTTGACGCACAAGCAGTGACTGTTGGATGTCCATCCAATGGCCATCGTGCTTCTTCAATCTCTGCTCTTCCTGCTCCAGCCGCTCAAACAAGCGCCGGTGGGACTGCCTGCTCTCTCCTCCCCGTGACCGGCTGTGCTGCCGCGCAGGCCTCACCGCCCCACTGTAGTCCCATCGCTGGCCTAGCCATCCCTCTACTCACCCACACCTGTTGTTTTCTCCGGGGACGGCAGACGAACCAGTAAACCCTCGTACTCCTCCGCATGGGAAACAACTGCCGAGTCTTCCCTGGCTCCGTGTCGTTCCCTTCCTAGGCCTCACCGTCGTCCACCACCCTGGTGCTCTCGGCGCGGCATGGTCAACATGGTCAATGAACGACATCCATCGGAAGTGGATTGTACGTGGAGAGGCTGACAGCTGGGTCCATGCCCCAACGCATGGAAATGCCTCCTTATTATGCACAAAATAATGATTCCTCCACCTGACATCTAGGACCCATGGGAAGGGCTTCTGTATTTCGTGAAAAAAAATCCCCCCCGCTGACAGGTCAGACCCGCCAGCTATATCTTCGCACGCAAGGAAGTGCCTCCCTATGATGCACAAAAAATGAATACCCCCTTGCTAGCTGGGACCCACCATAGTGGGTGGCTGACTTGTGGGCCTACTAAGTTGACGGAGAGAGAGGGCTTTGTCAAGTTAGTCAATATGAACGATTCTAGCTCCAGAGACCGTACGATGTCCATCCAACGACCATAGTGCTTCTTCAACCTCTGGTCTTCCTGCTCCAGCCGCCCAAAGCAGCGCCGGTCGTGCCGCCTGCTCCTGCCTCCCGTGGCCGGCTATGCCATCGCGGAGGCCTCACCGCCCCCATACTACTCCCACTGCTGGCCAGGCCATCCCTCCACTCACCCACACCCCCTGTTATTCTGCGGCGACGGCAGCCTCACACCGCAGCCAAACTAGTGAACCCTCATACTGCTCTCCGCGTGGGCATCCACTGCCGCGTCTTCCCCGGCACTGTGTTGTCCCCTTCCTAGGCCTCGCCGGTCATGCTCTCGGCGCGGCGTTGTCAATGTGGTCAACGACTGACTTCCATCAGAAGAGTACTGTACGTGGAGAGGCTGACAGTTGGGTCCACGACCGGAGCTCGGTCCACGCCATAGCCCAGTTTTTTATGATTTGCCAAGTAAGTCGCTTTGTCACGCCTGTTGGGCTGCAATTCTTTCAAGACGAGGAGAGCTTCATTCGGCTGGCCGAGAAAATGGCCTATCAGTAATGAGAAATGGGATGTACACTTTTAAAACACATCAAACCGACAATTAGTTTCAAATTTCTTTTTTTTATTTCGATATTTTAAATTGCATTGATTTTTATGCATGGACAATTTGTTGGTTTTTATATTGATATACATTTATTTTTAAAATCAGTTTGAACGTGACTCAAAATTTCGGGATTAAAAACAGTTCAGACCGCATCGAAATATGCAAAATTTTGTATAATTTTTTAACCATGGCCACAATATGGGTTGTAATGCTAACAAAAAGAATATGGGCTCCAAAAATGTGGGGACCCCCACTTATTGTAACACTCCAAATTTTTTTGGATTTGTTTTCATCAAACTTTTGGTCTTCTGGAAGGGGGATATTTGAACCTTAATTAAAAAACCCTTCTTCTCAAATATTTCATGACTAAAGTTTGTATGTTCTTCTCAACCTCGATTCTGGTCTTGAAGGTTTTCTCCTTGTGTTAGCTCAACACAAATTATTTTCAAAAAAGAATTTGTTTGATAATTGCTCTTTATGAAAAACCTTCATATAAAAACCATGGACTTATTTCCCCCATTCAAACTTTTCCCTCTTGCCATGCACCCAATGAAGATCTTTCTTCCCAGAGCCTACATTCCCACCTTGAAGAAGTCTAACATCAATTCCAGTAGGTTTTAACCTCTTTTAGTTTTTTCTTCTAATTATTTTATCCCAAAAACAATTTCTGTCCTTTAAATTGAGCCTTGGTGATTTACAAAGGAACTATTAGTTTCCTTTTGATTTTTGATCCCAAGCAAACTCCCCTGGCTAGTCCTTTGTACCCTCAACCTAGATCCATCTTGATTCACTGGTCCATAGTTCAATTTTTTAAAATTTCACTTGCTGCAAGTTTGGACCAGATTTGCCAATTTTGGTGAAATTCATATTTTCTTTGTTCCTAAAAAGCTGAGAAAATTCAGGCAGCCTCTGGATGCATCAAGAGACCACCTCACCAAAGATCAGCTCCAGAAAAAATTTCCACATGCCAAAAACATTTCATCGAACACCTGGCGTGCACTGTTTCTGTCAGAATTCAGAAAGTTCAGAAGTTCAGTGATTCAGTTCTGTCGTCAGTGTCGTTTCTTCCGAGTCGCGACGTCAATCTCGCCAGTGCTTGCTCTGGCACGATGCTCACTGCTCCTCTCGCTTATCTTGAGCGCCGCATGCTCGCTTGGCTGGTTGCGGGCGTCGGTGGTGCTGTGGCCCGCCTGCGCCGGCGTCTTCCGCGGCGGCAGAGCCACCGTGGCGGCCAACAGGGGTAACCCTGCAAAGCAACGCCGTTCGGCACCGCCCAAGTCACCTGCAGCACCGTCGCCGTGGCCTGAGAGGCGCACAGCGCGTTCTCTGCCTCCGACGCGCACGCACGGCCGTTCCGTTGCGAAGGTGCCGTAAGCAACTGTATCTTGCTAAGCTCTGCTTCAGAATGGAACCAGTAAACCGTCTCGTCGATGGTCAAGAGCTTAAGCCACCCGTCCAGCCACAGCCTCGCTGTAATCGCTCGCCGGACTTATCCCGTTTGCGGCAACCGCCTCGGGCAGGCTATAAATTGCACCCCCAAGCTCGCACTCGACCCCGCACAGCTCCACCATCTCACCAGACCTCGCCCAGCCACTGGAAGGACCTCGAGGGACCCTTCTTCCCCAACTCCGGCCGCCCCGATCCGCTTCGGGCTCCGGCAGCTTCCTCTCTGGTGACAGCTCCTCCAGCGCCCTAGTCTTGCCAGTAGCTTCCTGACACATCTAGGCGACTAACCCCCACTCCTATTTGGCCCCAGCAGCTCTCTCCGACGAGACCCACAACCACCCGAGCCGTCGTCCGCCGGAGATAGGGTCGCCGTCGACGTGGTGCTCGCCGACGTCCAACTCCACCACCCCCCAACGCGGAAGAGCACCAGGAACCCGTAGGTACCATCCACTTCCCCTACCTCGTCGTGGATCGGCGCCGGCGACCACGGCAGCTCTCTGGCGCCGGCGCGACTCTGTTTTCAGTTCAAAGATTCAAACCTAACAAGTGGGACCCCCTCGTCGGTCTATCTGTCTTATTCGAACCGTTTTTCTGGAAGGCGCCTTCGGGAAAAATACGCTTTCTCTATTCAGCTAGCGTACTGCTTTCTGAATCATTTTCTGTTTTTATATTCTAGCCCCTGGAAACTTTCTGTTTCATTATAGACAAGTCCCTGGACAAAAACCTTAATAATTTTTAAACAAAAGATGATTTTGAGTTGATTCTTTTTCTGTCCTCTTTAGTTTTCTATCTAGTTTTTTATCACATTTATTTGAAAAATATTTGGGACAACTTTTATGCACGCACGGTATTTATGTTAGTACCCATTTTATTTGTACCCGTAGATACCGAAGGAAGTGACGGAGCCGCGAACTTCACCGAGTTAGACTCCGACTACTCCGAACCAGGCAAGCAAGTTTGAACCTTTGATATGATGACTGTGTTGCATGTCTTCTTGAGTAGTTCTTCTTCATGGCATGGTTATATAAGCATTTGTGGATGTTATATTTCATGCAAGCAAGCTCCGTGTGAGCCCCGAAAGATGTTGGTAAACCAACCTGATCATGTGGTGACATGATAGGTTGTGAGCTGGTATTGTTGAAGCATGCTAGTCAACCGTTAACTCTAGTATTAACGTGGATCAAGTCAGGATCCCGTTCGTCTCCTTTTTGGTACTGTCACATGTCCTCTGCAAAGATTATAGTTTAGTCAGCTGCAAACCTCTTTCTGTGTACACACCAAATAGAGGGGCCGGGATGAGGGTTCCATGGCCCTGGATTAAAGCCCGTCATCCGGTCAGGGGGCATGGGTGTTTCCGGTTGGGACCGAGAGGGGGGCAGCCCTTAGAGCGCGCGATATAAATTTGATCCCATGCTATTCGAGGTTGTAGCTTCCCCGTCTTAAAGTTTTTTGTGAACGTTGTCTCGGGTGATTCCGGGCAGCAGGATGTGAAATGGGTGTGTACTGGTTAGTTGTGTTTCTGCTAAAACACCGTAGACGGTACTAGTCTCTTGTGGCTAGTGAAATCCGTTGGCTATGATTTAAGAGTACAAACTCTGCAGAGTCAAAATCTTCCGAGTAGCCATGTCGATGGCCTAGCTTCAATCTCGGATATTCTAAGATAGTGATAAGAATGGTAATCTAGTCAAGGGTCATCTTGGTAGGTGAACTAACCAGTTATTTCTGCACTGAGTAATCTCCTGAGATGATTTTCCGTCATACCAAAGAATTTATAAGCCCTTTTTGTGATGTCACTCAGACGTCCGACTGTGGCATTCTCGTTATTTACTTTTCGTTATAAGCCCTATATGTGATGTCGCTCAGACGTCCGAATGTAGCATTCTTGTTATTTACTATCGCTATAAGACCTTTATGTGATGTCGCTCAGACGTCCGACTGTGGCATTCTCATTATTTACTTTGAATACAAGCCCTTTATGTGATGTCGCTTAGACGTCCGACTGTGGCATTCTCGTTATTTACTTTCGTTATAAGCCCTTTATGTGATGTCGCTCAGACGTCCGACCGTGGCATTCTCGTTATTTACTTTGAATATAAGCCCTTTATGTGATGTCGCTCAGACGGCCGACTGTGGCATTCTCATTATTTATTTTCGTTATAAGCCCTTTATGTGATGTCGCTAAGACGTCCGACTGTGGCATGTATTTATTCATTTTTCCTCACGAGGCGTCGCTCAGACACTCGATCGGTATTCTTTTATTTTTTTTCTTGGAATTTCGGGAGGACTACCGCCCGACTTCCATTTTTATTTTGCAGCGCAAATTTATTCTTTGAGTACATATTGCTGGTCTGCTCATTTGCATTATGTTTGCATTTGTTATATCTTATGTCCGAACTGTCTTGCGAGTATATTCAAAGTACTCACCTGGCTTGTTGATTTGGCTAGATGTTGACGAAGGCGATCTCATGGATGAAGAGTTCGATAGCGAGTCCGACGCTTAGTGGAGTCCCAGTCAGTCTCTTGTGATCCTGGAATTGATCACTGTATTATAACCGCTTCCGCCACCACCAAATAAATTCATTGGGTCTCACTCCGACACTCGATGAGCTGTAAGATATTGGAGTCGTGTCACCCACTACACTATGACACATCCACCACCTTTTATTACCAGTCAGTAGTTATGCCACCCTACCCTTGGGTCATATCCGCCCTTATGTATAATATCGGCGTGCTTGTAATAAATTGTTGAGCAACCTCAGCTCAACCTTGTATAATATTCAGTACTCTGGAATTCTGTATCAAGGATTTGTCTAACAGTGAGAAGTATTCTTCTATACTGGTCCGATAAAAAGGTCGGTTTCTCAGTAAATATTTTACTGGAAAACCGGTCCTGACAACCTTGGTACCAGAGCCAGGCTGACTTTAGGAAGCCACTAGGTGCGATCGCTAATCGGTTATTAGAGTATTGAGTGCTATTTCAGCATTTTTACATATGTAGCAATTTTCTGTTAGTTGTCATAAATTTATGATTTGACTATTCGGAATTTTTGTCTACTTTTGTAGATGGCCGGCAGCGACTGTGAGTCACAGGTGTTCGCCAACATACCTGAGGGGTTCATCAAGCTCCTCGTCGCCATCACCAAGGTCGCTATCGGGCCATCGACTCGTCCAGAGTTCACACTGTACCAGCACAAGATCAACGACAGTGTGTCGATGCACCAGGCCGCGGTGCAGTTCAAGGGAGGGCGTTCTGAGGCACGCCACTTCCGATTTGTGGGAAGGGCAATGCCTACGGAGAGGCATGCCATGCAAATGGCTGCCCGCGAGGCGATAGCTCGTCTCCGGGATTCTCTTCCTTCGATGAAGACTCGTCGCTACTGCTACCTCCCCTGCCACGTACCTTACACGTGCCACTATGCGTTTGCTTACGCAAGGGGAGAATGTGATGAAGCCATCAAATCATTGGTTGATTACCTCAAGGCTCTTGAGGCAGCCTTTGATAACCTTGTGGATGACTTGGTGGCTGCTCGTATGGACTTAGTCCAGAGCGGTTCCGCCAATAGAAGGGAGCTTCTCCATAATTCACCACCACTGACATATGTCTCGTCCTCAGCATCTTATGCACCTGCCATCTTAGCCACCGCTCGCCGCCTACCTACCACTGAGAAGTTTGACCAAGTCATTGCTCCTACTCCAATCAGAGCTGCACCACCTGCCACGCCCGCACCAACTCCTCAAACCAGTATTCCACGCCTGGAGCCTATTAGTGAGGAGGAGGTTGAGTCTCCATCGCCACTGGGTCTTACCCTCGGCAGGCCGAAGGAAGTCTTCACCATCTCCGACTAGTGCGCCTGTCCGCGAAGCGATGTGTCCGCTTGTATGATATGTTTTATATGTAAAATAGGTTGATGAGAAGTAGTTTGTTTGCGCATCATGTAGGAACTCGGAAAAGTGCACTAGCCTAAATAACATGTCAGGAGTGTGTACGCGCATCCTGAGTGACGTATTGTATAATTACGACTCACGTGTAAGATATGTACTAAGTGGTCCTTCTCCATGCGCAATCAAGTATTTTATTTAAAAATCTTTGGAGTTCGTACATAATCTGCTTTTGCAATTTCATTTGTTTATTTTTTCCGCTCAATTCTTCTTATGAGTTCTGCAATAATACCCCAGAGTGGAAAATGACTCGTCCCTGGACTCGTTCCATGCCAAGTCCGCCATAGGAAAATTATGGTACCCAGACAAGTAATAATTTCACGCAGGGGCAGTCAAGTCAGCAGGGCAGTGAAACATCATTTTCTCAAGTATGCCGCCTTTACGAGCAAAGCCAGCAGCGGCACCAAGAAATGATGAACCATGCTATCAATATGGGAAATCACCGTGAGCCACATCAGCAGCATTCAAAATTGTCTGAGCTACAGAAGACACGTCCGCCAACATTTTCTCACACAGACAGACCGCTTGAGGCCGATGATTGTCTTCGAGACATTGAAAGGAAATTGATTATTGCACAATGCTCGGATCGTGAAAAGGTACATTATGCACCACACTATCTCACTAGAGCAGCTGCTTAATGGTGGGAAAATTTTCTGCATATGCACCCCAATGAAAATGATATCACTTAGGAGGATTTTAAAGAAGGTTTTCGTGGGGCGCACATCCCTAGAAGCATTATGAAGATCAAGAAAAGGGAATTTGATGACCTCAAGCAGAGAGGCATGATAGTGACTGAGTACAACAACCAGTTTACTCAATTATCTCGTTATGCCAACGAAGAGCATATGACTGAAAATAAAGAGATGGAAAAAATTCCTGGACGGTCTACCACCAGCACTTAAATGCCAGCTAGTCGTACACACCTTTCTAGATTTCAAGACACTTGTGGACAAGGCTATTACTCTGGAAAATGAGTGCCGCAGTTTGGAAGATATTCGCAAGTGAAAAAGGGATAAGACTACCCACACTCGCAACAACCGGAACAAGACTAATTTTCAGAAAAATGGGACGAACAAATCCATGACCGATGATCCGCGTCTGAACAAAAATTTCCATGCAAGGGACAAGGATTTTACGTATCGCCCAGGCGTTACTTGCTACGCTTGTGGAGAAGAGGGACACTGTGCCAAACAGTGCCCAAAACCAAGGAACTCAACCGTGATGCCGAACAGCAATGGTAACAGTTCAGCACCCAAGCGTAACAACTTCAACCCTAGTAACAACCACAAGAAGGGTCACCTGAACCATGTGACCAAGGAGCAAGCACAGGATGCCTGGATATCGTACTCGGTACGTTCCCTGTCAACACAATACCAGCCACGGTTTTGTTTGATTCTGGAGATTCTCATTCGTTCATTTCGAAGAACTTTGCTTTGCAACATGATTTTTCGATGCTTCCCTTGGGAAAATCAATGACCATCAAGTCCCCCGGAAGTAAGCAAATCACTCAGAGTTACTGCCAAGGTGTGATCATTGAGATTGAAGGATTAAAGTTTCAGGCAAACCTCATCGTGTTGGAAAATAAAGGACTGGATGTTATCCTAGGTATGGACTAGCTGACCACCAACAAAGGATTTATCGACTGCTTCAACCGAACTGTGATCCTTACTCATCATCACGGAAAGACGATAAGAGTCGCAGCCCAAGAAAGACCAGTATCACGGCAACCAAAATTGAACAAGGCAGATACTTCTGAGTAAAGCAAGGTTCCAGTAGTATGTGAGTTTCCAGACGTATTTCCCGAAGACCTGCCAGGCATGCCACCAGACAGGGAAATATAATTCATTATTGAGCTAGCACCTGGAACCACCCCCATTTAGAAGAAACCATACAGAATGGCACCATCGGAATTGGTTGAATTAAAGAAGCAAATAAAAGAGTTACTGGACAAAGGATTTATACGGGCCAGCTCCTCATCTTGGGGTTCGCCGGTACTATTTGCCAAGAAAAAGGAGGGGACATTGAGAATGTGTATAGACTATCGAGCGCTCAACATGGTCACTATCAAAAACAAATATCCGATGCCACGGATAAATGATTTATTTAACCAGCTCGCCCAAGCCAAGGTTTTCTCAAAAATTTATTTTAGGTCGGGGTATCTTCAATTAAAAGTACGGACAGAAGATATCCCTAAGACCGCATTCACCTCCAGATACGGACTATATGAATTTACAGTAATGCCGTTTGGACTGACCAACGCCCGAGCATATTTTGTCCACCTCATGAACAAAGTGTTTATGAAATTTATGGACAAATTTGTTGTGGTATTTATTGATGATATCCTGGTATATTCTAAGACACCAGAAGAACATGCTGAATACCTCCGAATTGAACTGGGAGAACTAAGGAAACATCAACTATACGCCAAATTCAGCAAATGGGAATTTTGGTTAAGACAGGTTGGTTTTCTAGGCCACGTATTGACACGGGAAGGAGTTGTTGTGGACCCGGAAAAAGTCAAGGCCGTACTTGGTTGGAAGCCACCGGCCAACGTAACAGATGTACGAAGTTTCCTCGGAATGGCTGGATATTACCGAAGGTTTATTGAGGGATTTTCCACCATGGCCAAACCAATGACACAGTTACTCAAGAAGGATAAGAAATTCATATGGACTGAAGCTTGTGAAAAAAGCTTCCAGGAACTCAAAAGGAAATTAACAACAGCCCCAGTACTGGTCATACCAGACATACACAAAAGTTTTGAAGTGTATTGCGATGCATCCCGGAAGGGCCTCGGATGCGTACTAATGCAAGAAGGCAAGGTAGTCGCATACGCTTCCAGGCAATTACGGAAGCATGAAGAAAATTATCCTACGCACGACTTAGAATTGGTAGCAGTCATTCATGCACTCTAGGAGTGGAGGCACTTTTTTCTTAGGCATCGTTATGAAATATATACGGACCATAAGAGCCTCAAATATATTTTCACACAACCAGAACTCAATTTATGACAACGACGCTGGTTGGAATTGGTGAAAGATTATGACGTTGGCATTCACTATCATCCAGGAAAGGCGAATGTTGTGGCAGATGCTCTCAGCTGTAACCCTAGCACGCACAAGGGCAGTCTACAAAACTTGAGACCTGAATTTCAGCACGAATTCGCCAAGCTCAACTTGATGATGGTCACCGAAGGCGAAGTGTCAAATTTGGAAATACGACCTACACTAATAGAATAGATTAAGAAAGCTCAGCATGGACACACCAACATTGAAGGCATAAAAAGAAAAGTGAGTCTGGGCAAGGCCTCGGAATTTGTCATAGACGGTGAGGGAATATTATGGTTCGGAGAAAGGCTTTGCGTACCCAATAACGAAGACCTCAAACAGCAAATTCTAGCAGAGAGCCACACCGCTCCATATTCAATTCACCCTGGAGGGACCAAAATGTACAAGGACATTTAGGAAAGATTTTGGTGGCTCGGTATGAAGAGGGATATAGCCACATACATTGCGTGTTGTGATTCATGTCAACGCTTTAAAGTCGAGCACCAAAAACACGCAGCGCTATTACAACCAAACAAGATACCTGAATGGAAATGGGACGATATTGGGATGGACTTTATTGTTGGGCTACCTCGGTCACAACACGGGAATGATGCCATATGGGTCATCACAGATAGACTAACTAAGGTGGCACACTTCATCCCCGTCAAAACAACCCACACCACCCAGAAGCTTGCCAAACTTTATCTCTCCAGTATAGTTTGCCTACATGGAGTTCCGAAGACTATAATATCCGACAGAAGCACTCAATTCGTCTCTAATTTTGGGATCATTTACATCAAGCTCTAGGAACACAACTAGTATTCAGTACAGCATATCACTCCTAGACTGGAGGACAAACTGAACGGGTAAATCAAATTCGAGAAGACATGCTGAGGGCATGTCTTCTCACTTGTGGGACCACTTGGGAAGCAAGCTTGCCGTATGTCGAGTTCGCATACAACAATAGTTACCAAACCAGTCTGAAAATGGCACCTTTCGAAGCCTTGTACGGACGAAGATGCCGTACCCCATTAAACTGGTCAAAGACAGGGGACAGTCGTATCTTCGGACCAGACATGCTCAAAGAAGCTGAGGAGAAGGTTAGACTCATACGAGACCGACTCAAGACAGCCCAAAGCCGACAAAAGAGTTAGTACGATCAAAAACATCGCGAAGTCAGCTTTGAACCCAATGAAATGTGTATCTACGTGTATCTCCTATGAGGGGCCTGCAATGCTTCAAAGTCAAGGGAAAGCTAACACCACGGTTTATCAGACCCTTTCGTATAGTTGCACGGAGAGGCACATTAGCCTACCAGTTAGACCTTCCCAAAGAACTATCAGACGTCCATGACGTGTTCCACGTCTCACAGCTAAGGAAATGTGTAAGCAACCCGGAGAAGCATGTGTCGCATGAAAACCTTGATGTGCAACCAGACCTCACATACAGGGAACACCCAATAAAAATATTGGAAGAATTTGAGAGAAGGACCCGTTAGAAGACAATTAAGTTTCTTAAGGTTCACTAGAGCAATCACACCGAGGATGAGGCAACATGGGAAAGAGAGGATTTTCTTCGGACAGAGTACCCACACCTATTTAAGGATCAGCTGAAATCTCGGGGACGAGATTTTTCCTAAGGGGGTAGGTGTTCTAACACTCCAAATTTTTTGGATTTGTTTTCATCAAACTTTTGGTCTTTTGGAAGGGGGATATTTGAACCTTACTTAAAAACCCTTCTTCTCAAATATTTCATGACAAAAGTTTGTATGTTCTTCTCAACCTTGATTCTGGTCTTGAAGGTTTTCTCCTTGTGTTAGCTCAACACAAATTATTTTCAAAAAAGGATTTGTTTGACAATTGCTCTTTATGAAAAACCTTCATATAAAAACCATGGACTTATTTCCCCCATTCAAACATTTCCCTCTTGCCATGCACCCAATGAAGATCTTTCATCCCAGAGCCTACATTCCCACCTTGAACAAGTCTAACATCAATTCCAGTAGGTTTTAACCCCTTTTAGTTTTTTCTTCTAATTATTTTATCCCAAAAACAAATTCCGTCCTTTAAATTGAGCCTTGGTGATTTAAGAAGGAACTACTAGTTTCCTTTTGATTTTTGATCCCAAGAAACTCCCCTGGCTAGTCCTTAGTACCCTCAACCTAGATCCATCTTGATTCACTGGTCCACAGTTCAAAATTTTCAAATTTCACTTGCTGCAAGTTTGGACCAGATTTGACAATTTTGGTGAAATTCATATTTTCTGTCTTCCTAAAAAGCTGAGAAAATTTAGGCAGCCTCTGGATGCATCAAGAGACAACCTCACCAAAGATCAGCTCCAGAAAAATTTTCCACATGCCAAAAATATTTCATCGAACACCTGGCGTGCACTGTTTCTGTCAAAATTCAGAAAGTTCAGAAGTTCAGTGATTTAGTTCAGCCGTTAGTGTCGTTTCTTCAGAGTCGCGGCGTCAATCTCGCCAGTGCTTGCTCTGGCACCATGCTCACTGCTCCTCTCGCTTATCCTGAGCGCCGCACGCTCGCTTGGCTGGTTGCGGGCGTCGGTGGCGCCGTGGCCCTCCTGTGCCGGCGTCTTCCGCAGCGGCAGAGCCACCGTGGTGGCCAACAGGGGAGCTCCGCGTGGCCGTCTTCTTCCCTGTGCACGCTGCAACACCATCGTCGTGGCCTGAGAGGCACAGAGCGCACTCTTTGCCGCCGACGCGCACGCACGGCCGTTCCGTTGGGAAGGTGCCGTAAGCAACCGTATCTTGCTAAGCTCTGCTTCGGAATGGAACCAGTAAACCGTCTCGTCGATTCTCAAGATCCTAAGCCACCCGTCCAGCCACAGCCTCGCCGTAATCGCTCGCCGGACTTATCTCGTTTGCGGCTACCGCCTCGGGACGGCTATAAATAGCACCCCCAAGCTCGCACTCGATCCCGCACAGCTCCACCATCTCACCAGACCCTGCCCAGCCACTGGAAGAACCTCAAGGGGCCCTTCTTCCCCAACTCCGGCCGCCCCGATCCGCTTCGGGCTCCGACAGCTTCCTCTCTGGTGAGAGCTCCTCCACCGCCCTAGTCTTGCCAGTAGCTTGCTGACACATCTAGGCAACTAACCCCCACTCCAATTTGGCCCCAGCAGCTCTCTCCGACAAGACCCACAACCACCTGAGCCGCCGTCCGCCGGATATAGGGTCGCCATCGACGTGGTGCTCGCCGACGTCCAACTCCACCACCCACCGAAGCGAAAGAGCACCAGGAACCCGTAGGTACCATCCACTTCCCCTACCTCACAGTGGATCGGCGCCGGCGACCACGGCAGCTCTCTGGCGCCGGCGCGACTTTGTTTTCAGTTCAAAGATTCAAACCTGACGAGTGGGACCCCCTCGTCAGTCTCACTGTCTTATTCGAACCGTTTTTCTGGAAGGCGCCTTCGCGCAAAATACGCTTTCTCTATTCAGCTGGCGTACTGCTTTCTGAATCATTTTCTGTTTTTATATTCTAGCCCCTGGAAACTTTCTGTTTCATTACAGACAAGTACCTGGACAAAAACCTTAATAACTTTTAAACAAAAGATGATTTTGAGTTGATTCTTTTCTGTCCTCTTTAGTTTTCTGTCTAGTTTTTTATCACATTTATTTGAAAAATATTTGGGACAAATTTTATGCACGCACGGTATTTATGTTAGTACCCATTTTATTTGTACCCGTAGATACCGAAGGAATTGACGGAGCCACGAACTTCACCGAGTTAGACTCCGGCTACTCCGAACCAGGCAAGCATGTTTGAACCTTTGATATGATGAGTGTGTTGCATATTTGCTTGCGTAGTTCGTCTTCATGGCATGGTTATATAAGCATTTGTGGATGTTATATTTCATGCAAAGCAAGCTCCGTGTGAGCCCCGAAAGATGTTGGTAAACCAACCTGATCATGTGGTGACATGATAGGTTGTGAGCTCGTATTGTTGAAGCATGCCAGTGAACCGTTAACTCTAGTATTAACGTGGATCAAGTCATGATCCCGTTCGTCTCCTTTTTGGTACTGTCACATGTCTTCCGCAAAGATTACAGTTTAGTCAGCTGCAAACCTCTTTCCGTGTACACACCAAATAGAGGGGCCGGGATGAGGGTTCCATGGCCCTGGATTAAAGCCCGTCATCCGGTCAGGGGGCATGGGTGTTTCCGGTTGGGACCGAGAGGGGGGCACCCCTTAGAGCGCGTGATATAAATTTGATCCCATGCTATTCGAGGTTGTAGCCTCCCCGTCTTAAAGTTTTTTGTGAACGTTGTCTCGGGTGATTCCGGGCAGCAGGATGTGAAATGGGTGTGTACTGGTTAGTTGTCTTTCTGCGAAAACACAGTAGACGGAACTAGTCCCTTGTGGCTAGTGAAATCCGTTGGCTGTAATTTAAGAGTACAAACTCTGCAGAGTTAAAATCTTCCGAGTAACCATGTCTGTGGCCTAGCGTCAATCTCCGGGTCAACCACAGTGACCGTCTCTGCACTGAGTAATCTCCTGAGATTATTTACCGTCATACCAAAGAATTTATAAGCCCTTTTTGTGATGTCACTCAGACGTCCGACTATGGCATTCTCGTTATTTACTTTTTGTTATAAGACCTTTATGTGATGTCGCTCAGACGTCCGACTGTGGCATTCTCGTTATTTACTTTCGTTATAAGCCCTTTATGTGATGTCGCTCAGATGTCCGACTGTGGCATTCTAATTATTTACTTTGAATATAAGCCCTTTATGTGATGTCGCTGAGACGTCCGACTGTGGCATTCTTGTTATTTACTTTCGTTATAAGCCCTTTATGTGATGTCGCTCAGACGTCCGACTGTGGCATTCTCGTTATTTACTTTGAATTTAAGCCCTTTATGTGATGTCGCTCAGATGTCCGACTATGGCATTCTCATTATTTATTTTCGTTATAAGCCCTTTATGTGATGTCACTCAGACGTCCGACTGTGGCATGTATTTATTCATTTTTCCTAACGAGGCGTCGCTCAGACACTCGATCGGTATTCTTTTATTTTTCCTTGGAATTTCGGGAGGACTACCGCCCGACTTCCATTTTTATTTTGCAGCGCAAATTTATTCTTTGAGTACATATTGCTGGTCTGCTCATATGCATCATGTTTGCATTTGTTATATCTTATGTCCGAACTGTCTTGCGAGTACATTCAAAGTACTCACCTGGCTTGTTGATTTGGCCAGATGTTGACGAAGGTGATCTCATGGATGAAGAGTTCGATAGCGAGTCCGACGCTTAGTGGAGTCCCAGTAAGTCTCTTGCGATCCTGGAGTTGATCACTCTATTATAACCGATTCCGCCACCACCAAATAAATTCATCGTGTCTCAGTCCAACACTCGATGAGCTGTAAGATATTGGAGTCGTGTCACCCACTACACTGTGACACATCCACCACCTTTTATTACGAGTCAGTAGTTATGCCACCCTACCCTTGTGTCATATGCGCCCTTATGTATAATATCGGCGTGCTTGTAATAAATTGTTGAGCAACCTCAGCTCAACCTTGTATACTATTCAGTAATCTGGAATTCTATATCAAGGATTATTCTACTAGTGAGAAGTATTCTTCTGTACTGGTCCAATAAAAAGGTCGGTTTCTCAGTAAATATTTTACTGGAAAACCGGTCCTGACACTTATGAGTCGAGATCACCGAATGCACGTGTACAGTGATCCCAGAGATCAATTCTCACTGAACACACAGAAGCTGAATAACAAGAGTCTTACATCCATACATACCGTCTTACACAAATTATGACCATTATGGCCAAGTCTTACATAGATAAAGCCTCACGGGCTAAATAGCAAATAAACTCGAATAGCGGAAGTCTTCGTAGATAAGTAGAACGCATGCCATCTGCCTTAACCCTATAGCCATTTTGACTGGGAAAGCGTCCTAGTTCGCATGTTCGTCTCCATAGAACTCTTCTTCAAATTCCTGCTCCTCCATGCCTGGCCAATTAAATAACCAGTGACAAGCCAATGAGTACTTTGAATGTACTCGCAAGCAACCCATGATTTGGTTCAAGGTAATAATTCAAGTTGTACAACAAATGAGCAACCTAGCTACAAGCTAGATAAGATATTCTACCTGTTTGTGAGACATGCATCAATGTACTTGGGTAACCTCAAGGACAGGTTATAGATATCAATATAAATAGAGTTGAAATCATTACTGGCTTTTCAACGCGTCAAGTCACCATCTTGACTCAATACACACACACATACCAAGATTGTAAATTTCTGGACATAGTTTAAGTAGCACCTCCCAACTATCTATGACTGTGGACACGGCTATTTGAATAGTTTTACACTCTGCAGAGGTTGCACTCTTTACCCACAAGATCCGAGGAACTTCCGTGTCATCCATGTCCCGCGGTACCTCAAGTACCCGGGGTAAGCACCCGATCACTATCTTTCCCTAGACGACACTAACATAGAGTCCACTCGATTGGTAGTAACCCCCGTGCCCAACATTTCACATCCTAAAATTTTGGAGCCTCGCTCCCATATTCATCACATACCACAAGCACGGGGTACCAACGGTGTGTCCGGTGCCCTGTAAAGACAGTCATGGCCGCCTATCCAAGCATGACCCCGTCCCGAGAGTGACCTCATGTCACCCCCGTCACTAGTAATGCCGGCACCATGCTAGTATCGACCTAGGTAATCAATAATGCCCTTTCCCACATAAGGGTAGAGTGGTTGCGCATGTTTGGTTGGGTCGGTAGTCACACATAAATCTAATCCATCATTTTACACACACACACACACACCAAAATCTCTCTTTGGTACACCACTTCTTCCTCAAGTGGTGACCTCAATTTCAACATCACCCACGGGCATTAGGGGCACCCGATGGGGTTTTTCGAAAGAATGTAACCACGAAGAGTTCATGATGCACATGCATCATTATGCATCAACAGCTAATCTCTTGCATTTATGCGCAAGGTAGAGTTATGAGTAGGGTTATGCATCATGTGGTGGTTCACGACATGTTCACCACCGTCATGTTTCATCATCATGTAATCGAAAAAAGAGGTACCGATGAACAAGAGGAGTGTCATGGTCAAAGAGCTGCTTGCCTGGATTGGCTTGGTCTTCAAGGTCTTCAAATCCTTCTCCTTCTCCATCTTCAGCAACTTCGTCAAATATGGTATCTAATCGTCGCAAGAAAATACGGAGAAATAAGACAATAATAAAAACAGAAAAATCAAAGTGCTCAGAAAAATGTGAACTTATTTTTATAAAATACTAGAAGGAAAACTAAGAGGGCAAAAATTCTTAGTTTTGGATATGCAGTGACAGAATAAGGTGAATGGATTTTTGAATAGAGATTTCATTGCTCAACTTTGAATTTTAATTTGAACAGTACAGAAAAAGTTTAGGAACATGTGTGAAAGTTACATCATTAAATAGGTTGGAATATTACAACTTTTTAGAAGTTGGAATAAATTAATTTGGATAATTATTTTATCCTGTAGATTTATTTGAAAATCTACAGAAGAGAAAAAAGAAAAAGGCCACTGTGCAACTGGGCCAGAACGGCCTCAGTGCACAGGCCCGGAGAGGTTTCAGCCCGGGCGAGCCGAGCGGCGCTCGTGCGCCAGGTTTAAACATGACGAGCGGCGCCCAGCGACCAGTGGGACAGAGGGGAGGTGAGAGGGATGGGACACTGACAGGCGGGGCCCGCCTGTCATCCCTAACCCCCGTCCAGATGGCCGGCGAGCTCACCGGCGGGGAAGCAGGGCATGGCGGGGCGAGCAGATAGCAGGGTCGGACTCAGTGCGGAGTCGCCGTTCGGCTGGTGGTGGAGGCGGTCGCCGGAGCTGTCGGGTTCGCCGACGACGAGGGTGCATGGCGGAGGGGTGTCGGGTGGTGGTTGGTCCGGTCGTTTCCGACTACAACAGAGTGGGGAAAGAGAGGGGAAAGGGTCAGTGAGGCCTGGTGGTTCCAGATCGAGCGATAGTGGAGGCGGAGGAGGCCTGTACCCACTGGATCGACGACGACCCGAGGCGGCGGGGCTCCGGTCGATCCCGAGCACAGAAGCCCCTATAGGGCTATGGAGTGATGCGGGAGTGTTATACGAGGCGAGTGGGGGCGGTTGGTGCTGCTGGAGCGACCTGGGGCCTGATTATATAGCCGGGCACCGGTCCACCATGGACTTGTGCGCCGACAAGGTCACGGGCGCGGCGAGAGGACGTGAGGGCGCTCGTGGGAGTGTCCAGGCTGCTCGTGGACGAGGTCCACGTCTAGAGAAGGGAAGGGAAGGAGCGGGGGAAGGCTCCAAAGGCTCGCGTATGTGAGGCCGAAGATTGGAGCTCACTGGCGGCCGGCGCGCGTGCAAGGGAAGCCATAGGAGGGAGAAGGAGGAGGGGGACAGGGCCGTGCGTGTCGCGGACGTCGCGGCGCCTCGGTTGGCGCGAGGGGGAGGCCCAAGGTGGTCGGAGGCGCCTGGTCAGGAGCGGCTACAGTGCCAGAGCGCACTGTAGCGTGCTCCAGAGCACGCATATGGCCAGCATGGCATTCTTTATGCCCTGTGGTCGTGGCCACTAGTGTCTAGAGGATAAGGGAGGCAATAAACAACATGGAATTGGCATTGGATGCTCTGGAGGGCTTTTAGAAGGAGAGAGGATTGAGAGAGAAGGGTGCAAGGGGCTGTCCAGGGGTGTAAAATGGGGTTCCCCGTATCAGGCCGTAGTAGGAGCGTGTTGCAGCCTGTAGACAGGCAAGTCTGGGTACCCTGGTTCCCAGTATGCCGATAGTAGCCCCCGGGCCCAAGGCAGGCGCGAAGTTGGCTTTGGGGCGAAGCCTTAGTCGAGGACGAAGCGTCGCGGACCCTAAAAGGCTACGGGCTAGGCCGGCGTGCGATTGTTGGATGGGACGTGGCGGCTCCGCTTCCCACACAGCCTTGGTGATCGTGCGACTTGACAACTCCTTAGCGCGGATGACGAGGGAGTAATGGCTGCGACGCCATTGGCTAGCGGTTGGGCTCCTCCGCCCTATAAATGGGACTAGGGGGATCCCCTAGGCCGTTTCCAAGCCAGCGCCATTTTCTCCTTGCTTGTCCTTCGCTCTCTCTCTTGTCGCAAGATCTTCATGGCGCCGCCGAGGGAGCCATCCGCGACGGAGAAGGGGAAGACCCCGAAGGATCCAGTCCCATTGCCGCCGAAGAGGGGTCGCGGTCGTCCCCGCAAGTATGCCGCTGCGCCCGCAGCGGCTTCTCAGGGAGGCGGGCGCGGCCTTCGGAGCCCCGCCGCAGCCGACGGTGGACGGCGCGGGGCATCCTCCCGTGGCGAAGGTGGTCGTGGCCGCGGAGGAAGAGGGGGCGTGCAACGGTGCCTGCTGGTCGCGCGCCCTCCACGACCACAGCTCCATTCCTTCGATGTCTCGTCGGACTTCATGGTGTAGGCGGAGAAGCCCGGTGGCCTGTGGCTCAGGCTTCCCCGCTCGTTTGGCGACGTGCTATCGGCCGGAGGCCTTGGAGGTATATGGCTACAGGCCAACGGTTGCTGCAGTGGTGCGTCCTGGGTGGAGGTTGATGTGGCTCCCTCGGGCGATGTGTTCTTGGAGCGTGGCTGGCAGTCGTTTGCCCGCGCACGCCGGCTCCAGGGGAGGTGTGCGCTCCACTTCAGGTACGATGGCGTCTCCACGCTGTTCGTCAGGGTCTTCTCGGAGGAAGGAAGGCACCTTGGTTGCTGTCCCGAGGCTGATGACGAGGAGGACGAAGACGTCCGGAGGAGTAGCTCCTCCTCCGGAGACGACCTCAGTCCTAGGGGGCGCCATGGGGCCCCCCTCTGTTTCAGCAACAGCTCCTCCAGCAGTGGCGACCGCGATGGACCACCACGCCGCCGAGCTCGGTACAGCGAGGGGAGGGGATCGCCGTGCCGCTGCGGTTCGGTAAAGCCAGAGGAACCGGAGGATTCCTACTGAGCGGGAGCAGCTTCTGTTTCTTCTCCTTTCTTTTCCTTCATGTCCTTTCTGCGTCAAAATTTCAAGTTGCCTTGAGGAGGCGTGTAATGGGTTGTGATATATGTAAGAAGCGAGAACTCACCGTCATGCTTTTGTTGCCTGAATGAAGTCACTTAGCTTTTATGCGTCATGCCGTCCTGAGGCGGAGTCCTCCTGACTTCAGCATCATGACCCCTGACGGCAGACGAGGGCCGGTGACTGACCATGCCCCAGCCCCCACGCGCGAGGCGCGTGAAGGAGAGCGAGTGGCATAGCCGAACTTAAAACCAGCGAGGAAGATCCCAAACAAAAAACTCTCAACAAAATGCAGGAAGCGCGAGAAACACGAGAACTTGATAGCATGGGGTAGAGGAAGGGCTGATAGCCAAGGAAGTAGAAAAGGCTGAAAGCCAAACACCAAGCAAAAAGGAAAGAAGGTCGTGTCCGACCCCTACACTATGTCTTCTTCCCAGCGTGGAGCTAAGGACTGCCACTGGGGCGTGGGTGGGAGCCCCGTCTGAGGGCCCGTAGGCAACGCACATGAGACTCCGAGGCGTGTACAGCCCCAACTCATTATTACGTGAGAGTGTCACGGGCGGAGACCTTCACGGGCACGGAGCCTTGACTATGGATAGAACCTCCTGAGGTGTTCGATGTTCCAAGAATTCTGGATATGTATCCCATCCCGCGTCTCCAGGCGTACAGCACCAGGCCTAGAGACACAGGCGATTCTGAACGGGCCCTCCCACATGGGCGAGAGCTTGTGTAGCCCCTCACGGGAGAGGATACGCCTCAGGACCAAGTCACCAACTTCAAGTGTTCTTGCGCGGATGCCGCGACAGTGGTACCGCCGCAGTACCTGCTGGTAACGTGCCGCCCTGAGGGAAGCTCGGTGGCAGCACTCCTCGCCGAGCACGAGGTGCATCCGCCAGGCGGCGTCCTGGCATTCCTCATTGAAGGCCAAGACCAGTGGGGAGCGATGCTTGACCTCATGAGGGAGGACCGCCTCCGCCCCATAAATGAGAAAGAAGGGAGTCTCCCCATACATTTGGTGGCAGTGGTTCATATTGACCACATCACGGACTGGAGTTCGTCGATCCAGCCCCTGGAACAAGCCTCAAGCTTCTTCTTGAAGCTGCGCGTCTTGAGGCCACGCAAGACTTCCGCGTTGGCGCGTTCGGCCTAGCCGTTGCTCCTGGGGTGGGCTATCGAATCGTAGCAGATCTGTGTTCCAAGGTTAGCACAATATGACCTGAAGAGATTAGTTGTGAACTGTGAACCTTTTATCCGTGATGACGCGGTTGGGGACACCAAACTCGCCTCACGAGGCCCTGGATGAACTTGACAGCTGACCCGTTTGGGATCACGCGAACAGGCTCCACTTCCGCCCACTTGGTGAATTTGTCGATGGCGACGTACAGGAAGCGGTAGCCCCCTGCTGCCCAAGGAAATGGACCTAGGATGTCCAATCCCCAGACCGCGAAGGGCCAGGAATGCAGAATTGTCTGGAGGCCTTGCGCCAGCTGGTGGATCTACTTGGCGTGAAACTAGCACGCCTCGCAAGCTCGCACGAGCTCTATGGCGTCGTTGAGCGTCGTGGGCCAATAGAAGCCGCTGCGGAAGGCCTTGCCCACGAGGGTACGGGACGACGAGTGATGACCACAGTCTCCATCATGGATATCAGCCAGCAGCTCGCACCCTAGCTTCCTCGAGATGCACCTTAGCGAGACGTCGTTGGGGCGCCTCCTGTAGAGTTCACCATCTTGGATGCAGTAAGATGAGGCCTGTCGGACCACGCGCTCTACGTCTTCTTCTTTGTCTGGCAGGGCATCATCTTGTAGGTACATCTTGAGTTCTTGGGTCCAGCAACCCTCCTCGGGCTCCGCAGCGAGCAACATGCGGGCTCCGAAAGGTGGTCCTCAGGACGGGCCATCGTCCTGAGGCGCCGCGTGCAGCCCCTGCTGAGGGGTGGCCGGCTCGGGAGCAGATGGTGCCGCTGATGGCTTGAGTAGCCGCTCCTCGAAGACGCCTCGCCTTTGAGGCCCCCGTCTAGAGGATTGCTTGGCGATGTCGACCGCTTCTTTGTTGGTGCCTCTCGGCACGTGTTGTACCTCCAGCCCTTGGAATTGCTTCTCCATCCTGCGCACCTCCTCCAGATATGCCCTCAATTGCTCGTCCTTGCGCTTGTATTTCTTGTTGGAGAAGTTGACGAGGAGTTGCGAATCGCCCCTGATGGTGCGTCGCCTGACCCCCAGCGCGGCGGCGGCCTTGAGCCCGGCAATCAGGCCCTCATACTCGGCGATGTTGTTGGAGACCTTCTCGCCCTGCTGGAAGCAGAGCTGCACAGCGTAGTACAACTTATCCTAAGTGGGAGATACCAACACGGCGCCAGCCCCGGCGCCGAGGCATGAGAAGGCACCGTCGAAGTATACTACCCATCCGTCTGGGGCTCGACCACGGGTGTCTGGGATGTCGACGACGAAATGCTCACGAAGTTCTTCCCAGGAGGAGATGGATCTCGCGGGGAGGTTCAAGAGCCAGGAGCGTGCGCCGTCCTTGAGAGCCATGGGGAACCAGTTCGCCATGACCTGCTCTGTGCCGTTGGATGCCTCGATGCTTCGCTCGTACAGTTGGAGGAACTCCGTGGGGTCGGTGGTGCCGTCGTAGATCGCAGGCAGGTCCAGGTTGAACTGGCCGGGACAGACGGGGTACCGTAGCTCAGGAGCTATGGCGCGACACCCAGCCACGCTCATGATCGCAGGCGCCCTCTGCGCCTGCGGTGCACGTTCTCGAGGCGCCGGCGCCACCACCTCTTGTGGCGCGCGGTCTGGGCGCTGCGGGTCAGGGGGCCCATGAGCTCATGTATGGGGATGCAGAATCACCCGGCATATCTCCCCGTCGCGTGCGTGGGCTCTACGGGGTTGGCCATGTCGAGGAACCTCGCATCGGGCCTCATGGCTGGCGCGGTGGAGTGGAGGCGAAGGCGGGATCCCGCGGCCTTCGTCCTCGGCCGGGGGCGACGGAAGGTGTGAGGAGCGCATTGGTGCAGGCGCCTCTTCAGCGGTGTTGACGCATTCGGTGATGCGGTGGAGCCATTCGTCGTGGAGGTCGCCCGTCGGGCGGTAGTGCAAGAGCTCCCGCACTGTCGGCAGCGCATGCTGCTGCTAGACCGGTCCGCACCGGACCAGCGAGGACGACACCGTGGCAGGTGAGGGTGAAGGTGTCATCGTGCGGCCATCCCGCCGCACGGACGGTGGCAGCGACGAGTCCTGCTGTTCACGGACAGCCCGGTCGGTGGCGGCGTTGGCGACCGACGAGTTGGGGCGGAGAAGTGTGTCGTTGCCCGCGGCGCCGTCTGAGCGACGTTCACAGTGCGGCGGGCGGCGAGAGCTCGGCGTGTGTCCACCATGGTTGTGGAGCAGGGTCAACGACGAGAACGCGACGAGGTCGTCGGAGAGGCGAGATTTCGACACGCCCCCTACCTGGCGCGCCAAATGTCGGATTCAGGGCTTCGCAAAACCCGTCAAGTTCGAACACAGGGGCGTGAACGAAGATCTCTCCCACTCTCGTCTACCTAGCGCCTCGCTCTCGTCACGGTGGAAGGATTCAAGCAAACAACAAACAAGACACACAAGAGTTTATCCAGGTTCGGGCCACCACGTGGTGTAAGACCCTACTTCCCGCTTTGGTGGATTAGCCTCGGGCGATCCGGGACACAAGCTAGTAAAGGGGTTCCTGGGCTCAAGAGGTGAGCTCAGGAGAGTCAGGAGGCAAGTGTTCTTGCTTCTTGTATGGTGGGAGAGTGTATCGCTCCGTCCCCTTTGTTGTGGGAGTTCTAGCTACTTATATAGGCGGCCACAGTCCTCTTCCCCCGAAATGTTCAGGCGGGAAGGGATCCCACAACGGCCATTTTTGAGCGGGAACACAAGGACGTTCCTACACTGACAAAAGCAGACTTCGCCTGCCAAAGGATCAGGCGATAACGCGATGGTGGGCTCGACTATGACATCCTTCTTGCCATCCTTGCGGTCTTCGATCTCGTTGCACCAATGAGGAAACCTTTTCCCCGCTCCTCGGGAACTTGCGGCTGCGCTGTCCCCCTTGCAACGAAATGGTAACTGCGCCGCTGGCACACGCTGGCACTCGCTGGCGCGATGCGTCACTGCTGATATCACTGCCTCCTCCTGAGGCAAGCTTGGCCTTGGGTTCTCCACCCCTCCGGAGCACCTTGCCAAGGCTGCTCCTGAGGAGGTCTTGACGTCGTTCTCGTCGCGAGGCTTGGCTCCCTCTCAAGGGTCTTGGCTAGCTGGTTGATCAGCGGGGCCGTATCAGGCCGTAGTAGGAGCGCGTCGTGGCCCGCAGATAGGCAAGTCTGGGTACCCTGGTTCCCAGTACGCCGACACATACCTTGACAAAACACTGAACTTCTACATGTACTCCTCGACAGTGCCACTTCCTTGCTTCGGGGCTCGAAACTCACGCTTCTTGATAGCCATGATTCCGGAAGGAATATGGGCCTTGCGGAATTCTACCTTGAAGTTATTCCAAGTGATGTCTTGCCCAGCATGCATGACCTTGAATCCATCCCACCAAGCTCTAGCAGTCCCCCCGAGGCAGTGGGCAGCATAAGCCACCTTCTCACGGTCTTCGGTGCAGCCGACTAATTCCAGCAAGTCCTCAATGGTGTGGACCCAGTCGTCTGTATCCAGGGGTTCAGCAGTCTCGATGAAGGTTGGTGGTGCATGCTTCTTGAACTCTGCCAATGTGGAACGTCCATTGCCATTCCCCGCCGGCTGGCGGTTGTTGGTGCAGCTTGAGGAATCATCTGGAGGGCTGCGGTGTTGGCTTGGCGTTCCTCTCGAAAGGCTTGGAGAAGCCGAGCCATGTCCATGGTCGGGGGAGGTGGGGGTAGAGCTTGGTCGTGGGTTTGGTCTTGGCTGGCCTCTGCTTGGGCGGATGCTCCGGCTTCGGGCTGTTTGGTTGAGGTACCAGTACGAGTTACAACAGGCATCCTATTGGAGCGGTCAAGGTCTTATGATTTGGAATGAAGAGGGAAAGCAATAAAGATGGGTGCTTAGTAAGGGGGTGGGTGTGACACTATTTATATTCATGCAAGGGCCAAAAGGGCCAAACACATTCATTAAAAGTCCAAATGGGTGACGTAGTTGTTTACACGTTCCCGAAGGGAAGATATGACGTACAACCAAACACAACAAAAGCAAACACTAGATGGCTTCATATGAACCATACAAGGACTCGACTTCTCATAGGGGTTACACGACCTATCCTACCGTAGAGGTCATGAGCTGGCATATCCGAGTTGCAAATAATGCCTAAGTGGCGGAATGCTCGGTCGCGTATTCTGGCTATTCTGGGTCTTCCTCCTTGTCTTCATCTGTCTGGGCCCCCCCTATCACTTGAGGGTGTGGGGAGTGGAGGAGTTGGATATGACGTTGTTTTGCCGGGGGTGTAGGAAATAGCTTGTGAAACTCCCTCGTCGTCATATGACGTTGCTGGGGTGGTTCTTCATCCTTGGAAGACACATCTCCTGAGGGCCTTCTGCCTCGATATGTGATAGCGGGTTGCCCGGGAGGCGCACCTTCCTTTTTGATCCTATCCGTCCTTTCTTGTGCTCGTCGAAGAAGTGCCTTGGTCTTGTGGAGTTCTTCTCAGAGCTTCATCGATTCCGAGGCCAACTCTTGTGCCAAGTTGTCGGCACAAAGGCTGAAATAGGTCTGGAATCGAAGCGGAAGTCCTTCCTTCAGTGGAGGGGATTGTGCGCTGCTCTCATCTTCACCTTCCTTCCAGTAAGGCAAGAAGCGGGTTGTCATCTTGGCTTCCATCTCCGGAAGAAGTTCTCAGAGGTGGGTTAGTGCCTTTAGTGCAGCTGCCTCGACAGGGAGGACTAGTGTTGCCATCTGGGGTCCCTCGAAGAACCAACTTGTGGGAGGATAGTTTGCCTTCACGATAACCTCCACATGGTACTCCACCTCGATGTCGCTAACCCAATGCTCATGGTAGGTGAGGATGGGTGCTCGGTGAAACTGGCACTCCTGAAGGCTATCCTCGAGAAGCAAGGGGAACCCAGTGGTCAGGAGCTCTTCAGGTACAACGGCCATCTAGAAAGGTTGAAGGGGAGAGGTTAATAAGCTGATGATATCTGAGGTTTGTCAAGGTTTAGAAAAGAAGAAAGGTTCAGAAGGTTTATGAAGAGGGTCTCAACCTAACTAACGCCCATGCTAACTAAGGCTTCCTACAGTCAGGATGGCTCTGATACCAGCTCTGTGGGGACCCCGACTTATGAGTCGAGATCACCGAATGCATGTGTACAGTGATCCCAGAGATCAATGCTCACTGAACACACAGAAGCTGAATAACAAGAGTCTTACATCCATACATACCGTCTTACACAAATTATGACCATTATGGCCAAGTCTTACATAGATAAATCCTCATAGGCTGAATAGAAAATAAACTCGAATAGCGGAAGTCTTGGTAGATAAGTAGAACCCATGCCATCTGCCTTAACCCTACAGGCATTCTGACTGGGAAAGCGTCCTAGTTCGCATGTTCGTCTCCATAGAACTCTTCTTCAAATTCCTGCCCCTCCATGCCTGGCCAATTAAATAACCAGTGGCAAGTCAATGAGTACTTTGAATGTACTCGCAAGCAACCCATGATTTGGTTCAAGGTAACAATGCAAGTTGTACAAGAAAAGAGCAACCTAGCTACAAGCTAGATAAGATATTCTACCATTTTGTGAGACATGCATCAATGTACTTGGGTAACCTCAAGGACAGGTTACAGATATCAACATAAGTAGAGTTCAAATCATTACTGGCTTTTTCAACGCGTCAAGTTACCATCTTGACTCAA
The DNA here is from genome assembly GCA_902687465.1 of Secale cereale. Taxonomy (NCBI): domain Eukaryota; kingdom Viridiplantae; phylum Streptophyta; class Magnoliopsida; order Poales; family Poaceae; genus Secale; species Secale cereale. The sequence continues at coordinate 349,612,336 of LR738714.1, forward strand.
TACACACACACACATACCAAGATTGTAAAATTCTGGACATAGTTTAAGTAGCACCTCCAACCGTCCATGACCGTGGACACGGCTATTCGAATAGTTTTACACTCTCCAGAGGTTGCACACTTTACCCACAAGATCCGGTGAACTTCCGTGTCATCCACGACCCGCGGTACCTCAAGTACCCGGGGTAAGCACCCGATCACTATCTTTCCCTAGACGACACTAACATAGAGTCCACTCGATTGGTAGCAACCCCCGTGCCCAACATTTCACACCTGAAAATTTTGGAGCCTCGCTCCCATATTTATCACATACCACAAGCACGGGGTACCAACGGTGTGTCTGGTGCCCTGTAAAGAGAGTCATGGCTGCCTATCCAAGCACGACCCCGTCCCGAGAGTGACCTCATGTCACCCCCGTCACTAGTAATGCGGGCACCATGCTAGTATCGACCTAGGTAATCAATAATGCCCTTTCCCACGTAAGGGTAGAGTGGTTGCGCATGTTTGGTTGGGTCGGTAATCACACATAAATCCAATCCATCATTTTACACACACACACCAAAAGCTCTCTTTGGTACACCACTTCTTCCTCAAGTGGTGACGTCAATTTCAACATCACCCACGGGCATTAGGGGCACCCGATGTTTTTTTTGAAAGAATGTAACCACGAAGAGTTCATGATGCACATGCATCATTATGCATCAACAACTAATCTCTTGCATTTATGCACAAGGTAGAGTTATGACTAGGGGTATGCATCATGTGGTGGTTCACGACATATTCACCACCGTCATGTTTCATCATCATGTAATCGGAAAAAGGGATACCGATGAACAAGAGGGGTGTCATTGTCAAAGGGTTGCTTGCCTGGATTGGCTTGGTCTTCAAGGTCTTCAAATCCTTCTCCTTCTCCTTCTTCGGCAACTTCGTCAAATACGGTATCTAATCGTCGCAAGAAAATACGGAGAAATAAGACAATAATAAAAACAGAAAAATCAAAGTGCTCAGAAAAATGTCAACTTATTTTTATAAAATACTAGAATGAAAACTAGGAGGGAAAAAATTCTTAGTTTTGGATTTGGAGTGACAGAATAAGGTGAATGGATTTTTGAACAGAGGTTTTTTTGATCAAATTTGAATTTTAATTTGAACAGTACAAAAAAAGTTTAGGAACATGTGTGAAAGTTAGATCATTAAATAGGTTGGAATATTACAAGTTTTTAGGAGTTGGAATAAATTAATTTGGATAATTACTTTATCCTGTAGATTTATTTGAAAATCTACAGAAACAAAAAAAGAAAAAGGCCACTGTGCAACTGGGCCAGAACGGCCTCAGTGCACAGGCCCAAAGAGGTTTCGGCCAGGGCGAGCCGAGCGGCGCGCGTGCGCCAGGTTTAAACCTGACGAGCGGGGCCCAGCGGCCAGTGGGAGAGAGGGGAGGCGAGAGGGATGGGAGGCTAACAGGTGGGGCCCGCCTATCTTCCCTAACCCCCGTCCAGATGGCCGGCGAGCTCACCGGCGGCGATGCAGGGCACGGCGGGGCGAGCGGAGGGCAGGGTCGGACTCAATGCGGAGTCACCGTTCGGGTGGTGGTGGAGGCGGTCGCCGGAGCTGTCGGGTTTGCCGGCGACAAGGGTGCACGGAGGAGGGGCGTCGGGTGGTGGTTGCTCAGGTCGTTTCCGATTACAACAGAGAGGGGAAAGAGAGGAAAAAGGGTCAGTGAGGCCTGGTGGTTCCAGATTGAGTGATAGTGGAGGCGGAGGAGGCGTGTACCCCTTATATCGACGGTGACCCAAGACGGTGGGGCTCCGGTCGATCCCGAGCACAGAAGCCCGTAGAGGGCTAGGGAGTGATGCGGGAGTGTTTTAGGAGGCTAGTGGGGGAGGTTGGTGCTACTGGAGCGGCCGGGGGCCTGCTTATATAGCCGGGCGCTGGTCCACCGTGAACTTGTGCACCGGCGAGGTCACGGGCGCGGCCAGAGGCCGTGAGGGCGCTCGTGGGAGTGTCCAGGCTGCTTGTGGACGAGGTCCACGTCTAGAGAAGGGAAGGGAAGGAGCGGGGAAGGCTCCAAAGGCTCGCACGTGTGAGGCCGAAGATTGGAGCTCGCGGGCGGCCGGTGCGCGTGCGAACGAAGCCATAGGAGGGAGATGGCGGAGGGGGATAGGGCCGTGGCGTGTCACGGACGTCGAGGCGCCTTGGCTGGCGCGAGGGGGAGGCCCGAGGTGGTCGGAGGCATCTGGTCAGGAGCGACTACAGTGCCAGAGCGCACTGTAGCGTGCTACAGAGCGTGCATATGGACGACATGGAATTCTTTATGCCCTGTGGTCGTGGCCGCCAGTGTCTAGAGGATAAGGGAGGCAATAAACAACATGGAATTGGCATTGGATGCTCTGGAGGGCTTCTAGAAGGAGAGAGGATTGAGAGAGAAGGGTGCAAGGGGCTGTCCAGGTGTTTAAAATGGGGTTTTACCCCCCTCAAACATTGAGCTGCAGTGCAACCATTGCTACTGGAGGTAGAAGAGGTCTTGGGGGTGCTGTGGTAAGAACTTGAGGCAAGGGGAAATAGTGGAAGGGGTCAACACAGGGGTTTTGGTAAAATAGCAGAAGGTGTTTGATGATGTTTTGGGCAAGCAAATGGGTTTCATTTGGCATGATATTCCACAGGATGAAATGACACATATAATTAGGCCCTTTCACCAAATTAGAGCTCATTTGGGCAAAGTTGCCAATGCAACTTTTGTAAACCCTAGAAATCAACAGAAATGGATTTTCCAAGCTTTAGTCAAGCAAATCATCCCTTATTGATGCACCACTTGATGTAGTGTCATCATTTGGGGTTGTGGTCTTGTCCACCAAATTTGGGGTCACAAATAAAAAGTTGGTAATGTAAAGTTGTTCAAATTTGAATCTGAACATAAATGATTTTGGGGTACTTTGATGAAGTTACCCTTTTCCAAATCTTGTGCTATTTGGTCTAGATGCCTAATTAGACCATTGTAGCATGTGTACCAAGCTTGAGAGTAGGTGGACAAGTTTGGCAATGTAAAGTTGCTCAAACTTCAAAATGGACAGAAATGGTTTTGAGGGGATTTGATGATGTTTTCATGCTCCCCAAGGCATGAGGCTTGGCAAGATCATCCAATATGTCATATTTGACATGATAGAATTTCCCTGGAATTTTTAGAGAATATTTCCTTTGTAAATATTTCAAAAGCTTGAAATATCCAGAAAGGGTTTATGAGGGATTTGCCCAATATTTTGAACATGAGGATGTGTTGAAACTCTTATATATGGACAATATATGTCCTAAGAGTCTCTCTGAATTTTGACAAATATTTTTGAAATAGTTAAATAATTTTTACCTATTAAATACCATTTCTGACCTAAAGAAAAAGCCTTTAAATAAAATAGGAAAATAACTTTTAAAATTATACTTTTGTGGTTTTTTGGGAGTCCTATACCTAATAGGATTCAAACATACCTTTTCAAAGATTTTTATCACCCTAAATCAAGTACTTGCAGTGCAATTCTCAATTCAGGGTTTTTTGGAAAACTAATTTTTGAAAATACCCTTTGGCTAAAATATTTTCATAAGAATATACTATACTGTTCTATACACATGGTATGATCATTGGGCAGAAGTTTGGGGTAAGTAGATAAAGCATAGAAGGTGAGGCTATGTTGACTTTTAAAGAGCACTTGAAATCAGAGGGAGAAAAAAATTCAATTCCAAATAAAAGCCAAATTATGCAAAAAAGTTTTTGTTAGTCCAAATTTTTATGCTTTATTAACGCAATAACCATATTACAAAATGCAGGGTGTGACAATAAAACCTTAAAAAATAGCAAATGGGCTGTAAATTATTGTTAGTAATGGTAGATGGGTTGTATATTGTTTTCCACGGATTTGAGGCTTTCCTAAAAAAAGGTTGACGCACAAGCAGTGACTGTTGGATGTCCATCCAACGACCGTCGTTCTTCTTCAATCTCTGCTCTTCCTGCTCCAGCCGCTCAAACAAGCACCGGCGGGACTGCCTGCTCTCTCCTCCCCGCGGCTGGCTGTGTTGCCGTGCAGGCCTCACCACCCCACCGTACTCCCATCGCTAGCCTAGCCATCTGTCTACTCACCCACACCTGCTGTTATTCTCCGGCGACGGCAGACAAACCAGTAAACCCTCGTATAGTAGTACTCCCCTCCGCGTGGGAAAAAACTGCCGAGGCTTCCCTACCTCCATGTTGTTCTCTTCCTAGGCCTCGCCTTTGTCCACCGCCCTGGTGCTCTCGGTGCGGCCTGGTCAACGTGGTCAACTACTGACATGAATCTGAAGTGGACTGTACGTGGAGAGGCTGACAGCTGGGTCCATGGCCACACACAAGGAAATGCCTCCTTATTACGCGCAAAATAATGATTCCTACACCTAACATCTGGGACCACCGAAAGGGCCTCTGTATTTCACGAAAAAACGTTACTGCCGCTGACAGCTCGGACCCACCAGTTATATCTTCGCACGCAAGGAAGTGACTCCTTAGTACGCACAAAAAAAATGAATACTCCCCCTGTTATCTAGGACCTAGTGTAGTGGCAGCCTGACTTGTGGGCCTACTAAGTTGACGGGAATGGAGGGCTTTGTCAACTTAGTCAATATGCACGATTCTAGCTCCAGTAATCGTACGATGTCCATCCAACGGCCGTAGTACTTCTTCAACCTCTGGACTTCTTGCTCGAGCCGCCCAAACCAGCTAGCAAACCAGCGCCGGTCCTACCTCGTGCTCCTGCCTCTCGTGGCCGGATGTGCTGCCGCGGAGGCCTCACCGCCCCCTAGTACTCCCACCGTTGGCCAGGCCATCCCTCCACTCACCCACACCCCCTGTTATTCTGCGGCGACGGCAGCCTCACACCACAGCCGAACCAGTGAACCCTCCTACTCCTCTCCGCGCGGACTTCCACTGCCGCGTCTTCCCCGGCCCCACGGCGTCCCCTTCCTAGGCCTCGCCGTCGTCCACCGCCATGTGCTCTCGTCACGGTGTGGTCGACGTGGTCAAGGAACGGCTTTGCATCGGACGTGGACTGTACGTGGAGAGGCTGACAGCTGGGTCTACGGCTGCAGCAAGGAAGTGCCTCCTTATTACGCGCAAAATAATTATTCCTCCACCTGACATCGGGGACCCACCGGACGGGCCACCGTATTTCGCGAAAAAAAAGTTTCCCCCTGACTGTTGGGACCCACCAGCTACATCTTCGCACGTAAGGAAGTGTGTCCGGGCAAAAAAAAACGATTCGCCCCCCTGACTGCTGGGATCCACCAGCTACATCTTCACACCCAAGGAAGTGCCTGACAGTCGGGACCCACCTGGTCAAAGCGTACGTAGCGTTGTCATTCTGGTCGCGAACATGTACGTACATACTAGTCAATGTAGAGGCGCGCACGTGTCATACTAGAGGCGCGCACGTAGCATTTACACGTACGTACATCGTCCAGGGTGCAAGAAAGTAAATACGGCCACGTACGTACATACGGGTGGGGTCTTGAACGCCTACTCGCGCGTACATATGGCCAGGGCTCGTGTACATGGCTGGGTCGGAATGGAGAAACAGCGTTGTCGTCGTGTTCATGGGGAGCCAACCGCCTGGGTCGGAATGGAATGCGTCGTCGTGTTCATCGGGAGGGCTTGGATGGAACAGCCGATGGAAACGAGGCCTGGCGTACCGCAGAACGGAGGAAACGGCCTTGTGTTCGACCGGCCATGGTCGAAACGGGATCCTGTTCATCTGGAGGGGTCTGTCGTACCGCAAAATGGAGGAAACGGACCTCCTACGGTCGAAATGGGGGTCTGTTGATCGGGAGGGGTGTGGCATACTGCAAAACGGAGGAAACGGACTTTTCTTGGTGTGCTACGGTCGAAACGGGGGTCCTATTTATCGGGAGGGGTGTGGCGTACCGCAAAACGAAGGAAACAAACTTGTGTTGGAGCGCTATGGTCGAAACGGGGGTCCTGTTGATCGGGAGGGGTGTGGCGTAGCGCAAAACG
>LR738714.1:349618459-349707117 GCA_902687465.1 Secale cereale
CAAAGAAACAGACTTGTGTTGGAGCGCTACGGTCGAAACGGGGGTCCTATTCATCGGGAGGGGTGTGGCGTACCGCAAAACGGGTCTCCACGGGACACTGTTCATCACCACCGATGACCCCCTCCAGCCTCCACGGCTACTGTTCATCCACCGTCGACCTCCTCCAGCCTCCACCTGCAACTGTTCAGCCTCCACCGCGCGCTACTCCACTGGCTACTGTTCAACCAGCCCTCTCCACGGGCTCCTGTTCAACCAACCCTCCACGGGCTACTGTTCATGCAGCCCTCCACCATCTACTGTTCATGCAGCCCTCCACGGGGTGGTCCTGTTCATGCAGCCATCCATGGGGTCCTGTTCATACATCTCCAACCGGCTCGATCGAACGGGGTCCTGTTCATGCAGAGGCAACACCACGGGGTCTTGTTCAGCCACCCCCACCGGGAACGGTTCATCCAAACCCCCCAGCAACGCTCACTGTTCATGCAGAGGCAGCATCAATCGGCTTCAGTTAGTAACAGTAGCGAAGCAATTGACTGATAGGGTTAGTTAACAGCCATCAATCGATCGCTCAGGTGAAATAACTCGTAGCCTGCAGTGCAATCGCTTGGGTTCAGTCAGAGCACAACGCCTGGCATGGGTCTAGTTAGAGCCCAACGCCTCGCACCCACGCGCGTGCGTGTACGAGAGAAACGCGCATCGCTCGGCCCCGACCACCCACCGTAACCGGGAACACCCCGATATTTTCCTCGCCCTCGCTTCTACCACAGTTTTTTCGGTCATGGACGGCCCAAAGAATGTCATGCAGCTGCGTCTCTGGTTCGCCCAGGACGAAAAGCCCATTTTCTGTCATGATTTTTCATCATAGAAGTAGGACCCCACCACATCTGTGATGATATCGTGTTTTGTCACAATTATTGTCATAGAAGTGTCATAAGTATGACAAAAAAAGTTTCGTTTGGACCAAAATGTCACGGACATGTCTTTTTTTTGTAGTGATGCCGGGGACCGAGTGCTCGGTCTACGCCACCCCAATGGAGAACTTATGCGCTGCGCAGGCAGCAGCTGATGAGCAAGAACATCTGGAGGGCGACGAGCGCCGTTACATGACGGCGCGCATCCAGTAGCTCCTCGACGCGGCTACCAAGCAGTAGGAGACTCTCCGTCGCGTGCACCCCCGGTCGGCGAGACCATGATCCTGCCACATCACAAGCGAGCGCGACCAAGACAGCCGCCCACGAGCAGTGGAACGGCAGAACGATCACCCGCCTCCTTCTCCTAGCAGGGAGAGGCGTGGTTCCCCGCCACCTGTTGACCATCCGACTCTCAGAGGCCGGCTCGGCCACCGCGAGGGAGTCGGGGAAAACGAAGTCTGTCATCGGATCGACCGACTCACTCGATCCTTTGCACTAAAAGAAGAAGATGCCATCGGGCCGCCTTGCTTCAGCCCCCACATTCACGAAGAGCCCTTCCCCAAAGGGTTCTCGCTCCCCCGAGACACTTCCAAGTACAACGGCTCCGTGTAGCCAGAGGACTGGCTGGTCGACCACTCCACCGCTGTCAACATAGCAAACGGCAACAAGCGCGTTGCCATGAAACACGTTCCGCTCATGCTTCAGGGCACGGCCCAGACGTGGCTGAACGGCCTCAAGCCCTACAACATCAACAACTGACTAGACTTCACCAACGTCTTTACCCACAACTTCACAAACACCTACAAGCGGCCGCCCAAGCCCCGCCGGCTCTCCCTGTGTGTCCAGGGCCTGACTGAGTCCACCCGTGACTATCTGATGCGATGGGCCGAGCTCCGTAACTCTTGTGAAGGGGTGAACGAGGTGCAAGTGATAAAGTACTTTACCGCTGGGTGCAGAGAAGGCACCCTTCTCAAGAAGAACCTCCTCTCTGATAAGCCCATAACGCTAGACGAATTGCTAATCACATCAGACAAGTACGCCACGGCCGACTCCTCCATGAAGGCGGAGCTGTAAGTGGACGTGCCCGGGAAAATGATCCCTCCGGCTCCTCGGACGCCGGCTAGTGAATCCAGTCGGCGACCACAGGCCAGCGACAACTAGCGCAAGGCCCTACAACCGACTTCCAATAGCCGGAAGAGCATGCCGGCCCCAAACGTCAGAAGGGCGGAAAGCATGCTTGGCTGCCCGCCTTCTCCTACAAGCAGACCCTCAACGCTCCATGTAAGTTCCACAGCGGTGTGAAACCATCCAACCACACCACTCGGAAATGCTACTAGCTTACTAGGATCGCCAAGGGCGAGGGCCTGCCCCCTCCGCCCGGTGGCCTACCGGCTCCGCCCCCTCGGCAGCCGGTGGCCCGACCAACCGGCGCAGTCGAAGATGAGTTCCGTGAAGCACATGGAGCCTACGTCGTCTTCACCAGCGTGGCCGATGGCCAGCACAACCGGCGTCAACAACACCGGGAGGCGAATGCTGCCGCCTCAGAAACCCCGGAGTTCATGCACTGGTTTGAGAAGCCCATCAGCTGGAGCCATGCTGACCACCCAGCAGTGATGCCATCGCCAGGTTCTTATGCCATGGTTCTAGACTCAACCTTCTCAACCGAGAGGCGGGCCTGCCGCTTCTCCAGGATCCTCATAGATGGCGGCAGCAACATCAACATCCTCTACCGTGATACCATGGAGAAGTTGTGCGTCAAAGAGAAACAACTCCAGCCCAGTCGGACTGTCTTCCATGGCATCGTACCGGGTCTGTCCTGTTCTCCAATTAGCAAAATCAAGATAGATGTTCTATTCGGCGACAAGTATCACTTCTGTCGCGAGCCGATCTAGTTCGAGGTGGTCGATCGGGAAAGCCCCTACCATGAACTCTTGGGCCGACCAGCGCTCACCAACTTCATGGCGGTACCCCACTACGCCTACCTCAAGATGAAGATGCCGGGTCCCAAGGGCATCATCACCATTGCTGGCGACTACCAGAAGTCGGTCACTTGTGCTACGGCTAGTAGTCGGCTGGCCGAGTCCCTCGTCATAGCTGAAGAGAAGCACCTCCTCCACCGGGTGGTGGCAATGACCGGCGAGCAGTCGGGCATGGCATCAGATTCCAAGGACGCGGAGCCTCAAGGCTCCTTCCAGCCGGCCAAAGAGACCAAGAAGATTGTCTTGGATCCGGCACACCCGCAGAGATTTTTTGTCATAGGGTCAAACCTCGATATCAAATAGGAAAGCGAGCTTGTCGATTTCCTCCATGAGAATCGGGACATCTTCGCATGGTCCCCCAAGGACGTGTCAGGTGTTCCGATGGATTTCATCGAGAAAAAACTACATGTAAGGCCAGAGGTGAAGCCGGTCAAACAACCACTCCGCCGCCTGTCAGAAGAAAAAAGAAGAATTGTTGGTGAAGAGATTGCCCGGCTCCTAGGAGCCGGCTTCATCATGGAGGTGTTCTATCCGGACTGGCTTGCCAACCCAGTCCTCGTGCTGAAGAATAATAACAAATGGCGCATGTGCATTGACTACACCAGCCTCAACAAAGCCTATACAAAGGATCGGTTTGCCTTGCCTCAGATATATCAAGTGATTGACAGTACAGCCGGATGCGAGCTGCTGTCTTTCCTTGATGCTTACTCCAGCTACCACTAGATCAAGTTGGACCCGGCCGATCGGCTGAAGACCGCCTTCATCACACCATTCGGAGCTTTCTGCTACCTGACCATGACGTTCGGCTTGACAAATGCCGGCGCCACTTTTCAGTGTTGCATGCAGAAATGCCTCCTCAAGGAGCTCAGCAGAAACGCCCACATCTATGTGGACAATATTGTGGCGAAGATGGAGAAGCATGGCACACTGTTGGAAGATCTCAAGGAAACCTTTGACAATCTGCGCCGATTTCAGATCAAGCTAAGCCCGGAGAAATGTGTCTTTAGGGTGCCAGCCGACCATCTCCTTGGTTTCCTTGTTTCTGAACGCGGCATCGAATGCAACCTTGTGAAGATCAAGGCCATCGAGTGGATGGAAAGACCAACCCGACTACGAGACGTCCAGAAGTTCACCGGGTGCTTAGCATCTCTCAGCGGGTTCATCAGTCGGCTGGGCGAGAAGGCTCTTCCATTGTACTAGCTAATGAAGTAAACCACTTGCTTTGAGTGGAATGACAAGGTGGACGAGGCTTTACTCCAATTCAAGAAGATGCTGACCATACCGCCTGTCCTGGCGGTTCCGACTACCAAGGAACTCATGTTCCTTTACAGCGCGGCGACCAGCCGGGTGGTCAGCACCATGATCGTGGTCGAGCTCTCAGAAGACGGTAAGGCACAACCGGTCCAGAGGCCCATCTACTACCTGAGTGAGGTGCTGTCAGCCTCCAACAAAACTACCCCCACTACTAGAAGATGTGCTACGACATGTACTTCACCTCCAAGAAGCTCAAACAGTACTTCCAGGAGCACTCTGATGGTCCCCAATTGCAGGGAATCATTGTAGCAATTCCCAATGGTGGAAGTGATAAGTATGGAGGGTCGAACCCACAAGGAGCTAAAGGTAAGATCAATATTCTCTAAAGTCCTATCTGCCACTGATACGACTCTACGTACATCGAACGTCTGCTTCCAACTAGAAATGATAAATAAAACTACCATGTGGGTATGAAGAGGATAACTTCGCATGATGTCGGAGAGCTAAAATATAAAAGTAGGTGTTGTTATCATAAAGTTAAATTATATTACTAAATAATATAAATAGCGAGTGTGGAATAATGATGGATCAGCGTGCGGAATTGTCCTAGGCAATTGTTAACAAGACCGATAGTCGTTATTGCAATTTCATATGAGGAAAAGGCATAAGCTAACATACTTTCGCTTCTTGGATCATGTGCACTTATGATTGGAACTCTATGAAGCGTCCGCAACTACTAAAGATCATTAAGGTAAAACCCAACCATAGCATTAAAGCATCAAGTCCCCTTTATCCCATACGCAACAATCCCCTTACTCGGGTTTATGCTTCTGTCACACAAACAACCAACTATAAGAAAATCATGAACGTATTGCAACACCCTATAGCAGGAATCCCTCGCGCTTGCGCGACACAAAGGGCACCATAGGATATCACCAAAATAAAACATATAACTTGTACCAATCTAGATCATCAATCAACCCAAAGACAAAGGATATCTACTCAAAACATCATAGGATGGCAACACATCATTGGATCATAATATGTGGCATAAAGCACCATGTTCAAGTAGGGATTATAGCAGTGTGCGGGAGAGTGGACCGCGTAAAAGAGATGAGGATGGTGATGATGATGGTGATGTTGATGAAGACGATCACCGCGGTGATGATTCCCCTCCCGATGGCACTCCGGTGCCACCAAGAGAGAGGAAGAGAGATTCTCCCCCTTGTGATACCTCCTCCATGGCGTCCTTGGTCTTCATGGCGATGATGGCCCCTCCATGATCCTCCTCCATGGCCTCCGGCGATGATGCCCCCCTCCGACAGGGTGCCAGAGAGGGCCTATATTGATTTCTCGTGGTTACAGAGGCTTGCAGCGGCGAACTTCCGATCTAGGTTATTCTCCGGAGGTTTATGTATTTATAGGAATTTTTGGCGTCGGTCTCACGTCTAGGAGGTCTTCGAGTCGTCCACGAGACAGGGGCCACACCCGGGGGGTGGGCGCGCCCCCCACCCTCGAGGACAGCCCGGGACTCTTCTGGCCCAACTCTTTTACTCCAGGGGCTTCTTTTAGTCCATAAAAATCATAAAAAATTGGCACGTCAATTGAACTCCGTTTGGTATTCCTTTTCTGTAGAACTCAAAAACAAGGAAAAACAGAAACTGGCACTGGACTCTAGGTTAATAGGTTAGTCCCAAAAATCATATAAAATAACATATATATGTATTTAGAACATCTAAGATGGATAATATAATAGCATGAATACTTCATAAATTATAGATACCTTGGAGACGTATCAGCATCCGCAAGCTTAATTCCTGCTCGTCCTTGAGTAGGTAAATGATAAAAGAAATAACATATGAAGTGTGAATGCTAGCAGGTGCAAAACTTTGATCAATGATAATTTCAATCACCTTTTCTAGCATCATTACGTGTCATAACATTATCTCATGTCATAAAACTTTTCATGATCAAGTAACAAGCTATTCACATGTTAAAGTATATATCATAAACTTTCTTGAAAACTAACAAATAGTGCTCTTAGTCATCAAACAATTGCAATTCATCTTATTTTCGGGAAGGGTCTATGTAAGAGCTTTGATTCAGCAAACTCCACATACTCAACTATCATTTAATCTTTCACAATTGCTAACATTCATTTTATATTTATGGGTTCAAAGTTTTAATCGGACATAGAGAAAGATAGTGGCTTATAGTTTCGCCTCCCAACCTTTTACCTCAAGAGTAATGTCAAAAATAATAATTTATGAAAACCTATATCCAAGTGGATACATATATCCAGATCGCTCCAACACAAAGTGCTTGCCAAAGGAAAAAGTGTAAAAAGGAAAGGTGATGATCACCATGACTCTTGTATAATGGTAGAAGATAAAAGTAAAAGATAGGCCCTTCACAGAGGGAAGCAGAGGTTGTCATGCACTTTTTTGGTTGGATGCACAAAATCTTAATGCAAAAGAACATCACTTTATATTGCCGCTTGTGATAAATACCTTTATTATGCAGTTCGTCGCTTTTATTTCTTCCCTATCACAAGTTCGTATAAAGCTTATTTTCTTCGCACTAATAGATCATACATATTTAGAAAGCAATTTTTATTGCATGCACCGATGACAACTTACTTGAAGGATCTTACTCAACCCTTAGGTAGGTATGATGGACTCTCATGGCAAAACTGGTTTAAGGGACGTTTGGAAGAACAAGTAGTATTTCTACTTGGTTCAAAGAATTTGGCTAGCATGAGAGGGAAAGGCAAGCCCAACATGTTGGATGATCCAAGACAATATAATGTTTTGGATATAGGAACACATAACCCATTAAGTTGTCTTCCTTGTCCAACATCAACCTTTTAGCATGTCATATTTTAATGAGTGCTCACAACTACAAAAGATGTCCAAGATAGTATATTTATATGTGAAATCTCTCTTCCTTCAATATTCTTTCATGAATTGTTCAAGTGACCAATTCTACGTTTGCTAACTTTCAATAAGTTTACTACCTACACTTATTTTGTGTGACGTCATTACTCCCCATGGTATAAGCATATGAAACATATATAAATTCAGATTTATGATAATCAATTCATTCAACCATTTACTCAGAGGATGTACGTGAAGCACGTGAGTAAATGACAAACTACTCCAAAAGATATAAGTGAAGGACACTGAGTAGTCAAATAATTAACTAGCCATGGGAGGATTCTTTTTCATTCAAGATTTCAGATCCAATGACTTTATTCATATAGCAAGTAAAATTGAAAATACGCTCCAAGCAAAACACATATCATGTGACTAATAAAAATATAGCTTCGAGTAAGGTATACCGATAGTTTTGAAGACGAAAGAGGGGATGCCTTCCGGGGTATCCCCAAGCTTAGGCGCTTGAGTATTCCTTGAATATTACCTTGGGGTGCCTTGGGCATCCCCAAGCTTAGGGTCTTTACACTCCTTATTCTCCTCATATCGATATCTCACCCAAAGCTTGAAAACTTCAACCACACAAAACTTAACGTAACTTCGTGAGATAGTTAGTATGATAAAGAGTAAACCATTCACTTTGGTACAGTCAAAGACAAGGTTCATAATTGTTCTCACACAATGCCTACTGTACCATATCATTTCTACAACTTATATTGAGAAATATAAGCCATAGAAACTAGAAAACAAGCAAACTATGCAATGAAAACAGAATTTGTCAGAAACAGAACAGTCTGTAGTGATCTGAACAACAACCATACTTCTGCTACTTTAAAAATTATGAAATAAATTGTTGGAAGTGAGGAATTTTTCAATTAATATTCTTAAAAAAGAATCAACTCAAAATCACTCTTCTGTAAAAAATGGTAGCTAATCCCGTGAGCGCAAAGTTTCTGTTTATTTACAGCAAGATCACATTAACTTTCACCCATGTCTTCCCAAAGGTCTTACCTGGCACTTTGTTGAAACAAAAGCTATAAAACATGATTACTACAGTATATTTATCATGTAAACACACAAAATCAGTAAGGGTAAATATTGGGTTGTCTCCCAACAAGCGCTTTTCTTTAATGCCTTTTAGCTAGGCATGATGATTTCAATGATGCTCACATAAAAGATAAGAATTGAAACATAATAGAGCATCATGAAGAATATGACTAGCATATTTAAATCTAACCCACTTCCTATGCCTAGGGATTTTGTGAGCACATAATTTAACTTCAAAACTTTAAGAACATAGAGAGGAAACTTGATATTATTGCAACTTCTACAAGCATGTAATCCTCCCTCAAAAAAAATTTCAGTAGCATCATGAATGGGTTCAACAATATAACCATCACATAAAGCATTCTTTTCATGATCTACAAGCATAGAAATTTTACTCTCCACATAAGCAAAATTCTTCTCATTCGGAATAGTGGGAGCAAACTCGAAATAGTGGAATCATTACGAATTAAGGTTGACACACTTCCAAATCCACTTTAGATGATAGTATTATTCATACTCCAATAGATATAAGTGAAGTTCATGGAGTATTCTAGGATTAATGTCGACTAGCAAATATCCAAGCTCAAAATATATAAGTGAAGCACACGAAGCATTCTATAAAACCGTACTCAAAAGATTTAAGTAAAGCACAAAGATCATTCTATAAGATCTTACTCAAAAGATATAAGTGAAGCACATGAAGAATTCTATAAATCAAGGAAGGGCTATCTCATACTAGCATGGTTATTAAAGAAAAAAAGAAAAACACAAGGGACACAAATCATATGAACAAAAGAAAAACTGAGGTATACCAATAATTGTTGAAGAAGAAAGATGGGATGCCAACCGGGGCATCCCCAAACTTAGATGCTTGAGTATCCTTGAAATATTTACTTGGGGTACCTTGGGATTCCCCAAGCTTGAACTTTTGCCTCTCTTTATTCTTCTTATATTGATAGCTCCTTGATCTTCGAACACTTCATCCACACAAATCTTTGACAAAAACTTTGTGAGATCCGTTAGTATAGTAAAGCAAAGCACTACCTTTAGGTACTCTTGCAAACTTAGTCCAATTTCATATTAGCACTTTATCTACTGTATTCCAACTTCACCATGGTTCATACCCCCCGATACTACCCATCGATTCATTAAAATAAGCGATCAAAGCATAGAAAACAGAATCTGTCAAAAACAGGACGGTCTGTAGTAATCCGGAAGTTTAGTAAACTTATGTAACTCTAAAAAATTCTAAAAATATATGACAATTTGAACAATTTGTGCAGAAGTAATTTGCAAAAAGTTTCAGACCCATTTGACCTTCCAGTATTTAACGTAAAATCAGCGCTACATCCAAAGTTTCTGTTTTTTGTTCTACAGATAGAAAACAAGCAATCTAATCATCCTAAAACCAAAGCTTGGCACATAATTTTTATAATACAATGGATATATACAAGGGGATAATTATTTACAGAGAAACTTTCATGAAAAATTCTACATTATTTCCGTGAGCATGAACACAAGTGCTCAAGGTTGACCCTCACTTCTTCAATGCATAACTTTCCAATCACTTCTCTTTTTGAAAAACTTTTTAGGCATAAGAGGCAAGTAATTTTTTTGTATTTTCATTCCTAAAAAAATAGTATCTTTCACCCACAACTAAACAGAAACAAAAAGGAAAAACAAAATCTTCTTTGTGAAGAAAGCAAACAAGCACACACGGAAATATCAACCCCACGCTATTGCTCTCCGGCAACAGCGCTAGAAAAGAGCTTGATGGTGCCCAAGTGCAGGGAATCATCGTAGCAATTCCCAATGGTGGAAGTGATAAGTATGAAGTGTTGAACCCATAAGGAGCTAAAGGTAATATCAATATTCTCTCAAGTCCTATCTGCCACTCATACGACTCTACGTACACCGAACGTTTGCTTCCAATTAGAAACGAGAAATAAAACTACATTGTGGGTATGAAGAGGATAACTTTGCATGATATCGGAGAGCTAAAATATTAAAGTAGGTGCTGTTATCATAAAGTTAGAATATATTACTAAATATTATAAATAGCGAGTGTGGAATAATGATGGATCGGTGTGCGGAATTGTCCTAGGCAATTGTTAACAAGACAGGTAGTCGTCATTGCAATTTCATATGAGGGAAAGGCATAAGCTAACATACTTTCGCTTCTTGGATCATGTGCAATTATGATTGGAACTCTATGAAGCGTCCGCAACTACTAAAGATCATTAAGGTAAAACCCAACCAGGGCATTAAAGCATCAAGTCCCCTTTATCCCATACGCAACAATCCCCTTACTCGGGTTTATGCTTCTGTCACACAAACAACCCAATATAAGCAAATCATGAACATATTGCAACACCCTACAGTGGGAATCCCTCACGCTTGCGCGACACGGAGGGCACCATAGGACATCACCAAAATAAAACATACAACTCGTACCAATCTATATCATCAATCAACCCAAAGACAAAGGATATCTACTCAAAACATCATAGGATGGCAACACATCATTGGAACATGATATGTGGCATAAAGCACCATGTTCAAGTACGGATTACAGTGGGGTGTGGGAGAGTGGACCGCGTAAAAGAGATGAGGACAGTGATGATGATGGTGATGTTGATGAAGACGATCACCACGGTGATGATTCCCCTCCCGATGGCACTCCGGCGCCACCGAGAGAGAGGAGGAGAGGTTCTCCCCCTTGTGCTACCTCCTCCATGGCGTCCCCCCTAGATGTGGAGAGGTTCTCCCTCTGGTCCTTGGACTTCATGGCGATGATGGCACCTCCGGGATCGTCCTCCATGGCCTCCGGTGATGATGGCCCCCTCCGACTAGGTGTCAGAGAGGGCATGTATTGATTTCTTGTGGTTACAGAGGCTTGCAGCTGCGGAACTTATGATCTAGGTTATTTTCTAGAGGTTTATGTATTTATAGGAATTTTTGGCGTCGGTCTCACGTCTAGGGGGTCTCCGAGTCCTCCACGATACAAGGGCCCACGCCCAGGAGGGGTGGGCGCGCCCCCACCCTCGTGGAGAGCCCAGGACTCTTCTGGCCCAACTCTTTTACTCCAGGGGCTTCTTTTGGTCTATAAAAATCATCAAAAATTGGCACCTCAATTGGACTCCGTTTGGTATTCCTTTTCTGTAAAACTCAAAAACAAGGAAAAAACATAAACTGGCACTGGGCTCTAGGTTAATAGGTTAGTCCCAAAAATCATATAAAATAACATATAAATGTATATAAAACATCTACGATGGATAATATAATAGCATGAATACTTCATAAATTATAGATACATTGGAGACGTATCACACTCCGTCACGGTCGTCTGCACCACCCACTTGCCGAGATCATAGGCAACATGGATGCATCAGGTCGGATGGCGAAGTGGGCCATCGAGCTAGCCCCTTTCGCCATCTTTTACCAACCCCGCACCGCCATCAAGTCCCAAGCACTGGCTGATTTTCTCGTCGACTAGGTCGAGACCCAGTACTTGCCTCTAGCGCTACACTCCACCCATTGGCGGATGCACTTTGATGGCTTGAAGATGCGCACCGGTTTGGGAGCCGGCATTGTCCTCACCTGTACCAAAGGCGACAAGCTCAAGTACGCACTACAGATTCACTTTTCCGCCTCCAACAACGTGGCTGAGTATGAGGCGCTCATCCACGGGCTCCGACTGGCTAGAGAAATAGGCATCTGCCGGGTGCTGTGCTATGGAGACTCAGACTTGGTGGTCCAGCAGTCGTCTGGCCACTGGGATGCCAAGGATGCAAATATGGCAAGCTACCACTTCCTCGTCCAGCAGCTCAGGGTGCGAGTTCCTTCATGTGCCATGAGCCGAAAATGAGCAAACTGACGCCTTGGCACGAATTGGCTCCACTCGATGGGCGGTACCAGCGGGCGTCTCCCTCCAGTGCCTGCGCAAGCCGTCTGTCAAGCCATCACGTGAATAAAAGTCTATCTTCATGCCAACTGACCCTGAAGCAGCCGGATCTGGCTTAGGGTCTGTAGCAGTCGGCTCGTGACTTCAGCAGGCAGCCTGGGGACTGTAGCAGCACCCTGTAATGCCTCGGACACATCCGTCGGTGGTTGTTACTCCTGGCGGGATCTAGACTGGCCCCACATATCAATACTAATCTTTGTTGCGCACTTTTTCCTCACTTGTGCACACCCGGGAGCAACTTCCTGGTCGGTCACCCATCCAAAAACTACTCCAAGTTGAACACACTTTACTTTGGAGTTCTATCCGAATGGGCTCCCGAAAAAGAAGAAATTCCTTATTGATATGACTAGTCTACCATCCCTAATAAGCCACGTCATGCACAACATGACCGCGCACCTGTCCGCAAACATCCGTGTAACCGCGAGGGTCGGCTCTGATACCAACTTGTAACGCCCCGGACACACCCGCCGGTGGTCATTACTCCTGGCGGGATCTAGACTGGCCCCACATATCAATACTAGTCTTTTCTGCGCACTTTGTCCTCACTCGTGTGCACTCGGGGGCAACTTCCCGGTCAGTCACCCATCCTGAAACTACTCCAAGCTGAGCATGCTTAACTTTGGAGTTCTATCCGAATGGGCTCCTGAAAAATAAGGAATTCCTTATTGATATGAGTAGTCTACCATCCCTAATAAGCCAGGCTATCACACACCCGGCCCGGGGACTTCAGAACCCGGCCCAGGGACTACAACACCCGGCCCGAGGACTCCAACAACACAGCAAGCAGCAGCCGGCTCCGACCCGCCACCTCCCAGCCCAACCACCCTGGTGTTAGTCACCAAAATGACAGTGCTCGAAGCACCATCTTGGGCGCAGCCCATTCTCAACTTCTTGTTGAGGAAAGAGCTACCGGCTGAAGAGATCCTGGCCCGGTAGGTACAACGTCGGGCAGCAGCATACACAATAGTAAACAGAGAGCTCGTCAGACGCAAACATGACCGGTCTGTTCCAGCTCTGCGTACATGTCACAACCCTAGTTCTGGTATGCTCTAGGTTAGTTTGTGGTTTGCATCATGTTTAAATTTCAAATGAAATTGAAATGAGGACTTGTGAAACCCTCAGAAACCCTTTTGAAAATGACCAAATAAAAGTTGCTCCAAAAAGGTCCAAGAAAATGTTCATGTGGCCCTCTAAAAATATTGGTCAGAGATAAAAATCAAACCAATATTATTAGAAGCCCATAAGCATTTGTTTTGGGCATTTGGAATTAATGCAATAGCTATTTTGCTTGGATATATATATATTATATATTTTATATATGTCCAAAATTCTGGTTCTTTATTTTTAGGGGTTTGGGTTAATTCCTAGGTCCCTGCAAAATAAAATGTCAGAAGAAAATAAATGATTTAGTTTAGAAATTAAATCAAAACAAATGTCAGAAGAAAATAGAAAAGAAAAATAAAAAGGACAGACTTACCTGTGCTGGCCCAGCACAGCACGGCCTGGCTGGCCCAGCTGGCCAGCCCAGCCCGCTCCTCCCTGTCGTCTTCCTCCTTGACAGAAGGACGAGCGCGTGCTCGGCGCCCGCGGCCACGCGCCACGGCCACCTCCTGCTTTCGCCGCTGCCGACGCGCCTAGCAGCCTCTGGACGATGCCACGCACCCCCTGGACCCTCTCACTCCCCCTCGGTCCCTTCTCCCCTCTCCTGGTGCTCTTCCTCGCGAACTCCCGAACGCCACCGTCGCCGCCGCTCGCCGTAGCCGTGGCCACCGTCCCCCTCTCGCCTCGCCGGAGTGCCCAGAAGCTCCGCCCCGTTCCTCTCCTTCCCCTCGCCGAGCTGCCCGACGTCAGAAGCCCCTGGAGCGCCGTCGTCGACCTCGTCTTCAACCTGCGGCCGTGAAGATCGCCGGCGACCGTGCGCCCGCTCCGACGCGTCCCTGAGCTCGCTGACGACGCCTTCGAGATCGCCGTGAGCTCCTCTACCTTTCCCCCCTTCCCTCGTGCTCGCGCCTGTCCTCTAGCTCCGATTCCTCCCGCGGCCAAGAGCTTCTCGCCGCCGGCCATGGTGTAGCCGTGGCCACAGCCGCACGAGCTCACAACGGAGCACGTCATCGTGCTCAGGAAACCCCCAGGAACCCAACGCACTCACTCCCTCGCCTTCTCGTGCACCGTAGCACCTAAACCGACGAGGCCCGAACTCCGGCCGCCGCTGGGCTCGACGCCGGCGACGATTCCGGCCGCTCCAGCTGCTGCCGCCTAGCGCGTTGGATGCGCAAGAGTCTGCGCATCCTGTAGGTGCCCTCCGCCGCTCGAATGGTCGACGGAGGCGAGTTTCCGACGCCCTCCGCCGCATTCGGCCTCGCCGCCGGCTAACCACCGGTGGGTTTTGACCCAAACCCACCGGGTTTGACTTCCCCTGAGTCTATGACATGTGGGGCCACCTTGACTAATTTTTAGTTTAGGGTTTAATTAAGTTTTAATTACTGACATTAATCTAATTAGACACTGACATGTGGGCCCCTTGTCTGTTTAGTTTAGTTTTAAACTTTAGTTAATTAACTGAGTCACTGACCAGTGGGACCCCACTGTCAGGTTTGACTCTGGACAGCCCCTTTGACCTGCTGATGTCATGCTTGTGTCATGCTGACGCAGTATTCCAATTCTGGCATTTAAATAAATCTTAAATGATTTATTTATTTCAGAAATTGGCCTAAACTTCAAAAATTCACAGAAATTCAACCGTAACTCAGAATGAAATAATTTATATATAAAAAATTATCAGAAAAATTCAATCTATCCATCTGTACCATTTTCATGCATGACAAATGAAGTTATACCTACTGATTGTATGAAAACACATAAATGACATTTAAAATGCTTTTTCTTAGAGTTGCATTTGAACCCTTGGTTCAAATGGAATTCAACCAAACAAAATGCTAGCAGCACTAGCTCAAACAACATCATAACTTCATGCCATATTCATGCATCATATTGTTGCATATGCTTGTGTTTGATTATCGGCACCGTTCGTCTCGATAGGTCCAGCTCCGGAGACCGATCCAGAGTACCTGTCAGAGGAGCAGTGCTCTGCACGTTGTTTTACCAGGCAAGCAAACCCCTTTGTTCATTCCGATGCAATCCTACTCTCTCGCTCCTGCTCCCTGTTATTGCATTAGGACAACAACGATTTCAACTGCTACTTTATGCTGCGGTAGTTGAACCCATTCCTCTGCATGACCTATCTTTCCACAGTAAATAGTTGAAACCCACTAGCATGTGTAGGAGTTGATTGAAGCCATGTTGTGATCTTACCATGCCTTGCTTGCTATTGCTTAGAGTGTGTCAGGTCTGATTCATCGGGAATGAATTGGAGTGAAATGATATGTTCTGATGCTGAGGGTTAAGTGTGTGAACACGATTTGGTAAAGGTAGTGGTGAGAGGCCATGTAGGAATACATGGTGGGTTGTCTCACTGGAACCGTCCCTAAGAACTGAGTTCCGAGTATGTTGTCCAATGACTAGTTACTACCACACATTGGGTTCCGGTAACTCGACCCCTCTCGACTTATTAATCAACATGATCTCTGTCCAGGAGTTGCGACTAGTTTCTGGTGTTTGTAGGTAGTGTTATTTCTCTACCAGGTGGCACCCGACAGGGTGGGCTTGGGACAGACTAGGCACACGTGGCCCGGTGTACCGAGTGGCACCCGGATGGTGGGCTCGGGAACCATGTACACATCGTTTGGGTCCGTGATGGAAACCTCGGCCGGACTCCCTTGCGGATGGAACCCGAATAGGCGATAAACCTAGACGAGAGACTTGTGTGGTTAGTCAGGTCGTGGCCGACACCCTCGCCAGGCTTCCGCTTGAAGGTTGCCGAGATACACGACGTGTACCTGGCGGTAAGTGGCGAGAGCGTGTGTGAAGAAGTACACCCCTGCAGGGTTATCATAATCTATTCGAATAGCCGGGTCCGCGGATATGGACTTCTTGGATGCTTACGTGGTACATAGACAACTTGAAGTGGATACTCTAAAATGCTCAAGACAAGTGTGAGTGCTATGGATGGCCTTCTCGTAGGGAGACGAGAATGAATCCATAGTGGTGTATTGTGTGGTGCTTAGTGGACTCGTGTGCGCCACCTCAAAGAGTTGCCAACAATCGTAGAATAGGATAGCCACTGAGTCAAAGCTGGCTTGCTGCAACTAAACCCCACTTGCCTTCTTGATACAAGTGCATGTATGATAGGATCTGATGTAAGTCTTGCTGAGTACCTTTGTACTCATGTTTGCTTAATTTATGTTTTGCAGATAGGATTGATGTCTCCCTAGTAGTTCCGCTTGGACTTCGACAAGTAGCTTGATACCTTAGCTACGGTCTTGGCCGAGTGTTGTAGATAGTCAGGCTCTTCAGCCTTTTCATTTGTAGATGTCTGTACTCAGACATGTAGTGCTTCCGCTTGTTGCTTGTATGCTCTGAATGTTGGGTCATGAGACCCATGTTTGTAATACATGGCTCCTCGGAGCCTAATGAATAAATACTTTGTTTATTAGAGTCTTGTTGTGATGTCATGTTGTATTTGCACATATTGAGCATATTGTGTGTATGTTATTGAAATGCTTGGTATGTGTGGGATCTGACACCTAGTTGTTTACCCTTGGTAGCCTATCTTACAGGGAAATGTCTCCTAGTGTTTCCACTGAGCCTTGGTAGCTTGCTACTGCTCCGGAACACTTAGGCTGACCGGCATGTGTCCTTCTTCGTTCCTGTGTCTGTCCCTTAGGGGAAATGTCACGCGTTGTTCCTTTAAGTCCTTGTAGCTTGCTACGACTTGGGTTCATACGTTGATGACCGACACGTTCGTTGCTGGGTCACGGATGCCTGTCACTGTAATTTAGTGCCACTTTTGGTTTATAACTGGTCATGTCGGCCCGGGTTCTCTGTCATATGGATGCTAGCGACACTATCATATACGTGAGCCAAAATGCGCAAACGGTCCCGGGCCAGGTAAGGTGGCACCCGTGGGGATACCATGCGTGATGCCGCAAAGTGATATGGTGTGTTACATGCTAGACCGGTGTGACTTAGGATCGGGGTCCTGACAGCATTGGTATCAGAGCCTGACTGCCTGTAGGATTACCAAGCCAAAATGGTCGAAGTTGAGTCTAGAAATTCCTTAGTTATATAAGGGAATTGATTGTGGAAGGGAACAGAAGGCTCTTTTTACTCCTTATACCTCATGTATTCTGATCTGAGTCATTTTACTTTCCTGCGGGGTTAAGGAACTAGGCTTTCTTTTCCGTCTATCAGGATCACGAGTTACTACTCCGTAGTCCCCTAGGATTGGTTGATCAGAGTCCTACTCCCGTTTCTAGTTCTTCCAGTATAGTTTGTTTAGTACTATCACAGTACCTTGAGTGATGATGTTGAGATGTTGTACTACCCTTTTCTGGCAGGATGTCTCATTCTGAGCATTTTACTGCCGTTATGCTGCCGGAATTATCCTAGTAGTTCG
This sequence comes from Secale cereale, assembly GCA_902687465.1. NCBI lineage: Eukaryota > Viridiplantae > Streptophyta > Magnoliopsida > Poales > Poaceae > Secale > Secale cereale. Next base: position 349,636,063 of record LR738714.1, read on the forward strand.
AGAGATACTAAATCCTTGTTCTACCTTTATGCATCCTATAGTTGTTGATGTTTCCGTCTTCGATTTTGCTTCTCAGGATGTCTTCAGTTAAGCGAAGCTCAGCTGCTCGTAGACAGAACCCCGGAGGTGGTAGGGATGAGGAGGATCCTCCCGACCAGCATTCGTTGGCGGAGTTAATGTTAGAGATGGAGAGAAACAAGCGTGAGTCTAACCGCTTGTTGGCACGTATTGAGGAGAACACCGCACATCAGTGCAAGGAATCAGCAACCATCTATGACTTCATTCGTCTGAAACCACCCACCTTCCATCATCCCATTGAGCCACTCGACGTAGATGACTGGCTCCGTAGTATCACTCACAAGCTGCGTTTTGCGAACGTAGCTAAAGATGACAAGGTTATCTATGCCACTTATGACCTGGAAGGTCCTGCTAGTCTTTGGTGGCAGAACTATGAGGCCATGATTCCAGCTGGCCAGATTCCTACCTGGAGAGATTTCACCGAGGCTTTTCGTGAGCATCATATCCCTCAAGCCCTTATCGATCGTAAGAGAGAAGAGTTCTGTAGTTTTACACAGGCTAAGATGGCTGTTGATGCTTATAGTCGAGAGTTTGAGTACCTCGCCCGCTATGCTCCAGAAGAAGTGTCCACGGACGCCAAGAAGCAGGCTAGGTTCCGGAAGGTTCTCAACCCCAAACTGCGTCGTGATCTCCACTTGCATCATTGCAACACGTTCCAGGCTCTTGTGAACAAGGCCATCAATGCAGAGACAGCTCAACTCACTTACGAGGAGTCTGGTAAGCACACCCTTGATTTGGGAACTTCCTTCGGTACTAGTTCTCAGAAGCGCCGGATTTGGGTTCCGAACTCTGTTCTTCCACCCACTTATCCTCTGATGCCATCTTGTGTGGTACCTTATCCAGCTCAGTCTTATGCTCCACCCAAGCCTATTGGCAAACCGCTCGTCAATACGGGTCCACGACCTACCACAGGGACTTGCTTTACATGCGGAAAGCCAGGACACTATGCACGTGACTGTTCTCAGGCCAGTCTTGCTCCACCCCAGTCCGAGAAGTCCGTTCTTCGTAGTAAGACACCACGCAAAACTATCATTGCAAATCCAGCTCCCACTAAACATGGACGTGTGCATCACGTCTCAGCTAAAGACGCTGATGATGATCCAAATGTCGTTCTTGGTACATTCCTTGTCAATTGCCATTCGGCTTCGGTTCTGTTCGATACTGGAGCATCTCACTCCTTCATCTCTGAAGGCTATGCTCGTTTGCACGACATGTCATTTTGTGACATGCCAACTCCGCTCGAAATCCAAACCCCGGGGTCTAGATGGCAAACTACCAGAATAAGCCATGGTAATGGAATCCTTGTTGACAGACTTGTATTCCTTGCTTCACTCATAGCCCTCAAGTCTTCAGACATTAACATCATTTTGGGTATGGACTGGATGACAGCTCATCATGCCAAGATCGATTGTTACACTAGGTCTGTTCAGCTTACACACCCATCTGGCAAGATAGCCACTGTCTCCACTAGAGTTGCAAAGCGTCAACTCTATTCTCTTAATGCCAGCCCCCTTCCAGACCTTGAAGATATCCCGGTAGTCAGAGACTTTCCGGATGTCTTTCCAGAAGAACTACCTTGTGTTCCACCGGATAGGGATGTAGAGTTCGTCATAGATCTTATCCCAGGAACTGTTCCAATTTCTAGGAGACCTTATAAGATGGCACCCCTAGAACTAGCTGAGCTTAAGAAACAACTTGATGAGTCCTTGCAAAAGGGTTTTATTCGTCCTAGTTCTTCTCCCTGGGCTTGCCCCGTCCTCTTCGTTAAGAAGAAGGATGGCACGGAACGGATGGTTGTAGATTATCGTCCCGTTAATTTGGTCACGATAAAGAACAAGTATCCGCTCCCCAGGATCAACGACCTGTATGATCAGCTCGCTGGATCCTCAGTCTTCTCCAAAATGGATTTGAGGTTAGGCTACCATCAAATCAAAATTAAAAACGGAGACATTCCTAAGACGGCTTTTGTCACTCGTTATGGCCAGTACGAGTACACCGTCATGTCTTTCGGTCTAACCAATGCTCCAGCCACTTTCTCCCGCTTGATGAACTCCATCTTCATGGAGTATTTGGATAAGTTCGTCGTGGTTTACCTCGATGATATTCTTATTTACTCGAAGAACGAGGAAGAGCATGCCGAACATCTTAGACTTGTTCTAGAAAAACTCAGAGAGCACCGCCTTTATGCCAAGTTCTCAAAGTGCGAATTTTGGTTGCCAGAAGTGACCTATCTCGGCCACGTAATCTCAGGGAAGGGCATTGCTGTCAATCCTGAGAGAGTTCAGGCCGTCCTTGATTGGACTCCGCCTGAAACAGTTAAACAAGTTAGGAGTTTCCTTGGTCTAGCCAGCTATTGTCGCCGCTTTGTTGAAAACTTCTCGAAAGTGGCCAAACCTCTCACGGAACTTCTTAAGAAAGATAAAAAGTTTGAGTGGTCCCCACAGTGTGAGCACAGTTTTCAGGAACTGAAAAGACGCCTGACCTCTGCTACCGTACTTGTGCCACCGGACTTCACTAAGGACTTTGTTATCTACTGTGATGCCTCACGACAGGGACTAGGTTGCATTCTTATGCAGGATCGTCGTGTGATTGCCTATGCATCTCGACAGTTGCATCTACATGAGGAGAATTATCCTACACATGATCTAGAGCTGGCAGCTGTAGTCTATGCACTTAAGACCTGGTGGCATTACCTCCTTGGTAATCGTTGCGAGATCTACACCGATCACCAAAGTCTCAAGTATATCTTCACCCAACCAGATTTGAACCTTAGGCAAAGACGTTGGTTGGAGTTGATCTCAGATTACGACTTAGAAATTACCTACACCCCAGGCAAGGGAAATGTCATGGCTGATGCGCTAAGTCGTAAGACCTATTGCAACAATCTCATGTTGCAGCAGGGCCAACCACTTCTCCATGAGGAACTATGTAAGCTTAACCTTCACATTGCTCCTCACGGATTCCTTTCAACTTTGGTGGTGAAACCTACTCTTGTGGATCATATCATAGAAGCCCAAAAGCATGATACCGGAATTACCCGGATCAAGAGAAACATTAAAAAGGGAGTTGGTGGATGTTTCTCTATGGATGATCGAGGTGTTGTTCTCTTCCAAAACCGGCTGGTGGTTCCCAAGAAGCAACATCTTCGGCAATTGATCCTTAAAGAGGCTCATGAATCTCCTCTCACGATTCATCCCGGTAGTACTAAGATGTATCAGGACCTACGCCAAAGGTTCTGGTGGACTAGGATGAAGAGAGAAATTGCTGAGTTCATTGCTAAATGTGACGTTTCTCGTCGCGTTAAGGCAGAACATCAAAGACCTGCTAGCACCCTTCAGCCTCTAGCTATTCCTGAGTGGAAATGGGATAAAGTTGGTATGGACTTCATCACCGGCTTTCCCAGGACCAAGAGAGGGAATAATGCTATCTTCGTAGTCATTGATCGTCTCTCCAAAGTGGCTCACTTCCTACCTGTTCGAGAGAGTATCACTGCAAGCCAACTTGCTGACTTGTATATTTCTCGAATAGTGTCACTTCATGGTGTTCCACTAGAGATCAATTCAGACCGTGGTAGTCTTTTCACTTCTCATTTCTGGGAGAGTTTCCAGACTGCCATGGGCACCCATCTTTCCTTTAGTACCGCTTTCCACCCTCAGTCAAGTGGTCAAGTGGAACGGGTTAACCAAATTCTCGAAGACATGCTTAGAGCTTGCGTTATCTCTTTCGGTATGGATTGGGAGAAATGTCTTCCTTTCGCCGAGTTTGCTTATAACAATAGCTATCAATCTAGTCTCAAGCAAGCTCCTTTTGAGATACTCTATGGACGAAGATGTCGAACACCTTTGAACTGGTCAGAAACCGGCGAAAGACAATTCTTTGGACCGGATATGATCCAGGAAGCAGAAGAGCAAGTTTGTATCATTCGTGAGAATTTGAAAACAGCCCAGTCTCGTCAAAAGAGCCAGTATGATCGTCATCATAAGGAAGTGGCTTACGAGGTTGGTGACAAAGCTTATCTTCGGGTTACTCCTTTGAAGGGTACCCATCGTTTCGGTATCAAGGGCAAGTTGGCTCCTCGTTACATTGGTCCTTTTCGCATTCTTGCTAAACGAGGAGAGGTTGCCTACCAATTGGAACTACCCCCACATCTTTCTCGAGTTCATGATGTATTCCACGTCTCTCAACTCAGGCGTTGCTTCTCGGATCCCATCCGCGGAGTGGACCACGAAACGCTTGATCTCCAAGATAACCTCACATATCGATTGTATCCTGTTCGCATTCTGGATCAAGCAGAGCGTGTCACTCGACGTCATAACATCAAGTTTCTCAAGGTTCAGTGGTCTCATCATTCCGAGAGAGAAGCTACTTGGGAGCGAGAAGATCGTCTCCGACTGGAGTACCCCACCTTCTTTCCGCCTACTCCTGAATCTCGGGACGAGATTCTTTCGAGTGGAGGCGAGTTGTCACAACCCTAGTTCTGGTATGCTCTAGGTTAGTTTGTGGTTTGCATCATGTTTAAATTTCAAATGAAATTGAAATGAGGACTTGTGAAACCCTCAGAAACCCTTTTAAAATGACCCAAATAAAAGTTGCTCCAAAAAGGTCCAAGAAAATGTTCATGTGGCCCTCTAAAAATATTGGTCAGAGATAAAAATCAAACCAATATTATTAGAAGCCCATAAGCATTTGTTTTGGGCATTTGGAATTAATGCAATAGCTATTTTGCTTGGATATATATATATATATTATATATTTTATATATGTCCAAAATTCTGGTTCTTTATTTTTTGGGGTTTGGGTTAATTCCTAGGTCCCTGCAAAATAAAATGTCAGAAGAAAATAAATGATTTAGTTCAGAAATTAAATCAAAACAAATGTCAGAAGAAAATAGAAAAGAAAAATAAAAAGGAAAGACTTACCTGTGCTGGCCCAGCACAGCACGGCCTGGCCGGCCCAGCTGGCCAGCCCATCCCGCTCCTCCCTGTCGTCTTCCTCCTTGACAGAAGGACGAGCGCGTGCTCGGCGCCCGCGGCCACGCGCCACGGCCACCTCCTGCTTCCGCCGCTGCCGACGCGCCTAGCAGCCTCTGGACGACGCCACGCACCCCCTGGACCCTCTCACTCCCCCTCGGTCCCTTCTCCCCTCTCCTGGGGCTCTTCCTCGCGAACGCCCGAACGCCACCGTCGCCGCCGCTCGCCGTAGCCGTGGCCACCATCCCCCTCTCGCCTCGCCGGAGTGCCCAGAAGCTCCGCCCCGTTCCTCTCCTTCCCCTCGCCGAGCTGCCCGACGTCAGAAGCCCCTGGAGCGCCGTCGTCGACCTCGTCTTCAACCTGCGGCGGTGAAGATCGCCGGCGACCGTGCGCCCGCTCCGACGCGTCCCCGAGCTCGCTGACAACGCCTTCGAGATCGCCGTGAGCTCCTCTACCTTTCCCCCCTTCCCTCGTGCTCGCGCCTGTCCTCTAGCTCCGATTCCTCCCGCGGCCGAGAGCTTCTCGCCGCCGGCCATGGTGTAGCCGTGGCCACAGCCGCACGAGCTCACAACGGAGCATGTCATCGTGCTCAGGAAACCCCCAGGAACCCAACGCACTCACTCCCTCGCCTTCTCATGCACCGTAGCACCTAAACCGACGAGGCCCGAACTCCGGCCGCCGCTGGGCTCGACGCCGGCGACGATTCCGGCTGCTCCAGCTGCTGCCGCCTAGCGCGTTGGATGCGCAAGAGTCTGCGCATCCTGTAGGTGCCCTCCGCCGCTCGAATGGTCGACGGAGGCGAGTTTCCGACGCCCTCCGCCGCATTCGGCCTCGCCGGCGGCTAACCGCCGGTGGGTTTTGACCCAAACCCACCGGGTTTGACTTCCCCTGAGTCTATGACATGTGGGGCCACCTTGACTAATTTTTAGTTTAGGGTTTAATTAAGTTTTAATTACTGACATTAATCTAATTAGACACTGACATGTGGGCCCCTTGTCTGTTTAGTTTAGTTTTAAACTTTAGTTAATTAACTGAGTCACTGACCAGTGGGACCCCACTGTCAGGTTTGACTCTGGACAGCCCCTTTGACCTGCTGACGTCATGCTTGTGTCATGCTGACGCAGTATTCCAATTCTGGCATTTAAATAAATCTTAAATGATTTATTTATTTCAGAAATTGGCCTAAACTTCAAAAATTCACAGAAATTCAACCGTAGCTCATAATGAAATAATTTATATATGAAAAATTATCAGAAAAATTCAATCTATCCATCTGTACCATTTTCATGCATGACAAATGAAGTTATACCTACTGATTGTATGAAAACACATAAATGACATTTAAAATGCTTTTTCTGAGAGTTGCATTTGAACCCTTGGTTCAAATGGAATTCAACCAAACAAAATGCTAGCAGCACTAGCTCAAACAACATCATAACTTCATGCCATATTCATGCATCATATTGTTGCATATGCTTGTGTTTGATTGTCGGCACCGTTCTTCTCGATAGGTCCAGCTCCGGAGACCGATCCAGAGTACCTGTCAGAGGAGCAGTGCTCTGCACGTTGTTTTACCAGGCAAGCAAACCCCTTTGTTCATTCCGATACAATCCTACTCTCTCGCTCCTGCTCCCTGTTATTGCATTAGGACAACAACGATTTCAACTGCTACTTTATGATGCGGTAGTTGAACCCATTCCTCTGCATGACCTGTCTTTCCACAGTAAATAGTTGAAACCCACTAGCATGTGTAGGAGTTGATTGAAGCCATGTTGTGATCTTACCGTGCCTTGCTTGCTATTGCTTAGAGTGTGTCAGGTGTGATTCATTGGGAATGAATTGGAGTGAAATGATATGTTCTGATGCTGAGGGTTAAGTGTGTGAACACGATTTGGTAAAGGTAGTGGTGAGAGGCCATGTAGGAGTACATGGTGGGTTGTCTCACTGGAACCGTCCCTAAGAACTGAGTTCCGAGTATGTTGTCCAATGACTAGTTACTACCACACATTGGGTTCCGGTAACTCGACCCCTCTCGTCTTATTAATCAACACGATCTCTGTCCAGGAGTTGCGACTAGTTTCTGGTGTTTGTAGGTAGTATTATTTCTCTACCAGGTGGCACCCGGCAGGGTGGGCTTGGGACAGACTAGGCACACGTGGCCCGGTGTACCGAGTGGCACCCGGATGGTGGGCTTGGGAATCCTGTACACATCGTTTGGGTCCGTGATGGAAACCTCGGCTGGACTCCCTTGCGGATGGAACCCGAATAGGCGATAAACCTGGACGAGAGACTTGTGTGGTTAGTCAGGTCGTGGCCGACACCCTCGCCAGGCTTCTGCTTGAAGGTTGCCGAGATACACGACGTGTACCTGGCGGTAAGTGGCGAGAGCGTGTGTGAAGAAGTACACCCCTGCAGGGTTATCACAATCTATTCGAATAGCTGGGTCCGCGGATATGGACTTCTTGGATGCTTACGTGGTACATAGACAACTTGAAGTGGATACTCTAAAATGCTCAAGACAAGTGTGAGTGCTATGGATGGCCTTCTCGTAGGGAGACGGGAATGAATCCATAGTGGTGTATTGTGTGGTGCATAGTGGACTCGTGTGCGCCACCTCAAAGAGTTGCCAACAATCGTAGAATAGGATAGCCACTGAGTCAAAGCTGGCTTGCTGCAAGTAAACCCCACTTGCCTTCTTGATACAAGTGCATGTATGATAGGATCTGATGTAAGTCTTGCTGAGTACCTTTGTACTCATGTTTGCTTAATTTATGTTTTGCAGATAGGATTGATGTCTCCCTAGTAGTTCCGCTTGGACTTCGACAAGTAGCTTGATACCTCATCTACGATCTTGGCCGAGTGTTTTAGATAGTCAGGCTCTTCAGCCTTTTCATTTGTAGATGTCTGTACTCAGACATGTAGTGCTTCCGCTTGTTGCTTGTATGCTCTGAATGTTGGGTCATGAGACCCATGTTTGTAATACTTGGCTCCTCGGAGCCTAATGAATAAATACTTTGTTTATTAGAGTCTTGTTGTGATGCCATGTTGTATTTGCACATATTGAGCATATTGTGTGTATGTTATTGAAATGCTTGGTATGTGTGGGATCCGACACCTAGTTGTTTACCCTTGGTAGCCTATCTTACAGGGAAATGTCTCCTAGTGTTTCCACTGAGCCTTGGTAGCTTGCTACTGCTCCGGAACACTTAGGCTGACCGGCATGTGTCCTTCTTCGTTCCTGTGTCTGTCCCTTAGGGGAAATGTCACGCGTTGTTCCTGTAAGTCCTTGTAGCTTGCTACGACTTGGGTTCATACGTTGATGACCGACACGTTCGTTGCTGGGTCACGGATGCCTGTCACTGTAATTTAGTGCCACTTTTGGTTTATAACTGGTCATGTCGGCCCGGGTTCTCTGTCATATGGATGCTAGCGACACTATCATATACGTGAGCCAAAATGCGCAAACGGTCCCGGGCAAGGTAAGGTGGCACCCGTGGGGATACCGTGCGTGAGGCCGCAAAGTGATATGGTGTGTTACATGCTAGACCGGTGTGACTTAGGATCGGGGTCCCGACAGTACAGCCGGAGAAGGGCTTGGCGATCTTAAGAGACATTCACCAAGGCGAATGCGGCCACCACGCGGCCTCCAAATCCCTTGTCGCCAAAGCTTTCTGCCATAGATTCTTCGGGCCGACTGCTTTGGATGATGCCAAGGATTTGGTCAAGAAATGCAACGGGTGTCAGCGCTTCACCTCCAAGCAAGACCTGCCGGCTTGTGCACTCAAGACCATCCCCTCACTTGGCCGTTTTCCATTTGGGGGATGGACATGGTGGGCGCATTCAAGACAGCACGCGGCTGCATGACCCATCTGCTTGTCGTCGTGGACAAATTCACCAAATGGATCGAAGCCACGCCAATCAAGAAGCTCGACGGTCCTACTGCTGTGACCTTCATCGCCAACATCACCGTCCGGTACGGTGTACCACACAACATCATCACTAACAACGGCAAAAACTTTGCCAAAGGTGCCTTGGCCTGTTTCTTCGCGACGCAGGGCATCTGACTAGACATAGCGTCCGTTGCCCATCCATAGTCAAACGGCCAGGTCGAGCAAGCAAACGACCCCATCCTGTCCGACATCAAGCCCCGACTGGTCGAGCCGCTAGAGTGTTCGGCCTGCTGCTGGATCGAAGAGCTGCCAGCCGTCCTCTGGAGCCTCAGGACCACACCAAACAAAGCAACCTGCTTCACTCCCTTCTTCCTCGTGTACGAGGCCGAGGCCATCATCCCGACCGACATCGAGTTTGACTCACCTCGCGTCACCATGTACAGGGAGGCGGAAGCGAAGGAACCGCGAGAAGACGGCACTGACCTGTTGGAAGAAGCCCGGTTGCTGGCACTCAGCCGGTTCGGAATCTACCAGCAGGGCTTGCACCGCTACCACTGCTGGAAGGTCAAGCCACGCTCCTTCCGTGAAGAGAACAGTCGGCCAACACAAGCTCTCGACCGCTTGGGAGGGACCGTTCATCATCAGCAAGGCCCTGGGAAACTACTCCTACTACCTCATCGACGCACAAAATCCCAGGGCACGCAAGAGGGATGATTCCGGCAAGGAGCCTGGACACCCATGGAACGCAAATCTTCTCCATTGGTTTTATAGTTAAATGTAGTATATATCGTGCTTGGTTCTGAGAGCCCAGACACCATAGACAATGTCAAGACCAAGATTCAGAGGGGCACCAGCACAGTGGCTTGCAGACTCTTGTAAGGCCAAGGGACCAGAAGGCGAAGACCCCCGGCAAGAGCCTTGCCGGGGATGACCACATGACTGTGGCAAGACCCTTTTGCCGGGGTCGTCCACGGGGCCACAGCCATGCCCGCGCCTACCAAGGTTTCGCCACCCTGCGGCTAGTCCTACGCGACGACCGACTTGCCAACTGGACAAGCACATATGTGACAGCATGTGGCTCCTACGCCAACTACAAGCACCTGCGTGGTGGCATGCAGGTCTTCGTGAAGACCCTGCCACCACAACAGCTAGCAGCCAGCGTGGCACCGTGCCTCATCAGCCTCGACGCATGTTGGAGCGAGGCGAGGCGGCAATGGGCGGGACAAGCTTTCTTGTCATCCCCAATAAAGCTAGGGGACACATAGGCGATGTATTAAATGCATTTGTCCTAAGATGTCCGGGGATAACCTTGCACACTTTAGTAACTTTACACCTCCTGTGTGTCGATGTGGCAACCCCTTGGACATATAAAAGCAGGCCCAAGGCATATAGAGAGAGGGGTCGGACTTTTTGAACAGCCACGCATGGAGGCCAGTTCAAGAGCTCAAGAATACTGGATATACACAGACAAGCAGGCCTAGGGTTTTACGCATCATCTTGCGGCCCGAACTTGGGTCAAAATTCCCACGCGTTGATCGCCTAGACCCGCTCTTTGCACAACTCTACACCCCGCAACCGCAGCAAAAGGGATCCCCAGGATCCCATAGGTGTCGTTTCCCCGACATCTTTGCAGCGCCAGGTAGGGGGGCTAGGTTGTGAAAATCTAGTCTGGAGTGAACGCGCCACCGTCCCCATTGCGGTGGCCTCAAGGAAGAAGGCGATGGGAGAGGTTGGCATCATCCCCATTGTTTTGGTTCTGTCGGCCAGGCGGGCGGCATCGTCTGTAGCCGCAGTCACCATCTACATGGCAATGAAGAAAAGCTAAGTCTCGCGGAAACTTAAGCATTTCCCCTTTTTTCTTTATATATAAAGGGTTGTTTTCCTCGAAATATCCCGCTCCTTGTATGGAGAACCTGCACGCAAAGGAGCCCTGACGCTATTGGCAACGCCCTTGTCCAATTTCAAGTTCGCTCAACTGTTCAAGCGACTGCGCCAAGAACGGCAAGGTGGCTTGCCCGACAGCAAACGCCCCCAGCAGGCCGCTAAGGATCCGTCCTCAAAGCGCCACGGCACGGGTTTACGCATTGGCGATCCTATCCATATAAGTGTAGGGTGCATTCATACAAGGGAAGATCGAACAGGGAGACAACATACACTGCTTCAAAGTACAGCAGGGTTATATTACATCATTGGTCGTTGTGGTTCTAACTTAAGATAAATCTGCCTCGGGCATGAACTTGCAGCGGCACTAAGAAGCTGGGTGGCTAGTCTCGACGCTGGTCCTCTACCCTCTTGACTCCGTCGACGCGGCTGATGATGGGCCTGATACGCTCCTCCAGCGCCGCGAGGTCGACATCCTCTGGCAAGCTATCAAGCGCGTTGGCGAAGTCGATGTCGGGGTTCTAGAATGCCACCTTGGTAAGCACCTTGGTCAGGGCGCCGGTAGAGCTTCCAAGCCACGCCGGCCAGACAAGTTGCTCGGTTTGAGCGGAGCTGCTCCAGGGCCTCGAGGACGCGCCCGAAGAACAAGGTCAGCCTGGCACTAGGGGTCACGCTCGCCTCCTGGTACCCCAGCATACCCATGGCGGCTAGCTGGCTGCTCAGCCTCTCCGCAATGTTGACGAGCCGTCAGTCTAGAGCTGTACCTTACACGCAAAGTAATTGTGGGCGGCGGCGTCATCCTGCCGTTGCTGCTTCTCGTTCTCAAGGGCCTTGGTCAGGGTCTCCTCACTGGCCCTTAACACCGAGGCATTCAGCTTCTGCTTCAAGCCATTGATGGAGACGTTGGCGTCGAATAGCAGCTTGGTTTGGTCGGAGACGATGACATGCAGATCCGCTAGCGCGCGATTGCTCGTGTCCCTCTCCTCTGCCCGCTTCAAGACCTCCTCCATCAGCCCCTCCCGCGCCCGCTCTAGCTCTTCCACCTTGCCGGCCTAGACCTGGGCCAGAGCGCCAAGAGCATCCTTGTGCTTCTGCTCCAGCGCCAGAGTCTGCTGCGCGACAAGCTTCTCGATCTCCTCGTCCTTGTCGCGGAGCGCGGCGGCAAACGCCCGCTCACGAGCCTCGAGGTTCTCCTCTTGGGCATTCAGAGGAGCTTTCTGCTGCGTCCGGGCGGCCTCGTCCCTGGCAGCCTGCTCCTTTGCCAACTCTTGGGCCTTCTCGATGTCGGCCAGCTGCAGGGCGAGCTCGTGCTTGCGCTGGTCCAGCTGGACCTGCATGGTGCCCAGCTCGTCCCAAGCCTCGTTGAACCAGAATTGCATCTGGGCGATACGGTCCTCGAAGTCTGCTTCTGCTTTGTCCATGGCCGCCATCCTGGAGTTCACCTTGTCTTGGCGGGTGTGGTAGAGCGCCGGAAGCTTTTGGAAACTGGCCCTCTTGGCCCGAAGGAGCTGCTCCTCTTGACAACCGCCGCTGCTGGCGCTCGGCTCGTCAACCACCTGAAGCCCCGTGGTGGCAAGGACCTCATTGTCAAAGATCTCCCCCTCGGCCGGCGTGGTGGTGCTCACCTTCGCTGGGAGGAGGATGAACAGGTCGTCGCCCACCTTCAAATATTTGCCCGGGGCGGGAGCTGCGGAGGAGGAGCGTTGGTCGTTGGCCACCTCCTCCTCGGCGGGCCCCTTGGCGGCCTCCACGGCGGCGGCCTTGCCGGGCTCCCCGGCAGGACCTTTGGCGGCCTCCTCGGCGGTGGCCTCGCCGCAGTACCCCGCAGGACCCTTGGCGGCCTCCTCGACGGCAGCCTTGCTAGTCTCCCCGCCAGGCCCCTCTGGCAACTCCTCGGTGGCGAACACGGCTGCTTCTCCGGCCGCGATCTCGGTGGCCTCGGCTTCAGCATCCTTGGCCACCTCCTCGATAACGGCGACAATGTCCATTCGGTCCGCCATGGGGGAGCCTGGAAACAAGAAGAGAAGATGAGCGGGGCCAAGACCTGTTGGGGAACGTTGCATGGAAAACAAAATTTTTTCTCTACGTTCACCAAGATCAATCTAGTAGATGCAACTACGAGGGGAGAGTAGGATCCACATACCCTTGTAGATCGCTAAGCGGAAGCGTTAAGAACGCAGTTGATGGAGTCGTACTCGCCGCGATTCAGATCGCTGAAGATCCAAGCACCGAAGCAACGGTGCCTCCGCGTTCTTCACACGTACGGCTCGGGGACGTCTCCTCCTTCTTGATCCAGCAAGGGGTGGAGGAGAGGTTGATGGAGAACCGGCAGCACGACGGCGTGGTGGTGATGGTGGAGAAGAACTCCAGCAGGGCTTCGCCTAAGCACCGCGGGAGAGGAAGATGTTATGGGAGAGGGAGGGCAGCACCGAGGCACGAACTTGTGTTGGCTGCCCTCCCTTTGCCTCACTATATATAGGGGGGAGGAGAGGGGAGGGGCGCCCTAGGGTTTCCCCTAGGGGCGGCGGCCAGGGCAAGGGGGAAGGGGGCGGCGCCCCCTGGGATTAGGGTTTCCCCCCCAGGTGCCTTGCCCCCCAAGGCTAAGGGGGTGCGGCCACCCTAGGGGGGTCCACCTCCCTTGGCGCACAAGGAGAGGGCCCAGGGGGGGGCGCACAGCCCTATGAGGGCTGTTGTGTCCCCCCTTGTGGCCCATTAGGCCCAGAAACACTTCCGGGACCCCCGAAACCCTTTCCGGTACTCCGCCGATTTCCCGATGCTCCCCGGAACACTTCCGGACTCCGAAACCTTTCATCCTATATATCAATCTTCGTCTCCGGACCATTCCGGAGACCCTCGTCATGTCCGGGATCTCATCCGGGACTCCGAACAACCTTCGGTAACCATGCACTATTCTCACTAACAACCCTAGCGTCACCGAACCTTAAGTGTGTAGACCCTGCGGGTTCGGAAACCATGTAGACATGACCTAGACACTCCCAGGTCAATAACCAATAGCGGGATCTGGATACCCATATTGGTTCCCACATGTTTCTCGATGATCTCATCGGATGAACCACGATGTCAAGGATTCAGGCAATCCCGTATACAGTTCCCTTTGTCTCGTCGGTATGTTACTTGCCCGAGATTCGATCGTCGGTATCTCTATACCTAGTTCAATCTCGTTACCGGCAAGTCTCTTTACTCGTTACCGTAATACATAATCCCGTGACCAACTGCTTAGTCACTTTGAGCTCATTGAGATGACGTATTACCGAGTGGGCCCGGAGATACCTCTCCGTCACACGGAGTGACAAATCCCAGTCTCGATCCATGTCAACTCAACAGACACCCTCGGAGATACCTGTAGAGTACCTTTATAGTCACCCAGTTACGTTGCGACGTTGGGCACACACAAAGCACTCCTACGGTGTCAGTGAGTTACATGATCTCATGGTCATAGGAACTTATACTTGACATGCAGAAAACTATAGCGATAACTGACACGATCAAAAGCTATGTTTAACGTTTGGGTCTCGTCCATCACATCATTCTCCTAATGATGTGATCCCGTTATCAAATGACAACTCATGTCTATGACCTGGAAACCGCGGTCATCTTTGATCAACGAGCTAGTCCTGTAGAGGCTCACTAGGGACACAAAGTCTGTCTATTTATCCACACATGTATTTGAGTTTCCAATCAATACAATTATAGCATGGATAATAAACGATTATCATGAACAAGGAAATATAATAATAACTCTTTTATTATTGCCTCTAGGGCATATTTCCAACAGTCTCCCACTTGCACTAGAGTCAATAATCTAGCATTACAAGGTAATGAATCTAACACCCATAGAGTCTTGGTGTTGATCGTGCTTAGCCCGTGGAAGAGGCTTAGTCAACGGATCTGCAACATTCAAATCCGTGTGTACTTTGCAAATGTTTATGTCTTCCTCCTTGACCGAATCGCGGATGGAATTGAAGCGTCGCTTTATGTGTCTGGTCCTCTTGTGAAACCTTGGTTCCTTGGCTAGAGCAATGGCACCAGTGTTATCACAGAACAGAGTCATTGGGTTCAGTGCACTAGGCACAACTCCAAGATCTGTCATGAACTCCTTCATCCAGACACCTTCCTTTGCCGCCTCCGAGGCAGCTATATACTCCGCTTCACATGTAGAATCAGCTACCACGCTCTGCTTGGAACTGCACCAGCTTACCGCTCCCCCGTTGAGAATATATACGTATCCGGTTTGAGACTTAGAGTCATCCGGATCAGTGTCAAAGCTTGCATCGACGTAACCCTTTACGACGAGCTCTTGATCACCTCCATAAACGAGAAACATATCCTTAGTCCTTTTCAGGTACTTTAGGATATTCTTGACCGCTGTCCAGTGATCCATACCAGGATTACTTTGAAACCTTCCGGCCATACTTATGGCAAGGCTGACATCTGGTCTCGTGCACAGCATTGCATACATGATAGAGCCTATGGCCGAAGCATAGGGGACGACACTCATCTTTTCTCTATCTTCCGCAGTCACTGGGCACTGAGTCTTACTCAACTTTGTACCTTGCAATACCGGCAAGAACCCCTTCTTGGATTGATCCATTTTGAACTTCTTCAAAACTTTATCAAGGTATGTGCTTTGTGAAAGTCCTATCAAGCGTCTTGATCTATCTCTATAGATCTTGATGCCCAATATGAAAGCAGCTTCACCGAGATCCTTCATTGAAAAACTCTTGTTCAAATACCCCTTCACGCTATCCAAAAATTCTATATTGTTTCCAATCAGCAATATGTCATCCACATATAATATTAGAAACGCTATAGAGCTCCCACTCACTTTCTTGTAAATACAAGCTTCATTGTAAACTTGTATAAACCCAAACGCTTTGATCACCTCATCAAAGCGAAGATTCCAACTCCGAGATGGTTGCACCAGCCCATAAATGGAACGCTGAAGCCTGCATACTTTGTCAGCATTCTCTGGATCGACAAAACCTTCTGGTTGCATCATATACAACTCTTCCTTAAGAAAACCGTTAAGGAACGCTGTTTTGACATCCATCTGCCAAATTTCATAATCGAAATATGCAGCTATTGCTAACATGATTCAGACGGATTTAAGCATCGCTACGGGTGAGAAAGTCTCATCGTAGTCAATCCCTTGAACTTGTGAAAAACCCTTTGCCACAAGTCGAGCTTTATACACGGTGACATTACCGTCAGCGTCCGTCTTCCTCTTAAAAATCCATTTATTCTGAATGGCCTTCCGCCCTTCAGGTAATACTTCCAAAGTCCATACTTTGTTTTCATACATGGATCCCATCTCGGATTTCATGGCCTCTAACCATTTGTCGGAATCCGGGCCCACCATCGCTTCTCCATAGCTCGTAGGTTCACCGTTGTCTAACAACATGACCTCCAAGACAGGGTTACCATACCACTCAGGTGCAGTGCGTACCCTTGTCGACCTACGAGGTTCGATAGTAACTTGATCAGAAGCTCCTTGATCATCATCATTGGCTTCCTCTTCAACCTCTGCAGGCTCCACAAAAACATCTTTCTGCGCTGCGCTACTCTCTGGTTGAAGCAGAGGTTCAATAACCTCATCAAGTTCTACCTTCCTCCCACTCAATTCTTTCGAGAGAAACTCTTTCTCGAGAAAGGACCCGTTCTTAGCGACAAACACTTTGCCCTCGGATCTGAGATAGAAGGTGTACCCAACAGTTTCTTTTGGGTATCCTATGAAGACACATTTGTCCGCTTTGGGTTCGAGCTTTTCTGGCTGAAGCCTTTTGACATAAGCATCGCAACCCCAAACTTTGAGAAAAGACAACTTCGGTTTCTTACTAAACCATAGTTCATACGGTGTTGTCTCAACGGACTTAGATGGAGCCCTATTTAAAGTGAATGCAGCTGTCTCTAACGCATATCCCCAAAACGATAGTGGCAAATCGGCAAGAGACATCATAGAACGCAGCATATCTAATAGGGTTCGATTACGACGTTCGGACACACCATTACGCTGTGGTGTTCCAGGTGGCGTCAACTGTGAAACAATTCCACATTTTCTTAAGTGATCACCAAACTCATAACTCAGATATTCTCCCCCTCGATCAGATCGTAGGAACTTGATCTTCTTGTTACGATGATTTTCAACTTCACTCTGAAATTGCTTGAACTTTTCAAAAGTTTCAGACTTATGCTTCATCAAGTAAATATACCCATATCTACTTAAGTCGTCAGTGAAGGTGAGAAAATAACGATATCCACCGCGCGCCGTTACACTCATCGGACCGCACACATCAGTATGTATGATTTCCAATAAGTCACTTGCCCGTTCCATTGTCCCTGAAAACGGGGTCCTTGTCATCTTGCCCATGAGGCACGGCTCGCACGTGTCAAGTGATTCAAAATCAAGAGACTCCAGAAGTCCATCAGTATGGAGCTTCCTCATGCGTTTCACGCCGATATGACCGAGACGGCAGTGCCACAAGAAAGTGGTATTATCATTATCTACTCTACATCTTTTGGCATCAATGTTATGAACATGTGTATCATCACTATCGAGATTCAATAAGAATAAACCCCTAACTTCGGGTGCATGACCATAAAAGATATTACTCATATAAATAGAACAACCATTATTCTCTGACTTAAATGAGTAACCGTCTCGCAATAAACAAGATCCAGATATAATGTTCATGCTTAACGCAGGCACTAAATAACAATTATTCAGGTTCATAACTAATCCCGATGGTAATCGAAGAGCGAGCGTGCCGACGGCGATCACATCAACCTTGGAACCGTTTCCCACGCGCATCGTCACTTCGTCCTTCGCCAGCCTCCGTTTATTCCGCAGTTCCTGTTTAGAGTTGCAAATGTGAGCAACCGAACCGGTATCAAATACCCAGGCACTACAACGAGAGTTGGTAAGGTACACATCAATAACATGTATATCATATATACCTTTGTTGTTGTTGTTGGCCCCCTTCTTGTCCGCCAGATACTTGGGGCAGTTCCGCTTCCAGTGGCCATTCCCCTTGCAATAGAAACACTCAGTCTCTGGCTTGGGCCCAGCCTTGGGTTTCTTCACTGGATTAGCAACTGCTTTGCCACCCTTCTTAGAGTTACCCTTCTTGCCCTTGCCATTCTTCTTGAAACTGGTGGTTTTATTGACCATCAACACTTGATACTCCTTCTGGATGTCTGCCTCAGCGACTTTCAGCATCGAAAACAGCTCGGCGATGGTCTTGTTCATCCCTTGCATGTTATACTGCTGCACGAAGCTCTTGTAGCTTGGAGGGAGTGACTGGAGAATTCTGTCAATGATAGCCTCATCCGGGAACACAAGTCCCAGATCAGCTATGCGGGTATAGTACCCAGACATCTTCAGTAAGTGCTCACTGACAGACGAATTCTCCTCCATCTTGCAAGCGAAGAATTTATCGGTGGTCTCATACCTCTCGATCTTAGCATTCTTGTCAAAGATGAACTTCAACTCCTGGTACATCTCATATGCACCATGACGTTCAAAACGCCTTTGAAGTCCTCCTTCCAAGCCGTACAACATGGCACACTGCACTATCGAATAGTCATCCGAACGTGTCTGCCAGACGTTCAAAACGTCTGCAGGGGCTGTAGGAGCGGGGGGGTCACCTAGCGGTGCATTCAGGACATAAACCTTTTGGGCAGCTGTGAGGATGATCCTCAGATTGCGGAGCTAGTCCACAAAGTTGCTCCCGTCATCTTTCAGTTTAGCTTTCTCTAGGAACGCATTAAAATTCAGGGGAGCTACTGCGCGAGCCATCTACAACCAAAAATTTGCAAAGACATTTTAGACTATTGTTCATGATAAGTGAGTTATTACCTAATCAAATTAATTATAACTCCCACTCAAATTGACATCCCTCTGGTCATTCGAGCGTGACATGATCCAAATTCACCAACCCAAGTCCGATCATCACGTGAGATGAGGTGGTGTCAATGGTGAACATCAACATGTTGATCATATCTACTATATGACTCATGCTCGACCTTTCGGTCCTCCGTGTTCCGAGGCCATGTCTGTACATGCTAGGCTCGTCAAGTCTAACCCGAGTGTTCTGCATGTGCAAAACTGGCTTGCACCCGTTGTATGCGAACGTAGAGTCTATCACACCCGATCATCACGTGGTGCTTCGAATCGACGAACCTTCGCAACGGCGCACACTCGGGGGGAACACAATTTTATCTTGAAATTTTAGTGAAGGATCACCTTATAATGCTACCGTCGTCCTAAGCAAAATAAGATGCATAAAAGGATTAACATCACATGCAAATCATAAGTGACATGATATGGCCATCAACTCGTGCTTTTGATCTCCATCTCCAAAGCACCGGCATGATCTCCATCGTCACCGGCGCCACACCATGATCTCCATCATCGTGTCGCCATCGGGGTTGTCGGCGCCCACCATGCTCTTACTACTATTGCTACCGTTTAGCGATAAAGTAAAGCATTACAAAGCGCTTAATGATTGACACGCAGGTCATACAAAAATTAAAGACAACCCTATGGCTCCTGCCGGTTGCCGTATGCATCGACATGCAAGTCGATATTAACTATTACAACATGATCATCTCATACATCAAATATAACTCATCATGTCATTGGCCATATCATATCACATGCATACCCTGCAAAAACAAGTTAGACGTCCTCTAATTTGTTGTTGCATGTTTTACGTGGCTG
Organism: Secale cereale; assembly: GCA_902687465.1. Taxonomy (NCBI): domain Eukaryota; kingdom Viridiplantae; phylum Streptophyta; class Magnoliopsida; order Poales; family Poaceae; genus Secale; species Secale cereale. Next base: position 349,655,622 of record LR738714.1, read on the forward strand.
CTATGGGTATCTAGCAAGAACGCTTCTTACCTACGCAAAACCACAACGGTGATATTCAAGTTGCTATTTAACCTTCTACAAGGACCGCCTTGTTCTATTCCGATTCAACTAAGATAGGAGAGACAGACACCCGCCAGCCATCTTATGCAACAAAAGTCACATGTCTGTCGATGGAACCGGTCTCATGTACGTGGACATGTAAAGTTGGTCCGGGCCGCTTCATCCTATAATACCGCTGAATCAAGAAAGACTAAGGAGGGCAGCAATTTAAACATCAACGCCACAAACCCTTTTGTGTTCTACTCGAGAAAGCATCTACGCAAGATCCTAGCTCATGATGCCACTGTTGGGGAACGTTGCATGGAAAACAAAAAATTTTCTCTACGTTCACCAAGATCAATCTAGTAGATGCAACTACGAGGGGAGAGTAGGATCCACATACCATTGTAGATCGCTAAGCGGAAGCGTTAAGAACGCGGTTGATGGAGTCGTACTCGCCGCGATTCAGATCGCTGAAGATCCAAGCACCGAAGCAACGGTGCCTCCGCGTTCTTCACACGTACGGCTCGGGGACGTCTCCTCCTTCTTGATCCAGCAAGGGGTGGAGGAGAGGTTGATGGAGAACCGGCAGCACGACGGCGTGGTGGTGATGGTGGAGAAGAACTCCAGCAGGGCTTCGCCTAAGCACCGCGGGAGAGGAAGATGTTATGGGAGAGGGAGGGCAGCACCGAGGCACGAACTTGTGTTGGCTGCCCTCCCTTTGCCTCACTATATATAGGGGGGAGGAGAGGGGAGGGGCGCCCTAGGGTTTCCCCTAGGGGCGGCGGCCAGGGCAAGGGGGAAGGGGGCGGCGCCCCCTGGGATTAGGGTTTCCCCCCCAGGTGCCTTGCCCCCCAAGGCTAAGGGGGTGCGGCCACCCTAGGGGGGTCCACCTCCCTTGGCGCACAAGGAGAGGGCCCAGGGGGGGGCGCACAGCCCTATGAGGGCTGTTGTGTCCCCCCTTGTGGCCCATTAGGCCCAGAAACACTTCCGGGACCCCCGAAACCCTTTCCGGTACTCCGCCGATTTCCCGATGCTCCCCGGAACACTTCCGGAGTCCGAAACCTATCATCCTATATATCAATCTTCGTCTCCGGACCATTCCGGAGACCCTCGTCACGTCCGGGATCTTATCCGGGACTCCGAACAACCTTCGGTAACCATGCACTTTTCTCACTAACAACCCTAGCGTCACCGAACCTTAAGTGTGTAGACCCTGCGGGTTCGGAAACCATGTAGACATGACCGAGACACTCCCAGGTCAATAACCAATAGCGGGATCTGGATACCCATATTGGTTCCCACATGTTTCTCGATGATCTCATCGGATGAACCACGATGTCAAGGATTCAGGCAATCCCGTATACAGTTCCCTTTGTCTCGTCGGTATGTTACTTGCCCGAGATTCGATCGTCGGTATCTCTATACCTAGTTCAATCTCGTTACCGGCAAGTCTCTTTACTCGTTACCGTAATACATAATCCCGTGACCAACTACTTAGTCACTTTGAGCTCATTGAGATGACGTATTACCGAGTGGGCCCGGAGATACCTCTCCGTCACACGGAGTGACAAATCCCAGTCTCGATCCATGTCAACTCAACAGACACCCTCGGAGATACCTGTAGAATACCTTTATAGTCAACCAGTTACGTTGCGACGTTTGGCACACACAAAGCACTCCTACGGTGTCAGTGAGTTACATGATCTCATGGTCATAGGAACTTATACTTGACATGCAGAAAACTATAGCGATAACTGACACGATCAAAAGCTATGTTTAACGTTTGGGTCTCGTCCATCACATCATTCTCCTAATGATGTGATCCCGTTATCAAATGACAACTCATGTCTATGACCTGGAAACCGCGGTCATCTTTGATCAACGAGCTAGTCCTGTAGAGGCTCACTAGGGACACAAAGTCTGTCTATTTATCCACACATGTATTTGAGTTTCCAATCAATACAATTATAGCATGGATAATAAACGATTATCATGAACAAGGAAATATAATAATAACTCTTTTATTATTGCCTCTAGGGCATATTTCCAACAAGACCAAGGGTTCAGAACGGAGAAAAGAAAGAGCATCATGTGGCGGAGATGACAGGAGACTAGGGGCCGACGACTTACCCGTGCCGGACGGGGGAGAGGTGGTTCCTTCCCCGACAACATCCGTCGCCGGGGTAGAGCCACGAGCGCCCGTGCTCGCCCCCTCTCCTTCCATGTGCGTGGGCTCTCCAGTGGGCGCCCTCGCCACTGAAGCCCCTCTGAGTGGCGTAGTTGCCGGGAACGGTGTGTCCGGGGTGGCCCTCGGTGACTCCTCCGGTTGCCGCTCTCGTCCTGCAAACCCAACGAGGTCAATATCAAGAGAACACTCCCTAACGCCCGCTAGCAAGGAGTAGAGAATGGACTCACGCTGGGGGCTGGAGTGGGAGCTGCACTGAGGGCTATTCTCTGGGCTGATCACCACTAACGCTGGCGAGCGCGGAGAGCTCGCCGGGGGCTCGTCGCCCACTGAAGTTCTGCCCCTCTTCGCCGCCCTCTGGGCCAGCGTTTGCACGTCGCTGCAAAAATCAAACCAAGTTGAGGAAAAGCAGCAGGGGCGGAAGGTTAAGCGATGGTAGAGGACAAAATGCTTACTCGTCCTCCTCCTCCCCCTCCTCCTCTAGCCTTCTCTTCATCCTCAGTCTAAAGGACCCGAGATGGAAATTGATCTCTGGGGCGACGTCGAAAGGTGGAGGAGAAGGGGATGGCGTCCGGGGGCACCTGAACGAAGAAGAAGCGGCGACCACAGTCCTCGCCTGGCGTACAAACGGTGCTTCGGCTTGCTGCCACTGCGTGGGCTTGCCGGGCCGAACTGGCTCGCCGAAGCCCGCCCGCCGCAAGACGCGCTTCTTCCCAAGGGCCGGGGGGTCGTCCGCGTCGGTCTCCTATTCGGCTGACTCCTTGAATGCCTCCTCAATAGCGGGGGATCCAGCGCCAGTGCTACTGGCCTCCCTGGTGGGTTTCTCCTACTCGGCGAACTCTCTCTCCTCCGCAGCCGCGTCATCCTCGTCCTCCACGGTGCCAAAGCTACCAGCCACCTCGGCAAGGGGTGCCTCCTCCACCCTAGCAGCAATGTAAGCAAGCTCCATCGCGGTGGTGTCGCGGATAAGCCGCGGCTCCTCGCGGACATACTTCTCCGACAAGTTGTCAAAGAATGCGTGTAACACTTCCGCCTTTGGCTTGAGCTTGGTCGGATCGAGGCCGTGCGCTTTGAAGACTGGCATCATGGCAATAATGGCACTTTGGCGAGAGTTTTCGCTCAGCGGGACAACCACCACTGGCAACCCGAACATGTTGTCTGTCACACCCTGATTTTCATGCCACAACACTTAAGCTAATAATTATGCTAAATGTGGTTTGACAAAAACTTTTGAGTGTTTTTGACCTTGCTTGATTGGTTTTCTGTTTGCTGTTTGCAAGTGCTCTAAAAATAAAATAAATCCTCCGACTCTTATACTTCATCTCCTTGATCCAAAACCTTTTCCCAATTATCATGCCATGTGTATAGAATAGTATAGTATTTTCTTATAAAAATAATTTGGCCAAATAGTATTTTCTAAAATTAGTTTTCCAAAAAACCCCTGAATTGAGGTTTGTACTGCAAGTACCTTTATTTAGGGTGTGAAAAATCTTTCAAAAAGTATATTTGACTCCTATTAGGTATAGGACCCCCTTAAACCACAAAATTATAATTTTAAAAGTTATTTTTATATTTTATTTAAAGGCTTTTTCTTTAGGCCAGAAATGGTCTTTAATAGGTTAAAATTATTTAACTGTTTCAAAAATATTTGTCAAAATTCAGGGAAACTCATAGGACATATATTGTCGATATATAAGAGACTGAACACATGGTCATATTTCAAGCTTTCAAAATTCAGGGAAACCCTTTATTTAGGGTGTGAAAAATCCTTTAAAAACCCTTTCTGGATATTTCAAGCTTTTGAAATATTTACAAAGGAAATATTCTCTAAAAATTCTAGGAAAATTCTATCATGTCAAATATGACATATTTGATGATCTTGGAAAGCCTCATGCCTTGAAGATCAAGAAAACATCATCAAATACCCTCAAAACCATTTCTGTCCATTTTGAAGTTTGAGCAACTTTACATTGCCAAACTTGTCCAAATGCTCTCAAAATTGGTGCACATGCTAAAATGGTCTAATTAAGCATCTAGACCAAATGCCACAAGTATTGGAGAAGGATAACTTGATCAAAGTGCCCCAAAACCCTTTCTGACCAGATCCAAATTTGAACAACTCTTCATTGCCAACTTTTTACTTGTGGCCTCAACTTTTTTGGACATACTCACAACCGCAAATTATGACACTACACCAAGTGGTGCATCAAGGAGGGATGATTTGCATAACTAAATCTTGGAAAAGCCATTTCTGTTGATTTCTAGGGTTTACCAAAGTTACATTGGCAAGTTTCTTCAAATGAGCTCAAACATGGTGGAGCACCTTATTTCTATATGCCATTTGATCATGTTAAGTCTCATGTCTATTGGACTCCATTTGCTTGCCCAAAATACCATCAAACACGTTCTGGTAATTTTCCAAAACTGCCACTTTTACCTTTTCCCTTGTTCTCCATGAGCTTAGCTTTTTACCAGGGCCTCTTCTAGTCACCTTCTACCTCGAGTAACTCACACATGCCTCACCTCAATCATTGGAGGGGTAAAACCCCCAATTACCTCTCTGTTTCACCATGGCAGCACCTTTCTACCCTCCTACTTCTTACCCCTCCCTCCTACCTTACCTCCTAACCATCTGAGAGCATCCCAATACCACCCCACAGCCAGTAGACAAGGAGGGACATGACCAGAGCGCGTGGGCATGCAGTGGCATGCCAAATGGGCACTCTGGAGCGCGCTACAGTGTGCTCCCGCACTGTAGCTGCGTCCTGCCCGAGGCCTCTGACCACCTAGGGCCTCCCCCCTGTGTCCCCCGAGGCCGCCTCGATGTCTGTGACACGCAACCCTGTCAGCCCTATCCTCCCTTGCCCTCCTTCTCCCTCCGCGAGCTCACCCGAGCGTGTCCATGGACGCTGCCCACGGTACACCGCGACCACACCTATTTAAGCCATTTCCAACTCTCTCTCGCCTATGATCGAACCTCCTATATCCCACAAACCTCCCAGACAGACCCCCCTCCCTCTCAAGCCTCCAGGCGTCTCCCATGGCCAGAGTGCCGCCGTCGGCCTCCGCTTCGATTCGGGCAAGGGCGGACTTCCCGCTCCTCCTCTCCCCACTAGAAGAGGCGCCAGGGTCCGGCGACCCTTTCCCACTCTTCTCCCAATGCTCTGGGGCACCGTGCCCCCCTGCTCACCGTCGCTCGAATGACCGTCCGCTGAGGCCCGTGCTGGGTGCGCCCCGGCCATCGTTCGCTAACCCGAACTTACCTCCCTGATGCGCCGCTCCCCTGTGGTCCCTCCGGTGGCCACGGCTTGGCCGGAGGTGGCCTGTGCCGTCGGGGGCGGGAGCCAGCAACCTCCCGCCGATGAGGCCTCTGCCTCCTGTGTCGCGGGCGGGAGGAGGGAGATGTCCAGCCGGTGGGACCCACTCGTCGATGACCTAGCAGGGCGGGCCCAGCGGTTTAAGTGGAGGCGGGTCCGGCCGTTCACGTGTCCCTGCGGCAAAAGCAGATTCAATGGAATACGCCTTCGGCGTCACCACCTCCTTCGTGCCGTTGAGATGCTGGGCTAAGCCCAGTAGGCGCCGTTTAGCTGGGCTCCGCCCAGAGCGCATAATAAGGTTGATTTATATTTCCCTTTTTCTTTTTCAAGGCAACTTATAAAATCCTCAAACAATTCATTTGAACTCCAAATTTGGTGATTCAAATTTTTAGTGACTCCATAAATCATGATCTATCACATGGTGTTGTTTGCACATTTTTGCACAAACATTTTCTTTGCAAATATTTATCAAAATGCTATTTTTTTCCATTTCTGTGATGAACTTTAGAAAATCACAGAGAGCTCATAATTGATCCAAATCCATTGATTCAAATTTCTAGGCACTTCTAAGATCCTAACCTAGATTATGAACATTTTTCCCAATACTTTCTGTGCCACATCAAATATTATTCTATTTATCCATGTATAGCCATCTTTGAAAAATCAAAGGAAAATCATTGGAACTCCAAATCCAGTGAAAGCAATTCCCAGATGCTTCTAAAATCCTACTTTGTTAAATGGGTGTCTCTGCTCATTTTTCAAAATAATGTTTCTGTGCACCTCTTGCAAATCCAATAATCCCCTGATTTGAGCATATTGAAATGTTTAGAAATACCCACAGATCCAATTCCAATGAAACCACTATGGTTATTTTCCATATAACCAGAGGTATCCTAGAAAAGTCCAACTCCTATTTTTAGAGCACTTTTATTTTTGCCTTGTTGTGTTGCTTATTGTGATTTGTTTCCGACGTTAGTTTACGAAGTAGACGGAGTACTTGGAGATGTACCAGAAGCTTTGAAGACTTTGATGAACAAGGCAAGCAGCCCTTTGACCATGTTTGAGAAACCTTTTGATACATGTCATATAACACCCTATTAACGATGCATCGAAATCATGTTGAGGTGGTGACCACTTTGGTTATTGCCTTTGTTACTTTCCTATTGAATCTTGCATCAAGCATGACCCTACCTTCCTATGAGGGTTATGTGGTTGGGAGTAGATAGGTTTCTCTAGTAGTGGCTATGCAAATGGGACGGGAATATGCATGGTGAAGGAGGCAGAGTACTTTCCAAAGACTTTTCAAAAACCCCGTCAGGTGCCACTTAAGTCTGAGGGAGATGATGAGTTGGGTAACCACTTGATGACGAAGTGGTGTACCGAGGCAAGTGTGTGTGTTGTTTTGAAAACAGATTGGTTTAAGTTGCGACCGTTATTCCAACCTTACATGTGCAACCACTCTACCCTTATATGGGAAAGAGCATTATTGATTACCTAGGCCGATACTAGCATGGTGCTAGCATTACTTGTGACGGGGGTGACACGGGGTCACTCTTGGGACGGGGTCGTGCTTGGATAGGCGGCCATGACTGTTTTCACAGGGCACCGGACACACCGTTGGTACCCCGTGCTAGTGGTATATGATGAATATGGGAGCGAGGCTCCAAAAATTTAAGATGTGAAATGTTGGGCACAGGGGTTGCTACCAATTGAGTGGACTCCATGCTAGTGTCGTCTAGGGAAAGATAGTGATCGGGTGCTTACCCCGGGTACTTGAAGTACCGCGGGTCGTGGATGACACGGATGTTCCCCGGATCTTGTGGGTAAAGTGTGCAACCTCTGCAGAGTGTAAAACTATTCGAATAGCCGTGTCCACAGTCAAGGACAGTTAGGTAACCGCTCTTGGGGTACGTCCAATGTTTGCGGAACCTGGTGTGTGTGTGTGTGTGAGGAAAACAACACGGTTCAGTGATATTGGTGATGTGATTCTTGAGGAACTCATGATGAGCTCGAGCATGAGTTGTTTATAACTCCTTCTCGATATTGATGTCTGTAACCTCCTGACACTTGTTGCAGACACATTCATATCCTTGATAAATGTTGATCATACTTGCATGAGAAAAACTAGCTTTATGCAAAAATGCCAATTTAGTAGTAGAGCCCTGCATAATTATTCTCTCATCACACTTGGGTTGCTTGCGAGTACATTCAAAGTACTCATTGGCTTGCCACTGGTTATTTTATTGGCCAGGCATGAAAGAACAGGATATGATGAAGATTTCTTGGTAATGAGCATGCGAGCTAGGACGCTTCCTAGTCAGAATGCCTCTGGGTTAAGGCAGATGGCATGGGTCCAAGTTGTTATTGAAGATTTCCGCTGCAATGATATACTCAAGACTTGACCATAAGGGTCACAATTTGTGTAACACTGTATGTATGGATGTAAGACACTTGTTATTCAGCTTCTGTGTAATTTGGATACTGTACACGTGCATTCGGTGATCTCGACTTATGAGTCAGGGTCCACACATTGTCAAGCTTATCGGCCCTGGGGGCCTTGCAGGCCTTCTCAGCCATACCGTCCTTGCCTGCCTTGCCGACCTTCTCGGCCTTGTCGGTCCTCTCGACCACGCCGGCCTCGTCGACCCTAAGCTGGAAGAGCCTCTAGCAGGGATGGGCATGCTGCAACACAGTAAAGCTATGATTCAAACCAGGGCGGAGCCTCATGATATCGGCTGCGTTCCTGAACTCCTAGGTTGGCCTCCCCTTGTTATGAAGTGGGGCGATCCGGCGGCGGATAAAATCGGCCCCGATCATTTCAAGGGTGAGCCCGACCGCAGCAAGGCGATGGATCCAGGTGGTGGCGATCGTATGCTTGTGGTCCTCCGCATCAAGAACGCTCCAATCCTTGCGACGGACCGGCGCCTTCGAACGGACCCGGCAGAACTCCGGCGGGTCCGTCTCCTTGATCCAGCACCAATGGCTTCACCACTCCTCCCACCTCTCATTCGTTTCGCCCTCCGGGTACGCGCCCTTGGCCTGCTGCCTTGGAATACAGGCAATGCAGCCCGAGATGGTGCCTCGGCTGGATGCGAGGAGTAAAGTAGTGGCGGAAGAGCACCGTGCTAGGGTGCACCCCGGCAAAGCCCTCGCAGAGATGGGCGAAGTAGGCCAGGCACGCCACAGTGTTTGGCATGAGGTCCAGGAGGCAGAAGTCATGGCTGTACGTGATGTCGCTGAAGAAATCCGAGAAAGGGGGCAGAGCCTGCAAGAGAAGTAATCGACGAGGAAAGGATACCGGTGTGGACCGCCCTTGGCAAAGCAGGAGGCAGCGACAACGCGCGTGGCGGGATGCGCCATCCTCTCCCTCCCACATAGGCACTTGAACCTATCTTTGAGGGTGAGCGCATCGATCGTCGGCTCGAAGAGTGGGAACCGCGCCCGCAGCTCCACCAATGCGCTCTCCAGCAACTCTTTCTCCCCGTCATCCTTAGGCATCCTCTCCTTTGCCGTCTCTTTACCCTTGCCTGTCTTGGGCGCCATGACGACTAAGAAAGGGCAGAGAATCAAGGGCTGTGAAAGTGTGGTGCTGGCAAGCAGGGGCAAGAACTCTTGTTTACACCTGGAGAAGGAAAGGGGAATGATGGTTCCAAGATTGGAAAAGGCGTGGAGGGTAAATGAGCAGCGCCCCTGCGGTCCCCTCTTCTATGGGGAAGGCGCGGGCCACCTCTTTACTATTCACCATGACATGACATGATGCAGACACGCTGCAACCGCTCGGCGCACGGCCCCCACGTCACACACTAACGTGAGTCATGGGGAAGCGCAACCGGCGAAGGAATCCCCACAGATTAAAACCCTACCACGCGTGCTCGCGCACTATTCTGGGCCTGGACCAACAACGCTCCACGCTAATGTGTGGCCCGGGCCTGGGGGCTCCTGTCGGTGTACAAAAGTAGGGTCCTTTTGCCCCCCTTTACTTGTGCACAGGCAGTTGGTGCCGCACCTACGACCTCGCTTGGCGGAGCAAGAGAAGGAAGGCACGAAGCCACCAAGGGAATTCTCAAGCCAGAGACATGAAGGACAAAGGGGCAAGATGGGCTCCTCCCCTGGCAACAACCTTGCCTGGGCAGCCTACGCGACCCCGGCAAGAGGATTGCCCGGGGCCGCTGGCCCAAACACCAGCAAGCCCACTGCCCTTGGGTATAAGAGCTCAGACACCATTGACAATGTCAAGACCAAGATTCAAAGGGGCACCTGCGGAGTGGCTTGCAGACCCTTGTAAGGCCAAGGGACCAGAAGGCGAAGACCCCCGACAAGAGTCTTGCCGGGGGCGATAAAAGACCCCCGACAAGAGCCTTGCCGGGGACGGTCACAAGATCCCGGCAAGACACTTTTGTCGGGGGTGCCTGCGGGGCCACAACCAGGCCCACGCCTGCCAAGGTTGTGCCACCCCGCGGCCACTCCTACGCGACGACCGGCTCGCCAACTGGACAAGCACATATGTGGCAGCATGCGGCTCCTACGCCAACTACAAGCACCTGCGTGGTGGCATCCAGATCTTCGTGAAGACCCTACCAACACAGTAGCTAGAAGCCAGCGTGGTGCCGCGCCTCATCAGCCTGGACGCGTGTCGGAGCGAGGCGAGGCGACAATGGGCGGGACAAGCTTTCTTGCCCTCCCCAATAAAGCTAGGGGAGACATAGGCGGCACATTAATTGCATTTGTCCTAAGATGTCAGGGGATAACCTTGCACACTGTACTAACTTTACACCTCATGTGTGTTCCTATGGCAACCCCTTGGACGTATAAAAGGAGGCCCAAGGCATACAGAGAGAGTGGTCGGACTTTTTGAACAGCGATGCATGGAGGCTAGTTCAAGACCTCAAGAACACTGGATATACACACACAAGCAAGACTAGGGTTTTGCGCATCGTCTTGCGGCCCGAACCTGGGTAAAAATTCCCACGCGTTGATCGCCTAGACCCGCTCTTTCCACAACTCTACGCCCCGCAACCACAGCAAAGGGATCCCCAGGATCCCATGGGTGTTGTTTCCCCGACAATATCCATCTTAGTTAATGCCTTTATGTGTTTGAAAACTATATTAGAAAACAAGATCACTTCAATGCAAATGTTAAGAAACAATTGAAACTTAATTCTGATATGATTGCTCGCTTGATTGACTTGTTATTTAGAAATTCAAATGATGGTAGAGGTGTTGGAAAACATGCTTCTATGGTTCAAACCCAGTTAGAACAAGTTGCTAAATCTCAAAGATAATTACTTGATGGAATGAATCATAATATGCATGACTTTGCTGTTAGAGTTGCAACTAGAGGAGGTAAAATGACTCAGGAACCACTTTATCCCGAGGGACACCCTAAAAGAATTGAACAAGACTCACAAATAAATAACACTAGTACCCCTAGTCCTTCTAGAAAGAAAAAGAAAAAGAAGAATGATAGGACTATGCATTCCACTAGTGAACCTGACGTAGAAAAACCTCATGACAATGATAATGATATTTCTATATCTAATAATGAAACTCAATCTGGTAATGAACACTCATCTAGTGATAATGAAAAACATAATGCTGATGTTCATGAAGATGCTCAACCAAATGAAAAAGAACCAGATGATGATGTTGAGATAGAACCACCTATTGATATTGATAACCCACAACCTAAGAATAAAAGGTATGATAAAAGAGACTTCATTGCCAGAAAACACGGTAAAGAAAGAGAACCGTGGGTTAAAAAACCTATGCCTTTTTCCACCCCAGTCAACTAAAAAGGAATATAATGAAGATTTTGAACGCTTTGCTGAAATGCTGAGGCCAGTCTTTTTGCATACTCGTTTAACCGATATCCTAAAGATGCCTCCATATGCAAAGTATGTGAAAGACATCATCACAAATAAGAGAAAAATATCGGGAGCTGAAATCTCCACTATGCTTGTTAATTATACTTTCAAAGATGGAGTACCTAAAAAACTTGGAGATCCGGGTATACCAACTATACCTTGCTCTATAAAAAAGAATTATGTGAAAACTGCTTTGTGTGATTTAGGAGCTGGTGTAAATATTATGCCTTTCTCTTTGTATAATAGACTTGACTTGAATAAACTCACACCTACTGAAATATCTTTGCAAATGGCTGACAAGTCAACTGCCATACCTATCGGTATCTGTGAGGATGTTCCCGTTGTTGTTGCTAATGTTACTATTTTGACTGACTTTGTTATACTTGATATTCCCGAGGACGATAATATGTCTATTATTCTTGGTAGACCCTTCATAAATACTGTAGGGGCTGTTATTGACTGTAATAAAAGCAAGGTCAAGTTTCATATCAATGGTAATGAGCAGACGGTGCACTTTTCGAAGAAACTATTCCAAGCGAATGGTATTAATGTTATTGAAAAATCTTTGACAATCACTATTGGAAGTTTTCAAATAACTCTACCTACAGTTAAAAAGAAATATGATATGCTTATTGTTGGGGATTTTCACATCCCCGTTGAGGTAACTTAGTGATTTACGAAAGTTCTTCGATATCATGCCAACCGAAAGTGGTTGTTAATAAGACTTGATCAACCTTATTAATGAATCATTTTTGAGCGGTATGAAGTCGATGAATTTAGTAAGCACTACCTACTGTCCTTACCTTTTATTTATTGTTTTTACTAGTTAAATAAAATGAAATGCCATGCTTTGTCTGTTTTCTGTTTTCTGATTTTCCCATGGTGACCTCTAAGACCCGGAGGGCTAGCGAGAGGCACGCGTCTCTGGAGCCGGCTTGGCCACGGGGGCCACTTTCTCTAGACGAGTCTCGGGATCTCGCGAGTACGATCTGGCAATTGAAGCATGGGAACCGTCCCCCCGCCCTGGGGGTGGCACGACCACGGCAGGTGTCGGTGTACAAAAAGAGGGGTACACATTTTGTACCCCTATGACTGTGCACGGGCAGTCTGAGCCACGGCGCCACCACACCAAGCATGGCGAGGGAAGCGAGCCGGGGCAAGATTGAAGCTCGATGAAGACTGGAGTGACGCCAAGAACAAGACCACAAAGAGCAAAGGGACGAAGCGGCTTCCCCCGGCAAGATCCTTGCCGGGGCCGGCTCTGGCAGCCCCGGCAAGAGCCTTGCCGCGGCAGCTCGCCCCGCGCCTACGGAGCGAATCACCCCTGAGTCCACCGCCCCCATGGGGCGAGGATTCGGGAGATATCCCCGTGGTGACATGCAGATCTTTGTGAAGACATTCAAGATCAGATGTAAGTTAAGAAGACGACGACCCTTGGCGGGATTCTAGCCAAGGAGGACTACAAGGCCCCCGGCAAGCACCTTGCCGGGGATGACAGCAGGCGCCGTGGCAAGACCCTTGCCGGGGCCCCGGTAAGGCCCTTACCAAGGACACCCGCGGGGCCACCGTCAGGCCCGCACCAACTGGGTTCCCACCCACAGATCCTCGTGGAGACCCGCCGTTATGCCACCTCAGCTGCCTGTCTACCTACATGGCACCTCAGGCACCACTGGCCAGGGCGCGTGTCAACGCGAGGAGGGGCGGCGACGGACAAGATGGGCGTCCCCCCTCGTCCCCGATAAAGCAAGGACACCTAAGCTGGGTGCATTAAATGCACCTTGTCCTGTAATGCGAGGGATAACCTTGCATCATTGTACCCTTTCCACCTCCTGTGTGACACTGTGGCAACCCCTTTTCCCTATAAAAGGAGGCCCGAGGCAACCAGGAGGAGGATTCAGCTTTTTAGAACTCCTCACGACTCTCTTGGAGCTCCTCGTTAGCTGAAGAATACCAACATATAATCCACCAAAGCAGGAGTAGGGTTTTACGCATCTTTGCGGCCTGAACCTAGGTAAAGGAACCGTGTCCTGACCATTAGATCCGCTCTTCTCTCAACCCCGCGCCCCGCAACCATAGTAGGGATTCTTGTGATCCCATAGGTGTCAATCCAAATACTCCGACACCTTTGGCGCGCCAGGTAGGGGGGCGCAGTTGTGAGAATCGGCTTTAGCGGTTAGTTCGATGCTCCTGCATCGTCATGGCGCCCAAGAAGAAGACGACGGTGGCGGTTGGCCTGTCGGAAGCCGGACAGCCCGTCCCAACGCGGGCGAGCAGTGGACTAGTCGCGGAAAGGACTCGGGGCGCTGCTCGCGAACACCAACGCCATCCCGACAGCCGGAGTTTGGTAGGTGGCGATGCTTGTGCCCCTGGTAACAGGCCGCACACCGCTAGTACGAGAGATGGAACCTGACCCTCCGCGGGTGGCGTGCGGCCCTCCAAGGTCGCGGCCGCACCACCCGAGGGCGACGCGAGGCCCTCCAGAACTCCCACACCGGCGCCAACAGCACGCTCTTCTCAAGCAGCGCGCGACGAACGGCGTCGTCGTCCCGAAGACCCCGGGCGTCGCCATGGGAAGAGCCCCGAGCGCCGCTCCCGGGACGTAGAAGACCTCCCCGCCCGCCGAAGCACTGGTGGAGATGATAGGAGACCACGGGATCGTGATGGAGCTCCCCCTGACACGGTCAGGGGTTGAAGCGTGTCATGATCCGTGCAGGTTTCGCTACCATTGACACCAACCGAAGCTTGGGCGCGTGCACAGTTGCTCCTCGACTTTCATCCAGCTACGGGGAAACTCGACGAATGGAGAGCCACCATCCGAAGCCTTTTCGCAGTCGCCAACAGGGATGACCTAAATCCGGCGGAGTTCCCAGGCCGACGCTACGATGGGGCCCCGCACACCGGCGGCGGGAGAACCGGCGGCGTCGTGGCTACGGTGCATTCGCCTCCCCTTCGCCCGGTGCCGCGTGCGTCGACCCGTCGAGACGTCGCGGGCGATGCCATCTCCATAGCGTCGTCCGACCCACGGACCCGCGGCGACCATCGTAAAGTTCTTCAGGCGCGAGCTCATGAAGACGCTCGAACCACCATCGAGCGCCGGCGCGAAATGAGCCACCAGTCAGACAGGCGAGCAGGGCCTGCTGCAGACCGCCTAGCACCGGAAAGCCCTGGAGGCCTACCCTACGAGGTGGGCTGTCTGGCTTTCACCCGTGAGTTGCGGTAGTTCCAGTGGCCCTCTCACCGCACCTTCAAACCTGACGTTGGCGAGAAATACAACGGCAAGACCCACCCGTCGGAGTTCCTCAGCATCTACACCATCGCGATGCAAGCTACCGGGGCTCGCGATGATAAGGTGCTTGCGAATTACTTTCCGTTGGCTCTTAAACCTAACGCCATGTTGTGGTTGATGCACTTGCCAGTAGACTCTATTCCCTCCTGGTCCGACCTGTGCCATGAGTTTGTTGGCGCCTTTACCGGAGGCCACCAAGCCCATGGCCAGGCGAGTGACCTGCATGTCATACCCCGGAAGGAAGGCGAGACTCTGCGCAAGTACATACATAGATTCAGCCGGGTACATCACAATATCCCCGATGTTCACCCTGCCGCCATCATCAGCGCGTTCCAGCAGAACGTACGCAACCGCAAGGTGAAGGACGTGGCAGAACTCTATGTTCTTGCCGATAGATGTGCCCGAGCTGAAGAGGGAAGGAAGTACCCCGGCGAAGGCGCCGGCGCGGAAACCGACTCTTCAGACGAAGATACTGCCGCCCCGGCGAGGAAGGGCCAAAACCGTAACAGGAAGCGCAAGGGGAAGGTCGTGCTTGCCGTCGAGGGATCTGATGACGCCGGCTCCGCCAAGAAAACCAAGGCGGGTGACCCTGGCAAAGAAATTGCCGGGTCTGTCTCCTGCCGGGCCTTGGCGGCTGCCGAGAAGCCAGGAAACTCCGGCAAGCGGTACTCCAAGATCCATCACACCAAGGGCCATGATCTCCAGGACTGCCACCAGGTTGAGCTCCTTGCTGAGAAGCAAAGGGCTGAATACGAGAGGCGGAACAAGGAGAAGGGCCAAGATGGCGCTGGAGGGTCCAACAAGAAACGTGATGGCCAAGCAGGCCGTCGCGGCAAGGAGAAACAGCAGGAAAGGCCCGCCCGGGGCCGCGATAGAAGACCTGAAGACGACGATCACGAAGAGGACGATGAGTCCGGCGGCCAAGAGTTTCAGAGGGCTACGGACGCCATGTGCGTCGATGGTGGCACCTCGCTGCATGCTTCTCACCGCCAGCTTAAACAGTGGGCGCGTGAGATTATTGCGGCAGAGCCATCGCCTGGTGCCCAAAAGCCGCTGAAATGGTCCAGCACGCCTATCATCTTTGACGCCGAGGATCACCCTGATCGCACTACTGCGTCGGGTGCTTGCCATTGTTGGTTTCACCGACAATACGCAACCTCAAGGTGACAAAGATGCTAGTCGATGGCGGGGCCGGTCTGAACCTACTTTCGCCCACCGTGATCGAGAAGATGCAAGTCCCTGATGGAGACCTCGAGGAGACAGACACGTTTCAGGGGGTTAGCCCAGGGAGGAGTCAACCGAAGGGGAAAGTCATGCTGCTCGTGACTTTTGGAAGTGATCTGAACTACAGGACAGAGAGGATCGTGTTCGATGTCGCCAAGATCCCCCTGCCTTATAACGGGATCCTTGGCTGCCCAGCACTCGCCAAGTTCATGGCAGCATCACACTATGCCTACAACACCCTAAAGATGCGAGGGCCTGTGATGATCATCACTATCCCCTCCGACAAGAAAGATGCGCTGATTTGCACCGACCAATTGTACCAGCAAGCAGTTGCAGCATGTCACAACCCTAGTTCTGGTATGCACTAGGCTAGTCTTGTTGTTTGCATCATGTTTAAAAATTTCAAATGAAATTGAATTGTGGACATGTGAAAGCCTCAGAAATATTTTTTTAAATGACCTAGATATAAATTGCTCCAAAAAGGTCCAAGAAAATGTTCATGTTGCTCTCTGAAAATATTGGTTAGAGATAAAAATCAAACCAATATTATTAGGAGCTCATAAATATTTATTTTGGGCATTTGGAATTAATGCAATAGTTATTTGCTTGGATATATATTTATTATATATTTTATATATGTCCAAAATTCTGATTCTTTATTTTGAGGGTCTTGGATTAATTCCTCGGTCCCTGCAAAATAAAAATGTCAGAAGAAAATAATTGATTTAGTTTAGAAACTAAATCAAAACATAATTACAGAAATAGAAAACAGAAACAAATAAACAAAGGAGAGGAAGGAGAGACTTACCTGTGCTGGCCCAGCACAGTGCGGCCTGGCCGGCCCAGCTGGCCAGCCCAGCCCACCTGGCCTCCCCTGTTGTCTTCCTCGCGTCAGTAGGCGAGGCGCGTGGCCGACGCGCACGCACGGCGAGTGCGCCACGCCGCCAGCTGCCTACCTGCTTCCCCGGGACAGCACGACGCCTTGAAGCATCTCCTCGGTGTTGTCCCAAACGCCCAGACTCCCTCACTCTCCCTCGTCTGTTCTTCGCCACGACCGAGCGCCGCCATTGCTGCCGCTCGCCGTTGCCGTAGCCACCGCCTCCCCCTCGCCTCTCCGACGAGCCCCCGAGCTCCACCTCGCTGCAGTGAACCTCTACGCGGAATCACAGGACCCCGGACGCCCTGAGGCCTTGTCCTCGAGCTCGTCTTCACCACCGGCCGCCGTGGATCCCCCTCGCCGCCCCGACCGCTCCAGAACCTCCCCGAGCTCGTCGTTCGTCTCGTTGCAACCGCCGTGAGCTCCTGCCCCTGCTCCCCCTCTCCGCTCCCTCTCTCGCACGCCTTAGCTGCCGCACCGCGTTCACCCGCACGGCCGCCGCCCGCGCTCGTCGCCGGTGGTGCTCCGGTGACCTTTTGGTCCCGGGCGTGCGTCTAACATGTTCGCCGCATCGCGTAGAAGCTGTAGGTTCTAGTGCTGCCCCGCCTAGGCCACCACAACCACGAGCCCGAGCTCGACCTAGCTTCGGCCGCCGCCGAGCTCGTCGCCGACGACACTCCGGCCACTCCCTGGCCGCGCCACCATTACGGTTGGATGCGGACGAGCGTCCGCATTCCGTAGCTGTACTCCGCACGCCAAATTACGCCCCGTAGGCGAATCCCGCAGCCCTCTGCCGCGTTCGACCTCGCCGGTGGCTAAACGCCGGCGGGTTTGACCCGCTGACCGGCGTGGTTTGACCCCCACGGTCCAGTTGACCTCCCCTCTTTCTCACTGACATGTGGGCCCTGCCCAGCTAATTAGTTGTTAGGATTAGTGTTAGTACTAATTAACTTAGTTAGGTTAGTCCTATAGTCACTGACTAGTGGGCCCTGCCCAGTTAGTTAGGGCTAACTAACTTAATTAGTTTGCTGAAGCCACTGACGTGTGGACCCCACACGTCAGGTTTGACCTGAGTCAGCGCTGCTGACTTGCTGACGCAAGCATGACGCAGTGCTGACGCAATAAACAATTTTCTGGAATTGTTTTTGTTTAGGAACATCCAGAAAATTTGTTAAAACTTCAAAAAATCACAGAAATTCAACCGTAGCTCAGAATAAAATAATTTATATATGAAAAATGATCAGAAAATTATGAAGAATCTGTTTATGGCACTTTCATGCATGTTAAACCAACTTATACTTGCTATATAGGTAAAAACAAATAAATGGCACTTTTAGATGTTAATTTTGGAATTGCATTTGAACCCTTGGTTCAAATGGACTTCTTTCAAATATAATGCTAGTTGCATTAGCTCAAATATCATCACATCTTCATGCCATGTTCATGCATCATATTGTTGCATATGCTTGTGTTTGATTGTCGGCACTGTTCTTCTCGATTGGTCCAGCTCCGGAGACCATTCCAGAGTACCTGTTAGAGGAGCAATGCTCTACACGTTGTCTTACCAGGAAAGCAAACCCCCTTGTTCATTCCGATACAACCCCTATCTCGCTCCTGCTCTCTGTTATTGCATTAGGACAACAACGACTTCAACTGCTACTTTGTGCTGCGATAGTTGAACCCATTGCTATGCATGACCTGTCATTACCACAGTAAATAGTTGAAACCCACTAGCATGTGTAGGAGTTGATTGAAGCCATGATGTGATCTTACCATGCCTTGCTTGCTATTGCTTAGAGTGTGTCGGGTCAGATACATCGGGAATGAATTGGAGTGCAGTGAAATGTTCTGATGCTGAGAGTCAAGTGTGTGAACATGATTTGGTAAAGGTAGCGGTGAGAGGCCATGTAGGAGTACATGGTGGGTTGTCTCCCTGGAACCGTTCCTAAGAACTGAGTTCTGTGTATGTTGTCCAATGACTAGCTACTACCACACATTGGGTTCCGGTAACTCGACCCCTCTCGACTTATTAATCAACATGATCTCTGCCCAGGAGTTGCAACTAGTTTCTAGTGTTTGTAGGTAGTGTTAGTAGTCTACCAAGTGGCACTCGGCCAGGTGGGCTTGGGACAGACTAGGCACCGTGGCACGGTGTACCAAGTGTAGATCCACTCGGCGAGGTGGGCTTGGGAACCCTGCACACATCATTTGAGGCCGTGAGCGACACCCCGTCCGGATCTCCTTACGGATGGAACCCGAATAGGCGATAAACCTGGACTAGAGTCTTGTGTGGTTAGTCAGGTCGTGGCCGACACCCTCGCCAGGCTTCCGCTTGAAGGTTGCCGAGATACACGAGATGTACATGGCGGTACGTGGCGAGAGCGTGTGTGAAGAAGTACACCCCTGCAGGGTTAACATGATCTATTTGAATAGCCGGGTCCACGGTTATGGACTTCTTGGATGCTTACGTGGTACATAGACAACTTGAAGTGGATACTATAAAATACTCAAGACAAGTGTGAGTGCTATGGATGGCCTTCTCGTAGGGAGACGGGGATGAATCCATAGTGGAGTATTGTGTGGTGCTTAGTGGACTCGTGTGCGCCACCTCAAAAGAGTTACCAGCAGTCGTAGAATAGGATAGCCACTGAGTCAAGCTGGCTTGCTGCAACTAAACCCCACTTTTTCTTCTTGATACAAGTGCATGTATGATAGGATCTGATGTAAGTCTTGCTGAGTACCTTTGTACTCATGTTTGCTTAATTTATGTTTTGCAGATGAGACTGCTATCTCACTAGTAGATCTTCTTGGACTTCGACAAGTAGCTTGTTACCTCAGCTACGTTCTTGGACGAGTGTTGTAGATAGTCGGGCTCTTCAGCCTTTTCATTTGTAGATGTCTGTACTCAGACGTGTTGTGCTTCCTCTTGTTGCTTGTATGCTCTGAATGTTGGGTCGTGAGACCCATGTTTGTAATATCTGGCTCCTCGGAGCCTAATGAATAAATACTTTGTTTATTAGAGTCTTGTTGTGATGCCATGTTGTATTTGCACATATTGAGCATATTGTGTGAATGTTATTGAAATGCTTGGTATGTGTGGGATCCGACACCTAGTTGTTTACCCTTGGTAGCCTATCTTAAAGGGAAATGTCTCCTAGTGCTTCCACTGAGCCTTGGTTGCTTGCTACTGCTCCGAAACACATAGGCTGACCGGCATGTGTCCTTCTTCGTTCCTGTGTCTGTCCCTTAGGGGAAATGTCACGCGTTGTTCCTTTAAGTCCTTCTAGCTTGCTACGACTTGGGTTCATACGTTGATGACCGACACGTTCGTTGCTGGGTCATGTATGCCTGTCTCTGTAATTTAGTGCCACTTTTGGTTTATAACTGGTCATGTCGGCCCGGGTTCTCTGTCATATGGATGCTAGCGACACTATCATATACGTGAGCCAAAATGCGCAAATGGTCCCGGGCCAGGTAAGGTGGCACCCGTGGGGATACCGTGCGTGAGGCCGCAAAGTGATATGGTGTGTTACATGCTAGACCGGTGTGACTTAGGATCGGGGTCCCGACAGCTTTGGTATTAGAGCCTGACTTCCTGTAGGATTACCAAGCCAAAATCATCGAAGTTGAGTCTAGAAATTCCTTAGTTATATAAGGGAATTGATTGTGGAAGGGAACGTAAGGCTCTTTTTACTCCTTATACCTAATGTCTTCTGATCTGAGTCATCCTACCTTTCCTACGAGGTTAAGGAACTAGGCTTTCTCTTCCGTCTATCAGGATCACGAGTTACTACTCCGTAGTCTCTTAGGATTGGTTGATCAGAGTCCTACTCTTGTTTCAAGTTCTTCCGGTGAAGTTGTTTTAGTACCATCACAGAACCTTGAGTGATGATGTTGAGTTGTTATACTACCCTTTTTGTTAGCAGGATGTCTCATTCTGAGCATTTTACTGCCGTTATGCTGTCGGAATTATCCTAGTAGTTCGAGAGATACTAATTTATTGTTCTACCTTTTGCATCCTATAATTGTTGATGTTTCCGTCCTCGGTTTTCGCTTCTCAGGATGTCTTCAGTTAAGCGAAGCTCAGCTGCTCGTAGACAGAACCACGGAGGTGGTAGGGATGAGTAGGATCCTCCCGACCGGCCTTCGTTGGCAGAGTTAATGTTAGAGATGGAGAGAAACAAGCGTGAGTCTAACCGCTTGTTGGCACGTATTGAGGAGAACACGGCACATCAGTGCAAGGAATCAGCAACCATCCATGACTTCATTCGTCTGAAACCACCCACCTTCCATCATCCCATTGAGCCACTCGATGCAGATGACTGGCTCCATAGTATCACTCACAAGATGCATTCTGCGAACGTTGCTGAAGGACATAAGGTCATCTATGCCACTTATCACCTGGAAGGTCCTGCTAGTCTTTGGTGGCAGAACTATGATGCCATGATTCCACCTGGCCAGATTCCTACCTGGAGAGATTTCACAGAGGCTTTTCGTGAGCATCATATCCCTCAAGCCCTTATTGATCGTAAGAGAGAAGAGTTCTGTAGTCTTACCCAGGCTAATATGGCAGTTGATGCCTATAGTAGAGAGTTTGAGAACCTCGCCCGCTATGCTACAGAAGAAGTGTCCACGGACGCCAAGAAGCAGGCTAGGTTCCGGAAGGGTCTCAATCCCAAACTGCGTCGTGATCTTCACTTGCATCAGTGCAACACATTCCAGGCTCTTGTGAACAAGGCCATCAATGCAGAGATAGCTCAGGTCACTTACGAGGAGTCCCGTAAGCACACCCTTGATTTGGGATCTTCCTCTAGTTCTAGTTCTCAGAAGCGCCGGATTTAGGTTCCGAACTTTGTTCTTCCACCCAGTTGTACACCGAGGCCATCTTATGTGGTACCTGTTCCAGTTCAGCAGTATGCTCCACCCAGGTCTATTGGTGGACCGTTTGCCAATGCGGGTCCACGTCCTACCTCCAGGATTTGTTACAAGTGTGGAGAGTCGGGCCACATTGCCCGTACTTGCACTAAGACCCGTGTTGCTCCACCCCAGTCCGAGAAATCTGTTGGCCGTGATAAACCATCACGCAAGATGATCAGTGTTAAGTCAGATCCCACTGAACATGGACGTGTGCATCACGTCTCAGCCAAAAATGCTCATGATGATCCAGATGTCGTTCTTGGTACACTCCTTGTCAATTGTCATCCGGCATCGGTTCTATTCGATACTGGAGCATCTCATTCCTTCATTTCCGAAAGTTATGCCCGCTTACACGACATGTCATTTTGTGATATGCCCTCCCCACTACTCATTCAAACTCCTGGATCCAAATGGCAAACTTCTAGTGTAAGCCATGGTAATGAAATCCTTGTCGACAGACTTGTGTTCCTTGCATCACTTGTAGCCCTCAAGTCTTCAGATATTAATATCATCTTGGGTATGGACTGGATGATAACTCATCATGCCAAGATTGATTGCTTCACTAGGTCTGTTCAGCTTACACACCCATCTGGAAAGATAGTCACTGTCACCACTAGAGTTGCAAAGCGTCAACTCTATTTCCTTAATGCCAGCCCTCTTCCAGATCTTGAAGATGTTCCGATAGTCCGTGAGTTCCCGGATGTCTTCCCAGAGGAACTGCCAGGTGTTCCACCTGACCGAGATGTAGATTTTGTTATAGAGCTTATCCCAGGAACCGCTCCAATCTCTAGGAGACCTTACAAGATGGCACCCTTAGAACTAGCTGAGCTTAAGAAACAACTTGATGAGTCCTTGCAAAAGGGTTTCATCCGTCCTAGTTCTTCTCCTTGGGCTTGCCCCGTTCTCTTCGTCAAGAAGAAGGATGGTACGGATTGGATGGTTGTAGATTATCGTCCCGTTAATTTGGTCACGGTAAAGAACAAGTATCCGCTTCCCAGGATCAACGACCTGTATGATCAGCTCGTTGGATCCCCAGTCTTCTCCAAGATGGATTTGAGGTTGGGATACCATCAAATCAAGATTAGAAATGGGGACATCCCCAAGACGACTTTTGTCACTCGTTATAGTCAATACGAGTACACCGTCATGTCCTTCGGTCTAACAAATGCTCCAGCCACTTTCTCCCGCTTGATGAACTCGATCTTCATGGAGTACTTAGATAAGTTCGTCATGGTTTACCTCGATGATATTCTTATTTACTCGAAGAACGAGGAAGAGCATGCCGAACATCTTAGACTTGTTCTAGAAAAACTCAGAGAGCACCGCCTTTATGCCAAGTTCTCCAAGTGCGAATTTTGGTTGCCAGAAGTGACCTATCTCGGCCATGTAATTTATGGTAAGGGCATTGCTGTCAACCCCGAGAGAGTTCAGGCCGTCCTTGGTTGGACTCCACCTGAAATAGTTAAACAAGTTAGGAGTTTCCTTGGTCTAGCCAGTTATTGTCGCTGCTTTGTTGAGAACTTCTCTAAAGTGGCCAAACCTCTCGCGGAACTTCTGAAGAAAGATAAAAAGTTTGAGTGGTCCCCACAGTGTGAGCATAGTTTTCAGGAACTGAAAAGACGCCTGACTTCTGCTCCCATACTTGTGCCACCGGATTTCACTAAGGACTTTGTTATCTACTGTGATGCCTCACGACAGGGACTAGGTTGCATTCTTATGTAGGATCGTCATGTGATTGCCTATGCATCTCGACAGTTGCATCCACATGAGGAGAATTATCCTACACATGATCTAGAGCTTGCAGCCGTAGTCTACGCACTTAAGACCTGGCGACATTACCTCCTTGGTAACCGTTGCGAGATCTACACCGATCACCAGAGCCTCAAGTATATCTTCACCCAACCAGATTTGAAACTTAGGCAAAGACGTTGGTCGGAGTTGATCTCAGATTACGACTTAGGGATTACCTACACCCCAGGCAAGGGAAATGTTATGGCTGATGCGCTAAGTCGTAAGTCCTATTGCAACAATCTCATGTTGCAACAGGGCCAACCACTTCTCCATGAGGAATTATGTAAGCTTAACCTTCACATTGCTCCTCACGGATTCCTTTCTACCTTGGTGGCGAAACCTACTCTTGTGGATCATATCATAGAAGCCCAGAAGCATGATACCGGGATTACCCGAATCAAGAGAAACATTGCCAAGGGTATTACTGGTAGTTTTTCCATAGATGATCGAGGTTTTGTTTTCTTCCAGAACCGGCTGGTGGTTCCCAAGAAACAATATCTTCGGCAACTGATCCTTAAGGAGGCTCATGAATCTCCTCTCACGATTCATCCCGGTAGTACTAAGATGTATCAGGACCCACGCCAGAGGTTCTGGTGGACTAGGATGAAGCGAGAAATCGCTCAGTTCATTGCTAACTGTGACGTTTGTCGTCGCGTTAAAGCAGAGCATCAAAGACCTGCTGGCACCCTTCAGTCTCTAGCTATTCCTGAGTGGAAATGGGATAAAGTTGGTATGGACTTCATCACCGGTTTTCCCAAGACCAAGAGGGGGAATAATGCTATCTTTGTAGTCATTGATCGTCTATCCAAAGTGGCTCACTTTCTACCTATTCGAGAGAGTATCACTGCTAGTCAGCTCGCTGACTTGTATATTTCTCGAATAGTGTCACTTCATGGTGTTCCACTAGAGATCAATTCAGACCGTGGTAGTCTTTTCACTTCTCATTTCTGGGAGAGTTTCCAGACTGCCATGGGCACCCATCTTTCTTTCAGTACCGCTTTCCACCCTCAATCAAGTGGTCAGGTGGAACGGGCTAACCAAATTCTCGAGGACATGCTTAGAGGTTGCGTTATCTCATTCAGTATGGATTGGGAGAAATGTCTTCCTTTCGCCGAGTTTGCTTATAACAATAGCTATCAATCCAGTCTCAAGCAAGCTCCTTTTGAGATTCTCTATGGACGAAGATGTCGAACACCTTTGAACTGGTCAGAAACCGGTGAAAGACAATTCTTTGGACCGGACATGATCCAGGAAGCAGAAGAGCAAGTTCGCATCATTCGTGACAATCTGAAAACAGCCCAGTCTCATCAAAAGAGCCAGTATGATCGTCATCATAAGGAAGTGGCTTATGAAGTTGGCGACAAAGCTTACCTTCGGGTTACTCCTTTGAAGGGTACCCATCATTTCGGTATCAAGGGCAAGTTGGCTCCTCGTTACATTGGTCCTTTTCGTATTCTCGCTAAACGAGGAGAGGTTGCCTACCAATTGGAACAACCCCCACATCTTTCTCGAGTTCATGATGTCTTCCACGTCTCTCAACTCAGGCGTTGCTTCTCGGATCCCATCCGCGGAGTGGACCACAAAACGCATGATCTCCAAGATAACCTCACATATCGAGAGTATCCTGTTCGCATTCTGGATCAAGCAGAGCGTGTCACTCGACGTCATAACATCAAGTTTCTCAAGGTTCAGTGGTCTCATCATTCCGACAGAGAAGCTACATGGGAGCGAGAAGATCGTCTCCGACTGGAGTACCCCCACCTTCTTTCTGCCGACTCAGGAATCTCGGGACGAGATTCTTTCGAGTGGAGGCGAGTTGTCACAACCCTAGTTCTGGTATGCACTAGGCTAGTCTTGTTGTTTGCATCATGTTTAAAAATTTCAAATGAAATTGAATTGAGGACATGTGAAAGCCTCAGAAATATTTTTTTAAAATGACCCAGATATAAATTGCTCCAAAAAGGTCCATGAAAATGTTCATGTTGCTCTCTGAAAATATTGGTTAGAGATAAAAATCAAACCAATATTATTAGGAGCTCATAAATATTTATTTTGGGCATTTGGAATTAATGCAATAGTTATGTGCTTGGATATATATTTATTATATATTTTATATATGTCCAAAATTCTGATTCTTTATTTTGAGGGGCTTTGATTAATTCCTAGGTCCCTGCAAAATAAAAATTTCAGAAGAAAATAATTGATTTAGTTTAGAAATTAAATGAAAACATAATTACAGAAATAGAAAACAGAAACAAATAAAAAAAGGAGAGGAAGGAGAGACTTACCTGTGCTGGCCCAGCACAGTGTGGCCTGGCCAGCCCAGCTAGCCAGTCCAGCCCACCTGGCCTCCCCCGTCATCTTCCTCGCGCCAGTAGGCGAGGCGGGCGGCCGACGCGCGCGCACGGCGAGTGCGCCACGCCGCAAGCTGCCTGCCTGCTTCCCCGGGACAGCACAACGCCTTGAAGTATCTGTTGGGGAACGTTGCATGGGAAACAAAAATTTTCCTACCGTTCACCAAGATCAATCTAGTAGATGCAACTACGAGGGGAGAGTGTGATCTACGTACCCTTGTAGATCGCTAAGCGGAAGCGTTATGAACGCGGATGATGGAGTCGTACTCGTCGCGATTCAGATCGCCGAAGACCTAGCACCGAAGCAACGGTGCCTCCGCGTTCTTCACACGTACGGCTCGGGGACGTCTCCTCCTTCTTGATCCAGCAAGGGGTGGAGGAGAAGTTGATGGAGAACCGGCAGCACGACGGCGTGGTGGTGATGGTGGAGAAGAACTCCAGCAGGGCTTCGCCTAAGCACCGCGGGAGAAGAAGATGTAACGGGAGAGGGAGGGCAGCACCGAGGCACAAACTGTGTTGGCTGCCCTCCCTTTGCCCCACTATATATAGGGGGGGTGGAGAGGTGAGGGCGCCCTAGGGTTTCCCCTTAGGGGCCGGCGGCCAGGGCAAGGGGAGGGGGCGGCGGCCAGGGCAGGGGGGGCGGCCAGGCCCTAGGGTTTCCCCCCCTAGGTGCCTTGCCCCCCAAGGCCAAGGGGTGCGGCCAGCCCTAGGGGGTCCCACCCCCTTAGCCGCATGAGGAGAGGGCCCAGGGGGGGCGCACAGCCCCCTGAGGGCTGTGGTGTTCCCCCTTGTGGTCCACTAGGCCCAGAACTACTTCCGGACCCTCCGAAACCCCTTCCGGTACTCCGCCGATTTCCCGATGCTCCCCGGAACACTTCCGGTACTCCGAAACCTTTCATCCTATATATCAATCTTCGTCTCCGGACCATTCCGGAGACCCTCGTCATGTCCGGGATCTCATCCGGGACTCCGAACAACCTTCGGTAACCATACACTTTTCTCACTAACAACCCTAGCGTCACCGAACGTTAAGTGTGTAGACCCTGCGGGTTCGGAAACCATGTAGACATGACCGAGACACTCCCAGGTCAATAACCAATAGCGGGATCTGGATACCCATATTGGTTCCTACATGTTTCTCGATGATCTCATCGGATGAACCACGATGTCAAGGATTCAGGCAATCCCGTATACAGTTCCCTTTGTCTCGTCGGTATGTTACTTGCCCGAGATTCGATCGTCGGTATCTCTATACCTAGTTCAATCTCGTTACCGGCAAGTGTCTTTACTCGTTACCGTAATACATAATCCCGTGACCAACCACTTAGTCACTTTGAGCTCATTGAGATGACGTATTACCGAGTGGGCCCGGAGATACCTCTCCGTCACACGGAGTGACAAATCCCAGTCTCCATCCATGTCAACTCAACAGACACCCTCGGAGATACCTGTAGAGTACCTTTATAGTCACCCAGTTACGTTGTGACGTTTGGTACACACAAAGCACTCCTACGATGTCAGTGAGTTACATGATCTCATGGTCATAGGAACTTATACTTGACATGCAGAAAACTATAGCGATAACTGTCACGATCAAAAGCTATGTTAACGTTTGGGTCTCGTCCATCACATCATTCTCCTAATGATGTGATCCCGTTATCAAATGACAACTCATGTCTATGACCTGGAAACCGCGGTCATCTTTGATCAACGAGCTAGTCCTGTAGAGGCTCACTAGGGACACAAAGTCTGTCTATTCATCCGCACGTGTATCTGAGTTTCCAATCAATACAATTATAGCATGGATAATAAACGATTATCATGAACAAGGAAATATAATAATAACTCTTTTATTAACGCCCTGATTCCCTCACTCTCCCCCTCGTCTGTTCTTCGCCACGACCGAGCGCCGCCGTTGCTGCCGCTCGCAGTTGCCGTAGCCACCGCCTCCCCCTCGCCTCTCCGACGAGCCCCCGAGCTCTGCCTCGCTGCCATGAACCTCTACGCCGAATCACAGGACCCCGGACGCCCTGAGGCCTCGTCCTCGAGCTCGTCTTCACCGCCGGCCGCCGTGGATCCCCCTCGCCGCCCCGACCGCTCCAGAACCTCCCCGAGCTCGCCGTTCGTCTCGTTGCAACCGCCGTGAGCTCCTGCCCCTGCTCCCCCTCTCCGCTCCCTCTCTCGCACGCCGTAGCTGCCGCGCCACGTTCACCCGCACGCGCCGCCGCCCGCGCTCGTCGCCGGTGGTGCTCCGGTGACCTTTTGGTCCCGGGCGTGCGTCTAACATGTTCGCCGCATCGCGTAGAAGCCGTAGGTGCTAGTGCTGCCCCGCCTAGGCCACCACAACCACGAGCCCGAGCTTGACCGAGCTTCGGCCGCCGCCGAGCTCGTCGTCGGCGACACTCCGGCCACTCCCCGACCGCGCCACCACCACGGTTGGATGCGGACGAGCGTCCGCATCCCGTAGCTGTACACCGCACGCCAAATTACGCCCCGTAGGCGAATCCCGCAGCCCTCCGCCGCGTTCGACCTCGCCGACGGCTAAATGCCGAAGGGTTTGACCCGCTGACCGGCGTGGTTTGACCCCCACGGTCCAGTTGATCTCCCCTCTCTCTCACTGACATGCGGGCCCTGCCCAGCTAATTAAATGTTAGGATTAGTGTTAGTACTAATTAACTTAGTTAGGTTAGTCCTACAGTCACTGACTAGTGGGCCCTGCCCAGTTAGTTAGGGCTAACTAACTTAATTAGTTTGCTGAAGCCACTGACGTGTGGACCCCACATGTCAGGTTTGACCTGAGTCAGCGCTGCTGACTTGCTGACGCAAGCATGATGCAGTGCTGACGCAATATACAATTTTCTGGAATTGTTTTTGTTTAGGAAAATCCAGAAAATTTGTTAAAACTTCAAAAAATCACAGAAATTCAACCGTAGATCAGAATAAAATAATTTATATATGAAAAATGACCAGAAAATTATGAAGAATCTGTTTATTGCTCTTTAATGCATGTTAAACAAACTTATACTTGCTGTATAGGTGAAAACACATAAATGGCACTTTTAGATGTTAATTTTGGAATTGCATTTGAACCCTTGGTTCAAATGGACTACTTTCAAATAGAATGCTAGTTGCATTAGCTCAAATATCATCACATCTTCATGCCATGTTCATGCATCATATTGTTGCATATGCTTGTGTTTGATTGTCGGCACCGTTCTTATCGATAGGTCCAGCTCCGGAGACCATTCCAGAGTACCTGTCAGAGGAGCAGTGCTCTACACGTTGTCTTACCAGGCAAGCAAACCCCCTTGTTCATTCCGATACAACCCCTGTCTCGCTCCTGCTCTCTGTTATTGCATTAGGACAACAACGACTTCAACTGCTACTTTGTGATGCAGTAGTTGAACCCATTGCTATGCATGACCTGTCATTGCCACAGTAAATAGTTGAAACCCACTAGCATGTGTAGGAGTTGATTGAAGCCATGATGTGATCTTACCATGCCTTGCTTGCTATTGCTTAGAGTGTGTCAGGTCTGATTCATCGGGAATGAATTGGAGTGCAGTGAAATGTTCAGATGCTGAGAGTCAAGTGTGTGAACACGATTTGGTAAAGGTAGCGGTGAGAGGCCATGTAGGAGTACATGGTGGGTTGTCTCACTGGAACCGTTCCTAAGAACTGAGTTCTGTGTATGTTGTCCAATGACTAGCTACTACCACACATTGGGTTCCGGTAACTCAACCCCTCTAGACTTATTAATCAACATGATCTCTGTTCAGGAGTTGCAACTAGTTTCTAGTGTTTGTAGGTAGTGTTAGTAGTCTACCAAGTGGCACTCGACCAGGTGGGCATGGGATAGACTAGGCACCGTGGCACGGTGTACCAAGCGTAGATCCACTCGGCGAGGTGGGCTTGGGAACCCTGCGCACATCATTTGGGGCCGTGAGCGACACCCCGGCCGGATCTCCTTACGGATGGAATCCGAATAGGCGATAAACCTGGACTAGAGTCTTGTGTGGTTAGTCAGGTCGTGGCCGACACCCTCTCCAGGCTTCCGCTTGAAGGTTGCCGAGATACACGAGATGTACATGGCGATAAGTGGCGAGAGCGTGTGTGAAGAAGTACACCCCTGCAGGGTTAACATGATCTATTCGAATAGCCGGGTCCACGGTTATGGACTTCTTGGATACTTACGTGGTACATAGACAACTTGAAGTGGATACTATAAAATACTCAAGACAAGTGTGAGTGCTATGGATGGCCTTCTCGTAGGGAGACGTGGATGAATCCATAGTGGAGTATTGTGTGGTGCTTAGTGGACTCATGTGCGCCACCTCAAAAGAGTTACCAGCAGTCGTAGAATAGGATAGCCACTGAGTCAAGCTGGCTTGCTGCAACTAAACCCCACTTTGTCTTCTTGATACAAGTGCATGTATGATAGGATCTGATGTAAGTCTTGCTGAGTACCTTTGTACTCATGTTTGCTTAATTTATGTTTTGCAGATGAGACTGCTATCGCACTAGTAGATCTTCTTGGACTTCGACAAGTAGCTTGTTACCTCAGCTACGTTCTTGGACGAGTGTTGTATATAGTCGGGCTCTTCAGCCATTTCATTTGTAGATGTCTATACTCAGACATGTTGTGCTTCCGCTTGTTGCTTGTATGCGCTGAATGTTGGGTCGTGAGACCCATGTTTGTAATATCTGGCTCCTCGGAGCCTAATGAATAAATACTTTGTTTATTAGAGTCTTGTTGTGATGCCATGTTGTATTTGCACATATTGAGCATATTGTGTGTATGTTATTGAAATGCTTGGTATGTGTGGGATCCGACACCTAGTTGTTTACCCTTGGTAGCCTATCTTACAGGGAAATGTCTCCTAGTGCTTTCACTGAGCCTTGGTAGCTTGCTACTGCTCCGGAACACATAGGCTGATCGACATGTGTCCTTCTTCGTTCCTGTGTCTGTCCCTTAGGGGAAATGTCACGCGTTGTTCCTTTAAGTCCTTGTAGCTTGCTACGACTTGGGTTCATACGTTGATGACCGACACGTTCGTTGCTGGGTCATGTATGCCTGTCTCTGTAATTTAGTGCCACTTTTGGTTTATAACTGGTCATGTCGGCCCGGGTTCTCTGTCATATGGATGCTAGCGACACTATCATATACGTGAGCCAAAATGCGCAAACGGTCCCATGCCAGGTAAGGTGGCACCCGTGGGGATACCGTGCGTGAGGCCGCAAAGTGATATGGTGTGTTACATGCTAGACTGGTGTGACTTAGGATCGGGGTCCCGACACAGCAACTGCCGCCACGGGGGCACTTGCTCCTGCCGCTAGAGCCCCGGGGGGAAGAAGACCGACGAGACCTCGGGCGCCCACTCCGGCAAGCGCACCTCTTCGGAGTGCTGTGCTCCCGTCGAGGACGTGCCTGAGAGCTCCATCGGAAAGAAGAAGACCGCGGAGACCTCAGACACCCACTCCGGCAAGCGCACCTCTTCGGAGTGTCGCGCTCTCGTCGAGGACGTCCCAGAGAGCTCCACCGGACGGAACAAGAGATCCAGGGCCATGCCGCCGGGAACCAAGGAGGTTTCTGTCAAGGAGGATGGCACGGGAGGGGCTTTTACCATAAGCTCCGCCCTTGACAATAAATAGGAAGACGCGCTCGTCACCTTCCTGCGGGCGAATGTCGACGTGTTTGCCTGGCAAGCATCCGACATCCCCGGCGTTCCCAGGAAAGTGATTGAGCACCACCTTGCTGTCTATCCTCATGCGCGGCCCGTCAAGAAGAAGGTCAGGAAGCAAGCTTTGGAACGGCAAGAATTCATCATCGAGGAGATCTGGAAACTGGAAGCTGTGGGTTTGGTGAGAGGGGTGCTCCACCCAACGTGGTTGGCCAATCCAGTGGTAGTGCGCAAGGCAAATGGGAAGTGGAGGCTGTGTATTGATTACACAGATATCAATAAAGCTTGTCCCAAGGACCCCTTCCCATTGCCGCGCATAGACCAGATTGTCGACTGCACGGCAGGGTGTGACCTGCTGCCATTCATCGATGCCTACTCCAGCTACCACCAGATCTTCATGGCGAGAGAAGACGGAGAGAAGACAGCATTCATCACCCCATGTGGCACGTACTGTTTCGTACGAATGCCTTTCGGGTTGAAGAGTGCTAGCTCGACGTTTGCAAGGGCAGTCCAGATTGGTTTTGAACCCCAGCTCCATAGAAATATGGAGGCTTATATGGATGATATAGTGGTCAAAACCAAGAACAAGGCAACCCTTGTACCGGATTTGCAAGAAACATTTGTGAAGCTACGCAACATCAACCTCAAGTTTAACCCTGAGAAGTGCGTTTTCGGCGTTCCGTCTGGCAAGCTTCTCGGGTTCTTTGTGTCGCAGCGTGGGATAGAAGCCAATCCGGACAAGATCAAAGCTATATAGCAGATTGAAGCACCCAAATGGTTCAAGGACGTGCGTCGGCTTGCTGGCTGCGTTGCCGCCATGAGCAGATTTATTTCCAAGTCTGCCGAGCGTGCCCTCCCCTTTTTCAAGATCTTGAAAAAGGCGGGCCCAATGGAGTGTACGCCGGAAGCCGAAGCAGCGTTACAAGACCTGAAGAAGTATCTTTCCTCCACGCCAATACTGGTTGCGCCCCGACCATAAGAACTGTTGCTGCTATACTTAGCGGCAACAAACCAGGTGGTCAGCGCCGCACTAGTGGCACAGAGAGAAATCGACGATGAGGTGATAGCAGCAACGGAGCCTGGTGCCACTTGCGCAGGGGCGACACAGCCGACTGGAGTGCAGCCGAAGAAGAAGATGATGCAGCACCCGGTCTACTTTGTTAGCTCCCTCTTACAGGGGGCTATGTCAAGGTACTCCGATGTGCAGAAATTGCTCTTCGGCCTTCTTATGGCCTCGAGGAAGCTACGTCACTATTTCCAGGCGCACGAGATCACTGTCGTCACTCACCTCCCTCTGCAACGGATATTGCACAATCCAGACGCGACGAGAAGGATTGTAGAGTGGGCGCTGGAGCTGTCCAGCTTTGGCCTCAAGTTTGAAAGCACTTCGACAATTCAGAGTCGAGTCTTGGCAGAGTTCGTCGCAGAATGGACCGCAACGCCTGATGAAGAAGTCCAAGAAACTCCTCTCCCCGGCAAAGAGGCAAGTTGCAACTGGATCATGTACTTTGATGGGGCTTTCTCTTTGCAGGGCGCCGGGGCTGGCGTACTGCTGGTCATGCCCACCAGAGAGCACCTCAAGTATGTGGTCCAGATGCACTTCCCTAGGGAGGTATCAACGAACAACACTGCCGAGTACGAGGGTCTGCTTGCTGGTCTTAGGATCACGGCGGACCTCGGAATCAAGAAGCTCATTGTCAGGGGCGACTCGCAGCTTGTCGTCAAACAAGTCAACAAGGATTACCAGAGCCCGTTGATGAAGGCCTACGTCGATGAAGTGAGAAAGTTGGAAGAGCACGTTCCCCGAGCGGAGAAGGACATCGCCGATTACCTGTCAAAGCGTGCTGTCCTCAAGTTACCTATGGAACCAGGTACCTTTGTGCTTCAGCTTTCTCAGCCATCCGTTGAATCATCAACAGAGTAGAACAAGAGGAGGAAGTCAGGGCCCAGCAAGTACTTTCCCGCCGAGCTCCCTGGAGCCGCCGGCAAGGGTGTTGCCGGGGACACTGAGCCCGCCACCGGAGGGCTAACTCCGGCGGAGCGTCAAGCTTTTGCCGTCGAGGTGGCCACTCCCTTGGCGGAGGAAATGCCTTTAGTCCTCGCCTTCAAGCCCCAGGCTCCAGCGTGGCACAGCATACCGTCTGATTCCTTCAGACTGGGGAACTTCCTGAGGAGCAGGAAGAAGCCGAGAAAGTAGCCCGTCGGTCTACCATGTACCAGTTCGTCGATGACGTCCTGTACAGGAGGAGACCAAACGGTGTGAAATTGAAGTGCATCCCTCGAGAGGAAGGACTGGAGCTATTGGCAGAGATACATGGAGGCATGTGTGGATCCCACATAGGGTCAAGAGCCCTTGTCGGCAAGGCATTCCGGCAAGGCTTCTTCTGCCCCACAGCCCTCCAGGATGCGGCGGCGCTGGTCACCAGGTGTGAAGCGTGCCAATTCCATTCAAAGAAGCTTCATCAGCCAGCTCAAGCCCTTCAAACCATTCCTCTCTCCTGGCCCTTCTCGGTCTGGGGGCTCGACATACTGGGCCCTTTCCCCCGCGCCGTCGGGGGCTTTGAGTACTTGTACGTTGCAATCGACAAGTTCACAAAGTGGCCAGAAGTGGAGGCAGTAAGGAAAGTCACAGCTCAGTCAGCCGTCAAGTTCTTCAAGGGACTAGTGGGCCGTTTTGGTGTACCCAACAGGATCATCACCGACAACGGCACGCAGTTTACAAGCCGCACCTTCATGCAATATACCCAAGACCTCGGCAGCAAGGCCTGTTTCGCTTCCGTTGCTCACCCCAGGAGCAATGGTCAAGCTAAGAGGGCAAATGCTGAAGTGTTGCGAGGATTAAGGACAGGGACCTTTGACAGGCTGCACAAGAGCGGGAGGTGCTGGATTGATGAATTGCCGGCAGTTCTTTCGTCGATCAGGACGACACCAAATCGAGCCACCGGCCAGATGCCCTTTGCCCTGATATATGGGGCAGAAGCAGTTCTCCCACGGAACTCATATACGGGTCACCTCGAGTGCTTGCTTATGATGAGTTTGAGCAAGAGCAATTGCGCCAAGACGACGCAATGCTCCTTGAGGAAGATCGTCTTCGGGCGACTGTGAGAGCAGCGCGCTACCAGCAAGCCTTGTGCCACTACCATAGCCGCAAGGTTCATGCCCGAAGCTTTGAGGAAGGCGACCTTGTTCTCCGACGCGTTCAATCGGCCAGGAATACGAACAAGTTGACGCCAAAGTGGGAAGGCCCTTATTGGGTAATACGAGTCACCAGGCCTGGCGCTGTCCGCCTGGAGACCGAGGATGCCGTTCCGGTGAGTAATTCTTGGAACATCGAGCATCTTCGCAAGTTTTACCCATAAGGCGCGGCTTGCCGGGCCCCCCGGCAAGCCACCCTTTTGTACAAGCTTTGCCGGCAAGGCATGTAACCCTTTGTACAAAGCCAGGCGTAGACCCTGAGCATAAATAAATGAAGCGCTGGCGCCCTAAGTTTTAGCATGCATGCTGAGTCAAGTCTCGTCCTTGGTTAGGGTTGATAGTGCTTAGCAGCGGCTAACCCCTAGATTAGAGGTCGAGTCTTTGTCTTTCCTCTGTCTTCCTTGGTTTACAGGACGCACAGGCATCCTTGCCGAAGCCACTTGGAGGAAGGAAAGAAGAACAAACCAGTGCCTATGCCCCGGCAAGCCAGTGTTGCTGGGGGCTGCAAAGGCAAGAATTCGCCCACGGCAGACCAGGGTTGCCCGGGGCTGCAGCTTCAGATAAGTCCTTTTTCCCTTATCATACATTCTGTTATGGACTGAGGTATGTGAAACCTCGTTCTTTTCCTTAAGCCACCATGCTCCCATAACTCTATGCCCTAAGGCTCGTCCCTAGGACTAGGTTTGGTCGTAGTCGCAGCAGCAAAAGGATAAAACGAGGAGCCTAAGCCTGCTTCATCCCCGCCTCCGCCAAGGGCGTGAGAAAGGTCGAGTGAAGTAGGGAAACGGCAGGGCCTGTTGCCGGGCGAGAAAATGTTTATCTTAAGGATACCAAGGATTTATTCCCTATTGTGGGCTTTTACCTACGAACAAATGACCCGACAAACATTCCTTTTTCATTAAAAACATTCCATTCAGGTACAGTCCATAGGGAATGAAAAACATGAATAAGGGGATTACAAGTTTTAAACTTAACAGATGCCCGAAGGCATACAGACTAAAAAGAGATAAGATGACCGTAATGCCTTTCTTGTCCCTCTCCTCAGGCGGTAGGTCGAGGCGGCGAGAAGGGCAAAAGGGGCGCCTAGGCGAGCTACGGGTGGCAGAAGACACCGAGAAGGCATCTCGGCGGCCTCCCGAGGGCTGGACGGTGATGACGGCGCCGGAGGCTGAGCTCGAAGACGAGGCGGCAGGACGTCAGTAGGAGACGAAGGCGTCGGTGCCCGCGTACTCCGACATGACGACCTTGCCGCCTGCCTTCTTCCTCTTCCTCTTCCGCAGCCTCCCTACGCCAGCCGCCAAGGAGACGACCCCGAGAAGTTCAAGGAGCCGGCGACGCGGATGATGGGGTCGCCGGTGCCACCAGGAGCGGCGCCCGACACCTAGTCGGACCCGTCATCCTGTCGTCCCCCGCCCTCGTCGTCGCTGTCGCTGTCCTCCTCGTCACCCTCGTTCGAGGAGGAGTCTTCGTCATCAGAGGAGCTCTCCATGCAGCACCTCGCGCGAGTCCCGAGGTGCCCGAAGACCTTGACGGAGAGGTGGCCATCCCCCATTAACCTGAAGTGGAGGGTGAGCCCATCCGTTAGGCTTTGGATGCGAGCGAACCTCTTCCATCCTTGGCGAAGATACATCACATGAGGGGCAGGGAAGTCGACGCGGGCCCGCGTGCCACTGATCCTACAACCCCTCATGTGCAGCCGCAACAACTCCGGCGGGTTCACCTCCATCTCCCGCGCAAACGGAGTCGGGGGACGAAGGCGACGGCGCGGCGACCCCCTCATCCTAATGAAGAATTCACAGGGGTCATGTCCAACATGACCTTCCACTGGGGGAGGAGCTGCTGGCGGGGGCGAGGCCGGCGGGCCGCCCCGTCCTCCTCTTCCCCGAGCACCCCGGCCTCGCCCAAGGCCCCGCCCCCTCCCTCTTCCCCTCGTGGCCGGTTCGGCCACCGCGGGTGCAGGAGAAGGGGGGACGCGTTGTCGAGCAGCGACCCTCGCCGCCACCGTTGAGGAGCCGGGGGTTTCCTTTTTCATGGCGGACAGAAGAAAGGAGCAGAAGCTGAAGGAGAAAGAAGATGGAGGAGTGTGGAGCGCTGTCTCCTCCCTCCGCCCTTTATAAAGGGGCGGGGCTGGAGCTCGACCGCCCCGCTCGGCCAATCAAGACACAGAAGGCGAGAGGGGCTGGGACCGACCGCCGCCCCAACCAGCGACGGCTCGGTTTCCCGCCTCCACCGCTCGCCACCTCGAACACATGGGAGGCACGTGGCGAACGCGGAGGACCGAAGGGACGGGTGAGGCGACCTCTCCCCACCCCGTGATCGTGTGGAGTGGACGCCTAGCAGACCGCGCCTCGGCACCATCCAGTCAGCGGGCCACGCCCCGGCACCTCCTCCCGTTTATGGGGAAGGCGCGGGCCGCCTCCTTTCGCATTTACTGCGACGTGACGCGTGCGTGCGGAAACCACCCCACGCATGCCGCCCACGTCACGCACGCCCCTCCACACCGTGCCGCGCTCGCGGGTCGTGGGAGGCGCAGCGTGCGGAAATTTTACCACGGTGAAAACCACCCCGCCTGCCCGCACACCGTTCTGGGCCTGGCCCAACAACGTGTCGCGCTTATGTGTGGCCCAGGCCCGGGGGCTCCTGTCGGTGTACAAAAAGAGGGGTACACTTTTTGTACCCCTATGACTGTGCACGGGCAGTCTGAGCCACGGCGCCACCACACCAAGCATGGTGAGGGAAGCGAGCCAGGGCAAGATTGAAGCTCGATGGAGACTGGAGTGATGCCAAGAACAAGACCACAAAGGGCAAAGGGACGAAGCGGCTTCCCCCGGCAAGATCCTTGCCGGGGCCGGCTCTGGCAGCCCCGGCAAGACCCTTGCCGCGGTAGCTCGCCCCGCGCCTACGGAGCGAATCACCCTTGAGTCCACCGGCCTCATGGGGCGAGGATTCGGGAGATATCCCCATGGTGGCATGCAGATCTTTGTGAAGACATTCAAGATCAGATGTAAGTTAAGAAGACGACGACCCTTGGCGGGATTCCAGCCAAGGAGGACTACAAGGCCCCCAGGAAGCACCTTGCTGGGGATGACAGCAGGTGCCGCGGCAAGACCCTTGCCGGGGCCCCGGCAAGGCCCTTGCCAAGGACACCCGCGGGGCCACATCAGGCCCGCACCAACTGGGTTCCCACTGACCCACGCAGCTGCCAACCCGACCAGCTGGACAGGCTCCTGTGTGCCAACCCACAGATCCTCGTGGAGACCCGCCGTTACGCCACCTCAGGTGCCTGTCTACCTACATGGCACCTCAGGCACCGCTGGCCAGGGCGCGTGTCAAAGCGAGGAGGGGCGGCGACGGACAAGACGGGCGTCTCCCCTCGTCCCCGATAAAGCAAGGACACCTAAGCTAGGCGCATTAAATGCACCTTGTCCTGTAATGCGAGGAATAACCTCGCATCACTGTACCCTTTCCACCTCCTGTGTGCCACTGTGGCAACCCCTTTTCCCTATAAAAGGAGGCCTCAGGCAACCGGGAGGAGGATTCGGCTTTTTAGAACTCCTCATGACTCTCTTGGAGCTCCTCGTTAGCTGAAGAACACCAACATATAATCCACCAAAGCAGGAGTAGGGTTTTACGCATCTTTGCGGCCCGAACCTGGGTAAAGGAACCGTGTCCTGACCGTTAGATCCGCTCTTCTCTCAATCCCGCGCCCCGCAACCGTAGTAGGGATTCTTGTGTTCCCATATGTGTCGATCCAAATACCCCGACAGCAGGCGGTTGGGTCTTAGAGGTCACCATCTACTCCCTCTTCTTCTTAGTCGCCGACGTTGGCCTGACATCGCAAGGGAGAGGCATCAAGAAGCAACAGCAAATATAGGAACTGGGATCAGGGCGAAGCACTTACTGGTCCACGATGGCATAATCCCTCACCCTCTTGTGGAGCACGAAGCCCAAGAGCCTCGTGGCCGGGGGCACCGGCACCTAAGCCCCAGGAGCAGATGAGGGCGCAGCAGCCGGACTCGCAGCGGGGCCGGCCGGAGTCGAAGCAGAGGTACCACCTTGAGGACTCAACATCGACCGCCCCTTCTTCAGAATCCCGGTGTGTGGCTTCTTTGGGGGATGCCCTTCAACCTTGTGGTAACTCCGGTGGAACACGACGACTCCCTGGCTGGTCGCTCGCCACCGTCATCATCATTAGGAAGAACACGTAAGAGATCAGGCTGGCATGGGGGAGAAGTCTCCCCCGCGCCTTCCCGGGTCGCCTCCGAGTCCGTCTTCCCCTCCCCCTGGCCGGACTCATTGGGAGACAACACCAGCGAGGCTCCAGTGAGCGCCGACGGCACGAGCCCGCGCTCGTTAAAGGCGGGCATGGTAGTAGCAATTTGTGCCCCATCCACGCAGCGGTACAGCGGAAGATGGGAGTCAGGAGGGTACCCTTGGTCCTTTGGCACCTGAACAAGGAGGACCTTGCCCAGCTCCTCGTCGGGCAATGCATCTGGGCGAAAGTGGAGGTCGTCGCCCTCATCCATGAACTTCCACAGGGAGCGCGAGTGCACTTGGAGTGGAGCTAGGCGCTGCATCAGGAACTCCTTGATAATCATGGGCTCCGTTAGCTTCTCCGCCTTTGGGTCATCAGGCTTCATGTCAGCCATCATCCTTGCCAGCAGCTGCTCAGCCCGGGGGTCGTTGAGCTTCGCGCTGTTCCACCTGTCGTGAGATGCTGGCACATTCGTTGGCAGCGTTAGCAGCGGGTGGGAGATGTTCGCATCCATGAGAACCAATTTGTTCCTAAAGCGTTCCACTTTCCTCCCGGCTCTTGAGATTGCAACGAAGTTGGCACACCACGAGCACATGCCCTCCTTCATCCGGAGGTAGAATAAGTGGCGAAGCAACGCCACGGACAACATCACCCCCACAAATGCCTCGCAGTAGAAGGCGAAGATGGATAGAAGAAGGACGGAGTTGCGGTGAAGATGAAGAGCGTGAAGATTATAATGGCGGAGGACGGCTAAAAAGAAGTCAGAGAAAGGGGGAACTAGCCCCGCGAAGACGTTGTGCATAAAGAAAGGGTAGAAAGTGATGCCTGAGGGCTCCGACACGGCGGAGCCTGCCCAGAGCCCAGGCTCCATCCACTCATTGCCGCCATCCGCCACCATCAGACGCATGATGGCGAGGTTCTTCTCCAAGACTGTGGGTGCGCTCAAGGCGGGCTCGAACCACGAGGGCGAGCGAGTAGCCTTCACCTTGTCTAGCGCCATCGACTACACACTCGGGGGAGAAATCAGGCGGATCTGGACACTCTTGGTGCAGGAAGGAGAAGGGGATCTGGAGCAAGACGAAGTAAGGTAATGAAAACCCAACAGCGCTCGCCAACCTTTTTGTCAGATAAGGGTAGTTGTCGAGGCAGCGTGGGGAAGCGAAGACGCCCACGTCCAATCGAGTCGCCACATGTCGACCAAGGCCGTAGGCGTTTGGGGCCCGTGGCACTTCGCCCTTGCCCCTTTGGCTTCGCCTCGAAGCCATGTCCGAGAGCGCCTTGGGCCCAGGGCTACTATCGTTGTCCTGGGAACGGGGATACCCAGACTCGCCTATCGGCGACCCGTGACGTGGCTCCATCAGTGGCCTGGCACAAACTAACTTCAGCAACCGCAACTCAAGACCCTCGTGAGGGGCGAAGCCTCGCGAGGCGGGCGACAACAAGACCTCCTTGGGGGCAGTCTCCCTAGGCTGGCTCCCGAGGAGCGGAGATATCTATGCAAGGTGCACCTCGTGAGGTTCGCGTGATGTGAGCCATGACGTCCAAGGCCAGGCGGGCGCTAGCAGGCGTGGTGGACCAGTTTCCCCTTTGGTACTAAGGGGGCAAGCGCATGCGCGGAGTTTCGTGGAATTAAGCAAATGTTTCCATATCGGTGCAACAAGACCAAGGATTGTCAGGACGACAGAATGGAGGTCATCGTGGAGCCCGCCGCAGCGTGACCACTAGAGCCTTTGGCAGGCGAAGACCGCTTTTTTAGGATAACTTGTACTAGTTGTTCCCCTTCAAATTTGGCCATTGTGGGATCCCTTCCCGCCAATATTTTGGAAGAGGACCAAGGCCACTTTAAATAGGACCTGGCCACCACCATGGAGGGGGACGACTCATCTGACCTGTTCTGAGACACCACAAGCTCATCCGAGCACAAGAACACCTCTCCTTTGGAGGCTATTCATCCCTTGTACTGGTTCATCCTCTGCCATACAAGGCAATCCACCACACACACTGGAGTAGGGTATTACACCACAAGGTGGCCCGAACCAGTAAAATCCTCTGTGTCCCTTATTCCTTGAGTTCGTTGATCTAAGCTGTGGAATCGTAGGACGAGCGCGCTGGGGAGAGAGTGTTCTTCGTGCGCACCCCAGAGTTCGAACCTCTCAAGGGTTTGCGGAACCCAAAATCCGACAAAATCCGCCGCCGCACCGGTCCATGTATCGCCAATGTGAGATGAGACGTCGATGACTTGTCCTGGAGACATGCCACCATTGGTGGACT
The DNA here is from genome assembly GCA_902687465.1 of Secale cereale. Taxonomy (NCBI): domain Eukaryota; kingdom Viridiplantae; phylum Streptophyta; class Magnoliopsida; order Poales; family Poaceae; genus Secale; species Secale cereale. Next base: position 349,696,881 of record LR738714.1, read on the forward strand.
CCGTTGTGACGCCCCTGTTTTGACAACACAAATGTGTACGACCAAGATCAAGGACTCACTGGAAGATATCACAACACAACTCTAGACGCAAACTAGTCAGCGTCCTGGGAACAGGGGTACCCAGACTTGCTTGCCTGCGGCCCAGGGCGTGGCTCGTCCAGCGGCCTGGTACAGCCCAACCTCATCAGCAACCACTCAAGACCCTCGCGAGGGGACGAGCCTTGCGAGGCTGAGGACGCAAGACCTCCCCTGGGGCGGCCTCACTAGGCTAGCTCCTGAGGTGCAGAGATATCAAGGCGAGGGGCACCTCGCGAGGTTCCCGTCACGTGAGGCGTGACGACCAAGGCCAGGTGGGCACCAGCGAGCGCAAGATGTCAATTTCCTCTTTGGTTCTAAAGGGGCAGGCGCAGGCGAGGAGTCCCGAAGCGCCAGGCAAAGGTTTCCATATCGATGCAACAAGACCAAGAGTAGCAGGACGGCAGAGCGCAGGTCATCACGAAGCCCACAGTGGCGTCACCACCCGAGCCTTTCGCAGGCGAAGACCACCTTTTGTCAGGATAGCTTGTACTAGCTGTCCCCCTTCAAATTTGGCCGTTGTGGGATCCCTTCCAGCTCAATATTTGGGAAGAGGACCCGGGGCACTATAAATAGGACTAGCCACCACCATAGGGAGGGGATCAGATACTAGAGACCCTGCACACACCCACAAGCTCATCCGAGCGCAAGAACATCCCTCCTCAGGAGGCTGTTCTTCCCCTGTACTAGTTCTTTCCCAACCTACAAGGCAATCCACCACACGACACTGGATTAGGGTATTACACCACAATGGTGGCCCGAACTAGTATAAACCCTTTTGTCACTTGTTCTTCGAGTTTGACGAGCTAGGCCTAGGAATCAGTGGGAGAATGAGCTAGAGAGGAAAGGAAAGATCTTCATGCGCACCCCAGTGTTCGAACCTCAAGGGTTTTGCCGGAACCCAAGATCCGACATATGGCGCGCCAGGAAGGGGTGTGCCGAAGTTGCCTCTCCAGCGACTGCGCTCTCCATCCGCCAGGCACTCATGGCGGGCGCCACTTCTTCGACCGGCTTGGTAGGCGCGGGCGACAGCGTAGCGGGCCACCGAGCCTTTAGCCCCGCCTCGCGACAGGTGCAGTGGCCATCCAAGTTTAGGCCATATCTACCACCCCATTACGATGGGGCGGTAGATCCGACCGTCTTCCTCCAGGCCTACGAGGAGGCCGTTTCGGCGACCGGCGGTGGCAGCAAGGTCATGGCCAACTGGCTCCCCATGGCGCTCACTGGTGTTACGGGAGCTTGGTTTCTCAGCTTACCAAAGTCATCTGTAGCATCCTGAGAGGAGCTGCACAGCCTCTTCAATACACACTTCGGGGCGCCAGTCCCCCATGCCATCGCAACTCTCCTCGGTGGCTCTCAAACGCCGCCCTCCGACCGCCACGTCAAGCAGTTCTTCCGCCAAAATCGGCGTTGTCTTCGTACGCCGGGGGCCCCTTCCGGATGGGCAGTGCCCAAGACTGACCTCACCTTCGACTCGGGTGACCACCCCGCTTCCACGGTGGGCTCAGGCGCTCTACCAATGCTTTGCACACCCACCATCTGCAATGTGGCAGTCACCAAGACCCTCATCGATGGTGTCCTGGCCTCAATGTGCTCTTAGTAGAGGCTTTTACCCTGCTCCACGTGCCGCTCGAGCAGCTATGCCCCACCAAGACCTTCTCCGGAGTCGACAGCGGTTCCGCCATCCCTATAGGGAAGATCCACCTCCCGGTCACCTTCGGCACCCGCGACAACTACCGCACCGAGCTGATCGACTTCGACATCGCCTGTATCGGCCTCCCGTACAACGCCATCCTCGGGTATCCTGCCATGGCTAAGTTCATGGCCGTGACCCATCTGGCCTACAACCTCATGAAGACGCTGGGGAGCAGCGGCGTGCTCACTGTGGAGGGAGATGCCAAGGAAGCTCTGGTGGTCCTCAAGCTCACCTTCCGGGCCGCTGTGGCGGCACATCCGGCCGACAGGGCTGCCCCTGGAGCTAAGGGGGCTACACCAGCGAAGAAGAAGCAATTTTTCTCCCAAGACCGAGACGAGTCGAAGTAGGTACTGGTGGATGAAGACGGGACGTCAGGCGCCACCTTCACCAAAGGTGCTAGCCTTCCCCCAGCTCAAGAAAAGGTGCTGGTCGAATACCTGCGCGCTAACAAGGAGGTGTTCACGTGGGAACCCAAGGACTTGGCAGGAGTCCCGAGGGGGATGATTGAACATCACCAGAACGTATGCCCCAACGTGTGCCCTATGAAGCAGAAGGCCCGACGCCAATCTACAGAGAAGCAGTCCTTCATCGTATAAGAGACTCGCAAGCTAGAAGCGGCGGGTGTCATTCGTGAGGTCCGGTACCCGGAGTAGCTGGCAAACCCCGTCGTTGTACCCAAAAAAGGCGGAAAAGAGCGCATGTGTGTCGACTTCACCAACCTCAACAAGGCCTGCCCACAAGACCCGTTTCCTCTGCCCCGCATCGACCAGATTGTCGACTCCATTGCCGAGTATGACCTACTGTGCTTCCTGGATGCCTTCTCAGGCTACCACCAAATCAAGATGGCAGTGCAAGATGTCGAGAAGACTGCCTTCCTCACCCCGTGCAGAGTATACTACTACAATTGTATGCCATTCGGGTTGCGGAATGCAGGAGAAACCTTCCAGCTGTTGATGCATATTACTCTAGGAGAGCAGCTCAGGAGGAACGTTGAGGCCTATGTTGATGACATCATGGTGAAGTCTCAGGAGGCCAAGACCCTCATCGAAGATTTAGAAGAAATCTTCGCCAGCCTGCGTAAGGTAGACCTGCGGCTCAACCAGAAAAGTGTGTGTTCAGGGTCCCATCTGGTAAGCTTTTGGGCTTCCTGGTGTCACACAGAGGGATCGAGGCCAACCCCGAGAAGGTCAAGGCCATAGAAAAGATGAGTCTGCCGAAGACCCTCAAAGAGTTGCATAAGATGGCCGGTTGTGTAACGTCACTCGTGCGTTTCATCTCCAAGCTAGGGGAGTGAGCCCTCCCCTTCTTCAAATTGATGAAAATGAAGGGCCCGTTTGAGTGGACCCCTGAGGCAGATGCGGCATTCGAAGACCTCAAGAAATACCTCACCAGCCCACCGGTAATGGTGGCACCAAAACCTCAAGAGCCACTGGTGCTGTACCTGGCCGCTACACCACATTCTGCCAGCACGGTGTTAGTGGCTGTCCGGTAGGAGCGCCAAGACAAGACCCCACAGCCCAGGAGCGATGCTCATGAGGCTCCCGCAGGGCCGACAAGCGACCGCGCCCTGCAAGACGACATTCCTGAAGCCATGGTTGTCCCTTCTGGCGACCAAGCTCCTGAAGCTCCTTTACCCAATCAGGCGCCACAGCCCCAGGCGAGCCCGGGCACCACCACCATCAAGCACCCGGTGTACTTCATTAGCACGATGCTCCGTGATGCTCGGGTGCGCTATCCCATGCCGTAGAAGCTTCTGCTTGCACTCCTCGTAGCTTCCACAAGCTGCGCCACTACTTCCAAGGCCATCCCATCAAGGTGGTCTCGGCCTATCCACTGGAGAGGGTACTCCGGAGCCCCAACGCAGTGGGAAGAGAAGCTGAATGGAATATCGAGCTGCAGGCGTTCCAGTTAGAATTCAGCATGACCAGAGTCATCAAAGGAGCCGCGCTTGCTGACTTCGTGGCAGAATGTGCCGATGCCCGGGAGCTCAAAGCAGGCGAGGACCGATCCCTCTCGCCAGGAAGTGAAGCGCCGGAGGCTGGGTCATGTACTTCGATGGCGCATTCGCGCACCAGAGCGCGGAGGCCGGAGCAGTGCTCATCTCGCCCACTCAAGACAAGCTCTACTATGCTATGCAGCTCTGCTTTCAGCCGAGCGATAAGGTCTCCAACAACATCGTGGAGTACGAGGGCCTCATTGCTGGTCTCAAGGACGCAATGGCCCTGGGAGTGAAACACCTCGTCATCAGGGGCAACTCACAGCTCCTCGTCACCTTGTCCAACAAGGTGTACGAGCCAAAGGACGAGCATATGGAGGCATACCTCGCGGAGGTACGCAAAATGGATAGGCAATTCTTAGGCTTGGAACTGCAGCACGTGCCCCGTGGCACCAACAAGGAAGCCGACGACATCGCCAAAAGAGCATTAGGCACGTGCCCCAGGAGCCAGGCGTCTTCGAGGAACGGCTCCTCAAGCCTTAGGCATCCCCCCACAAGAGGGGTCGGCGACGCCTCAGGAGGAATTCCCCCAACCGCCAACCTCGGTAGTCCCCGCCTACGACCCGACCTCAGGAGCCCGCCTGCTCCTGGCGCTCGAGCCTCGGGAGGGATGCTGGACCGAGGAGCTCAATCCGTACCTGGTGCGAGGAGCACTGCCAGAAAAGGAGGAGGATGCCGAACGTGTGGCTTGACAGGCTATGGCGTATTACATTCAAGACGGTGAGATTTACAGGAAACGACCAAATGATTTTTCTTTATGATGCATCTCCAGGAAGCAAGGGGGCGAGATGCTAGCTAACATCCACGCCGGGGACTGCGGGCAAGACTCATCGTCACGCACCCTGGTTGGGAAGGCGTTCCACAACAGTTTCTATTGGCCCACAGCGCTCAACGATGCTGCCGAGATGGTGAAATCCGGTGAGGCCTGCCAATTCCATGCCAAGCAGATCCAGCAACCAGCTCAAGGCGTCCAAACCATCCCGCTCTCCTGGCCGTTCGCGGTCTGGGGCTGGACATTCTGGGCCCCTTCCCTTGAGCGCCCGGGGGCTATCGCTACCTCTATGTCGCCATCGACGAGTTCACCAAATGGGCGGGGGTGGAAGCCGTCCGGACCATCCCAGCCGGGTCTGCAGTCAAGTTCATAAAGGGTCTCGTAAGCCGGTTCGGGGTCCCCAACTGCACCATCACCGACAACGGCGCATAGTTCACTAGCAACCTTTTCAAGACATATTGTGCTAACCCTGGAACACAGATTTGCTACGCTTCGGTGGCACACCCGAGGAGTAACGGTCAGACCGAATGTGCCAACGCAGAGGTTTTAAGAGGCATCAAGACCAGGACCTTCAAGAAGAGGCTCATGGCTTACGGAAGGGGCTGGCACGATGAGCTCCAGCCCGTACTATGGTCAATCCGCACCACCGCCACCAAGCCTACATGCGAGACCTCGTTCTTCCTCGTTTATAGAGCAGAAGCAGTTCTCCCTCACGAGGTCAGGCACCACTCCGCGCGGGTCCTATCGTTCAATGAAACACAGCAGGATGCCATGCGGGGGACGGACCTCGTACTGGGGGAAGAACACCGTCGGGACGCTTCACTCCGAGCAGCAAGGTACCAGCAGGCATCGCGGCGGTACCACTGTTGCAACATCCGCTCCAGGAAGCTCGATGTAGGCAACCTCGTCCTAAGGCGAATCCTCTCCAAGGAAGGGTTGCACAAGCTTTCACCCATGTGGGAGGGCCCGTTATAGATCACCCACGTCTCCAGGCCTGGCGTCGTGTGCCTGGAGATGGGGGATGGCACCTCTATCCAGAATGCATGGAACATCTGGCACGTCCGGAAGTTCTACCCATAAAGCAAGGCCCCATGCATGAGAAGACAAGGCCCTATGCATGTGAAGCAAGGTCCACTGCATGTGAAGACATGGCCCTGTGCCTGAGAAGCCAAGGCTGAGTGCCCGTGAAGCAAGGCTCACGCCTGTGAAGGTATCCGCTCGTGACACTCTCATGTAATAATGAGTGGGGCTGTACACTCCCCGGAGTCTCCGTAGTGCCGCCCTCTGGCCTCGAGGGCTCGCTCCCACGTCCTAGTGGCAGCACTTAGCTCTGCGCTAGTGAGAAGACTAGACTAGGTGCCGGACGCAGCTGTTCATTTGCTTTCTGGAGTTGGCTTGCCCCTTCCTTCTTTTAATGAATTTTGAATGTTCTGGCATTTCTAGAATGGCTTGGTTAAATCATATCTCTCTTTGGTTCGTCCCTCAATTTTTGGCCTTGCATCGGAGGGAGCGGCAGTTGCCCGGCGTTCTACCTCGCGCACCTCCCTTAGCCTCTGCGAGGCGTCCATGTTTGGGCTCCTGATCGACGCACCTCTCTCCTTAGGTCGGTGCCCCACGGGTACCGCGACAGGATGTGTTTGACCATGTTCAGCCCATGCCAGGGACCTCATGCGGTGAAAGATAATAATCTCCTAACAATTTTCTGCAGCTTCCTTTAGGGCCGCGCGTCACGAGATGGGGGCTATCCCGAGTACGTCAAGATAAGTCTCCTCACCCTATGGGCGCATAATACACATACCTTTTAACACTTGCCGGGAACACTAAACATGGTGCCAAGCATCATAAAAACCACGGTTCATTACATGCCCTTCCAGGTCCCCAGGCTCGTTTGTCTTAGTAATGGTGGAAGAAAGGAAGAGCGAGGACAGGAATTGACGGCTGCTCATGAGGACCGGCTCCCCGAGCTCAGCAGGAGCCCTCATCATGCTTCACCGAGGTGTGACGACAAGACAGCCAAGTGCCGCCTTCAAGGCGGGTGCGGCGGTGTGGAGGCTAGTCGTAGCCACCGCTGTTGGAGCTACCGCTGTAGGAGGATCTGCCATAGCTGGATGAACTACGGCCAGCGCTGAGGGCGAGTTCAGCTTCAGCCTCGTCACGGCCATCGCCAAGGCCGAGCACCTCGCTGCTATTATTGTCCTCGGGGCAGCACCCGGCACGTCGTCCATCTTCCACGAACACCCTCAGAAAGAGGGTCGAGTCGCCATCATACCTGAAGTGGAGGGTGCACTGCCTACCCAGGCCGCGCACGCGGGCAAACGGCTGCCAGCCACAGGCCAGGGTCACGGCGCCCACTACGGAGATCTCCACCGCAACCCACGAGGCCCTGCTGCAGCAGCCGTCCGCCTGCAGCCAAAGACCACCAGAGCTCGTGTCCAGAAGTTCGCCGGCTAGGGAGCACGGGAGCTGGAGCCGGGTACCGGTCGGGCTCTCCGACCACACGACAAACTCCAGCATCACCTCCGCTAAATGAAAGCACGGCCGAGGAGGCCGAATGACCCCGGCGCGCCTCCCCTCATTCACAGGGCTGCAATGGCCTCGTCGATACCCACCACACGAGGGGCCGCCACCGCGGCTACCGAGGGCCGCGCCGGGCGCTGAGGAGATCCGCCCGTGCCTGCGAGGGGCCTCGGTAGGGGTCGCGGCACACTTGCATGGGCGGCCTCATCCCCACTTAGGTGGTGGTAAGTCGGGCCCCTCCTGGCGGGTATTCCCCTTCTCCACGGATGAGAACCTCCTCACCGGCGCCATGGGTGTCGAAGCAAAGCGAGAAGCAAGGAGGAAGAACAAGAGGCTGGCGAAATGGAGGAATAAGATGGGCAATGAGGGCCTCACCCGTCGCCTTATTTATAACCAGGAGAAGGCCAATCACTGGCCTCCATAATCACGGGTAATGATGGTCCTCTGTGCATGCAGGGACTGGTCAAGTCATGCGGTCGCCGAGGCAGTGTGGGGAAGTGGAGATGCCCACATCCCATCGATCGTCACGCGTCAATCAAGGCCGCAAGCTTTTGGGGCCCACGACGCTCTGCACTTGACCCTTGCCTTCGCCGCGAAGCCAAGTCCGAGCGCGCCTTGGGCCCGGGGGCTACTATCGGCGTCCTGGGAACAGGGGTACCCAGACTTGGCTGCCTGCGGCCCAGGCCGTGGCTCGTCCAGCGGCCTGGTACAGCATAACCTCATCAGCAACCACTCAAGACCCTCGCTACGGGCCGAGCCTTACGAGGCAGATGACACAAGACCTCCCCTGGGGCAGCCTCACTAGGCTAGTTCCCGAGGATCATAAATATCAAGGCGCGGGGCACCTCGCGAGGTTCCCGTGACGTGAGCCGTGACGACCAAGGCCAGGCAAGCATCAGCGGGCGTAGGATGCCGGTTTCCTCTTTGGTGCTAAAGGGGCAGGTGCATGCGAGGAGTCCTGAAGCATCAGGCAAAGGTTTCCATATCGGTGCAACAAGACCAAGACTAGCAGGACGACAGAGCGGAGGTCATCGCGGAGCCCACGGCGGCGTCACGACCAGAGCCTTTGGCAGGCGAAGACCACCTTTGGTCAGGATACCTTGTACTAGTTGTTCCCCTTCAAACTTGGTCGTTGTGGGATCCCTTCCCACTCAATATTTGGGAAGAGGACCCAGGCCACTATAAATAGGACTAGCCACCACCATAGGGAGGGGATCAGATCCTGGAGACCCCGCACACACCCACAAGCTCATCCCAGCACAAGAACACCCCTCCTCAGGAGGTTGTTCTTCCCCTGTACTAGTTCTTCCCCAGCCTACAAGGCAATCCACCACATCACACTGGATTAGGGTATTACACCACATCGGTGGCCCGAACCAGTATAAACCCTTGTGTCTCTTATTCTTCGAGTTTGACGAGCTAGGCCTAGGAATCGGTGCGAGAGTGAGCCAGTGCGGAAAGGAAAGATCTTCGTGCGCACCCCAGTTTTCGGACCTCAAGGGTTTTGCCGGAACCCAAGATCAGACAAAACTGAAATAATACAAGCTTTATATTACCAGCTAGGGGTTTCGAGGGCCTGCATACATAAACTGCAAAATACAAGAGTCAGCGGAAGAAAAAATATCTGAGTACATACATAAGTTAAACAAGGTGCCATAAGATGGCTAGCACAAATGTAGCAACGATCGAAAAGGCAAGGCCTCTTGCCTGGGACCTCCAAACTACTCCTCGAAGCCAAACTCCATGAAGAAACATCCATTGGATCCTCTGGCTCCTAGACTCCACCATCTGGTTGCATCATCCGAGAAGAAGGGACAAAAGGGGAAACGAGGGATCAAAGCAACCGTGACTACTCATCCAATGTACTCGCAAGCAAGGATCTACACTACATATGCAATGGTATATGTGTAAATGGGGTAATATCTGTAGGCTAAACTGCAGAATGCCACAATAAGAGGGGGATAGCTAGTCCTATCAAAGACTACGCTTCTGGAAGCCTCCATCTTGCAGCAGTAAAAGAGAGTAGCTGGAAAGTAACAAGTATCATCGCTGCTGGTAGCCTCCATAATGCAGCAGTAGTTCGAAAGTTCGGCATGTAACATTGTATAGCATAATCCTACCCGGCGATCCTGCCCTCGTCGCCCTATGGGAAAGCGATCACCTGGTCGTCTCTGGAACTTGGCTGGGTGTGTTTTATTAAGTATCCGGTTCTAGTTGTCATGAGGTCGGAGTACAATTCCGGGTCGTCCTTTTACCGAGGGACACGGCTATTCGAATAGATAACCTTCCATGCATGGGTGCACCACATTACCCAACAGGCTCGATTCGCTTTGGCCAGACACACTTTCCTTGGTCATGCCCGGCCTCGGAAGATCAACATGTCGCAGCCCTACCTAGGCACAACAGAGAGGTTAGCACGCTGGTCTAAATCCTAAGCGCGCAGGGGTCTAGGCCCATCACACATTGCACACCTGCATGTTGCATGGGCGGGCGGGGAGCAGACCTAGCAACCTCCATTTCAAAGGAAGTTGCGTTACATGGTCCAACCCGGCGTGCCTCGCTCTGTCGCTGACGTCAAGAAGGCTTCGGCTGATACCACGACGTCGTGTGCCCATATTTGATCCCTCGTAGCTGGTTAGTGCGTATAGGCTAGTGGCTAGACTCAGATCAAATATCCAAACCCGTTAAGCGTGTTATTATGAAATAACCGTGGACAACGACCATGAACCAGGCCACCTCTCGACTGGGTGTCTCAATCCACCATGTTGCTCCGCCACAAAGATTCACTCGGGGGCCGTCGGGAGCCCAGGCCCACCAGTACCTGGATGGAGCCATCTGTCCTTTCAGCCCCCAATCTGTGAATCACTTGCGGGTACTCTACGAGCTGACCCGACTTTAGTCACATCATGTATCACTACTACAAAACGGGCTGTTAATGGCGCACCGGTTTTGCCCATTAATGGCGCACTACCGGTGCGCCATTACTAGCACGCCATTAGTATCTGGCATACTAATGGCGCACTACGTAGAAGTGCGCCATTAGTATTTTTTTTCAATTTTTTTTTGTTCAAATTTTTTGTTCAAATTTTTTTTCTTTTTTTAAATTTTTTTTTCTTCATCTCAGATCATTATGGCTTAATCTGCGGTCAATTTGCTTAATCTCAAGTCAATTTGCACTCTA
>LR738714.1:349707127-349831273 GCA_902687465.1 Secale cereale
CCCACCAGTACCTGGATGGAGCCATCTGTCCTTTCAGCCCCCAATCTGTGAATCACTTGCGGGTACTCTACGAGCTGACCCGACTTTAGTCACATCATGTATCACTACTACAAAACGGGCTGTTAATGGCGCACCGGTTTTGCCCATTAATGGCGCACTACCGGTGCGCCATTACTAGCACGCCATTAGTAGTTGGATACTAATGGCGCACCAGTGGCGCACCACTGGTGCGCCATTAGTATCTGGCATACTAATGGCGCACTACGTAGAAGTGCGCCATTAGTATTTTTTTTCAATTTTTTTTTGTTCAAATTTTTTGTTCAAATTTTTTTTCTTTTTTTAAATTTTTTTTTCTTCATCTCAGATCATTATGGCTTAATCTGCGGTCAATTTGCTTAATCTCAAGTCAATTTGCACTCTATGGTCAAACTTCCCATAAGGTCACCCATCCTCACACTACTCCAGCCCGAGCACGCTTAACTTCGTAGTTCTATGCAACCCCAGCACCAGCTCACTTCACACGCATTTGTTGATATATCTATCATATCAATCCTATTAACCCTTCTTGATGTCTAGGAGTTTGTTAATGTTCATGAGTATGATGAAATTTTGAAAATATATTTCAAACTTCCCGGTCATATTACGTATCATACTTTGGAAAAAAAATTATAAATTTTTTTTCGAATTTTTTTTTCTGTTACTAGTGGCGCACCTAGCAAACGGTGCGCCGCTAGTAAGTTTGACATTTTTTGAATATTTTTGCCTGTAGATCATAAAAGCCCCGTAACATTTTTTCTGTTAGGTTTTTGGGGATTTAGAAAATGTTTAACGGGGTTCCCCCCGTTAAATTTGGATGTAACTTTTCGAGTAGATGATTTTTCATATAAAAAACTTTTTAATCCGAGTTCGTATACAAAAGTTATACCCGTTTTACTAAATTCCAGAGATATTTTGCAAATAAAGTCAAAATTCATATTTGTAAATTTTCCCAACAAGTAGACCACATATCACATGGGAAACTTATTTTCTTTTATTTTTTTGACATTTACATCATTTTCTTTTATTTATTTTTAACTGAAAAAGGCGGTCCACAGGGGGGGGTGTGCATTAATGGCCAAGTTACTAATGGCGCACCGTGGTAGTGGTGCGCCATTAGTAGTTCAACTACTAATGGCGCACCACAACCACGATGCGCCATTAGTATTTTTTGAAAAAAAAAACAAAATATGAAAAAAAATACTAATGGCGCACCGTGGGAGTGGTGCGCCATTAGTAAGTTGAACTACTAATGGCGCACCACTCCCACGGTGCGCCATTAGTATTTTTTGAAAATAAAATAAAAAATATAAAAACAAAATATGAAAAAAAAATACTAATGGCGCACCGTGGGAGTGGTGCGCCATTAGTAAGTTCAACTTACTAATGGCGCACCACTCCCACGGTGCGCCATTAGTATTTTTTGAAAATAAAATTAAAAAAAATAAAAACAAAATTTGAAAAAAAATTACTAATGGCGCACCGTGGATGTTGTGCGCCATTAGTACTAATGGCGCACTATCCACTGGTGCGCCATTAGTAGTTTTGAGAAAAATATGAAGAAAAAATTTGTTACTAATGGCGCACCACGTCAACGGTGCGCCATTAGTATTTGGATACTAATGGCGCACCAACACATGGTGCACCATTAGTATATACTAATGGCGCACCGCATGTCTGGTGCGCCATTAGTGTCAATTCCATCTATAGCCCTTTTCCTAGTAGTGTATCATGTAAAGTATGTATTTAGTATATACCTGTGATCACCACCCGATAGTATAACATGGCAGATGGACAAGAATGTAGGACCACTGATGGAATACTAGCATCCTATACTAAGCATTAGGATAGCAGGTACATGTATCAACAGTTGTAGTAACAATGACATGCTATGCAACAGAATAGGAGCTATCGAATCATCCACAGTAGCAAACCTAATGCAAGAATAAGAAAGAAGAGAATGGGCGAAATCTGGTTGATCAAGGGGGGGGGGGGGCTTGCCTGGAAGCTCTGTAGACAAAAGGAATCTTCGGAAGCATAGCCGTAGTCGATCACTGAAGCATTAATGGTCTCGGGGTCTATCGCGGTATTAGAGTCTACCAAAAGAAGAAACAAAGGGGAAACAGATAAATAACAGAGCAAACAATAGCATCACAAAATATAACAAGGCAATACGCGGTGCCAAGGGTGAGCCAACGCAGGGATAGGTGATATCGGTGAAGGAGGAAAACATCCGGGAAAGTATTCCTGGTATTTCGCGTTTTCGGACAAACGAACCAGAGGTGGATTGTTGCACGTTCGCTACACTAGGGACGTGTGGTGAACGAACGGACTGCGTATTCAGATTCATCTGTTGCACTTAGCAACTTTCATGTATAAAGTATTTTGATCCGAGTTACAGGTTATTTTTTTATATTAATTTTTAAAGTTTATAATCGATTTTAGGATTAACAAAATTAATTAAATTAGAAAATGCAATTATGACGTCAGCATCATATCTGCATGACATCAACTGTCAACCGTGGACTTTGACTAATCAACAGACCACTGCGTACCACAATTCATTCATTGATAAATAACTAACCAAGTTAATTAGTTTAATTAATTGATTAATTAGGTTAAGTTAATTAATTAATTCTTATTTTAATTTTTATTAACGTTCTGGGCTATGCCCACTTGTCTATGGCCCATTGGCCATATTTGGTCGGGCGCAACGGGCACCAGCGTCGCCTGATCGGTGGAGCCGTGCGGGGATGGCCCCTGACGGGGCCAGCGGACGCACGGCCAGGGTTCAGGCGATGGAGCGAGGTCAGCCGGGGCGGGGCCAGCAGCACGGAGGTGGCGGTGAGCAGTTGTGGAGGCGGGGCTGTGGCTGGGCGAGCGTAGGCGGGCGGCATGGCGAGCAGAGGTGGCGGGAGCTGCGGGCGCGAGTACGCACGGCAGTTGCGGTGGTGCAGCGACAGCGGGGGCTCGCGCCGGGGCCGGTGGGGAGGCTCGGCGCCCACGACACATTAGTAGCAGCGTAGCGACGAGCAGGGGAGGCGAGTCAAGCGGGGCCATGTGAAGCAGCTAGTGCGGGCTTAGCCACGGCCAGAGGCGGAGCAGAGCGGGGGAAGCAAGGGCTGGCTGGAGCGAGCGGGCGCGGCCATGGTTAGCGCGGGGAGGGGTGGTGGCTGCGACGGAGAGGCGACGCATGGGTGCTTGCGAGGCCACATGAGCGCGTGCATGGGCACGAGACGACACCAGCGGTTGCAGGCAACGCGTGTAGCGAGGGGAGGTGGGCGTGGGCACGACGCGATGAGCGTGGGCGGGCCGAGGCGGAGTGCGGGAGCAGGGAGAGGAGGGGAAGGCGAACGGAGCGCTCACGTTGAGTGCAGGGCAAATGGCAGCGGGGCGCGGGGAGGAAGACGGGGACGACAACAAGGACGGAGACGGGTAGGCAGTCCGGCGAGGTGGCGGTGGTCGGCGATGGGACTAGGGCGACACCAGGAATCGGTGTCGGGTGGGGGGCAATGGGATCAGGCTCCTCCCGATCCAGATCCAGACGAGGGGGAGGGGAGAGAGGAGTCGATCGAGGGGGGAGTGGATTAGCGGTTTAAGGTTCGGTCGGGGATGGCCAGGGGTATAGGCCAGGGAGGGGGCCAGTTGGGTTGGATGGGCCAAGGGCCATGGGGAGCCAGGTTTTTCTTTTCTTTTCTTTTTACTTTTTATTTATTTTACTTTTTTTATTTTAGTTTTGTTTCCTTTTATTTTAGTTTTAGTAAAATATACACGTAGCATCTAAATTAGTATTTCAACTTAGTCCATAGTAGCAAAAAGTGTAGTGCTCAAATAAATTAGTCTGACATTTTATTAACTACAAAAGGTATTTAAATAATTGTTTTTATTGTTGTTTTATTCATCTTATAGTATTTAAACAGTTTATAAAGGTGTGGTTTGTCCACCATAATTACCTATGCAATATTTGGTTCACTCCGAACATTTTAGTTTTAATATTTGAAAACTTTTATTGTTTGCTAGATATTGGATTTGAATTAGAATCGGTTTCGCACTAATGCGAGATTAGCAATAGTAATCGAAGTGAAGTGGCATCATTAGTAGAGAATATTGTAGCTTAATTATCCGGGCATCACAATTCTCCTCCACTACAAGAAATCTCGTCCCGAGATTTAAGCGGTGGAGTAAGGGGGAAAGTTCTGGTTACGAAATTCTAACGGATCTTTTCGGTCTTCGTTGCTCTGCTCGGAGAGGTTGATCCTCTACGTTGATGTCTTAATTTCTCTGCTCCAGGTCATCATGATGAAGCCGTCATCCTTTCCTTGGAGTCTTCATTGTACGTATGAAGGACAAGGGGTAACTCCAGAAGAACGGACCTCTGCAAGGTTGGTTATCTGGTCGATAACATCTGGTAAGGTGGCGGAAAGTTACTCTCGAATTGAAACTTAAGAAAATATCGAGAGCAAAGTAAGAAGGTACCATGAGAAGTTCCGAGCGGGTAGGCAACCGTTCGGTGCCTGTTAAAGGGCGTGAAAGGGGTTCAAAGCAATGGTAATAATTATTGTGTCTGATACAAGAATTTGGTGGTTTCTCAGAAGGTGGATCGTGAATTACATATGAGGCCACGTGCGAGGAATAACTTTCGAAACAATGGGTGTACAGGACAGTCAAGTTTTGATCCTATGGAACTGTGGGTTATGGGCCCACCATGTGGGTTAAAAGTAGAAAGGGTGCTGACATCTTGCACGGTCACGATAGCAAGGTATGTTAGAGGGTAGCCTGCCAGTTATGGTTGCAACATCGTTGGTACCAAGGGCGAGCGACGAAGAGAACCATTTTCCTGCTTGTAAGACGAGGCGGACCAATAGGCAATAGTAACAGGGTCCTACTAACAAAGTTGTATACTGAGGTGCTTACATAAGCAGGGAATTATCACTGCTTAGGTAAGTCAGATTACAAGAAAGGTTAGACAAAACAATGGAAAAGAAAACGTTATTAGTATATTAATCGGAACAATGGATAGGAAAATGTGTTTATACCTGAGTATCAAGAGTATAACTTCCCCATCCATGACAGGACATCATGTAGAGAATCAATTAGGTAAAGGGGCGGGGGGATTTCATGACATTACCTATACAACAGTGTTTGGATACTTGATAAAGAAAATTTAGCATTGTGCTTCAAATGTTCTTATTGAAAATCGAAGTACCACAGACATGCTTCGAGATAGCATTGACGTGGTCTTCAAGCGAAGGTCAGACCTTGGATACACAAGGATCCATTAGGAATACTCATAGAATAAGTCTTACAATTTCTTCATGGAAGAATGGATAACCTTGCTAAAAAGGAAACTACAACAATAGGGCCTCCGGCCAGGTGTGTTAGGCATGACACCACCTTACCGGGTTAAAGACCAATGTTATAACTCTTGGGAATATGTTCCAACCATCATATTTGACTGAGATTCAGATATGATTCGTGTAAGGATACCTCAGACTCCAGATGCCTAAGAAGGAAGGGGTGCAACACAATTTGATGAGTTGTCGTTGGAAGATTCTCGGGAAATTAACTATGGAAGCTAGTTTCGAACAAGAGTTTCTCATTAAACGAAGGCGAGGATGAGGGGGTGGCTCATGGACTCAACGACAATCCTTGAGATTTCCAAAAAGGTCGATTTCCATAGTTATGTGAACAAGGAGATAACATTTGTTGGATGAATTAATATAATGATGTATGCTCAATGAAAATATATACAATTACACACTGGTTGAAAGGTGACCCCGAAATATGGGCTTAGTTAGCATGAATGGTGGTTCAATAACCAATAGTCTAAGAATGAAGTATCGACCATTAACTTCAAAGCAATAGGGTTGCTAGAAGTACATAATCCAAGCATTACTGTTCACTTTTTGGTATTCCGGTTAGCATCAAGACGGGGACCAATAAATGAATATAGATGGCGAGATGTATCACTTGCGTCAAAAATTCTGAAGTGGTGGAGCAATCCTCGCAACTTCCTTGACATAAAAGACAGTAATACTTAAAGGTAGAGCACAATACAAGCTGGATAGAAAGTTGTGTTCATAACATGAACAAGTTTGTGATGAAAGGAAGGTAAGGGTGTTGTCGATGGTAACTCAAATTACCAAGAGACGAGGATGGCACTTATGATCATGAATTCGACTGATATCCTGGAAGGAGTCAAAATGTTGATGATGATCATGACAAATTTCGTCGAGAGGCTCCACGAAGAAGCAATCGAACAACGACTGCATCAAGCAACATGACTGATGCGACGAAAGATTATTGGAACCACAGATACGACATAAACTCATAATCAAGTTTGTTGTTCAAGGCAAAATGATATGTCAAGGAAAATCAACGTAAGCTTAGCTCATCGTCGAAAGTGGTGCTCCGGGAATAAGGACCATCTAGCACAGTTGAAATCATCACGATAATGACATAGCCAAAGAGGCTAGGAATGATATGATCAGGTGCAAACTTGTAAGTAAAGAATATTACTTAGAGTTGTTGAACCGTAATGCGGACTCGGTTCAGTTATCGGTGTTTTTTAGTGTTTAAAATCCCGGAGCCCATGAAAAAATTGGAATCGGTGAGGATGTAGTCCTTGATGAAGAACTTGTAGGAGGTTATGTAGTTCTGTGATAATCTCGAGATATCAAGGGGTAATACTCGACGACATATCAAAGTAGAGGTTGGGCTGTGGTATTGCTCTACATAAGGCTAGTGCTTAAACTTGCGCAAGAAATGGTATTTAAAGGAGAACATGGTCGGAACCACGATTGCAAAAGGCCAGATCCCAGATATAAGATGAACTTATACCAAGGGAATACTTTAATTTAAGAGAAGATTTTATTGTAAGATCTAGATCGTGTCCATGGGCATGAACACAAGGTTGAAGGTCGACTCCCACTTCTTCAATGCATAACATTTCATTTACTCCTCTACTAAAAATGATTTGAGTGCGAAGATCTACCTGGTGAATTACCAAAGGAGTATGAACCTTGGTAAACTTTCGAGTTCACACACATTAAGGAATGCATAGGTTCAACCCATCGGGGCATCTTAGAAACATATACCACAAGCTTCGAGAGTAATTATCACCAGCTCGAAAGCAGATCATGGTTTGGCCAAATCCGAGAATAGGATTTACCAATGGCATTTTGTATTAGGGAAAGAACTTCCAAAATGATTGAATATGATGGACGCTATCGGATAAAGTCCAACAAAAGAATCCGGTGGTCCTCAAGGGATCTGATGTGAGCATCAGTACTCAACCAGAGGAAGAAGGAATGCAAGGAGATTAGATTGTGGAAGCAACTGACTAATCCAAAGCTCAAATGCAAAAGCATCATGATTTCCTAATCAAGGGATCAGAGGCAGTCACTCTGATTAAGCAGGGATAAGTTGAGTAGGCTTAGGGGTACAATCGATGGCAACTTGATTGGTCGAGAACCAGGTCTTGTTCAAAATGACGTCTGAGCCAGAAGGATGAATACTAGGATTCGAATAAGGTTTGCAAGCAATCACAAGATATTGAATCAACGGACTCAAAATGTTAATGACAAAGGATGTCAATAAGATTACTAGACTTATGGGATTAACCATAATGTAAGTAAGCAAGAATTTCAAGAGTAATAGGCTGCTGAGGATTTTTGGAAGATCGAATGGTATTTAGAAGACTTTTGTGAAATACATGAATCGATTGGGGATGAGTTGATACTCGGTAATTGCGAGAATTATCCATAGGGGTATTCATGTGGTAAAGAACTGCAAGGCAGCAGGCACAAAGTATTCTCGAAACCATAGAGAGAATTATGGGGTATCTTATGATAACATGATCAACTGGGAATAGAAGTAAGAACGACAAATGTAGGTATTTATCCATAGGGATATTTTGGTGGAAGTGAATTGCAAAAGCAACGGGCACAAAGTCTCGAGAGAACATCAGAGAGTTTCTTCGGAATCCTTCGGTGCACCAAGCAATCCTCTAGAGTGAGGG
Organism: Secale cereale; assembly: GCA_902687465.1. Classification (NCBI taxonomy): domain Eukaryota; kingdom Viridiplantae; phylum Streptophyta; class Magnoliopsida; order Poales; family Poaceae; genus Secale; species Secale cereale. The sequence goes on from LR738714.1 coordinate 349,715,184, forward strand.
GCTCTCCGGGAGGAACTAGTTACGAGAACCTAGAGTCAGAGCTAGTAAAATAATTTACTCCGAATAGAAGAGAGATCAGAGCCCCGAAGTAAATCGAGGAGTAAAATATCCTAATACCACCCAAATGGCGGCGTGGACCCGTAAGACACACAACCATATTAGTAAAAGTTTTTCAATGTCTAGACTCAACTTCCGCCAATGAGTGTGGAAGGGGGATACCTACAGGTAGTTGGCTTTGATACCAACTTGCGAGGCCCCCGTTTTGACCGTACACTAATCATGCACGCAAATTTGTACGAACAGGATCAGGGACTCACGGGAAGATATCACAACACAACTCTAGAAACAAATTGAAATAATACAGGCTATATATTACAAGCCAGTGGCCTCAAGGGATCGAATACATAAGCTCGAAAACACAAGAGTGAGCGGAACAAAAAAATATCTCAGTACATACATAAGTTAAACAAGGTGCCATAAGATGGCTAGCACAAATGTAGCAACGATCGAAAATGCAAGGCCTCCTGCCTGGGATCTCCTAACTTCTCCTCGAAGCCGAACTCCACGTACAAACATCCTCGGGATCCTCGGTATCCTAGACTCCACCATCTGGTTGCGTCATCCGAGAAGAATGGACAAAAGCGGAAAATGGGGAGCAAAGAAACCGTGAGTACTCATCCAAAGTACTCACAAGCAAGGATCTACACTACATATGCAATGGTATCTTTGTAAATGGGGTAATATTTGTGGGCTAAACTATAGAATGCCAAAATAAGAGGGGAATAGTTAGTCCTATCGAAGACTACACTTCTGGCAGCCTCCATCTTGCAGCAGTAGATGAGAGTAGCTGGAAAGTAACAAGTATCATCGCTTATGGTAGCGTTCATCTTGCAGCAGTTGTTGGAAAGTTCACCAAGTAACATCATATAGCATAATCTACCCGGCGATGCTCCCCTCCTCGCCCTGTGGGAAAGCGATCACCGGGTTGTCTCTGCAACTTCTCTGGGTGTGTTTATTAAGTATCCGGTTATAGTTGTCATGAGGTCGGAGTACAACTTCGGGTCATCCTCTTACCAGGGGACACGGCTATTCGAATAGATAAACTTCCCTGCAAGGGTGGACCACATTACCCAACATGCTTGATCCCCTTTGGCCGAACACACTTTCCTGGGTCATGCCCGACCTCGGAAGATCAACACATCGCAGCCCTACCTAGGCACAACACAGAGGTCAGCAAGCCAGTCTAAATCCTAAACGCGGGGGGAGGGGGGGTTGGGCCCATCGCCCATCACACCTACACATTGCGTGGATGGCTAGTGAGCAGACCTAGCAACCTCCATTTCAAAGGATGTTGCATTATGCAGTCCAACCCGGTGCATGCCGCTTAGTCGCTGAAGTCAAGAAGGCTTCGACTGATACCACGACGTCGAGTGCCCATATCTGTTACCGCGTAGCTGGTTAGTGCGTATAGGCCAGTGGCCAGAATCAGATAAAATATCCAAACTCGTTAAGAGTGTTATTACGAAATAAACACGGACAACGACCAAGGACTAGGCCACCACTCAACTGGTTGTCTCAACCCGCCCTCTCGCTCTGCCATAAAGAATCACCTGGGGGCCGTCGTGAACCCAGGCCCACCACTACCTTGATGGAGCCACCTGTCCTTTCAGCCCCCGATCCGTGAATCACTTGTGGGTTCTCTACGAGCCGACCCGACTTTAGTCACATCATGTATCATGTAAAGTATGTATTTAGTATATACCTGTGATCACCACCCGAAGTGATCACAACCCGATAGTGTAGCTTGGCAGACGGACGAGAATGTAGGGCCACTGATGGAATACTATCATCCTATGCTAAGCATTAGGATAGCAGGTACATGTAGCAACAATGACAGGCTATGCAATAGAATAGGAGCTATCGAATCATCAACAATAGCAAACCTAATGCAAGAATAAGAGAGAAGAGAATGGGCGATATCTGGTTGACCATGGGGGGGCTTGCCTGGAAGCTCTGCAGACAAAAGGAATCTTCAGAAGCGTAGCCTTAGTCGATCAGACAAGCATCAATGGTCTCGGGGTCTATCATGGTATCGGAGTCTACAGAAAAGAAGCGACCAAGGGGAAACAAATAAATAATAGAGCAAACAATAGCATCACAAAATATAACAAGGCATTACGCGGTGCCAGTGGTGAGCTAACGCATGGATAGGTGATACCAGCAAAGGGGGAAAACATCAGGGAAAGTATTCCCGATGTTTCGCGTTTTCAGAAGAGGAACCGGAGGTGGATTGTTGCACATTCACTATGCTAGGGACTTGTGGTGAACGAACGGACTGTGTATTTGGATTCGTCTCATCGCTTTGAGCAACTTTCATGTATAAAGTATTTTCACCCGAGTTACGGGCTTTTTTATATTAATTTTTAAAGTTTTTAATTCATTTTTAGGATTGACATAATTAATTAAATTAGAAAATGCAATTATGACGCCAGCAGGATGTCAGCATGACATCAGCGGTCAACCGTGGACTTTGACTAATCAACAGACCACTGGGTCCCACATGTCATTCACTGATAAGTAACTAACCAAGTTAATTAGTATAATTAACAGATTAATTAGGTTAAGTTAGTTAATTTAATTAGTTTAGTTAATTAATTAATTATTTGTTATTTTTTATTAACGTTCTGGGGCTAGGCCCACCTGTCTGTGGCCCATAGGCCATATTGGGTCCGGCGCAATGGGCACCGGGCGACGGGCGTCGCCCGATCGGCGGAGCCGTGCGTGGTTGGCCCCTAGCACGGCCAGTGGGCACGCGGTCAAGGTTCAGGCGGCGGAGCGAGGTCAGTCGGGGCGGGACCGGCGGCACGGAGGCGGTGGTGAGCTGCGGTGGAGGCAGGGCTACGGCTGCGCGAGCGTAGGGGCACGGCGGGGTGAGCATAGGTGGCGGGAGCAGCGGTCGCGCATGCGCACGACGGTCCCGGTGGCCGCAACGAAAGCGGGGGCTCGCGTCGGGGCTTGTGGGGAGCCTCAGCTCCCGCGACGCATTAGCAGCAGCGTAGCGACGAGTAGGGGAGGCGGGCCAAGCAGGGCCAAGCGGAGCAGTGGTTGCGGGCTTGGCCGCGGCCCAAGGTGGAGCAGAGCGGGGGAAGCAGCGGTAGGCCAGAGCGAGCGGGCGCGGTCATGGTTAGCGTGGGGAGGCGCGGTGGATACGACGGAGAGGCGACACATGGGTGCACGCGGGCAAGGGGTTCGGGACGACACCAATGGTTGCAGGCAGCGCGTGTAGCGAGGGGAGGTGGGTGTGCGAACGATGCGGTGAGCATGGGCGGGGCGAGGCGGAGTGCGGGAGCAGGGAGAGGAGGGGAAGGCGAATGGGGGTCTCACGTTCGGTGCAGGGCAAATGGCAGTGGGGCGCAGGGAGGAAGAAGAGGACGACCGCATTGACAGAGACAGGGAGGCAGTTCGGCGAGGTGGCGGTGGTCGGCGACGGGACCAGGGCAACACCGGGCGTCGGTGTCGGGGGGGCGATGGGATCGGGCTCCTCCAGATCCAGATCCAGACGAGGGCGAGGGGGGGAGAGAGGAGTGGATTGAGGGGGCAGTGGGTTAGCAGTTCAGGGTTCGGTCGGGGTTGGCCAGGGGTATAGGCCAGGGTTGGGCCGGTTGGGTGGGATGGGCCGAGGCCCATGGGGAGCCATTTTATTTGTTTCTTTTCTTTTGTTTTTTACTTTTTACTTATTTTACTTTTTTCTATTTTAGTTTTGTTTCCTATTATTTTAGTTTTTGTTAGATATACACGTAGCATCTAAATTAGTATTCAACTTAGTCCATAGTCACAAAAAGCCTAGTCCGCAAATAAATTAGTTTGACATTTTATTAATTACGAAAGGTATTCAAATAATTGTTTTTATTGCTGTTTTATTCATCTTATAGTATGGAAACATTTTATAAAGGTGTGGTTTCTCCACCATAATTACCTATGCAATATTTGGTGCACTCTAAACATTTTAGTTTTAATATTGGAAAACTTTTGTTGTTTGCTTCATATTGGATTTGAATTAGAATCAGTTTCGAACTTACGCGAGATTAGCAATAGTAATCGAAGTGACGTGGCATCTTTAGCAGAGAATTACTGTAGCTTGGTTATCCGGGCGTCACATCTGCGTCCCCCCTGCTGAATTCGACCGCATCCTCGTCCTCGTCCACGACACCGCCCTCAAGGTTGTAGTACTAGTAGTAGTGGTTGCGCCGGAGCTTTCGTTGGTACTCCACCGTTGATTCCTCGACGGACAGACTCTTCTCTACCTCGACCTCGGACATGCGCAACTCCTCCTCCCGGTGCTCCTCGATCTCCGCCGCCTCCTGCATCTCTATCTCCCGCTCGGCGACCTCATCAGGAAATAGGTGCTCCATGGCCACTACCGCCTTTTCGGACATGGCTTGCATGTTGGATTCCGAGGTGGCCTGGAATATCATGGGTGTGCATCCTTGATCTTGGCGTGGATCGCCTCGACCCGGGCCAGGGCAACATCGGTGGTATGGATGGCAGCACGAGCGCTCTCGGCATTTGCAGCCGCCGTCGCAGCAGTAGCTGCAGCTGCCCTCTCGGCTGCCGCAAACGCCTCTAAGCCGAAGTGGCCGCACTCAATGCGGATGCGGCGGCACTCTCGGTGTAGGCGGCCGCGATATCATCGCAGGCGGCGGCGCTCGGGGGGATGCGCCTATCGTACGGGCCTTCACGAATGGTTTCCACGGCGTCATCTTTGCAAGAAGGGGGTGCGGGAATGGGGATCGGGATTAATGGATTCGGGGGTTGCCGACACTAGAGCAGACGAGACGTCGAAGCTTAAGGAGGAAGACTTAAATAGACCCAGATATTTTCATCGCAACCTGTTCCTACAAAACAACTGTGTGTGATGTTGTATATATTTTTTATTAGCTGTGAAAGATGAATTTGGAGTAAAGTGGCAACGGGTGGTGTTTTAAATGTACGAGAAAATTTGTAGTACTAATACAACTGTCATGTCAAATTTTGGAAAGTTTCAGGGGTCATTTGACATTGTAAAACATTTAGGTTATTTTCTAGCCATTTAATGACCGTAATTGAAATTTGAACTACATGTACATGCAAGAGGTAAGTCATATTTTTTGAACTTGTGTGCGATTTAATTCCATATGCATTAAATTGGAAGGAATTTTCAAACATATTGATCTAACAGCTATGACACAATTAAGCATGGAGTGCCATGGCATTTAAATTCCAAAACATTAAAAAATATCAGAAACAAATGAGACCTTGGTTGATGTAATGTCATGCCACCAAGATGATGTGGTAAAATATTTCGCATGTGTGATGAAAGTTTGGAAAAACATCCCTCACAAACCGGAGCAACTCGCTAGAAGGCCCGTGGTTCCGAGAGGGAACAATGCATGTTTGATGATGAACAAGAGATAGCTTCCTCTTACGGCCTTTAATTTTTTTCTATGTTTAACGTGCACTACTACAACCGTCATGTGAAAATTTGGAAAATTCTAGGGGTCATTTGATATTTTAAAGACAATTAAGTGATTTTCTAGCCATTTTATTACCGTAATTCGAAGTTGAACTACATTTACATGCAACGGCTAACCATAATGGTTTGAAAAATCATATTTATGTACTTGTTTGCGAGTTAATTCCATGTGCAGTAAATTAGCAGGAATTTTCAAACATATTGGTCTCACAGCATGGACACATGCATGGAGTGCCATGGCACTTTAATTCCGAAAAATAAAAGAAATGATCAGAAACACATGAAACCTTGGTTGATGTAATGTCATGCCATCAAGATGATGAGGTAAAAAAATTGGCCTGTTTGACGAAAGTTTGGACACACACCCCTCACAAACCAGAGCAACTCACTAGAAGGCTCGTGGTTCCAAGAAGGAACAATGCATGTTTGATGACGAACGGGAGATAGCTTCCTCTAACGGCCTTCAACTTTTTTCTATGTGCAACGCGCACTAATACAACTGTCATGGGAAAATTTTGGAAAATTTCAGGGGTGATTTAACCTTTTGAAGACATTTAAGTGATTTTCTTGCCATTTAATGAGCGTAATTCAAATTTGAACTACATCTTCATGCAATGGCTAACCAGAATGGTTTGAAAACTCATATTTGTATACCTGTGTGCGAGTTAATTCCATGTCCAGTAAATTAGAAGGAATTTTCAAACATATTGGTCTCACGACATGGACACATGCATGCATATGGAGTGCCATGGCATTTTAATTCCAAAAAATAAAAATAAATTAACAGAAAAACATTAAACCTTGCTTGATGTAATGTCATGCCATCGAGATGATGTGATAAAAAAATTGGCTTGTTTGTCGAAATCTTGGACACACACTCCTCACAAACCGGAGCAACTCACTAGAAGGCTCGTTATTCCGAGAGGGAACAATGCATGTTTGATGACGAACATGAGATAGCTTCCTCTTACGTCCTTCAATTTTTTCCACGTTTAATGTGCACTACTGCAACTGTCATGTGAAAATTTAGAAAATTCTAGGGGCCATTTGATCTTTTAAAGACATTTATGTGATATTCTAGCAATTTAATGACCGTAATTGAAAGTTGAACTACATCTACATGCAATGGCAAATCATAATGGTTTGAAAAATCATGTGTAGTAAACTAGAAGGAATTTTCAAACATATTGGTCTCACGGTATGGACACATGCATGGAGTGCCATAGCATTTTAATTCCAAAAAAATAAGGAGTGACCACAAAGACATGAAACATTGCTTGATGTAATGTCATGCCATCAAGATGACATGGTAAAAAAAATTGGCCTGTTTGACAAAAGTTTGGAAACACACCCCTCACAAACCGGAACAACTCACTTGAAGGCTCGTGGTTCCGAGAGGGAACAATGCATGTTTGGTGACGAACGGGAGATAGCTTCCTCTTACGGCCTTCAATTTTTTTCTACGTTTAGCGTGCACTACTACAACCGTCATGTGAAAATTTGGAAAATTCTAGGGGTCATTTGATCTTTTAAAGAGATTTAAGTGATTTTCTAGCCATTTAATGACCGTAATTCAAATTTGAACTACACCTACATGCGATGGCTAACCATAACGGTTTGAAAAATAATATTTCTGTACTTGTGTATGAGTTAATTCGATGTGCAGTAAAATAGAAGGAATTTTCAAACATATTGGTCTCACGGTATGGACAGACATGCATGGAGTGCCATGTCATTTTAATTCCAAAACAATAAAAAATGATCAGGAAAACATGGAACCTTCCTTGATGTAATGTCATGCCACCAATATGATGTGTTATAAAATTGGCAAGTTTGACAAAAGTTTGGACACACCCACCTCAGAAAACGGAGCAACTAACTAGAAGGCTCGTGGTTCCGAGAGGGAACAATGCATGTTAGGTGACGAACGGGAGATAGCTTCCTCTAACATCCTTCAATTTTTTTCTACGTGCAACGTGCAATAATAGAACTGTCATGTGAAAATTTTGGAAAATTTCTGGGGTCATTTAACCTTTTGAAGACATTTAAGTGATTTTGTAACCATTTAATGACCGTAATTCAAATTTGAACTACATCTTCATGCAATGGCTAACCAGAACGGTTTGAAATCTCATATTTGTGTACCTGTGTGTGAGTTAATTCCATGTCCAGTAAATTATAAGGAATTTTCAAACATATTGGTCTCACGACATGGACACATGCATGCATATGGAGTGCCATGGAATTTTAATTCCAAAAAATAAAAATAAATGATAAAAAAACATGAAACCTTGCTTGATGTAATGTGATGCCGTCAAGATGATCTGATAAAAAAATTGGCAGGTTTGTCGAAAGTTTGGACACACACCCCTCACAAACCGGAGCAACTCACTAGAAGGCTCGTTGTTCCGAGGGGGAACAATGCATGTTTGATAACAAACAGGAGATAGCTTCCTCTTACGGCCTTCATTTTTTTCCATGTTTAATGTGCACTACTACAACTGTCATGTGAAAATTTAGAAAATTCTAGGTGTCATTTCATCTTTTAAAGACATTTAAGTGATTTTCTAGCCATTTAATGGCCGTAATTCAAAGTTGAACTACATCTACATGCAATGGCTAAATATAACGGTTTCAAAAATCATATTTGTGTACTTGTTTGCGAGTTAATTCCATGTGTAGTAAACTAAAAGGAATTTTCAAACATATTGGTCTCACGGCATGGACACATGCATGGAGTGCCATTGCATTTTAATTCCAAAAAGAATAAAAAGTGACCAGAAAAACATGAAACCTTGCTTGATGTAATGTCATGCCATCAAGATGACGTGGTAAAAAAATTGTCCTGTTTGACGAAAGTTTGGACACAGACCCCTCACAAACCTGAGCAACTCACTTGAAGGCTCGTGGTTCCGAGGGGGAACAATGCATGTTTGGTGACGAACGAGATATAGCTTCCACTTACGGTCTTCACATTTTTTCTATGTTTAGCGTGCACTACTACAATTTTCATGTGAAAATTTGGAAAATTCTAGGGGTCATTTGATCTTTTAAAGATATTTAAGAAATTTTCTAGCCATTTAATGACCCTAATTCAAATTTGAACTACATCTACATGCGACGGCTAGCCATAACGGTTTGAAAAATCATATTTGTGTACTTGTTTACGAGTTAATTCGATGTGGAGTCAAATAGAAGGAATTTTAAAACATATTGTTCTCACGGCATGGACACACATGCATGGAGTGCCATGGCATTTTTATTCCAAAAAATTAAAAAATGATCAGAAAAACATGAAACCTTGCTTGATGTAATTTCATGCTACCAAGATGATGTGGTAAAAAATTGGCCTGTTTGACAAAAGTTTGGACACACCCCCCTTAGAAACTGGAGCAACTAACTAGAAGGCTCGTGGTTCCGAGAGGGAACAATGCATGTTAGATGAAGAATGGGAGATAGCTTCCTCTTACGGTCTTCAATTATTTTTCTACATTTAACATGCACTAATACATCTGTCATGTGAAAATTTGGAAAATTCCAGTAGTCATTTGACCTTTTAAAGACATTTAAGTGATTTTCTAGCCATATAATGACCATAATTGAAATTTGAACTTCATCTACATGCAACGGCTAACCATACCGGTTTGAAAAATCATATTTTTGTGTACTTGTGTGTGAGTTAATTACATGTGCAGTAAATTAGAAGGAATTTTCAAACATATTGGTCTCACGACATGGACACATGTACATGCATGGAGTGACATGGCATTTAAATTCCAAAAAATTAAAAAAATGATCAGAAAAACATGAAACCTTGCTTGATGTAATGTCATGCCAGCAAGATGATGTGGTAAAAAAATTGTCCTATTTGACGAAAGTTTGGACACACACCCCTCACAAACCAGAGCAACTCACTAGAAGGCTAGTGGTTCCGAGAGGGAACAATGCATGTTTGATGACGAACGGGAGATAGCTTCCCCTTACGGCCTTCAATTGTTTTCTACGTTTAACGTGCACTAATACAACTCTCATGTGAAAATTCAGAAAATTTCAGGGCTCATTTGACCTTTTCAAGACATTTAAGTGACTTTCTAGTCATTTAGTGACAATAATTCAAATTCTAACTACATCTACATGAAACGGCTAACCATAATGGTTTGAAAAATCATATTTCTGTGTACTTATGTGCGAGTAAAAAAATCTTCACACGATGTAAATATCTGGTGTTCAAAAAAGAAAATGTAAAGATCTGGCAAGACAACCGGCCCCCACACGAGTGGCACTCTATTTCGTGCCTCGAGGTTTGGAAGGTGAATGGCGGGGGGTATTAATCAAACACGGTTCTGTATTGGAAACCGTCAGCTATTATGTTCACACACGGATGCTAATGCTGGAATTGTGTGTAATTCAAACTACAGTACTCGTAAATTTCGGCGACCGGCGTGTGTATTGTTCCTGTCTATCTAGATTCCGGCTGCCAATAAACACTACCTTGCTCACGTCATCCCGGCTGCATTCTCATCTACATCCTCCCCTCGCTCGCCCTGTCTCTCTCAAAGCTCTGCCGTGGCGCCGCCGATCTACCCACGTGCCGACGAGGAGTCGCCGCCCCCCGAGGACGCTCAATCGAAGAACAGCGACGAGGAGGACCCCTATGCGCCGCTGGACGAGGTTGCACCGGAAGCCCCAACTTTGGATTGGTTTTGGGGCTAGTACAATCTTTGTTTGTGGTAGTCACTGCCGCCGGCTGAGAAAGCCAGGCAAGTGGCGTTCAAGAAGGAGATGGCGGAGGAGGAAGCTAGGTACCAGGAGGCCTGTGAAGCCCGTGATGCCGCCTGGAAAAAGGAGAAGGTGGAGCTTTGGAGGCGGGCGCTTCGTCGTGCGGAGGAGGTGTATGAAGACGGGTACTTCGCGAGGAAGGGCAAAGGCGCTAGGCGTCTCATCGCTACATGGAGATGGGCCGATAAGCTCCAGTGTGCCACCGACGAGGAGCTCCAGTGCACCCAAAAAAATGGCAAGATCGTCTGCGCTCGTCCGCCAGCAAGAGGCACATCGATACATCAAGCGCTACGAGGCAGAGGAGGCTGAGTACTGCCTCCGCGCTGGGATGATGCCATGCATCAGGAGTGATTATTAGGTTTAGTATTGTTCGTTTTCAATTTTAGGCATTGTACTTAGTAGTTAAGTATGATCACCTATATGTGATGATATTATATATATATTCTATGATGAACTAATGAACAATTAATATATATATATATATATATATATATATATATATATATATATATATATATTATGAATTCCATTTTCTATTTGTTTTTGTATACTAATTTCAATCTAGTTGTTATCATCCACATATATAGAATGGAAAGCGTATATACACACATTGAAACAGAACATACAAGAATGAAAAACAGAGTACACACATTAAAACAGAGCAATTAACAGAGCAATACTATGATTGTTGTTAATACATAGCTATCCACGTCGAAACGACTCAAAAAATAAAACGCGTCCATGAGACCATGACAAACAACCCTTGCCTATGGTAGCTCTTGGCTCTCACTGAACTCGTTAAGGCGTTCGCCCAAGCGGTCGACACACACGCGGTACATCTGGAGCGCGATCTTGAGGTACAGGTTGGCTATTTCATCGGAGATCACCAGCTCGAGGATGCGACATCCATTTTCCTCTACTGCGCCCAGGTGGACACCTGGGCCAAGGAGGCGGTCGAGCCTACCGACCAGCGCGTTGGCATCTAGCGGGTTGCGGACAAGGAAAACGTCACGACCCATACAAACAGCGCGCCGGGCGTCCGGTACAAGTATGGCGCGGCTGGCCTCTCGTTCAAGTATGGCGCAAAGGTCCTCTGCCCACTCCTGGCGAGGAATGGGGGTAATGATGGGACGTGTACCCAGCTGCGACGCTGGGGTCAACAGTAGGCAAGCACCGATGGATCTGCTCTTGCTGTGCGGCGCGCCGCTCCTCTTGCTCTACGGTGCACCAATGGTCCGCTATGCGGCGAGTGATACGTCTCTAATGTATCTATAATTTATGAAGTATTCATGCTATTATATTATCCATCGTGGATATTTTATATGCATTTATATGCTATTTTATATTATTTTGGGACTAACCTATTGACCTAGAGCCAAGTTCTTGTTTTTGTTTTTCCTTGTTTTTGTGTTCTGCAGAAAAGGAATATAAAACGGGGTCCAATTGACCTGAAAATTTACGGTGATTTTTTGTGGACCAGAAGAAGCCCGCAAAGCAAAAGAGTTGGGCCTAAAGAGTCCCGAGCAAACCACAAGGGTGGAAGGCGCGCCCTACCCCCCGAGAGGGTGCTCCATGCTTGTGGTTGAATCGTGAACCCCCTGACTTGTTCTCAATGCCAAAATTTTATATAAATACGGAAACCCCCGAAAAGAAACCAAGATTGGGAGTTCCGCGGCCGTAAGACTCTGTAGCCATGAAAAACCAATCTAGTCCCTCTCTGGCACACTTTCAGAGGGGGGCATCATCACCGCAGGCCATGGATGAGGGTCTCGGAGGGGGCCATCATCATCATGGAGGCCAAGGACTAGAGGGAGAACCTCTCCCCATCTAGGGGGAGACAATGGAGGAGGAAGCACAATGGGGAGAACCTCTCCCCCTCTCTCTCGGTGACGCCAGACTGCCATCGGGGAACCATCGCGGCGGTGATCGTCTTCATTAACATCACCATCCTCATCTCTTCTACGCGGTCCACTCTCCCGCACCCCGCTGTAATCCCCTACTTGACATGGTGCTTTATGACACATATTATGATCCAATGATGTGTTGCCATGCTATGATGTTTTAGTAGATTTCCTTTGTCTTTTGGGTTAATTGATGATCTAGATTGGTTTGAGTTGTATGTTTTATTTTGGTGCTGTCCTTTGGAGCCTTCCGTGCCGCACACATGTGAAGGATTCCCGTTGTAGGGTGTTGCAATACGTTCATGATTCGCTTATAGTGGGTTGCTAGAGTCACAGAAGCTTAAACCCGAGTAAGGGGGTTGTTGCGTATGGGATAAAGGGGACTTGGTACTTTAATGCTATGGTTGGGTTTTACCTTAATGATATTTAGTAGTTGCGGATGCTTGCTAGAGTTCCAATCGTAAGTGCATATGATCCAAGAAGAGAAAGTATGTTAGCTTATGCCTCTCCCTCATATGAAATTGCAATGACGACTACCGATCTTGTTAACAATTGCCTAGGACAATTCCACAGACCGATCCATCATTATTCCGCACTCGCTATTTATAATATATAGTAATATATTCTAACTTTATATTAACAACACCTATTTTTATATTTTAGTTCTCGATATCATGCAACGTTATCCTCTTAATACCCACAATGTAGTTTTATTTCTGGTTTCTAGATGGAAGCAAACGTTCGGTGTACGTAGAGTCATATCAGTAGAAGATAGGACTTGAGAGGATATTGATTTTACCTTTAGCTCGTTGTGGGTTCGACACTCCATACTTATCACTTCCACCTTTGGAAATTGCTATGATGATTCCTTGCACTTGGGGATTATCAGCGAGCCACACCCTATCTGCTCCTAGCTTGCTCTGCGGCGCGCCATGGATCATGTTGTGCGGCGGGATGCAACCTCTCTGCTCTGACATGCCTGTCTTGATCCATGGCACTCAAGCGCCATGCGCCAACAATTTTCTCAACCCTGGCAAAGACGCGCATCATGGCGTCATCCATTGCGTTGCCGGGGAGCGCCTCGGCCTCGATGAGCCATGGCAGCTTCTCGTTTTCCTCATCGACGTGGTTGATGGCAGAGGCAGCACTATGGTGGGTTGGTATGCTTGGGGAAAGGTGGATGTGCTATAGGTTATGCTTGTTGCCTCCGTGCGTCGCACGCTGCCTAGGTTTATGCACAATATCGCTGGGTGGCTGGAAACAGGTGAGGAATGGCGGGAAACTTTGGTGTGTTTATAAAATGCCATCAATCAGTAGTTGCTGTGTAGACAAAGCATATCACATACGTCTTATTAGAAGCAATAATCTATGTTATTATCAGTATTGGCACACATTTCTATTTACAGACCTGTTTGCCGTGTATCACACACATCTTGTTATATTGAACTGTTTTAGTTCTCTTGTCTCAACGCAAACAGTTCATCCGAGTGAACATGATGACGTATATCGCACACACCTTGATTTGGTTGACTATTTCTTTTGTGTTGCTTAATCACAAATAGTTCATATGAGTCAACCGGATGCCTCATATCGCACACACCTACATCTGTCTGCCCGTTTCTTTTGTTCCTCCTCATCGCAAACAGTTAATTGAATTGAACCGTATGCCCTGCATCGCATAAGCAACTAAAATCTGAACCGTGTTTGATGCATCCGTAATCGCAAACATTTTGCACATTTCTTGACGGGTTTTTTTACCCCATCGTTTGAGATTATTGCACCGCACACAGTTTCGTCGAAGGGTCTCTGATCGTAGTGTCGTGTTAGCAGCATCCTGCAGTAGTGTGCGATGCATCCCCATTGCTGCCGCCGCAGTAGCTGGCTTCGCGATTTGGCTTCTCCTACCGCCCATTTGAACAATTGCCCCGGCTGCTCATCCCACCCTGCAAGAATGCGCATTCTTTCCTCCGCAGTCGACTCCGTGAATATGATCTCTGCCATTACCCCTAGCTCAAAATCAACGCGACACTGCCGGATGCTAACATCCCTCAGCATCTCTCCCCTGAGTTCGACTTGCGCCTCCGCCTTGTGCTTCGCCAGACGCAACTCCTTCGAACTTGTCTCCAATCAATGCGACACTTCCTCTATCTAATTTTCCCTTACTGCCCACCACCTCAAACACAGCCTTGTCATGTCCTACGACGCCACCGATCCGTGATTCCATAGCAATGGATCCCCTCTGGAACACATGTGGGTTTTGCTCAAAGGCGGCAGTGCTGCGGGCCGCAACGAGAGGGCAACCTTTGGGATCCTGGGATCTAAGGGATTATCCATGGCGGGATCCTCCATGGCGGGATCTGGTGGGCGAGGTGGGGAGGCGAGCTTAGGCGCTGGGGGAGCCCTATTTGGCTAAGATAAAGATAGTACTACTCCACCCCATCCATATTTAAATACAAAGGCCACCAACAGTAACATAGGAAAAAATTCATCATGATGCCCGCGTCCTGGTATATTGGCCCCCTTTTTATTTTGTGCCAAATTTTGACCAAAATTTAACCAAAAAAGTGTTGAAGTATGTCACCAAAAGTTATATAATTGGAATCACATTTGAACATAGTTTTCGATGATATTACTTTTTATGACATGCATAAATATTGTGTTACATAAAATTATGGTAAAAAAAATTGGCACAAAATATGAAGAAGACCAATGGAAGTAGCAACCCATGATTTAACTACTCACATGCAAGTAGTGGAGTAGTAATGTCATTCTCAACTACTTCCTCCCTCACGTTCACACAATTTGCAAGCGCTGTATTAATTGACCACCAATTAAGTGAAGGACTTGACACGCGTCAAATTATCACATGGGGTGGATCTTCGTACAAAAATGCATCCCACCGTGTATCCGCATGTGCATGCTAGGGAATGAGTGCGTGCGTGCATATCTTTGCTTCATGCACGTACTGCCAGTCTTCGTGAGAGAGGACGAGTACATTCTTTTGGAACCAGCAACACGTCACTGTGATTAATCCACAAAAGAAGGTCGCGACAACACCTCCAAATGGTACCACGTGGCTTCATGGATGCCCGCACATCATTTTAATCATAATATATTAACTGAAAAGGGAGAGACATCATGGCGTTCCATTGGAATGCTAATTTATGTGTTTTGCACATACTAGAAGTACTAGTTAGACACACGTGCATTGCACGAATGAGATTTGGCAACCAAATTGTGAATAGATACCACACTATAGCAAGCCAGCTTGGAGTCATATATGCATGATGTAGATGTTTGTTTAATTCTTATAGTTCATCTCATTCAAAATAAATTAGTTTTTTATAAAAAGTTAATCTATTTTAAGATTCATGGAATTTTGAGTTGTAAAGCATAAATTAAAAACAAATTATGGCAATTCATCTAGAAAAAAAAGTTTGGGCAATTATGATACGGAAGATTCTAGAACAAAGGAGAAGTCCTTGTGTTTTGAGGTTTGTGCATTATGCATAAGTTCAACCATGGAGTCTTGTAGATTGTACATGTTGCAGAATATGGTGGAAAGTAGATGATATCCAACGACCAATAGTGCTCTGATTTACCTTATCTGCACCGTCGGATTGGCTTCATCCAACGCCCATCTTTCAAAGTTATTCGCACACTATATAAGGGTATAGATATAGATCTAGATCTAGATATTGAGGTATAGATATAAACTAGTGGCACAACATCTAAAGCCTTTTTACATGCTCATTTTTGTACAAACTAGCAATATGCTCGTGCGTTGCATGGAACATCAAGATGCATTATATGAGTAGTTTATCTTGTGGGAGATAAGGATGAACGAGGGAAGGCATTATCTGCAAATGTGGAGAGGAGTGCGAGTATCTTTTTGCAAAATTGTCATATTTTCCTTCCAATCCGTCAGATATAGATCGGACGGCCTATATTACAGGATGGCAGGCACACCATCATCACCAACTCTGTTCTTTATAAGAGTGGAGATGTGCTCCACCGTGCACCCGCGCATTTTTATGTGGGAACGAGTGCGTGTGTGCACCTCTTCTCTTTCGCACATGTAGTCCGTGTGTGTGAGAGATACTAATAAGATATGGTGAGGGAATACATGTCAATGCAATTTGTGTGAAGGAGAGGCCTATATACGTACATGTATGTGCATGGGGCTGGGGTGATATTCGAGAAGGGAGGGGAGGGGTCGACCGCGCGAGATATTGGTAGAGATAGATTGAGGGAAGAGCTCTACGAGCATACACACACTGGGATATGGGGGGCTGGAAGATGGTGTGAGGGGCCAAGTGGAGGGAGACTGGGATGGAGTGCACAAGTGCGAGATCGATATTTAAAGAGGGGGCGAGAACGTGAGCGGTTGCTCGTAGTGGCGGGGCCATGAAAAATTAAATGACCTAGGGGGGCAAGCATTGCTAATCCTTCACGAGGAGGGCCAATTCGTCAGCGTAAACCATCTTACCAGCAATTGTTCTACTGATCACATTCATATTAGCCTCAATATAGTGATGTTAGGGGGCCCAGGGCCCTTGCTGCCCCTGTGGTCGCTACTGTGCGCGCGTTCGAGAGATGAATTGGAAATCATGGATGATGAGAGGGAGACGATGGATAAATAATGTGTGAATATTACCTATGTAGTCCTATATAGAGGTAGATTGATCGATGTGTACATGGGATAGAGGGTGAGACCTGACTAGATATATAGATAAATCGGTTTGTGTGGAAAACTGGGAAAGACCTAGCTATATATATGCACACATAGAGGAACATTAGTCGTTGCGCATGCGCGTGAGAGAGAAGGAATGCCCGAAGTGATGAAGAGGGGGAGGTGTGTGTGTGTGCATGCATGGGAGACTAACCTGAAGAAAAAGATTGCGTGTGTGCGATGGATAATGCTGAGTGGTAGTGTGTGTGCATGCATGCATGAGAAAGTTAGTGGTACAACTATAAAGAGAAGACGATTGTGTGGGTGTAAAAGACTAGGTGAGGTCATAATCAATGTAAAGTTTATTTCAAATATTTGAATAAGAGATCATGATGTTTGAAACCCAGGCATGCATGAACATAACTAAGATATGCATGGTGTGGTTTTGAAATGAGCATGCTATACTGTATACACGTTGAGTAAGGTCGGACTGATTTGAATTTGAGATACCGATGGCACGCATCATTTGGCCACATTCCATCCATGCATGGACACACTATTCAAATTGGAGATGATGTGCCTTTCGAAGCACATATCTAAATGGTGTTTTTGTGTGTATGTGTGTGTGTTTTGCGTGTTAAACACATTGTACATAGTATCATACATGGTTTAGATTCCGAACATCTATCTAGAGCATACATGTACTATGATTTGAATTCAACATAAAATGGATACATATATTTGAATTCAAGATCGTATGTACAAGTAGTTCATATTTATATGGGAATTTAGCACTCATACATTCATTTCACGTGTTCTGAAGATAATATTTAGATGGTTGTATAACTAACCCGAGTACAATCCCATTCAAACAGGGAAAATGTACTCAAATTTAGTCCATATGCTAGATAGTACATTTTTTGTTAAGGGAAGTGCAAATTGATTTGGTACTGTACACATTAAGCTGGTTGTCCCGATTTTTTTAGTTTTTTAGTTTTTTGTTGTTGTTTTTGAATGGCATTTCTAGTAATATAGTAAAACGGGACATGGCTCTCTCTAGTGGGGTGGGAATTGTCCTTTTTTGGTACACGTTAAGCTTGTTCTCCCAAAATTTCAAGCCACGGCATGTTATGTCGAAATTTCGAGCTAGCATCTCTGTCTATTGTGCTACGAAACCATCGCCTCTTCAACCCGCGCCTTGTTATCCTGAAATTTAAGATATCTCTTTGTCTTATTGTGCTCGGAAAACACCCTCCATCTCAACCCACACCTTGCCATCCCAAAATTACAACGCGCACGTAAACTCCCACCTTCTGCGAAATCCCGACACGCGAAATTCCCGTGATACCCATGAGCCGAAAGAACCACCTAGTTCAAATTGGTGGGGGTATTTTCATAACCTACCCCAAATTTCTGACAAATTGCATCCCTAAGCCATAGTTCCCCCTCCCATCCCCTTCTCCCCATTCGTATACCGAGGCCAAGAAAACCAGCGAAGCCCCACACCCTCCTCCGTCCGCGACCAAGCAGGAGCCTCTTCCCCGATGACATCGTCCACCACAACAACTCGACATCCATCATCCACTACACTGGATGAGGATCCGGTGTCGATCTCATCATCTCTCCGGTTCAGCCACCCCGTCCTCCACCTCCAAGGAGCTGCCCCGGTGTTCGCCTCGTTTTTCATGCCACCTCCATTCCCACGCTGTCGTCTTCACCTGCACCACCAGAAGAGCAGCACCATCACCAATTCCTCAGATGAGGCTGAAGCGTAATCGGCACCACCAAAGAAGTTCTACAATAATCACTGCATTTTCTTCTTGATTCGATCTCACGGTGTCGTCGACGCTCGGTCCCGAGGCACCATGGTGCGGGTTCATCTAAAGTGGCATCACCGGCCACTTCCTTTACGGCGTCGCCATAATCTGCGGCGACGTCCACATCAATACGAACTTCTACTACTTTGACTCTTGCTCGCGCTGCTGCTCTACTCTTGCTCTCGGTCCCCTGCCTGGTCTGCCTTTGCTTTTGCTCTGCTGCTCTTGCTCGTGCTTGTGCAACCGCTCTAATCTTGCTCGTGATGCTATTGCGCGAGCAGAAGATCCCGCTCTTGCTCGAGCCCCTGCAGCTGCTACCCGAGATGCTGCTACGTGACCACCTGCCCCGACTCTCGCACGCGCTGCTGCTCTGGGCGTTGCTGCTGCTACTACTTTTCTGCTACTAGTGCGTTCAGTTTCGATAGTAAAATTCAGTTTCGACAGTTAAGTTCAGAGATGAGCGGCTGATGTATTATACATCTAACACTTTGTGGTTATATATGTTCACATCATCTATTGGAGATGCTCTTAGAATTCCACTCAGGTTAGCGTTGTCTCTCTTGTCCTACTTCAGGCTCGCCATCGTACAACTCATCGGAGCTGCTCCAAGGATGAAACCCTCCATCATAGCCGAGCAGTACCCTTGGCTCCATCTCCAGGCGCATAAGATCTTCTTCCCCTCCTTCGACTACCACATCAGCCGCAACATCCTCAGCAACCTACCCAATTATGCCGAGATCGACATGGCTTTGCCAAAGAGGTTGTACACTTGTTGGATCGCTTTTTACTCTACATGTTATATATATTGTCTACTCAGCACACGGTTTTAGAGCACCTTTGTAACGATCGTTAGATTTGTAAGACCTTGTTTGAAATTGATTGTGTGTTTGTCTCATGTGCATATGGGTAGTGATTTTCCCTTAGACCTCTTTTCTATTCTAATCTCTTCCCTCTACACCCATCCGATGCCTCCAAGACGTGAATTCGAGTTTCCCCCTGAGCTCACCCAGCTGATCCAGCAGCAGAACACCCTGATGCAACTTCTTGTCCAGAACACTCAGAACAACCAGAACAACAACAACAACCCTCCACCACCACCACCCGTGGACAACCTGACACGTTTCTTAAGGTTGCAACCACCCGTGTTTGCTAGCAGCATCGAACCAATAGTGGCTGATGACTGGCTACGCAAGATCGGAAGGGATTTGACCACCGCCAATTGCTCGAATGCTGAGAAGGTGTGATTTTCCGCACACCAGTTGTATGGACCAGCCGTAGTATGGTGGGAGAATTACACAGCCACTTACCCCGTAGCCAATGTGACTTGGGATCAGTTTCAGCAAGCTTTTCGTACCACCCAGGTCTCAACTGGAGCAATGAGTATGAAGAAGCAGGAGTTTCGCAATCTGCGCCAAGGGAACCGTACTGTGGCTCAGTACGTGGATGAGTTTAGTACCCTATCTCATTATGCCCCAGATGATGTGGCCACAAATGCCGCTAAGCAGGAGAGATTCATGGAAGGGCTGAATGATGAGATGAGCGTACAGTTGATGGTGGCAACTTTCAATAACTACCAGGAGTTGGTTGACCGTGCCCTAATGATTGAAAGGAAGCATCAACAGATAGAAAGTCGCAAGAGAAAGTATGGGCAAGGAAAGTATAATTTTGGAGCTCAGCAGAAGCCCCGTTTTACCCCTAAAACGGTAGGACAGTTTCAGCATACCCATGGAGGAGGTAGCTCGCACAACCACAAGGGCACCAAGAATGGCAATGGAAATGGGAATGGAGCCAATGGAAACCAGAACCGCCCTACACCGTCCACACCCACCAAGAGGGATTTCAGCCATGTCACTTGTTACAAGTGCGGGAAGAATGGACATTATGCCAATGAATGCCCAGAAGCTAAGAATGGGAACGGCAATGGAAGCGCCGCGAAGAAGCCCAACCCGTTCAACAAAGGACAAGTGAACCACGTGACCGTGGAGGAGGTAGAAGAGCAACCAGATGTTGTTGTCGGTAAGTTTTTGGTTAAGACATTTACCGCAATAGTTCTTTTTGATACGGGTGCATCGCATTCATATATTTCAAGGGGATTCGTAAATAGACATAGGATGTCCACCCGAGTTCTTAAGACCCCCATGTTAGTAAGTTCACCTGGAGCAGATTATATGGCACACCAAGGATGTTTTCAGACGCCATTGATCATAGGACGCCATACTTTCCCATCTGACCTAATAGTCCTGGAGTCACAAGGATTGGATGTGCTATTAGGTATGGATTGGCTATCGAAGTATGGAGGTAACATTGACTATGCCAGTAAGTCTATTTTGCTCACCACCCCGGAGGGAAAAAGGATTAAGTATGTATCTAGGCATTCGCCTACAAGGACTCAAGTACATTCTCTCACGGGAGTTGTTCAGGAGGAAGTGCCAGTTGTGAAGGATTATCCAGATGTGTTTCCAGAGGAGTTACCTGGCATGCCACCGGATAGAGATATAGAGTTTTTATTGAACTTTTGCCAGGCACCGGGCCAATTTCTAAGAGACCATATAGGATGCCCGCAAAGGATTTGGAGGAGATAAAGAAACAGATTAAGGAGTTACTGGATAAAGGATTCATACGCCCAAGTTCTTCGCCTTGGGGTTCGCCAGTACTTCTAGTGGAGAAGAAGGATGGATCGTTGAGAATGGTTGTTGATTACCGAGGATTGAATGAAGTAACGATCAAGAACAAGTACCCATTGCCGATGATCAATGATCTGCTCGATAGATTGCAAGGAGCTAAGGTATTTTTCAAGATCGATTTGCGATCAGGGTACCACCAGTTGAAGATCCGAGAGCAGGATATACCTAAGACGGCCTTTACCACTAGGTATGGGTTGTACGAGTATACCGTTATGTCGTTTGGTCTGACGAACGCCCGGCATACTTTATGAACCTGATGAACAAAGTGTTTATGGAGTATTTAGATAAGTTCGTTGTAGTGTTCATAGATGATATATTGATCTTCTCAAAGGATGAAGAGGAGCATGCAAAGCATTTGCGTTTGGTGTTGGAGAAGCTCAGAGAACATCAGTTATATGCCAAGTTTAGCAAATGCGAGTTTTGTTTGAAGGAAGTCGGATTTCTCGGACACGTTATATCTGGAGAAGGAATAGCAGTAGATCCCGCCAAGGTGGACACAGTGACCCATTGGGAAGCACCAACAACAGTTGGAGAGATCCGGAGTTTTCTTGGACTAGCAGGATACTACCGGAGATTCATCGAGAATTTCTCGAGGATCGCAAACCCAATGACGGAGTTCTTAAAGAAGGACACCAAGTTCAGCTGGACAGAAGAATGTGAGGCCAGTTTCCAGGAATTAAAGAAACGTTTGGTCTCATCACCTGTGTTGATTTTGCCAGATCAACATAAGGATTACGAGGTGTACTGCGACGCTTCATGTCGAGGACTTGGAGCAGTTCTTATGTAGGAAGGAAGAGTTGTTTTGTATGCTTCACGACAACTAAAACCTCATGAGCTGAACTATGCCACCCACAATTTGGAGTTAGCAGCCGTAGTGCATGCATTGAAGACGTGGAGACATTTTCTTATTGGAAACCATTGTGAAGTATATACGGATCACAAGAGTTTGAAGTATATATTCACTCAGAAGGAGTTGAATCTTAGGCAAAGGAGATGGCTGGAACTCATTAAGGATTATGACATGAGATTGCATTATCTTCCCGGAAAGGCTAACGTAGTAGCCGATGCGCTAAGCCGTAAGAGCCATGTCAATACCCTAATGATGGAAGGATTTCCAAAGGAGTTAGCCGAGGACCTACGAGAACTACGTATGGAGATAGTTCCGAGAGGCTATGTAGCAACATTAGAAATCCAGTCTACCCTGATGGATAAAATCAGAGAAGCTCAGAAAGCTGACAAGGAGGTTGTCGCTATAAAGGAGAGGATGAGCGAAGGAAAAGCTAAAGATTTTCGTGGGGATGAACACGACACCTTATGGTTTGAGGATCGAATCTATGTGCCTAATGACCCGGAGATCAGGAAGTTGATTTTATAGGAGGCCCATGATTCACCATACTCGATTCATCCAGGGAATACTAAGATGTATTTGGATTTGAAGGATATTTTCTGGTGGGCCGGTATGAAGAAGGATATTGCGGAGTATGTAGCAGTTTGTGATGTATGTCAGACAGTAAAGGCAGAACATCAGAAGCCAGCAGGATTGTTACAACCTATGCCAATACCCGAATGGAAGTGGGAGAAGCTTGGTATGGATTTTATCACCGGATTGCCCAGGACCAAAGTAGGATATGATTCAATCTGGGTAGTAGTAGACCGATTGACGAAGGTAGCCCACTTTATCCCTGTGAAAACCACATATACCAGTGCAAAGTTGGCAAAGATATACATGACCTGAATTGTGTGTCTGCATGGAGTTCCGAGGAGCATCGTATCAGATAGAGGAACCCAGTTTACCTCAAAGTTCTGGAATCAGTTTGTCACACCCTGATTTTCATGTCACTTTGCTTAAGCTAATTATCATGTTAAAAATGTGGATTTGCAAAAACTTTTGAGTGTTTTTGACTTTGCTTGATTTGACTTTTGTCTTCTGTTTGCTAGTGCTCTAAAAATCAAATAAATCCTCCAACTCTTATACTTCATCCCCTTGATCCAAAACTTTTTCCCAATGATCATGCCATGTGTATAGAACAATATAGAATTTTCTTATAAAAATATTTTGGCCAAATAGTATTTTCTAAAATTAGTTTTCCAAAAACCCCTGAATTGAGGTTTGCACTGCAAGTACCTTATTTAGGGTGTGAAAAATCTTTCAAAAAGCATATTTGAATCCTATTAGGTATAGGACTCCCAGAAACCACAAAAGTATAATTTTAAAAGTTATTTTTATATTTTATTTAAAAGCTTTTTCTTAAGACCAGAAATGGTCTTTAATAGGGAAAAATTATTTAATTATTTCAAAAATATTTGCCAAAATTCAGGGAGACTCATAGGACATATATTGTCCATATATAAGAGTTTCAACACATGGTCATGTTCAAAATATTGGGCAAATCCTTCCAGAACCCTTTCTGGATATTTCAAGCTTTTGAAATATTTAGAAAGGAAATATTCCCCAAAATTCCAGGGAAATTCTATCATGTCACATATGACATATTTGATGATCTTGCAAAGCCTCATGCCTTGAAGATCAAGGAATCATCATCTAATCCCCTCAAAACCATTGTGTCCATATTTGAAGTTTGAGCAACTCTACATTGCCAAACTTGTCCAATTGCTCTCAAACTTGGTGCACATGCTAAAATGATGTAATCATGCATCCATGCCAAATGGCACAAGTTTTGGAGAAGCATAACTTGGTCTAAGTGCCCCAAAACCATTTCTGTTCAAATTCAAATTTGAACAACTTTACATTGTCAACTTGTTACCTGGGGCTTCAAACTTTGTGAGCATGATCATAACCCCAAATGATGATACTACACCAAGTGGTGCATCAAGGGGAGATGATTAGCTTGACTCAAACAAGGTGAAAACATTTCTGTTGATTTCTAGGGTTCACCAAAGTTACATTGGCAACCTTGCCCAAATGAGCTCAAATTTGGTGTAGGGGCCTAATTGTGTGTGACATTTGATCATGTTAAGTATCATGTCAAGTGGAGCTATTTTACTTGCCCAAAACCTGATCAAACACCTTCTGTTCAATTACCAAAACCCTTGTTTGGACCCCTTTTACTATTTCCCTTTACCTCAAATTCTTACCATAGCTTCTCCTGATCATCTTCTACCCCCAGTAACTTCTCTATGGCCTCAACTCAATCATTGGAGGGGGTAAAACCCCAATTTACTCTTCTGGACATCAGTTTTCACATCCTCCATCATCTCCCTCCTCATTCCAGTGGCTCCCCAGAGCATCCAAGACCACCTCCCCATTGTTTACTACTCCCTAGCACTACTAGACATGAGGGGACACGCCAATGACACCTTGTTCATGCCATGGCATGTAGGGTTCGCGCTCTGGAGCACGCTACAGTGCCCTGGCGCACTGTAGCCACCTCCAATCAGGAGCGTCCGACAGCCTTGGGCCTCTCCCTCGTGTCCCCCGAGGCTGCCTCGACGTCCGCAACCTGCTGGGCGGTCGGCCCCCTCCTCTCTCCCCCTCTCTCACCCTGCTCGCACGCGCGTCGTGGCCGCCCGAGCGCTCCAGTAAGCAAGCTCGCACGCGCAGCCCCTCTGGCGCTCCCCGCCCCTTCTCTCCCTTCCTCTCGACTTGGACCACGTCCACGCACACCGCAGACACCCCCGAACCTACTCCCGTGGCCTCCCGAGCCGTTGCCACAGCCACGCGTGCGCGGCGTCCACGGTGAGCTACGGGATGTCTATATGAGACTGCCCCAGACCCTCCTCTCCGCCCTATTTGCTCCCTCTCCCTCCCGTGCATCCTCTGGACCATCCCTCCCTCTTCTCGTGTGCTGCAACCACCCCCCTGGCCGGAGCAGAGCCGCCGGCCGCCGCTCGAATTCGAGCAACCTCGAGTCTCTCTCTCCCTCCTGGCCACTCCGGTGCCATCGCACGACCACCAGGGAGCTCCCCACCTCCGCCAATCCTCCCCGAGGCGCCCGGCGCTCGAAGCCCAAAGTGGCAGAAGCCCTCCTCCGCCACGGTTGGACCCCTGCTCGATCTGGTCCTCCCCGGTAGGCGTGTCACCCACGGCCAGATGCGCCTCTCCGCGCTGGTCGTTCCGGTGGCCGGAGCGTCGCCGGAGACGGCCTGAGTCGACGGGGCCACGCCAGCGAGCGCTCGGCCGTGCCTCCCCTGCCTCTGCTCTGTTCGAGTGGGAGGTGGGGGAAGGACCTGCCACTTGGGCCCGCACGTCAGCGACCCAGTGGGCGGGCCCCTCCATTTAAGTGGAAGCAGATCTGGCCTCGACCGCTTCCCCTGCGCGGAAACGCCCTTCCTGGCGGGCGCCTTCGACGTGGCCTGGCCCTCTGCGCGCGGCTGTGCAGTTGGGCCGGCCCAGTGCACAGAAGCACTAAGCTTCGCCCTGTGCGCAGTGAAGGGTATACCCCCCTTTTTCCTTTTCCTTTTTCTTTATCCAGTCAACTTCAAAAATGCTTAAACAAATCTTTTGAACTCCAAACTTGATGATTCAAATTTCCTATGGCTCCAGAAATCATGCTCTACCACATGGTGCAACATGCACATTATTCCAGAGACATTTCCTTCACACATATTTATCAGATGCCATTATTCCATTATCTGTGATGAACTTTAGAAAATCACAGAGGGCTCAATTTAGATCCAAATGCAGTGGTTCAAGTTCCTAGATGCTTGTCATATCCAAACTTAGTTTTGGAACATTTTTATTAATACTTTCTGTACCCCACCAAATATTGAGCCATTTCTTCATATTTATCAGCTTTGCAAAATCCTAGGAAATTCATTTGAATTCCAAATCCAATGAAACCAACTCCTAGATGCTTCTAAAATCATGACTTGTTGATGGGTGCCTTTGCTCATCATTCAAGAAAACATTTCTGTATACTTCCTCCAAATCCATAAACCCCTTGGTTCCATCATATTGAAATGATCCAAACTGTTCATTGATCCAATACCTATGAAACCACCTTGGTTATTTTTCATATGACCAGAGGTATCCTAGAAAAGTCCAACTCCTATTTTTAGAGCACTTTTATTCTTGCTTTGATTGTGTTGCTTATTATGATTGTTTCCATCGTTAGTTGACGAATTAAACAAAGTACTCGGAGATGGACCAGAAGGTTTGAAGACTCGGAAGAATAAGGCAAGCAGCCCTTTGACCATGTTCGAGAAACTTTTTATGAATGTCTCATTGCACGTTATTATCGATGCATCGGAATCATGTTGAGGTGGAGACCACTTTGGTTGCTACCTTTGTTACTTACTGTTGAAACTTGCATCAAACACGACCCTACCTTCCTATGAGGGTTAAGTGGGTGGGAGTAGATAGATGTATGCTATAGTAGTTGGCTACGCAAAATGGGTCAGGGTTATGCATTGAGCGAAACAAGTGTGGTCTGACATACCTGCAAATGACCCAGTGGGTGCAATTAATGCCCCTGGGAGTTGATGAGAAACTAGGGCACTACTTGGTGAAGAAGTAGTGTGCCGAGGCTTGATGAGAGTGTTGTTTACAGAGATGGATTAGATTTATGTGTGACTACCGTCCCAACCAAACATGCGCAACCACTCTACCCTTATATGGGAAAGGGCATTATTGATTACCTAGGTCGATCCTAGCATGGTGCCCGCATTACTAGTGACGGGGGTGACATGAGGTCACTCTCGGGACGGGGTCGTGCTTGGATAGGCGGCCATGACTGTTTTCACAGGGCACCGAACATACCGTTGGTACCCCGTGTCAGTGGTATGTGATGAATATGGGAGCGAGTTTCCACAATTATTAAGATGTGAAATGTGGGCACGGGGGTTACTACCAATCGAGTGGACTCTATGTTAGTATCGTCTAGGGAAAGATAGTGATCGGGTGCTTACCCCGGGTACTTGAGGTACCGCGGGTCGTGGATGACACGGAAGTTCCCAGGATCTTGTGGGTAAAGTGTGCAACCTCTGCAGAGTGTCAAACTATTCGAATAGCCGTGTCCGCGGTCAAGGACAGTTGGGTGGTGCTACTTAGACTATGTCCATAAGTTTCTGCGAAACAACACGATCCAGAGATATTGTTGATGTGATTCTTGAGGAAGTCACAATGAGCTTGAGCATGAGTTGATTACAACTCTTTCTCGATAATGATGTATGTAACCTCCTGATACTTGTTGCAGACACATGCATGTCCATGTTATATGTTGATCATACTTGCATATGAAAAACTAGCTTTTCGCAAAACCGCCAACTTAGCAGTAGAGCCTTGCATAATTATTCTATCATCACACTTGGGTTGCTTGGGAGTACATTCAAAGTACTCATTGGCTTGCCACTGGTTATTTTATTGGCCAGGCATGAAAGGACAGGTTATGATGAAGATTTCTTGGTGACGAGCATGCGAGCTAGGACGCTTCCCAGTCAGAATGCCTGTAGGGTTAAGGCATATGGCATGGGTCCAAGATTGTTATTGAAGATTTCAGCTGCGATGATATACTCCAGACTTGACCATAATGGTCCTATTTGTGTAATACGGTATGTATGGATGTAAGACTCTTGTTATTCAGCTTCTGTGTGTTCAGTGAGCATTGATCTCTGGGATCACTGTACACGTGCATTCGGTGATCTCGACTTATGAGTCGGGGTCCCCACAGAGCTGGTATCAGAGCCATCCTGACTGTAGGAAGCCTTAGTTAGCATGGTCGTTAGTTAGGGTAAAACTATTTTCAAAACTATTACTAGTTTTCAGAACTATCTATACTTCTCTTCCCTTCTCAATTTTTCGAAAACTAGGCTATACTTGATCTCTTCCCCTTCAAAACCTTGGTCGCTAAAACCCTTATGCCCCTGACCACTGGATTTTCTGTAATCCTCGTGGAGTGCACCTTGCCAAACACTCACCCACCTCTTCTGAACGCAAGATTGACAACACCACGACAAGACGGTACCAACAGAAACTACATCCTCGATGAGTGAGGACATGAAGACCCAGAAGATGGTGCAAGCCTAGCCTACGATGACCATGGCATGGGTTGTGCAAAATCATGATATACATCCCTAATAGAGTAATCATGTCACTACTATTGTTGTATCGGCAACCACCGGTGGATGAGAACCTCGCCATTTGGTCCGCCTCACCATAGTGAGCAGGAAAATGGTTCTCTTCGTCCCCTGCTCTTGGTGTCGATGTTTTCAACAACGAAACCAACATTTTGGACCTCTATTATGCCTTGTTATTGTCATTGCATACGGATCGCCTACCTGGTACCCTCGACGTCCCAGAAGGATCGTCATGATTAAAGAGATAAGAGAAGACCAAGTCAACGCCAGCTACAAGGAGGCACCTTCACCACATCACCTCATCAGGTGAGAAGTTGTTGAAGATTCTTCAGGCTCAACCCGGATCATTTATCAAACAACTACAAGGGACATAGCAACACCAGAGGAAAGCTCACAAGACTGCACGAGGCACAAGTCACGACACTGAGTCCGAGAACCCCTAGGGTAGGATGAGTCGTGTACCCCCTATGCGCAGTCGAGTCCGTATGATGGTTCGAATAGAACCATGATTGTGAGTTGCTTGCGTTTATTTGTTTGTGTTTTGATATAAGGCGCACTTTTGCCCCAGGCAACAAGTGCATGGCTATATCACCTTCCTTGCCTTGTTTCTTTTGTTTCGGCCTTTTTGCACCTGTTTGTTGCATCTGCATTATAGAACCCCCTTTAGGCATTTCCCTCCTCTACGCTGCTTCTTCCCTCTACTCTCTCTCTCCCCAACTGAAGACCCGCAAGACAAGATGCACCAAGGATTCTACCTCGGCAACCAACTGGCACTGAAGACTTCTGCTACAACCTCCGTGGCCAAGTGTAACCCCGTAGAATTATGTTTAACCCTCCAGACCAGAAACCCATTCCGAGACCCTTTGAGACTTCACGAGACACTCCAGCTCGAACCCTTAACCATGTGCCTAACCCATAGAATTGCAAGAGAACCAGTTAATCCTTTGTAACCTTGCACAACACTGGGTTCGTAAAGGAGCTAGTGGACACAGTGAGTGAGCACATTTTCATCCTAATATAGCACGAGAATTGACGATTCCATAGATAGACCAGTTCGAGGATATTAGACAGGTAACTTGGTGACTTTATATCAGTGACTTCGAGGAATTATCTGAGACCTTGGTGGATTGTGAGATTTCATATTGGTGGGATCATGACTTTGGGGAAGTATGTAGAGGTACCCGTTGGGCATGAGATTTGGATTTATGTAGGTGATTCTGGTTGGTATAATGCTGGATATGTCTGCATGGTTCGGAGTAAAAATTGGATTTAGGCCTGTGATCCTGATTATGATATCATGCTTCTCGGTGGACAATAAACTAGGAGGTTGGATTATTGTCGGAGTTGATTTAGAGATCTATATAGTCGTGATCTTGGAGTTTACTTGACCCGGATGATGGGAATTTGGTGGACATACTATCGTAATGCAAAGTCCTTCCCAGTGTTTGGTTATCATAGGGACTTGAGATCTTGTGGGACACCGTAGACATCGGATTTGTAGAATTGTTGGATTATGTGGAGATTGATGGAAATTACCGGGCTATTGGAGATGATCTATAGGAAGGAAACAAAATCTTGGAGTGGCATATGACGTGTTTCCTTAGAATAGAGGTGCATTGTTATGAGCCTTGCAAGAATAGGTTGAGTGCTTGGATTGTGGAGTTTAATTTAAGCTTAGCAGCATGTGTGACCTACCCATGGATTTTAGGGGTAGACATACATATGGATTTGGGGATCGTAGACAAGTATAATTTTGTTAGACCGCCTCTTGAGAATCATGAGGACATGTATGGCATGAGTGGTGATTGAAGCTGGTCTATGCTTTTCGTTCGGAGTACTAGATAGAGCTATTGGCATCTCAGAAACCGTGCTTAAGGATAAGATAATAAAAGTTCACTCACTCACTAGAATCCTTGAAACCCTTAAGCCCCACCAAGCCACAACCTGGTCAGATTCTGACCACGGGCCTTCACTCTAAGTCAGGAAGGCCTCTGCAAATACTCAACGGAGACCACCACCAATACCCCAGCCTACCTTGCATACCCCTTAGACCTCATGAAGTAATTGGACAAGTTGGGTAACATCATTATTTGATGGCCTACTTGTCTTCCCGAAGACAAAGAAGAGACGGACAGCTAGATAGAAGACATTTGAAGACCGCCCTGTCAAGAAGGAAGATCTACACCGACCACCGTCATCAAGAAGTAAACTTCCGCGTCGAAGACCGGGCGTATCTGCAAACCACTCCTCTCGAAGGGACCGAGCATTTCCGTGTTGAAGGAACGCTCACACCAAGATGTATCAAGACTTGAAGGCACGATTCTGGTGGCACGGGATGAAAAGAGAGATTGCAACCTATGTTGCAAAGTGTGATGTGTGCCAAAGGGTCAAGGCTGAATATCAGCGACCCGCTGGATTGCTTCAACCACTCAAGGTTCCTGAGTGGAAGTGGGATAAAGTCGGAATGGACTTCGTCACTGGATTACTAAGGTCGGATGGAGGACATGACTCTATCTGGGTCATAGTCGATCATTTGACCAACGTGGCCCATTTCATTCCTGTCAAGACCACTTATGATGGCAGCCGGCTGGCAGCTCTCTACATCGACCGAATCGTAAGTCTTCACGGCATTTCCAAGGAGATTGTCTTAGATCGAGGAACCCAGTTCACCTCAAGGTTCTAGAAGAAATTCCAAGAAGCCTTGGGAACCAAGTTATCTTTCAGCACGGCTTTCCACCCACAGACCGGAGATCGGACAGAACGAGTCAATCAGATTCTCGAAGACATGCTCCGAGCCTGTGTCTTGGCATATGGAGCCAAGTGGGAGGATTGTCTCCCTTTTGCCGAGTTCTCCTATAACAACAGTTACCAGTCGAGCCTTCAGATGGCACCATTTGAGGTGTTGTACGGACGCAGATGTCGCACACCCCTCAACTGGTCAGAGACTGGAGATGGCTAGTCTTTGGACCGGATATTCTCTGCGCAGCAGAAGAGCAAGTCCAACTAGTCAGAGAGCGTTTGAAGGCAGCCAAGTCAAGGCAAAAGAGCTATGCTGACACTCACCGTCGGGACATGAGTTTCCATGTCGGGGACCGTGTGTACCTGCGGGTAACTCCTCTGAAGGGAACCAAGCGTTTCCACGTCAAGGGGAAGGTCGCACCAAGGTTCATTGGACCCTTTGAGATCACTGCACGACGAGGAGAAGTGGCTTACCAGTTGGAACTACCACCCGAGCTATCCGGTGTGCACAATGTATTCCATGTGTCACAACTCCGGAAATGTCTCCAAGTTCCAGACAAGCCTAATCTCTACAAGGATGTTGATCACCAAGCCATTGATCTGCAGCCTGATTTGACCTACCGCGAGAAGCCCATCCGCATTCTGGATGAAGCAGAACGACAGACGCGAAGCCATACCATCAAGCACTTCAGGATTCCAAGGAGCACCACTTGGAAGCAGAACCAACAAGAAGAAGTGAAGACTACCCCGTATCCAAGACTCCGCCTTTCTTTCCACGCCTAGTCTAGGAATCTCGGGGACGAGATTCTTGTAAGGGGGGTAGGTCTGTCACACCCTGATTTTCATGTCACTTTGCTTAAGCTAATTATCATGTTAAAAATGTGGATTTGCAAAAACTTTTGAGTGTTTTTGACTTTGCTTGATTTGACTTTTGTCTGCTGTTTGCTAGTGCTCTAAAAATCAAATAAATCCTCCAACTCTTATACTTCATCCCCTTGATCCAAAACTTTTTCCCAATGATCATGCCATGTGTATAGAACAATATAGAATTTTCTTATAAAAATATTTTGGCCAAATAGTATTTTCTAAAATTAGTTTTCCAAAAACCCCTGAATTGAGGTTTGCACTTCAAGTACCTTATTTAGGGTGTGAAAAATCTTTCAAAAAGCATATTTGAATCCTATTTGGTATAGGACTCCCAGAAACCACAAAAGTATAATTTTAAAAGTTGTTTTTATATTTTATTTAAAAGCTTTTTCTTAAGACCAGAAATGGTCTTTAATAGGAAAAAATTATTTAATTATTTCAAAAATATTTGCCAAAATTCAGGGAGACTCATAGGACATATATTGTCCATATATAAGAGTTTCAACACATGGTCATGTTCAAAATATTGGGCAAATCCTTCCAAAACCCTTTCTGGATATTTCAAGCTTTTGAAATATTTAGAAAGGAAATATTCCGCAAAAATTCCAGGGAAATGCTATCATGTCAAGTATCATGTCAAGTGGAGCTATTTTACTTGCCCAAAACCTGATCAAACACCTTCTGTCCAATTACCAAAACCCTTGTTTGGACCCCTTTTACAATTTCCCTTTACCTCAAATTCTTACCACAGCTTCTCCTGATCATCTTCTACCCCCAGTAACTTCTCTATGGCCTCAGCTCAATCATTGGAGGGGGTAAAACCGCAATTTACTCTTCTGGACAGCAGTTTTCACCTCCTCCATCATCTCCCTCCTCATTCCAATGGCTCCCCAGAGCATCCAAGACCACCTCCCCATTGTTTACTACTCCCTAGCACTACTGGACATGAGGGGACACGCCAATGACACCTTGTTCATGCCATGGCATGTAGGGTTCGCGCTCTGGAGCACGCTACAGTGCCCTGGCGCACTGTAGCCACCTCCAATCAGGAGCGTTCGACAGCCTTGGGCCTCCCCCTCGTGTCCCCCGAGGCTGCCTCGACGTCCGCAACCTGCTGGGCGGTCGGCCCCCTCCTCTCTCCCCCTCTCTCACCTCTGCTCGCACGCGCGCCGTGGCCGCCCGAGCGCTCTAGTGAGCAAGCTCGCACGCGCAGCCCCTCTGGCGCTCCCCGCCCCTTCTCTCCCTTCCTCTCGACTTGGACCACGTCCACGCACACCACAGACACCCCCCGAACCTACTCCCGTGGCCTCCCGAGCCGTTGCCGCAGCCACGCGTGCGCCGCGTCCACGGTGAGCTGCGGGATGTCTATATGAGACTGCCCCAGACCCTCCTCTTCGCCCCATTTACTCCCTCTCCCTCCCGTGCATCCTCTGCACCATCCCTCCCTCTTCTCGTGCGCTGCAGCAACCCCCCTGGCCGGAGCAGAGCCGCCGGCCGCCGCTCGAATTCGAGCAACCTCGAGTCTCTCTCTCCCTCCTGGCCACTCCGGTGCCATCGCACGACCACCAGGGAGCTCCCCACCTCCGCCAATCCTCCCCGAGGCGCCCGTGCGCTCGAAGCCCAAAGTGGCCGAAGCCCTCGTCCGCCACGGTTGGACCCCTGCTCGATATGGTCCTCCCCGCCAGGCGTGTCACCCACGGTCAGATGCGCCTCTCCGTGCTGGTCGTTCCTGTGGCCGGAGCGTCACCGGAGACGGCTTGAGTCGACGGGGCCACGCCGGCGAGCGCTCGCCGTGCCTCCCCTGCCTCTACTCTGTTCGAGCGGGAGGTGGGGGAAGGACCTGCCGCTGGGGCCCGCACGTCAGCGACCCAGTGGGCGGGCCCCTCCGTTTAAGTGGAAGCAGATCTGGCCTCGACCGCTTCCCCTGCGCGGAAACGTCCTTCCTGGCGGGTGCCTTCGACGTGGCCTGGCCCTCTGCGCGCGGCTGTGCAGTTGGGCCGGCCCAGTGCATAGAAGCACTAAGCTTCGCCCTGTGCGCAGTGAAGGGTATACCCCCCTTTTTCCTTTTCCTTTTTCTTTATCCAGTCAACTTCAAAAATGATTAAACAAATCTTTTGAACTCCAAACTTGATGATTCAAATTTCCTATGGCTCCATAAATCATGCTCTACCACATGGTGCAACATGCACATTATTCCAGAGACATTTCCTTCACACATATTTATCAGATGCCATTATTCCATTATCTATGATGAACTTTAGAAAATCATAGAGGGCTCAATTTAGATCCAAATGCAGTGGTTCAAGTTACTAGATGCTTATCATATCCAAACTTAGTTTTGGAACATTTTTATTAATACTTTCTGTACCCCACCAAATATTGAGCCATTTCTTCATATTTATCAGCTTTGCAAAATCCTAGGAAATTCATTTGAATTCCAAATCCAGTGAAACCAACTCCTAGATGCTTCTAAAAGCATGACTTGTTGATGGGTGCCTTTGCTCATCATTCAAGAAAACATTTCTGTATAGTTCTTCCAAATCCATAAACCCCTTGGTTCCATCATATTGAAATGATCCAAACTGTTCATTGATCCAATACCTATGAAACCACCTTGGTTATTTTTCATATGACCAGAGGTATCCTAGAAAAGTCCAACTCCTATTTTTAGAGCACTTTTATTCTTTCTTTGATTGTGTTGCTTATTATGATTGTTTCCATCGTTAGTTGACGAATTAAACGAAGTACCGGAGATGGACCAGAAGGTTTGAAGACTCGGAAGAATAAGGCAAGCAGCCCTTTGACCATGTTCGAGAAACTTTTTATGCATGTCTCATAGCACCTTATTATCGATGCATCGTAATCATGTTGAGGTGGAGACCACTTTGGTTGCTACCATTGTTACTTACTGTTGAAACTTGCATCAAACATGACCCTACCTTCCTATGAGGGTTAAGTGGGTGGGAGTAGATAGATGTATGCTATAGTAGTTGGCTACGCAAAATGGGTCAGGGTTATGCATTGAGCGAAACAAGTGTGGCCTAACATACTTGCAAATGACCCAGTGGGTGCCATTAATGCCCCTGGGAGTTGATGAGAAACTAGGGCACTACTTGGTGAAGAAGTAGTGTGCCGAGGCTTGATGAGAGTGTTGTTTACAGAGATGGATTAGATTTATGTGTGACTACCGTCCCAACCAAACATGCGCAACCACTCTACCCTTATATGGGAAAGGGCATTATTGATTACCTAGGTCGATACTAGCATGGTGCCCGCATTACTAGTGACGGGGGTGAGATGAGGTCACTCTCGGGACGGGGTCGTGCTTGGATAGGCGGCCATGACTGTTTTCACAGGGCACCGAACACACCGTTGGTACCCCGTGTCAGTGGTATGTGATGAATATGGGAGCGAGTCTCCACAATTATTAAGATGTGAAATGTGGGCACGGGGGTTACTACCAATCGAGTGGACTCTATGTTAGTGTCGTCTAGGGAAAGATAGTGATCGGGTGCTTACCCCGGGTACTTGAGGTACCGCGGGTCGTGGATGACACGGAAGTTCCCCGGATCTTGTGGGTAAAGTGTGCAACCTCTGCAGAGTGTCAAACTATTCGAATAGCCGTGTCCGTGGTCAAGGACAGCTGGGTGGTGCTACTTAGACTATGTCCATAAGTATCTACGAAACAACACGATTCAGAGATATTCATGATGTGATTCTTGAGGAAGTCACAATGAGCTTGAGCATGAGTTGATTACAACTCTTTCTCGATAATGATGTCTGCAACCTCCTGATACTTGTTGCAGACACATGCATGTCCATGTTATATGTTGATCATACTTGCATATGAAAAACTAGCTTTCCGCAAAACCGCCAACTTAGCAGTAGAGCCTTGCATAATTATTTTGTCATCACACTTGGGTTGCTTGCGAGTACATTCAAAGTACTCATTGGCTTGCCACTGGTTATTTTATTGGCCAGGCATGAGAGGACAGGTTATGATGAAGATTTCTTGGTGACGAGCATGCGAGCTAGGACGCTTCCCAGTCAGAATGCCTGTAGGGTTAAGGCAGATGGCATGGGTCCAAGATTGTTCTTGAAGATTTCCGCTGCGATGATATACTCCAGACTTGACCATAATGGTCCTGTTTGTGTAATACGGTATGTATGGATGTAAGACTCTTGTTATTCAGCTTCTGTGTGTTCAGTGAGCATTGATCTCTGGGATCACTGTACACGTGCATTCGGTGATCTCGACTTATGAGTCGGGGTCCCCACACAGTTACATGAAACTTTGGGTACCAGGCTAGAGTTTAGCACAGCATTTCACCCGCAGACAGATGGACAGACTGAAAGAGTCAATCATATTTTGGAGGATATGCTGAGAGCCTGTGCATTAGATTATGGATCTAGTTGGGATGACAACTTGCCTTACGCGGAGTTCTTATAAAACAACAGTTACCAAGCCAGTTTGAAGATGGCCCCTTTCGAAGCATTATACGGAAGGAGATGTAGGACACCGTTGTCGTGGGATGAAGTTGGAGACCGACAGTTGTTTGGACCAGACCTAATCAAAGAGTCTAAAGAAAAGGTTAAGTTGATCCGAGATAGACTGAAGGTAGCTCAGTCCAGGCAGAAGAGTTGTGCAGACTCGAAGCGCAAGGAGATAGCATATGAGATCGGAGACAGAGCATACTTGAGAGTATCGCCTTTGCGAGGAGTTAAATGTTTCGGAGTTAAAGGGAAGTTAGCCCTGAGATTTGTGGGACCTTATCGTGTTTTGGAACATATGGGAGAGGTTGCCTATAAGTTGGAATTGCCTGAAGGATTGTGAGGAGTGCACGACGTGTTTCATGTTTCGCAGTTTAAGAAGTGTCATGCGGAGACGGCCGATATACCGCTTAGA
Organism: Secale cereale; assembly: GCA_902687465.1. Lineage (NCBI taxonomy): Eukaryota > Viridiplantae > Streptophyta > Magnoliopsida > Poales > Poaceae > Secale > Secale cereale. The sequence goes on from LR738714.1 coordinate 349,752,096, forward strand.
GATACAGTACCCGTGGAAGCAATTCAGTTGGACAGTGATCTGACCTACGAGGAGAAGCCTGTTAAGATTCTCGAATTTTCGAGCATTGTTACTCGCAGTAAGGTTATCAAGTTTTGCAAAGTTCAGTGGAGTCACCACACCGAGGAAAAAGCCACCTAGGAACGAGAAGATGATCTACGCAAGGACCACCCGCAATTGTTCTCTAGCCAAGTCGAATCTCGAGGGCGAGATTCATTCTAAGGGAGGTTTGTAACATCCCAAATTTTTAATTTGGAATGTTATACATAGATCATATTGCATTTCATGCTTTTTGCATTTTTGGTTGTGGCATTCCACGAAATTCTAAGCAACTCAAGGACCTACGGAGAGAGTTGGGAATTTTACCGTTTTCGTATTTGAGTTCGCTCGAATACCGGTACGAGGACAATGTGATTCTAATTATTTTTCTCTCATAAAAATATTTCTAAATACAAAATATGAGCGGAGATAATATGACTTCTCCAAAATAACAGAAATATTGGAGGAAAAATGTTAAAATCACTTTTGGTATTTTTCTGTATTTATTTGCGGATTTATTTGCATAGGAAAAAGTGCGCGTTTTTCAAAATTGCATTTAGGTCCAAGAAAAATGTTCACTTTGTCCTAAATATTATTACATGACGGGGAAAATTTATTTCGCAAATTTTGGAGTCCGTTTGGTATTTCTTTCGTTAGTTTTTCTGCGCCGGGACTCTATTTAAAAAAAAATGAACCGACTTAGGCTCGTATAGGAAAGGGACTCTGGGCTTTATAAGCCGCCTCGCCCCGGCCCGTTTCGCCCAAGTCGCCAGCCCGCCCCGCCTCCCGCAATTCTAGCGCGCCGCCGCCGCCTGCCGCTCGCGCCGCTGCCGCCTGCTGCCGCCGCCGCCCGCGCCGCACCCCGCCGCCCCATAACCAGCGCTGCGCCGCCACCTCGCCCCGCCGGACCACCCCGTCGCCGGACCGCAGTCGCCGGAGTTCGTCGTCGAGGTATATCGGTTTTTTTAGAACACCTCATTTTTTTTAAAAAACCGTAGATCTGTTTTATTAGATTAGATCGGTTCGGTTTTTCGTCGGTTTAGTTATTTAGCGGACGTTCGTCCGTACGTTCGTTTTAACGAACGGTTTTCGTTAGTTAGCCACAGACAGCGAACATTCGTTCGTTAGCCTGTTCGTCCGTTTTTCTTTTTCGGGGTATTTATCTGCGGTTATTCCGATCGCGATTTCTGCCCTGATCTTGTTTTTCGTTTTTCTTTTTGCTCGAGAGTCGGAATCAGGTGATTCAAAATCCCAGATCTTCGTCTCGATGCCCTCTTTACGTTTAACCAACTTGAACAAGGTTTTGGATACTGTAAAATTTGACTTTAGGCCAACTAGTAAACCGGAGCTCGTTTCTTTCGTAGTTTGAGTTTCGTTGCTTCTTTCGAGTTGATTCCTTTTGCAAACCGGAGTTCTTAAGTTGAACTTTCTGGTTAGATCTCTTATTTGAGTTTTACCCGTGCATTAGTTAAGTACTTATTGTATGCTTGTTTGTTTACGATAGATGACCCGGAGTGTGCCGCTTGCTACTTTGAGTCTCTAGGTTTTGCGGATCATCAACAAGGCAAGTAACACTTTGATCATGCTTTCCAATTACCCAGTATTCATTGCATTAGTTCAACCCTCAACATTGCATGAATAGGATCAATTAACTTGTGGGATTGCGAAGTAGATTGAGGTAGTACCTATTACCTGCACTACATTCAAACCTTTGGGAGTTACTTCTACATTTGCTGATAGGACATGCTATGCTCGTAGACGTGGATTGGGTGAGTGAAGTCCATGACATATGTGAGTTTGTTAATTAATGGTTCAACTTAAGGTGGCAACATTAATACACATCTGGGTGGACTGAGGCATCTAGGTATTCCAGTGATTGCCTGTTTTTTTTGGACCGCCACCCAGGCTCAAAGGGATCATGAGATTTTTCATACTAGAAACTTCCGTGTGCAGCCACATGCCAATATGGGCTCTGGCATAGTTGAGTAAGTTGTGGGAAACCTTTCCATGATGGGCTAGCAGATGTAGTTGGTTTTGTAGGTGTACCGGCCTATGTATCTGGTTAAGAGGACCTCTTCGGAAAGACTGTGTCTCGGTCATCCGTTTCTCAAACACCATGCAGTGCGAGAAACCAAACGGAGGCGATCGAGTCTTGTGGGGAAAAGTGCACAAACCTCTGCAGTGTGTACAAACTGGTCATGATTAGCCGTGTCCCCGGTTATGGACGTCTTGAGTATATAGTACTTGGATTATCATGTGAATCTCATCATGTTACTTTAATTAATTTTGTTGGGTTTAATGATTACTTTAATTGGGGTTGAGAGGATGTCTATCTTCTCAACGATGTTTCAACTACCATGATAGTTAATTAAAATCTATTCCTTTGAAGTAGGGAAAAATTGGCTTTACGCAAAAACTTAACCATAGAGCTTTCCACCAGCCAAATATGCATATAGTATAGCTTTACTTCCATTGCATTCTCTTGTGTTACCTTGCCAGCATACTCCATGTGCTGACCCGTTTTCGGGTTGCAACGTTTCATGTTGCAGACTTTTCAGACGACGAGTAAGATGCCTTTTAGGTCGTGGTTCTATACTCAGTGATGCCGCTGGAGTTGATGGACTCACTTATCTTCCAAGCCTTCCATTGTTATCGTGTTAGATGACCTTCAGCCATATTATTTGTAATAAATACATCGTTGGACTATCGATGTAATAAGTGTGTGATTGCTACTCTGTTATAAATCCTTCAAGTACTGTGCGTGTCAGCATTACTGATCCAGGGATGACACTGATGCACAGAGATCAGACTGTTTGAGGTCTGGTCGCTATATGGTCATGCCGCGCACATCGCCCCTCCCGGGGCAGCATTCCAGGCGCTGACCGTCCTTGCCGAAGACCTTGAAGAAAAGTGTAGAGGTCCATCGTACTCGAAGTGGATGGCGGAAGCCCCTCTTGGATGACAAGCCCGGGCAATCTCGCCCTATCCACGAGTCATGAAGACATCGCCTGGGGGGACAACCTCGACCTCCGCTTCAGTAGCTTGACTTCAACCCCTGACATGTTGTAGCTATAGCTCGGCAGCCCCCCTCGGCGGCATCAGCTCAGCGAAGAACCTCGGGAGCCAAATCCATGGAAGCGGTAGCATTCCCTCCCACAAGGCAAACTCGTGAGGCAAGCTTCTAGCGTGCGTCCGCGCACCCGCTGGCCGCACAGTTGCGGCATGTCCTCTATGATCCCTACTAGCAAGGGGTTGGGCGTTGCCCTCCTGCGCTGCGCCCTCTCATGGGCACACAGAGGGATCGGGAAGCCAGGAGGAGGCCGCTCCAACCAGGGCCGCGCCACTTCAAGACCCTCGTCGACTTCACGGGGGCGAAAAAGCCTCTTCTACGGCGGAAGTGGCCTGGGATCCTCTTGGGGGGCCTTGCCTTTCTCCGCCACGGAGAACCTCCTTATCGGCGCCATGGATGCATCGGAAAGATGGCAAAGTGCCACACCCTGCATTTTGTAACATGTCATTAGCATTAATAAAGCATGAAAATTTGTACCAACAAAAACTTTTGCATTATTTGGCTTTTTATTTTTGAGTAGGTTTTCTCTTTGTGACTTTCAAGTGCTCTTTAATGTCAACTACTCCATCTTATATACTTCATCCCTTTGCCCCAAACTTCCTCCCAATGATCATACCATGTGTATAGTGCAATATAGTATTTTCTTACAAAAATAATTTGGCCAAAAAGTATTTTCAAAAATTAGTTTTCCAAAAACCCCTGAATTAAGGTTTGCACTACAAGTACTTGATTTTGGGTATGAAAAATATTTCAAAGAGTATATTTGAAACCTATTAGATATAGGATTCTCATAAACCACAAAAGTATAATTTTAAAAGTTATTTTCCTATTTTATTTAAAGGCTTTTTCTGAAGGCCAGAAATGGTCTTTAATAGGTAAAAATTATTCTATCATGTTAGATATGACATATTTGATGATCATGCCAAACCCCATGCCTTGGGGAGCAAGAAAACATCATCAAAACCCCTCAAAACCATTATGTCCATTTTTGAAGTTTGAGCAACTTTACATTGCCAAACTTGTTCAAATGCTCTCAAACTTGGTGCACACGCTAAAATGGTCTATTTATGCATCTAGACCAAATGGCACAAGTTTTGGAGAAGGGTAACTAGATCAGAGTGCCCCAAAATCAATTATGTTCAGATTCAAATTTGAACAACTTTACATTACCAACTTTTTACTTGTGACCCCAAACTTGGTGGACAAGCCCACAACCCTAAATGATGACACTACACCAAGTGGTGCATCAAGAAGGGATGATATGCTTAACTTTATCTTGGAGAATCCATTTCTGTTGATTTCTAGGGTTTACAAAAGTTGCATTGGCAACTTTGCCCAAATGAGCTCTAATTTGGTGAAAGGTCCTAAATATATGAGCCATGTCATCCTGTGGAGTCTCATGCCAAATGAAACACATTTACTTGCCCAAAACATCATCAAACACCTTCTGCTGTTTTACCAAAACCCTTGCTTTGACCCCTTACACTATTTTCCCCTGCCTCAAGTTCTTACCACAGCACCCCCAGGACACCTTCTTCCTCCAGCAACAATGGATGCACCGCAACTCAATGATTGAGGGGGGGGGGGTAAAACCCCATTTACATCTCTGGACAGCCATTTTCACTCTTCTCTTTCAACCCTCCCTCCTTCTAGAAGCTCTCTAGAGCATCCAATGCCAATTCCACGTTGTTTATGGTCTCCCTTATCCTCTAGACACTGGTAGACATGGCCACAGAGCATAAACAAAGCCATGTCGGCCATTTGCACGCTCTAGAGCACGCTGCAGTGCGCTTTGGCACTGTAGCCGCTCCTGACCTAGTGTCTCCGACCACCTCGAGCCTCCCCCTCGCGCCAGCCGAGGCGCCTCGACATCCGCGACATGCCACGGCCATGTCCCCCTCCTACTTCTCCCTCCTGCTGCCCCTCCTCGCACGCGCACCGGCCGCCCGAGAGCTCCAATGGGCTTCCTCACACGCGCGGCATCTCTGGCCTTACCCCGCTCTCTCCCTTAGCTCCCCTCGGTGTAGTCCATGTCCAGCAACACCCCAGACATGGCGCCAGCTCCTCCCGAGCCCTGCGGCGATGAGCAGGAGCCCACCGGCGCACGGGTCCACGGCACCCCATCGTTCACCTATTTAAGGGCCTCCCCGAGCCCTACTCTCCTCACCACTCGCTTTCTCACTCCCCTAATCACCCCCCTACACCACTCATCCCTCTCTAGACGAGCCCGAGCTCGAGATCGAGCTAGGCCGCCTCGGGTCGCCATCGATCTCAGGCCGGAAACGGCCGGAACCGTCAACGCCCGAAGCTCCTCCGCCGCGTTACCTCGTTGCCGGCGAACCAGGCCACCCCGATGACCGCAACCACCTCCACCCGGATGGCGACTCGACGCTGAATCCGGCCATACCCTCGCCGTGCCCTACATTGGCGCCAATACCATGTTTGAAGAAGTTGATGAAGAAGAAGGAGAAGGATTTGAAGACTTGAAGACCAAGCCAATCCAGGCAAGCAGCCCTTTGACCATGACATCCCTCTTGTTCATCGGTACCCTTTTTCCGATTGCATGAAGATGAAACGTGTCGGTGGTAAACTTGTTGTGAACCATCACATGATGCATACCCCTACTCAGAACTCTACCTTGTGCATAATGCAAGAGATTAGCTATGATGCATAATGTTGCATGAGCAACAAGAACTCTCCTTAATCACATTCTTTCGAAAACCCCATCAAGTGCCCCTAATGCCCGTGGGTGATGTTGAAATTAGGTCACCACTTGAGGAAGAAGTGGTGTACCAAAGAGAGCTTTTGGTGTGTGTGTGTGTGTGTGAAAAATGATGGATTAGATTTATGTGTGATTACCGACCCAACCAAACATGTGCAACCACTCTACCCTTATATGGGAAAGGGCATTATTGATTACCTAGGCCGATACTAGCATGGTGCCCGCATTACTAGTGACGGGGGTGACACAAGTTCACTCTCGGGATGGGGTCGTTCTTGGATAGGCGGCCATGACTGTTTTCACAGGGCACCGAACACACTGTTGGTACCCCGTGCCAGTGGTATGTGAAGAATACGGGAGCGAGGCTCCAAAATTTTTAAGATGTGATATGTTGGGCACGGGGGTTACTACCATCGAGTGGACTATATGTTGGTGTCGTCTAGGGAAAGATAGTGATCGGGTGCTTACCCCGGGTACTTGAGGTAACGCGGGTCGTGGATGACATGGAAGTTCCCCGGATCTTGTGGGTAAAGTGTGAAACCTCTACAGAGTGTAAAAGTATTCGAATAGCCATGTCCACGATCATGGACAGTTGGGAGGTGCTACTTAAACTATGTCCAGAATTTTACAATCTTGGTGAAAGTGTGTGTGTATTGAGTCAAGGTGGTGACTTGACTCGTTGAAAGAACCAGAAATGAATTGAACTCTATTTATGTTGATATCTGTAACCTGTCCTCAAGGTTACCCAAGTACATTGATGCATGTCTCACAAATGGTAGAATATCTTATCTAGCTTGTAGCTAGGTTTCTTATTGTTGTACAACTTGCATTGTTACCTTGAACCAAATCATGGGTTGCTTGCGAGTACATTCAAAGTACTCATTGGCTTGCCACTGGTTATTTAATTGGCCAGGCATGGAGGAGCAGGAATCTGAAGAAGAATTCGATGGAGACGAACATGCGAATTAGGATGCTTTCCCAGTCAGAATGCCTGTAGGTTTAAGGCAGATGGCGTGGGTTCTACTTATCTACGAAGACTTCCGCTATTCGAGTTTACTTGCTATTCAGCCCATGAGGCTTTATCTATGTAAGACTTGGCCATAATGGTCATAATTTGTGTAAGACGATATGTATGGATGTAAGACTCTTGTTATTCAGCTCCTGTGTGTTCAGTGAGCATTGATCTCTGGGATTACTATACACGTACATTCAGTGATCTCAACTCTTAAGTTGGGGTCCCCACAGAGCTAGTATCAGAGCCATCCTGACTGAAGGAGGCCTTAGTTAGCATGGGCGTTAGTTAGGATGAGAACCTTATCATAAACCTTCTGAACCTCTCTTCTTTTCTAAACCTTACCAAACCTGAGATATCATCAGCTTATTAGCCTCTCCCATTCAACCTTTGTAGATGGTTGCTGTACCTGAAGAGCTCCTGACCACTGGGTTCCCCTTGCTTCTCGAGGATAGCCTCCAGGAGTGCCAGTTTCACCGAGCACCCATCCTCACCTACCATGAGCATTGGGTTAGCAACACCGAAGTGGAGTACCATGTGGACCCAATATGGCAACACTACTCCTCGCTGTCGAGGTAGCTGCACTCAAGGCACTAACCCGCCTCTGAGAACTTCTTCCGGAGATGGCAGCCAAGATGACAACCCGATTCTTGCCTTACCGGAAGGAAGGTGAAGATGAAAGCAGCGCACGAGCCCCTCCACTGAAGGAAGGACTTCCACTTTGATTCCAGACCTACTTCAGCCTTTGTGCCGCCAGCTTGGTGCAAGAGTTGGTCTCGGAATCAATGAAGCTCCGAGAAGAACTCCACAAGACCAAGGCATTTCTCCGACGAGCACAAGAGAAGACGGATAGGATCAAGAAGGAAGGTGCGCCTCCCGGGCAAGCCGCTATTGCGTATCGAGGCGGAAGGCCCTCAGGAGATGTATCTTCCAAGGATGAAGAACCACCCCAGCGACGCCGTATGATGGCGAGGGAATTTCACAAGCTTTTCCCTGCACCACCGACAAAACACCGCCGTATCCAACTCCTCCACTCCCCCACACCCTCAAGTGATAGGGGGCCCCAGAAAGATGAAGACAAGGAGGAAGACCCCGAAGAGCCAAAATACGCGATCGAGCATTCCGCCACTTAGACATTATTCGCAACTCGGATATGCCAGCTCGTGAACTCTACGGTAGGATAGGTCGTGTAACCCCTATGCGAAGTCGAGTCCTTGTATGGTTCATATGAAACCATTTAGTGTTTGCTTTTGTTGTGTTTGGATGTACGTCGTATCTTCCCTTCGGGAATGTGTAAACGACTACATCACCCATTTGGAATTTTAATGAATGTGTTTGGCCCTTTTGGCCCTTGCATGAAAATAATTAGTGTCACACCCACCCCCTTACTAGGCACCCATCTTTGTTGCTTTCCCTCTTCATTCCAAATCATGAGACCTTTGCCGCTCCAATAGGATGCCTGTTGTAACTCGTACTGGTACCTCTACCCAGCAGCCCGAAGCCGGAGCATCCGCCCAAGCCGAGGCCAGCCAAGACCAAAACCACGACCAAGCTCCACCACCACCTCCCCTGATCATGGACATGGCTCAGCTTCTCCAAGCCTTCCGAGAGGAACACTAAGCCAACACCACAGCCCTCCATATGATTGCTCAAGCTGTCACCAACAACCGCCAGCCGGCGGGGAATGGCAATGGACGTTCCATGTTGGCGGAGGTCAAGAAGCATGCACCGCCAACCTTCATCGAGACTACTGCACCCCTGGATGCAAACGACTGGGTCCGCACCATTGAGGACTTGCTGGAACTAGTCGGCTGCATCGAAGACCGCAAGAAGGTGGCTTATGCTGCCCACTACCTCGGGGGGACTGCTAGAGCTTGGTGGGATGGATTCAAGGTCATGCATGCTGGGCAAGACATCACTTGGAATAACTTCAAGGCAGAATTCCGCAAGGCCCATATTCCTTCCGGAATACTGGCTATCAAGAAGCGTGAGTTTCGAGCCCTAAAGCAAGGAAGTGGCACTGTCAAGGAGTACATGCAGAAGTTCAGTGTTGTGTCAAGGTATGCCCCTGAAGATGTCAGCACAGGTGCTGCAAAAAGGGAGCGCTTCATGGAAGGCCTCAATCAGACTCTGTAGTAGTCGCTTGTCATGTGTGACTGCCCATCCTTTCCTGACCTGGTGAACAAAGCACTCATACTTCAAGACAAGCGCCGTGCTCTGGAAGACACTCGCAAGCGCAAGATGACCAGCAAGGGGAGTTCCAGCAACCAGAAGCCTCGCCCGTGGCAGCCAGCCCCGGTCAGGCCAACCTATCAACAGCCAAGAGCTCCTACACCTCGCACCAACTATCAGCCTCAGCAGTATGCCAACCCAAGGCCAGCATGCAACCCCAATAACAGTGGTGGCAACAAGATCAACAACCCAAACCAAGTCACTTGCTTTGGTTGTGGCCAGTCTAGACATATCTCTAAAGTGTGCCCCAACAAGAAGCCCGATGGACCACGCCCCAATGCGCAGAACCCAGGACAAGGCCGCGGGATGCCGCCAAGGAACCAAGCTCCTCGCAACCCGCCCAACAATGGAAAGGGGCGTGTGAATCACGTCACTGCTGAAGAAGCCCAGGAAGACCCGGATGTCGTGCTGGGTATGTTCCTTGTCAACTCAACACCTGCAACTGTCTTGTTTGATTCTGGAGCCACGCATTTATTTGTCACTCAAAGATTTGCATTAAAAAGTGGCATGACCCCTACACCCCTGAGTAACCCCATGGTGGAACAAACCCCCAGAGCAGAGATGAGAGCCAACATAGGCTGTAAGGGAGTCGGTATTATCATTAATGGTGTAGACTTCCTAGCAGACCTTATCATCTTAAGATCGCAAGGCTTGGATGTGATCTTAGGAATGGATTGGCTCAGCAAGCACCAAGGCTTGTTAGACTGTGCCAACCGGACTGTCACTGTGACCAATGACCAAGGAGTCGAAGTCAAGTTTACCCCCAACTCCTCTTCTGCTCAAACCACTCAAGTCAACTGTCTGTTTGAAGTTGGACTGGAGCAAGTGCCAGTAGTATGCGAGTACCCCGATGTCTTTTCAGATGAGCTACCAGGAATGCCCCCTGACCGTGACATTGAGTTCGTCATCGAGCTCATGCCCGGGGCAGGACCCATCTATAAGAAGCCTTATAGAATGGGGATGGAAGAATTAGCTGAGTTGAAGAAGCAACTGGAAGAGAAATTGAGGAAGGGATTTATCCGCCCTAGTGCCTCCCCTTGGGGATCACCTGTTCTGTTTGTGGCAAAAAGGGACGGTACCATCCGCTTATGCATTGACTACTGTTCCCTCAATGAAGATACAATCAAGAACAAGTATCCACTTCCCAAGATTGAAGATCTGTTTGATCAACTCAGCGTAGCCAAGGTGTTCTCCAAGATCGACCTCAGATCTGGGTACTACCAGCTGAAGATCAGACCCCAAGATATTCCGAAGATGGCATTTGTAGCAAGATATGGCCTGTATGAGTGCACAGTCATGTCCTTTAGATTAACCAATTCCCCAGCTTATTTCATGTATCTCATGAATAAGGTCTTCATGGAATATTTGGACAAGTTTGTTGTTGTCTTCATTGATGACATTCTTGTCTTCTCGAATACGGAGGAAGAGCACGAGCTACATTTGAGTATGGTCCTAGACAAGCTTCGAGAGCACCAACTATACGCCAAATTCAGCAAATGTGTGTTTTGGCTGCATAAAGTTGGATTCTTAGGTCATGTCTTGACCGAGGAAGGATTGGCAGTTGATCCCGCGAAGACCGAAGCTGTAACCCAATGGCAAAGCCCCATGATTCTCCGAGGACGAGCACGGGATTGTTTGGTACAAAGGCTGCATCTACGTACCAAACAAGATGGAGCTGAAGAATTTGATCTTGCAAGAAGCCAATGACACTCTGTATTACATCCACCCCAGAGGAACCAAGATGCATCAAGACTTGAAGTAAATATATTGGTGGCAGGGGATGAAAAGAGAGATTGCCACCTATGTTGCAAAGTGTGATGTGTGCCAAAGGGTCAAGGCTGAATATCAGCGACCCGCTGGATTGCTCCAACCACTCAAGGTTCCTGAGTGGAAGTGGGATAAAGTCGGAATGAACTTCATCACTGGATTACCAAGGTCGAATAAAGGACATGACTCCATCTGGGTCATAGTCGACCATTTGACCAAAGTAGCCAATTTCATTCCTGTCAAGACCACCTATGATGGCAACCAGCTGGCAACTCTCTACATCAATCGAATCGTAAGCCTTCATGGTGTTCCTAAGGAGATTGTGTCGAGGAACCCAGTTTACCTCAAGGTTCTGGAAGAAGTTCCAAGAAGCCTTGGGAACCAAGTTGTCTTTCAGCACGGCTTTCCACCCACAAACCGGAGGACAGATGGAGCGAGTAAATCAAATACTCGAAGACATGCTCCGAGCCTGTGTCTTGGCATATGGAGCCAAGTGGGAAGATTGCCTCCCTTTTGCCGAGTTCTCCTATAACAACAGTTATCAGTTGAGCCTTCAGATGGCACCATTTGAGGTGTTGTACGGACGCAAGTGTCGCACACCCCTCAACTGGTCAGAAACCGATGAAGGGCTAGTCTTTGGACCAAATGTTCTCCGCGAAGCAGAAGAGCAAGTCCAACTACTCACAGAACGTTTGACGACCGCCAAGTCAAGACAGAAGAGCTATGCTGACACTCGGCGCCTGTGAACTTCCAAGTCGGAGACCATGTGTACCTGCGGGTGACTCCTCTTAAGGGAACCAAGCGTTTCCACATTAAGAGGAAGCTCGCACTAAGGTTCATTGGCCCCTTTGAGATCACTGCACGATGAGGATAAGTGGCTTACCAGTTGGAACTACCACCTGAGCTATCCGATGTGCACAACGTATTCCACATGTCACAACTTCGGAAGTGTCTCCAAGTTCCGGACAAACCTGATCTCTACAAGGATGTCGATCACCAAGCCATTGACCTTCAGCCTGATTTGACTTACCGTGAGAGGCCCATTCACATTCTGGATGAAGCATAGCGACGGACGCGAAGCCACACCATCAAGTAATTCAAGGTCCAGTGGAGCAACCACACGGAAGCAGAAGCAACCTGGGAACGTGATGACTACCTTAGATCCGAGTTTCCTGATCTCTTTTAAAGCCTAGTTTAGGTATCTTGGGGACGAGATTCTTGTAAGGGGGTAGGTCTGTCACACCCTGCATTTTGTAACATGTCATTTGCATTAATAAAGCATGAAAATTTGGACCAACAAAAACTTTTGCATTATTTGGCTTTTTATTTTTGAGTAGGTTTTCTCTCTGTGACTTTCAAGTGCTCTTTAAAGTCAACTACTCCATCTTATATACTTCATCCCTTAGCCCCAAATTTCTGCCCAATGATCATACCATGTGTATAGTGCAATATAGTATATTCTTACAAAAATAATTTGGCCAAAAAGTATTTTCAAAAATTAGTTTTCCAAAAACCCCTGAATTGAGGTTTGCACTACAAGTACTTGATTTGGGGTATGAAAAATATTTCAAAGAGTATATTTGAAACCTATTAGTTATAGGATTCCCATAAACCACAAAAGTATAATTTTAAAAGTTATTTTCCTATTTTATTTAAAGGCTTTTTCTTAAGGCCAGAAATGGTCTTTAATAGGTCAAAATTATTTAAATATTTCCAAAATATTTGCCAAAATTCGGAGAGACTCTTAGGACATATATTGTCCATATAAAAGAGTTTCAACACTTGGTCATGTTCCAAATATTGGGCAAATCCCTCAGAAACCCTTTCTGGATATTTCAAGCTTTTGAAATATTTACAAAGGAAATATTCACTAAAAATTCCAGGGAAATTATATCATGTCAGATATGACATATTTGATGATCATGCCAAGACACATGCCTTGGGGAGGAAGAAAACATCATCAAAACACCTCAAAACCATTCTGTCCATTTTTTAAGTTTGAGCAACTTTACATTGCCAAACTTGTCCAAATGCTCTCAAACTTGGTGCACATGCTAAAATGGTCTATTTATGCGTCTAGACCAAATGGCACAAGTTTTGGAGAAGGGTAACTTGATCAGAGTGCCCCAAAATCAATTCTGTTCAGATTCAAATTTGAACAACTTTACATTACTAACTTTTTACTTGTGACCCCAAACTTGGTGGACAAGCCCACAACCCCCAATGCTAACACTACAGCAAGTGGTGCATCAAGAAGGGATGATTTGCTTAACTTAATCTTGGAGAATCCATTTATGTTGATTTCTAGGGTTTACAAAAGTTGCATTGGCAACTTTGTCCAAATGAGCTCTAATTTGGTGAATCGGCCTAAATATATGAGCCATTTCATCCTATGGAGTCTCATGCCAAATGAAACACATTTACTTTCCAAAAACATCATCAAACACCTTGTGCTGTTTTATCAAAACCCTTGCTTTGACCCCTTACACTATTTTCCCCTGCCTCAAGTTCTTACCACAGCACCCCCAGGACCCCTTCTACCTCCAGCAACAATGGCCGCACCGCAGCTCAATGATTGAGAGGGGTAAAAACCCATTTACATCTCTGGACATCCATTTTCACTCTTCTCTTTCAAACCTCCCTCCTTCTAGAAGCTCTCCATAGCATCCAATGCCAATTCCACGTTGTTTATGGTCTCCCTTATCCTCTAGACACTGGTAGCCATGGCCATAGAGCATAAACAAAGCCATGCCGGCCATTAGCGCGCTTTGGAGCATGCTACAGTGCGCTCTGGCACTGTAGCCACTCCTGACCCGGCGTCTCCGACCACCTCGAGCCTCCCCCTCACGCCAGCCGAGGCGCCACGACGTCCACGACACGCCACGGCCCTGTCCCCCTCCTCCTCCCTTCTGCTGCCCCTCCTCGCTCGCGCACCGGCCACCCGAGAGCTCCAATGGGCTTCCTCACACGCGCGGCATCTCTGGCCTTACCCCGCTCTCTCCCTTAGCTGCCCTCGGTGTAATCCACGTCCAGCAACACCCCAGACATGGCGCCAGCTCCTCCCGAGCCCTGTGGCGACGAGCAGGAGCCCACCAGCGCACGGGTCCACGGCACCCCGCCGTTCACCTATTTAAGGGCCTCCCCGAGCACTAGTCTGCTCACCACTCGCTCTCTCTCTCCCCTAATCACCCCCCTACACCACTCACCCCTCTCTAGACGAGACCGAGCTCGAGATCCGCTCCCTCGAGTCGCCGTCGATCTCAGGCTGGGAATGGCCGGAACCGTCGACGCCCGAAGCTCCTCCGCCGCGTGACCTCGTCGCCGGCGAACCAGGCCACCCCGGTGAACCAGTCTAGGATCTTCTTCGGATCCAACATGAGAGGCACAAAACTGCCCTTGGCTCTAGCGCCCCTTGCGGAAGTTGCCTGGGGAATATGCCCGGAAGGCTTTGAGGAACTTGGCCTTCAGGGCATTGCTGTTTAGGAATGTGGCTTGACGATCGATTTCTTCGGCATGGTCTTCTTGGGCTTACTAGCAGAGGCCTCAGCAGCAGAGTCTTCATTGAATTTCGTCACTGCATCTCTAGCTGCATGTTGAAGCTTTGCTTGATTCTTGGCCCATTCCTTTGGAAATTCCTCACCACGCCTGACGCTTGAGGGATCTGCAACTTGGCCTGGTGCCAGAGGTGTTCTAGTGCATGGAGGGTTTACAGCGAATTTCTTCATGTACTTTGGAGTCACATATCGGTACTCCCTCCATTCCTTGGCCCATCTTCTCTCAATCCTCTGAATGCGCACTTTGCGCTAATTTTTGTTTTCTTTCCCATGAGTTTCCTCATCTGGTGTGCAATATTCAGCATAGATGTCTTCAGGGATTTCAAAAGCAGTGTTTGTCTCAGGTCTGTTCCCTCCCTTCTGTGGCCTCTTGCTTTCAGCCATTTTCCTCACTTGAGGATTATGAACAGTTGACATTTCTGAGGAAGTATGTAACTTTTTCTTCAGGAATGCTGCAAATGAGTTAAGTTGATGAGAACCTAGAGATTCGACAACAGACATTTGTACATGTGAACAGAGTATAGGTGCGAAGAATTTGGAGAGGTCATATGCGTTCTAAGAATTTTTTTCAAAAGTATCAAGTTTGAGGAATTTGACCATGGGAGTCTTGAAGACTTTCACTAAGTGTTCTTGCTTTAGGTTCCAGAGTTCTATAGATTGGTAAATCCACACAATTGAGGAATGATGAAGAAAAACTCATCTTAGAGAAACAAATCAAGAGCAGACAGATTTAGGTGTTCAAATAGTGGGGAGTTGAAGAATAAACACCTTTTGAAGAAAATGTGTAAACATGAGAATCAAAGAAGGGTAGTAAAGTTATATTTTAATTAACCAAGGTGAAGAACACGGCGAACTAGATGAACTATGGTGAAGCTCATCGGTCCAGATCTCCCGTGCCCTAACTTGACAGAAGGAGACAGCTACGGCGGCGGCGGAGTGAAGATTTCCACAGCCGGCGCGAGTACGACGACGAAGAGGTCGAGGCACCGAAGCTCTTCCTCATCGGCGTCGACAAAAGTAGCGGCGGCGCTAGGTCTGTGAGCTCGAGCGAGATGGAGATGTAAAGCGGAGTAAATGAGGCGCTGTGAAAGGGGAGAGGTATTTATAACCAACGGTGAAAAACTGCCCGTCTGAAGAAATTGGACGAACGTGCCCCTGCCCTTTGCTATCCTAGCGACATGTGTCACCCACGTTCTGAGGAGTAAAGATAGTGGGGATCGTGGGGGAGTTGTTTAATCCATCATGGGATGCGGAACGTTTTGAGCGGCAAAAGCTGAAAATTTTGGATAAGAAAATTTTAACGTTGCGTTCACAAATTCTTCAGCTGTAAAGGACACAATGAAGATTTTTAACAAGTTTCAAATAGTACGCATATGAAGAAATTGTGAATAGACTGGATTGAGTTAAGCATAGAGGGGGAAGTGTCAGGACCGGATTTTTGGGATATAAATTTCCCAGGAAACGGCCCTTGTGCTCACCAGCCCCAGGATTACTGTTAGCTGATGAGGCACCAACTTGATACAGAAATTCCAAGCAAAGTACATAGTATGTAGTACAAGACCATTCTGGCTTATGAGTATAACAATTGGTTTCTAGTGGTTGATGGCGGAAGCGGTTTGCGGATCATCAGCGTCTATGGGATTCCATTTCCCACAGGAACAGCTGACCAGGATAACTCCTATCTTCGCGAGGCTGCTATCACCCTTCGCGTGGGTTCCGGGGCTGTCATCACAACGCTCCTCTTCCCGCAAGAAATCTGGCCAAGACAAAAGCTAGGGACAAGCCAGTGAGTACTTTGAATGTACTCGCAAACAGTAAGAACACAGGTACAATATAGCCACTGATAATCATGTTTTGAAATATTCTATGATTACTTCGTCAGTCCTAAATGAAGCTCATGATGCATACAAGTAGGATAATCATGTCATATATGAATATGCAATCCGCGAGTAGAAATAGAATGCACTGATCTGGTGTCTGAAGCGACGCCTCGAAAGGGTAACAATATAAAGTATGCCTCAGTCGGGCGTCTAAGCCACACCACATAAAGGGCTTATAGGTAGATGAAATAACAAAACATGCCACATTCGGGCGTCTGAGCGACACCACATAAAGGGCTAATAAGTAAATGAAATGGCAAACATGCCATAGTCGGGCGTCGGAGCGACACCACATAAAGGGCTTATAAGTAAATGAAATGGCAAACATGCCACAGTCGGGCGTCGAAGCGACACCACATAAAGGGCTTATAAGCAAATGGAATGACAAGCAAGGCATAGTCGGGCGTTTGAGCGACACCACATAAAGGGCTTATATAAGAATAATCACAGTGAATATCCAGGAGGTAGAACCGTCCCAGGGGTACTCATAAATTTCAAATGATTAGTCCACAATAATAATAATCATAATCATCATATGTCACAGATCGTAACTAATGTCCCAGACTGTAGTCGTGAACCATGGACACGGCTATTCGAATAGGTTTAATATCTCTGCAGAGGGTGTACTCTTTACCCATGAGCAATGGATTTCTTTAGTCCATCGGAACTAATTCCGTCTACGGTCTTTTATTCGAAAACACGCCTGACTTGCACACACCGGCTTAACTTTACTCGTGTCTGGAATCACCCACGACACCTGTTAAGCAAAACTCTAAGGGGTGCCCTAAGGGGTGCCCCCCTCTCGGTCCCAACCGGAAACACCCTGCCCCCAGACCAGGTGGCATGCTTATCGGATGCAGCCGGTATCTTCCACCATGGCCTCTCTGTACGGTGTGTGCTAGGATAGGGGTTGACAATTACTGAACCGTACCCTACCTACGGCAGGGACAAGTGGCAGCATGAAACAAGTATGGGGGTTACTGGTACAAGACCCGATCTACGGCCGACTCAGGAGGCTTAAGTATTTCCTGCATGATTAGCTCAAGAATTATATTTCACATCTATCAGACAGCACCACCACTCATCATACCTCCTCCTGCCCCACCGGACATAACCATCTCGACGAGGGGTTAGGGACAAGCTCGTGTCTACCCAAGATAGAGGCTTTCCCGGATCCTTCCCGATAGGCATGAGAGGCATAAGAGGGTGATTGCTACCACAAGCATATCCATTTCCAATAGCAAGAATTCCATTATGCACTCAAAACATATGATCGTATCGTCACACAAAAATAACTAATGATTCATGTCGAGGTGGTGTTATAACCGTATCAAACAACCCACAAAATATTATGCTAGGATTGAGAATGCTTGCCTTCAAGTTGTGGAGAGGCAGGGTGTATTCCAAAACTTTTGAAAGTTTTCTCCTCTCTCCAACAAATCCTATTTTTGAAAATATTCAAATTATCACATAGTTTAAGAGCGGTACAAAAAAGTTGTTTGGAAAATTTTGAAATAAATATGAAAATAAACTAGATAATATTTGGGAAACAATAGAAAAAGACTCAAGTCATTTGGATTTATATTTAAAAAGATATAGCCAGTCAAAGTTTAGTCAAATGTCTGTTTCTAAAATAAAACAGAAAAAGGAAAATGGTTCGGGCAGAATACGTCTTCGAAGCAGAGGAGACATACTCGGGTTTTTGCGCTTCCACTTACGCAAGCATGGGCCGGCGCTGGGTCACTGACAGAGGGTCCAGGGGGCCCACTGGTCAGGTTTGACCAGTCGCCCCCGCCTCCTTCTTCCTCTGGCCGAACAGAGGCGAGGCTCCGGCGATCAACGCCGGCGAACGATGGCTCCTCGAGGGCATCCGAGGGCAGGGATGGACCCGCCAGACAGGGGAGGTCCTCCCGATGGTCGAGGGGGCGACGGGGATGGAGGAAGTCACCGGCGACGAGCTTCGCGGTAGACGGCGGCCTCGGGGGAGTTGGGGCTTCGCGCTACGGTGGTTACCGAGCGGGTTTGCGGTGCTGGGTGGCTCCGCAGGGTCATGGGGAGTCGGACGGTGGCGCTAGATGGACGGGAGGGGCTCGGGTTGCGACTGAATGGACCGGAGGGCGGCGGCGGCTGTACTGGCCGGAGATGGGGAAGAAGACCTTCCCTGGTCGATTGACTGCTACGGGGGTGCTAGGTGGGGTGGCTTGAGGTCGCCTGAGGTTTCGGAGAGGCTCGGGGCTCCTTAAATAGGCGATCGGGGTCGGTTCCGACGATGGCCGTGGATAAGAACGCCGACGACCGTCATTCTCTAGCTAGGTCGACGTGGCGGCGACGTGTGCTAGAGGACGGGCTTGCGGATGAGCTTGAGCTGCTCCAGGGGGCAGCTGGCGAGCGCTAGTGGCTCGGGCGGCGCCGTCCACGGCAGAGGCTGCTGTGGCCGCCCGCTAGCCGCCGCAGCCGACCTGACGGCGGTGTTGTGGAGCTCCAGGGGTGGCTCTGCGGCGAGGGAGGGGTCGGGTGTGCTGTCTATGCGAGGGGAGTGGCCAGAACGAGCGCGGGGAGGCGGCCGTGCGACACGGCGGCTCGTTGCGCGCGCGTGCAAAACGTGCGCTCTGGGCGCGCCCAGAGCACGCATGCTAGCTGCTTGACGAAATGCCAATGCATGCCACAGAGCTTTGGTGAGGCTGGCAATTAGCAGGTCTAGGATAGAGGCATTAGGGAGATTAGTGGACATGCCAGTATGTACAGAGGGCCAAGGTCACAATGCAAAACAAAAATCATGCCAAAACTGGCCATGCACACCAGGTGTTTGACAAAATGCTAAGAACAACTAGGCAACTCTTGGGGTGGCCAAATCTTCCAGATTGGGGTCTCTTTAGGTGATACAGAGGGTGGCAATGTTAGTTTGCTAAAAGCAAAAACTTGTCAGTTCAAGTTTGTGAGAAAACTGATTTTGGACAGAAAGGAAAAGGCACCATTGCATGCACTTAAAATCCTCCAATGAGTCCACTCTCCTGGACTTAAGGTTTTTGCAGGATGTGCTATAAGTAGGAAAAGGAATCATAGCTAAAAGGGGAAGTTAAATGATGGTTGCTGTACAAATCACCATGCTGGACCAGAATGAAAAGGAAGTTGATTCACTCAAATATTTCAAAGGGCAACTCTGGGTTTTTGCATAAGGTTGAATAATGTACTCCTATGAACATCCCATACTTTTGGTGGAAATTTTAAAGAAATATTTAAAGGGGTTGTAGTGCAAAATTGCCCATTGGACCAGATTTGAAAACTTGGTGTAGAGCTCAAAAAATTAAATGAATGAAATATATTTTTGCATAAAAGTGATTGAAAAACATCACATGACATCTCCAAATTTTGGTGAAAATTTTAAATAAATTTATCAAGTGGTTGTAGTTCAAAAAGAGCTCCAAAACTAATGGAAAAATCATTTTAAGGAATAAGGCTCAGAGAGAAACAATTATGCAAATAAATTCCACTGATAATAGAAATGTTTTTCTTGAAATGGCAAACAAGTCCTATAATATATTTGGAAAGTTTTTCACTTGAGGTAAAAACTCCATAATAATAAGGTAAAGAAAGGCCCTGAAACCAAAAGAACATCCAGAACATAAAAGTTTAAAATTCCTGGCAAAATTTTACTTAATAAAACATGGTTAAAATTTTTGGGGCGTCACAACACTACCCCCCTTAAGAAAAATCTCGTCCTAGAGATTTGCTAAAGGCTGTTATGAAAAGAAATACTCCTACGATGACAAAGTAATATCACAAAAATGACCATCCTACTCATGTAGTAAAATGTGGCTACCATGAGTGAGCAACTACCTTGTCGGTTCTGCTCTATGGGGTCGGGGTCAATGCTACAGATACACATATCTCGCAAAAGTGACGTATTACTGTGGGTGCCGTCGGGGTGGTTTTTGGTAGCTACGCCCGGAATTAAAAATGCAATCGTACACCAACATACTTATGCATGGCTACTTATAAAAAAATAGGGGTGCACGAGCAAACCGCATTTAAATATAGCGACACAATGACAGGGCGTTAACATACTAAGACTCAGCGCTACTCGAGTGATTTAGTCTACCTCGTTTATATCTAAGCGGGCGTGCCTTGTGGACGTCGAGGCTTCTCCACGGTTTTCACCATCGGGGTTAGCTTGATGGGGTTGAGGGAGTGCAGGGTCGGGGTAGCGATGATGACCATCGCGGGGGTTGTTGGCCACAATCCCGTTGGAGCGTGTTCCCAAGAGGCGAAGAATCACTTCTGGGGACACCAAAGCATTTTGGTCGATGGCTGGGGCAGACCTCAGGGACTCGATCGGTTGTCCGAACAACATGACTGGTTTGTCGGCGTCGGGCTCATCTTCTCCTCTCGCTGGGGCTCTGCGGATCAGTTCTCCACGAGCTGCGATCAGATCAAGGGTGATCTGATCGAACAGTTCCTCTAGTGCACTTACATAGCGCACCAGATGCAATAATGCAGGATCCGTCTCGTGATCTCCGTTGGCAACCTGGGATGGCCTACCATACCCATCACGGCTGGGGTAGTAGAATGAGCGACATATAACTCTGGGCGACAAGTGCCGGAGTTGAACTATAGCCTCTCGGACAGCTAGTTGGATGGCTTGTGGCTCAAAGGAAGTTCTGCTTTCGGTGAACCTGTAGGGGCGTTCTAGCGATAGACCCCTACCATTGACGTGCACAGTGGCCCAGAATTGACGGCTCTCTTGGTACACAACATATTCTGGGGGGCTCTTCTAATGCAAAGGCAGGAGAGGTGAGGTTTGCTAGCACGGTCACAAAACCTCCAAGGTTGGTTGTTGTGGTCTCATTGTGAACAATGAGTCCTGGCATTTTAGCTTGGTTTGGGGTAGAGGGTGTGTTGCGCTGGGTTGAGGCTAGCGTGCCCTTTTTATAGAAAAAGGGGACGGAGTCTTCCTTCGCATGCTTGCCGAAGAGACTATTTAGGTATCGGTCACTGTGTGGCTATCTTACACGAGAAGCTTGGCCGGGTTCTGGTTAAGGTTTGGTGGGTTGGTTTACCTATGTTTTCGACCTGGCTAAGATAGGATTAGCCAATGGTCAGCCTGGCTCTGATACCAAGTTTATCAGGACCGGATTTTCGGGATATAAATTTCCCAGAAAACGGCCCTTGTGCTCACCAGCCCCTGGATTACTGTTAGCTGATGAGGCACCAACTTGATACAGAAATTCCAAGCAAAGTACATAGTATGTAGTACAAGACCATTCTGGCTTATGAGTATAACAATTGGTTTCTAGTGGTTGATGGCGGAAGCGGTTTGCGGATCATCAGCGTTTATGGGATTCCATTTCCCACAGGAATAGCTGACCAGGATAACTCCTATCTTCGCGAGGCTGCTATCACCCTTCGCATGGGTTCTGGGGCTGTCATCACTACACTCCTCTTCACGCAAGAAATCTGGCCAAGACAAAAGCCAGGGACAAGCCATTGAGTACTTTGAATGTACCCGCAAACAGTAAGAACATAGGTATAATATAGCCACTGATAATCATGTTTTGAAATATTCTATGATTACTTCGTCAGTCATAAATGAAGCTCATGATGCATACAAGCAGGTTAATCATGTCATATATGAATATGCAATCCGCGAGTAGAAATATAATGCACCGATCGGGTGTCTGAAGCGACGCCTCGAAAGGGTAACAATATAAAGTATGCCTCAGTCGGGCGTCTAAGCGACACCACACATAAAGGGCTTATAAGTAGATGAAATGACAAAACATGCCACAGTCAGGCGTCTGAGCGACACCACATAAAGGGCTTATAAGTAAATGAAATGGCAAACATGCCACAGTCGGGCGTCGGAGCGACACCACATAAAGGGCTTATAAGTAAATGAAATGGCAAGCATGCCACAGTCGGGCGTCGGAGCGACACCACATAAAGGGCTTATAAGCAAATGAAATGACAAGCATGCCACAGTCGGGCGTCGGAGCGACACCACATAAAGGGCTTATAAGCAAATGGAATGACAAGCAAGGCATAGTCGGGCGTTTGAGCGACACCACATAAAGGGCTTATATAAGAATAATCACAGTGAATATCCAGGAGGTAGAACCGTCCCAGGGATACTCATAAATTTCAAATGATTAGTCCACAATAATAATAATCATAATCATCATATGTCACAGATCGTAACTAATGTTATGGTTCAGTAGCTTTTCCTCCGATGACCGACACTAAGACCGACACTAGACACATCCCAGACTGTAGTCCTTCACCATGGACACGGCTATTCGAATAGGTTTAATATCTCTGCAGAGGATGTACTCTTTACCCACGAGCAACGGATTTCTTTAGTCCATCGGAAGTAATTCCTTCTACGGTCTTTTAGTCGAAAACACGCCTGACTTGCACACACCAACTTAACTTTACTCGTGTCTGGAATCACCCACGATACCTGATAAGCAAAACTCTAAGTGGGGAGGCTACAACCTCGCGTAGCATGGGATCAAATTTCTATCACGCGCTCTAAGGGGTGCCCCCCTCTCGGTCCCAACAGGAAACACCCATGCCCCCGGACCAGGTGGCATGCCTACTGGATGCAGTCGGTATCTTCCACCATGGCCTCTCTGTATGGTGTGTGCTAGGACAGGGGTTGACACTTACTGAACCGTACCCTACCTACGACAAAGACAAGTGGCAGCACGAAACAAGTATAGGGGTTACTGGTACAAGACTCGATCTACGGCCGACTCAGGGGGCTTAAGTATTTCCTGCATGATTAGCTCAAGAATTATATTTCACATCTATCAGACAACACCACCACTCATCATACCTCCTCCTGCCCCACTGGACATAACCGTCTCGACGAGGGGTTAGGGACAAGCTCGTGTCTACCCAAGACAGAGGCTTTCCCGTATCCTTCCTGATAGGCATGAGAGGCATAAGAGGGTGATTGCTATCACAAGCATATCCATTTCCAACAGCAAGAATTTCAATATGCACTCAAAACATATGATTGTATCGTCACACAAAAATAACTAATGCTACATAGTTTAGGAGCGGTACAAAAAAGTTTTTTGGAAATTTTTGAAATAAATATGTAAATAAACTAGACAATATTTGGGAAACAACACAAAAAGAATCAAGTCATTTGGATTTATATTTAAAAAGATATAGCCAGTCAAAGTTTAGTCAAATATCTGTTTTTAAAATAAAACAGAAAGAGGAAAACGGTTCGGGCAGAATACGTCTTCGAAGCAGAGGAGACATACTCAGGGGTTTTGCGCTTCCACTTACGCCAGCATGGACCGGCGCTGGGTCACTGACAGAGGGTCCAGGGGGCCCACTGGTCAGGTTTGACCAGTTGCCCCCGCCTCCTTCTTCCTCTGGCCGAATAGAGGCGAGGCTCCGGCGATCAACGCCGGCGAACGATGGCTCCTCGAGGGCATCCGAGGGCAGGGATGGACCCGCCAGAACGGGGCGGTCCTCCCGGTGGTCGAGAGGGCGACGGGGATGGAGGAAGTCATCGGCGACGAGCTTCGCGGCGGGCGGCGGCCTCGAGAGAGTTGGGGCTTCGTGCTACGGTGGTTCCCGAGCGGGTTTCAGGTGCTGGGTGGTTCCGCAGGGTCATGGGGAGTCGGACGGTGGCGCCAGATGGACGGGAGGGGCTCGGGTTGCGACTGAATGGACCAGAGGGCGGCGGCGGCTGTACTGGCCGGAGATGGGGAAGAAGACCTTCCCTGGTCGATTGACTGCTACGGGGGTGGTAGGTGGGGTGGCTTGAGGTCGCCTGAGGTTTCAGAGAGGCTCGGGGCTCCTTAAATAGGCGATCGGGGTCGGTTCCGACGATGGCCGTGGATAAGAACGCCAGCGACCGTCATTCTCTAGCTAGGTCGACGTGGCGGCGACGTGTGCTAGAGGACGGGCTTGCGGATGAGCTTGAGCTGGTCCAGGGGGCAGCTGGCGAGCGCTAGTGGCTCGGGCGGCGCCGTCCACGGCAGAGGCTGCTGTGGCCGCCCGCTAGCCGCCGCCGCCGACCTGACGGCGGTGCTGTGGAGCTCCAGGGGTGGCTCTGCGGCGAGGGAGGGGTCGGGTGCGCTGTCTATGCGAGACGAGTGGCCAGAACGAGCGCGGGGAGGCGGCCGTGCGACACGGCGGCTCGTTGCGCGCGCGTGCAAAACGTGCGCTCTAGGCGCGCCCAGAGCACGCACGCTAGCTGCTTGACGAAATGCCAATGCATGCCACAGAGCTTGGGTGAGGCTGGCAATTAGCAGGTCTAGGATAGAGGCATTAGGGAGATTAGTGGACATGCCAGTATGTACAGAGGGCCAAGGTCACAATGCAAAACAAAAATCATGCCAAAACTGGCCATGCACACCAGGTGTTTGACAAAATGCTAAGGACAACTAGGCAACTCTTGGGGTGGCCAAATCTTCCAGATTGGGGTCTCTTTAGGTGATACAGAGGGTGGCAATGTTAGTTTTCTAAAAGCAAAAAATTGTCAGTTCAAGTTATTGAGAAAACTGATTATGGACAGAAAGGAAAAGGCACCATTGCATGCACTTAAAATCCTCCAATGAGTCCACTCTCCTGGACTTAAGGTTTTTGCAGGACGTGCTATCAGTAGGAAAAGGAATCATAGCTAAAAGGGGAAGTTAAATGATGGTTGCTGTACAAATCACCATGTTGGACCAGAATGAAAAGGAAGTTGATTCACTCAAATATTTCAAAGGGCAACTCTGGGTTTTTGCATAAGGTTGAATAATGTACTCCTATGAACATCCCATAATTTTGGTGGAAACTTTAAAAAATATTTAAAGGGGTTGTAGTGCAAAATTGCCCACTGGACCAGATTTGAAAACTTGGTGTAGAGATCTAAAAACTAAATGAATGAAATATATTTTTGCATAAAAGTGATTTAAAAACATCACATGCCATCTCCAAATTTTGGTGAAAATTTTAAATAAATTTATCAAGTGGTTGTAGTTCAAAAAGAGCTCCAAAACTAATGGAAAAATCATTTTAAGGAATAAGGCTCAGAGCGAAACAATTGTGCATATAAATTCCACCGATAATAGAAATGTTTTTCTTGAAAGGGTAAACAAGTCAAATAATATATTTGGAAAGTTTTTCACTTGAGGTAAAAACTCCATAATAATAAGGTAAAGAAAGGCCCTGGAACCAAAAGAACATCCAGAACATAAAAGTTTAAAATTCCTCGCAAAATTGTAATTAATGAATCAAGGTTAAACATTTTGGGGTGTCACAGGAAGGGTCCGATCACATTCACTTAGAGGAAAAGTCAACTCAAAGAATTAGCAATAAATGAATGATGTAGAGGAAATAAAAACTCAAACAGTGTATATATATATATATAGAGAGAGAGAGAGAGAGTGAGAGAGAGAGAGAGAGAATGAAGAACATCAGAGAAAGTTGAGGAAATTTCTAATTTTGAGGAATTTGAAAATATGAAGAATTTTTTAATATTGAAGGAAAACTCAAATCTCAACTTTGGGTGGTGGCGTAACCCACCGTATAAGAATGATGATTTCAGGCACCGTGTACAATTATCGTAGGGTTCCGATAATCAATTTCCTCATTAATTTCTTCACACTTAGAGGGTTAGTCTTCATTGATTGAATAAAACCATTACTTCATGTGTTGCGCATCAAAGTCATCAATTTTGCATAAGTGTTAGGATGTGTGTTCTTTCAAAGAACATTCAAAGATTTTAAGATATGTAGCTCACACCGCAACTTGCAAAATCTCTTCTCATCCAAGGGCTTAGTGAAAATATCTACCAGCTGGTCTACAGTTTTCACATGGTAGATGTAAATGTCAATCTTGAAGACATGATCACAAAGAAAATGATGACGGATCTGGATGTGCTTTGTCTTCGAGTGCTGGACTGGGTTGTGAGAAATCTTGATGGCACTCTCATTGTCACAGTTGAGTGGCACATTCTTCATGTTGACGCCATAGTTCTTGAGGGTTTGCTTCATCCATAGTAATTGACCACATCATGAACCAGCAGCTATGTACTCAGCTTCAGAAGTGGAGAGTGATACACAGTTCTACTTCTTCGAGGACCAACAAACTAGGGATCGTCCAAGGAAATGGCATGTGCTGGATGTAGACTTGTGATTCACTCGATCACCAGCATAGTCAGAGTCAGAATATCCAATGAGATCAAAATCAGAGGGCTTGGGATACCATAATCCAAGTGTTGGAGTGTGAGCTAGATATCGAAGAATGTACTTCACAGCCTTATGGTGTGATTCCCTTGTTGTAGCTTGAAATCGGACACACATGCAAACACTAAGCATTATATCTGGCCTAGATGCACATAGACACAATAAAGAGCCAATGATGGAGCGGTATACCTTGTGATCGAAGTCTTTACCATTTTCATTGGTGCATAGTTGGCCATTTGTGGGCATAGGGATTTTGACGCCTTTGCAATCTTGCATGCCGAATTTCCTCAGAACATCCTTGAGATATTTCTCTTGATATATCAAGATGCCATTGCGTTGTTGAAGAATTTGAAGGCCTAGGAAGAATTTCAGCTCTCCCATCATGGACATTTGATATTCTTCATGCATCATGTATCCAAATTCGTCACTGTAACATTCATCAGTACAGCCAAAGATAATATCGTCCACATAGATTTGACACACAAATAATTCATCATCATATGATTTAGTGAAAAGAGTTGGGTCAAGTGAACCAGGTTTGAAGCCTTTCTTCGTGAGGAATTCCTTCAACATGTCATACCACGCCCGACGGGCCTGCTTGAGGCCATAGAGGGCCTTGTTGAGTTTGAAGACTTTGTCAGGATGTTTAGGATCTTCAAAACCCGGGGGTTGAGCAACATATACTTCTTCCTCAAGCTTACTATTGAGGAATGCACTTTTCACATCCATTTGATATAAGATGATATTATGATGGTTAGCATAAGCAAGTAATATGCGAATAGCTTCAAGTGTAGCAACAGGAGCAAAGGTTTCATTGAAGTCAATTCCATCAACCTGTGTGTAGCCTTGAGCTACGAGACGAGCCTTATTCCTCAGAACAAGGCCATTTTCATCTTGCTTGTTTCGATAGATCCACTTGGTGCCGATGATATAGTGATTCCGAGGATCTGGACGCTTGATGAGTTCCCACACATGGTTGAGATTTAATTGATACATTTCCTCTTGCATAGCTTGAATCC
This sequence comes from Secale cereale, assembly GCA_902687465.1. Lineage (NCBI taxonomy): Eukaryota > Viridiplantae > Streptophyta > Magnoliopsida > Poales > Poaceae > Secale > Secale cereale. The sequence continues at coordinate 349,779,605 of LR738714.1, forward strand.
ACTTAGGTTCCAGAAATGCCTCATCAACTTTAGTGGGCTCTATGATAGAGACAAAAACAAAGTGCGCATAAAATTTAGATAAGTGTGAAGCTCTTGAGCGTGTGAGAGGACGTGGTGCATTGATGTCGTCGATGATTTTCCTGATATGCACTTCTTTTGCTACACGAGGATGAGCTGGTTGACGATTTTGGTCTGGCTGAGCATTTTCTTCAGGAGCACCAGAATGATTTTATTCATTGTCAGGAATGACTTCTTCAGCTGATTCTTCAGTGGGGATGATATCTTCAGTAGCTTTGAGCTTGATGGATTCCTCAGGAGGTATTTCACCTGACACAGAAGGCAGGTGCTCTCTTTGCGAGCCATTAGTTTCATCGAACCGCACATCTACAGTGTCAACAATCTTGTGAAGATGATTGATGAAGATTCTGTAGGGGTACAAGTCCTTTCCGTAACAAAGCATAAAACCTTCATGTGCTTTCGGTGCAAATTTGGAATTGTGATGAGGATCTCTAACCCAGCATTTAGCACCGAAGACTTTGAGATAACTCACATTGGGTTTCTTGTCAGTGAGTTGTTCATATGAGGTTTTCTTGAGAAGTTTGTGAAGATATACCCTATTGATGATGTGGCACGCAGTGTTGATAGCCTCAGGCCAAAACCGAATAGGCGTCTAGTATTCATCAAGCATAGTGTGAGCCATCTCAACAAGAGTCATGTTCTTGCGCTCCACAACGTCGTTTTTCTGAGGAGTGTATGGGGCTGATAGCTCGTGAGTAATACCAAGTTCATCAAGATAGTCATCAAGACCAATGTTCTGGAACTCGGTCCCATTGTCAGTCCGGATATGCTTGATATTCACACTAAAATTTGTCGAGGCCCTTGAGGAAAATTGCTTGAAGATTTCCTGCACTTCATGCTTAACTGTGATGATATGCACCCATGTCTAATGAGAATAGTCATCAAAAATGACAAATCCATAAAGAGATGCTGCATTTGTGAATGCAGAGTAATGTGTTGGGCCGAAGAGGTCCATGTGAAGCAATTCAAAAGGACGAGTGGTAGTCATGATGGTCTTCGAGGGATGCTTGGATTTGGCCATCTTTCCAGCTTCGCAAGCCCCACAAAGATGATCTTTGAGGAATTTGACACCCTCAATTCCAAGAATGTGCTTCTTCTTCACTAGTGTGTGCAAGTTCCTCATGCCAGCATGACCAAGTCGTCGATGCCATAACCATCCTTCTGAAGCTTTTGCAAGTAGGCATGTGGCAGGCTGTGGTCCTGTAGAGAAATCAACAATATACAAGTCTCCTCTCCTAAAGCCTTCGAAGACTTTGGAATTGTCAGATTCTAAAACTACAACACAACGATATTTGCCAAAGACAACAACCATATCAAGATCACAAAGCATTGAGACAGACATGAGGTTGAATCCAAGAGACTCGACAAGCATGACTTTGTCCATGTGTCAATCTTTTGAGATTGCAACCTTACCTAGACCATCAGTAGGTGATATGCTTCATGTGTGATGGAGATAAAGCAGAGTCCATCAGTAAGTTCTTGTCACCGGTCATGTGATTTGTGCATCCACTGTCGAGGACACACTCAGTATCTTTGAGAGAGTCATCCTGTAGAATAATTAGTACATCTTACAACTCATATGCTTCATTGTGAAGAATATGACATCAATTTCATCAAAATGAATTTCATCAATAAGAGCAATATATGAAGAATGAGGACGTGAGAAACGAATGAATCATTTCTGCATGATTACCTTGCATCCATTCAAGCATCTTCAAGTCTCCAGCAAATTCTTCCGACGTTTAAGTTCGTCTGTTTACCTGACCCTACATAAGAGATTAGTTCTTTTTCTTCACCACCCACATCTGGAAGGGTGGAAAACAGTTCATCATTCGACAAGAACCAATTGAGAATGGTGTCATTGAAGCAAGTGCACTTAGTTTCACAGGAGAGCGGTTAGAGTATGAATATGAGTAAGCAGAGAAATTCTTCGAGGACTTATGAACATAATGATTTGAAGAATAATGCACATATTCATAATCCTTCTTTCCCTGTGAAACAGATGTGTTAGCATGATGATGATCATACAGTTGAGGAATTTGGTCCATATGAGGATTTGGATCCATATGAAGATTTCGATCCACAGGAAGAATTTGATCTGGGGTTCCTGCTCTTCACAAGAGGTGTCATGAGGACATTCACTGGAAGATTTTCAAGGTGCCTCTTAGGGACCCAGAATTTCTTCATAGGGGTACCATTCCTGCAGTTAGTTCCAATGTATCTAGCAAATACTTCACCATTTTGATTTTTGAATAGTTTATAGTTGGAGTCAAATGACTCATCAGAAGAATATGAAGATTCACAAGTAAAGCCAGATAAGGTAGATGGATCTACAAGAGGTCCTTTTGCAGCAACCCATGAGGTTTTGGGATACTGCTCAGGTTTCCAGTAGGTCCCATCAACATTGAATTTCCTCTAAAAGGCAATACCCTCTTTCCTAGGGTTCCTCTTCATAATCTGCTTTTTAAGCACATCACAAAGAGTCTGATGACCTTTGAGGCTTTTGTACATGCGTGTCACATACAATTCCTTCAACCCTGCATTTTCGTCACTAGCATCGATGTTTTCCTTAGTTGAGGAAATTGTCACCACAAAAACAGTTGAAGATTTTGTAACAATAGAAGCATTTGAACTTTTAGCTGAAGAATTTGCAGTTTCACGTTCAATGCATTTAAGACATGGTGGAATAAATTCCTCCTCATTAGCGCTGATCTGTTGAGCAAGCAATGAATCGCATTTCTTCTGAAGATCTTCATAACTCTCCCTTAGCTTCTCAAGATCTTGCTTTCTTTGAAGAAATTCATACCAAAACTTCTCACGATCAGACAAGAGAGTATTATGATTATCCTGAAGATTATCATACTTGGTCTGAAGTCTCTGAAGATTTTCAGTCAAGATTTTAGATTGATCCATTTCTTCACCCAATAGGTCATCACTTCTTTATAGCTGATTTTGAACCTTCTCGAAGGCTTTTTGCTGTTTTATAGCAATTTTAGCATGTTTGGAATAGCTAGGTTTGAGGTTTTCATCAGATTCATCTGCACTAGAATCAGACGAGGAACGGTTGAGTACCTTGGCACCTTTTGCCATGAAGCAGTAGGTGGGAGTGTAGTCATTGTTGTCGTCGTCAGCAATGTCGGGGAAGTCATTTTCCTCAGTGTTGAAGATGGACTTGCTGACGAATGCGGTAGCGAGAGCCAGGCTAGCCACACTAGAGTCTGATTCCTCTGATTACTCATCTTCCTCAATTTCTTCAGATTTAGCTGAGTCCATTTCCTTGCCAATGAATGCCCGACCTTTCCTAGAACTACTCTTCTTGTTAGAGGAAGACTTTGAAGATTTTCATGATGGGGACTTTGAAGATTTCTTATTTTTCTTCGAGTCGTCTGAGTTGTAGTCCTTGTATTTCTTCTTCTTCGATTCCTTAGCCAACTAAGGACAATCAGTGATAAAGTGACCAGGTTTCTTGCATTTGTGGCAGTTCCTCTTCTTGGGATCGCGAGATGAAGAATCGGATCTTAAGTCATCACCTCTTGAAGATTTTACAAAGCGACCACGTCTTGATAACTTCTAGAATTTCCTCACGAGCATTGCCAGCTCCTGGCTCAGTTCTTCAGGATCGCCAAGGGTGCTATCAGAATCTTCTCCTTTAGATGAGGAAACTGCCTTGGCCTTCAGCAAGTTGGAATTCATGAGTGTTTAGACTCTCGAGTATATCAACAGGATCAAGTGACTTGTAGTCTCCATGCTCTTGAATCATCAGTGCTAGAGTGTCGAATGAGGAGTCAAGTGATCTCAGCAATGTCTTCACCACCTCGTGGTCTATGATGTCTGTAGCACCAAGTGCTTGTAGCTCGTTTGAGATATCAGTGAAGCGGTCGAAGGTTTGCTGAACGTTTTCATTGTCAATTCTCTTGAAGTGGTTGAAGATATTGCGAAGAACATCAACTCGAGAGTCACGTTGAGTTGAGACTCCTTCGTTGACCTTGGACAGCCTGTCCCAGATAAGCTTTGCAGTATCCAAAGCACTCACTCTGCCATACTGCCCTTTGCTCAGATGGCCACATATGATATTCTTCGCTTGTGAGGTTGGTTGCTTGAATATCTTCACATCAGCAGCGTTCACGGAAGCTGAGACGGAGGGAACACCAGTTTCCACAATGTACCACGGATCGTTGTCAATTGCCTCAAGATGCATGCGCATCTTGTTCTTCAAGTAGGTGTAGTCCATCCCATCAAAGGTAGGACACTCAAACAAGACTTTGATCATACCTGCAGTCGACATAACTAAAACTCCAGGCGGTTAAACAAAAATCACACAGAACAAGGGAGTACCTTACTCTGATACCAATTGAAAGTGCGTTATATCGACTAGAGGCGGGGTGAATAGGCGATTTTTACAAATTCATCACTGAGGAAATTCTAGCTGAGGAATTTCCTAAGCAACGAACTACTTAGCAGTGGAATAGATACTCAAGTGGTAGCATAACAAGACAGTAGCATGGTCATCATGATGAAATAAAAACAAGCACAGAGTACAAGTAGCGTGTAAACAGGATAAGCAGGTTGAGGACTAAAGACTGAATAAAATGGGTTGAGGAAATTGAGAAAGTATTCAGTCAAAGTCTTCAAACAGTACAGATAAAGTTCATCAACACAAGAATGAGTAAATGAAAGGGTTGAGGAAATATAACTAGTACGCTTGATGAAGAAAATGATTTGTTAGAACAGTTCCAACTGCTGTGACAGTTGTACGTCTGGTTAGGGCAGCTAGGTATTTAAAACTGAGGACACATAGTCCCGAACACCCAGTCCTGGACACACAGTCCAAAACACCAAGTCCTCACCGTACTCCCTTGAGCTAAGGTCACACAGACCTCGCCCAATCACTCGTGGTAAGTCTTCACAGGTGACTTCCAGACCTTCACAGACTTGGTCACCCGGCAATCCACAATTCCTCTTGGATGCTCTAGACCATTGACGCCTAACCGTCTGGAAGATCACAGTCTTCAAAGGTTACCAGCGTCGGTTCCACACAGGAACAATCTCTTCAGTGATGCTCAATCAATTTTGTATTTTAGGTGTTTGGGTTTGGGGTTTTTCCTCACTTGATGATTTTCGCTCAAAGTCCTCGGAGGATGGGTTGCTCTTATGAAAAGTGTTAGTTTCTCTCAGAGCATCCAACCAGCTAGTGGTTGTAGGGGCGGCTATTTGTAGCCTAGGGAATAGCCCGACATGATAAGACATAAATGCCCTTAAATGATATGACCGCTAGGTGGATAAGACATTTTGAGATAGCTGGCGCATAGCACGGCAACGGTCGGAAATTGAGCTCTCAAATTCCTCAGGGCTATCATGTTCTTCACTTGTAGGCCATCCACACTAGCAAATTCCTAACTCCTTAGTCAGAAAAAATTCCTCAGAGACCAGAAGAACTTCGTCTCTGTCACTGCAGAAATTGACTAAACTGTATGAGATTTGCAATGGCTTCACTCGAAAGGATTGGGTAGTGTAGGCTTTGAGTTGAGCATCACATGGAAATATGTTTACTTAGTTTTACTGTCGGGGGGATGACCCCCGGGTAGGCCCAAGACGGCAAACGATGCTTCAAAAACATCGGGGCCAACAACGCCCCTCAGTCTGGCTCGCACTTGGCCGGGTTGCTCAACCCGGCCAATTCGCTCAACCCGGCCGAACTCACCATCCCGGTCGCCCGGCCGGGTCCCTGTCCGGCTGCTCCAGCCGGCCTGCTACGTGAAGTCCACTACAGCGTCCCATTCGACCCGACATGGACAAGACGGTGATACCGCGACCATCGTTGCTGATAAAGCACACGTTGTTCACTCGTCACATGCGACATCATCTACAGTGTACTTTGTCCCCTGGCATTGACTTATAAAATGCCTCAAGTGATGAACATAGCCTTGCTCTCAAGCAAGCATAGTTTGAGACATAAGCTACACACTGTAGCTTACATCCCAAACACACACCATACCCACCTAGCTTTAGGTGTAAGCTAGCTCACCATATAAGCTAGCCCACATCCATCCATCCACAAGGACATGCTCTCACGCATGCATCCTCAGGGCACATGCCCACTCACTCATTCGGCCACTAGGCCAAGAGCACACACACACACACTTGGGCACATACACACATATATACACGAGGTCAGCTACCCATAGCTGCCTTATGTAATACAGCTCCAGGAGCAACTCTGTACCACTAGACATGTACACTGCATATATATTCAAACAGGAGGAGTAGGAGAATAATCTCTCCGGAGAGCTCTGAACCTGGGTAAATCACCACGTGCTGTTTGCCCAATCCCGTCCCTTGATATCCAAAGCAGTCTTGCCCTCACCTCAAGCCACCCCGTGGCATGTGTCGTCTCACGAACCCGCCCGCGAGATAACCACGACATTTACCTTGACCCCCTTTAACAGTACGGTGTTTCCTATGACTCAAGAAAGAGAAAATGAGACTACAAAAACAAAAGTCTTCATGCTTCATAGTCCTTGCATGAATATCCCTGTCTTCAAAGTCACACCAATTTCCTCACTTTCAAAGTCTTCAAGAAAACCAAAGTCTTCAACTGAAGACATACATTTTTAGGGGTCGACTTTCAACATAAATATCAAACTCCTCATAGCCTTATAAGACCTGTGTACACTCGAAAACACATTAGTCCCTTAACCTATAAGTCTTCAATACACCAAAATCACTAAGGGGCACTAGATGCACTTACATCGATTAATACAATTCTAGCATGAATAATAAACATTTATCATGAATAAGGAAATATAAAATAATAACTTTATTATTGCCTCTAGGCCCATTGATTCTATATACGCTAGGTTATTATGGCATAATAACCTAGCGTATATTGCTTGCTTATTTATTTCCATGTTGTCTTGTTTATTTGTTTGCTTGTAGTCAGTGCAGTTCTTTTTCCGCGGTTTGCTAGTGGCTGCAATAACCTATTTTTTTAAACTAGGCCACAATAACCATGGGCAACATATGGGCCGTTGACACCATGGTCCTGCTATCTGTTGTAGGGACCATGGGCCTCCTACGGGCTTTCTACGGGCTATAGAATCAATGGGCCTTCTATGGGCCGTATGATTTATTGGCCAAACATGGGCCAGTAACAGACCACATTATGGTCCATAAATGGGCTAGAGTGGGAGCCATGCATTCATGGGCCGACCATAACGGGCCGCTAATAGGCTGCCGAGTATAACAGGCCTAATTCTATCGACATGCATACCGGGTCGTTAATGAGCCGTATTTGATGACATTATGCAAAGGGCCCAACAGATTAATGGGCCACAAAAGGGTTGACGTTAACCACTGGGTGAATTTGGCCCACGAGCAGAAAAGGCCAGTAACGGACGTAAGTAATCGAATGCTGCCAATCAGCCCAAGAATAAATGGGCTCTTAGAAGGCATAAACATAACACGGGCTGGGAACGACCCAATGGAGTAATGGGCCGTTAATGGGTATAAAGCAATATATCATTCATTATGGGCCAGTTTCACCATGGGTCGTTAATTGGCCAAAGTTACAAAGGGCCTCATATGGGCCAAAAAGACATCATGGGCCGTACATGGGCCGGAAGTTACAACTAGCTGGAATCATATTGGACGGCCCAAATGAAACTAGTGGGCCCTATTCGGAAAGGCCATAATGGGCCATGCATTATCGGGCCTGAATGGGCTATATGCGAGCATGCCGTTAATAGGCTTTCGATGGGCTGGCCCGTTAACATTTGACCAAGTTAAACGGGCTGGCCTTTTGACCTGAATGGGCCATTGTTGGGCCGTGCCACGTGTCGACGTATCATAGGCGCCTCCTGTCCATCGGTCGGTTGACATCTGTCCGCACGAGGAGCTGACAAGTGGTTCCTTCGGCCAATGAGAATTTTACACATGGAAAATCCCCATTGGTCTTGGCTTTTAGCGGGTTATTAGATCCAAAACCGGACTCGATAGCTTAACTGTGACCCGTTACGGTGGATGCCACATGTCATTTACTCTTGACGAAAGCACTTCCATGACGTGCCATTTACCATCATGGAAGTGGACACTTGGATGATGATAGTTTTGGTATTGTCATGGAACAATTCTACGACAGCACAGGTATCACTGCCTTGATTCTGTCATAAAATCTTCATGGATGTACATGCATGATAGAAAACTTGACCTACCATGGTAAACACTGATCATCATGGAAGTAATTTTTTTGTAGTGTAGATACTCCAATGTCACCACAAGTATCAGTGAGTTGATTATACGATATACATCAAACAACTTCAGATTCATAATACTCAATCCAACACTAAGAACCTCAAAGAGTGCCCCGAGATTTCTATCAAAGAAACAAAGAAAAGAACGTGTATCAACCCCTATGCATAGATTAACCCAATGTCACCTCGGGAATCCGCGAGTTGAGTGCCAAAACATATATGAAGTGAATCAGTATGATACCCCATTGTCACTATGGGTATTCATAGCAATACATACATCAAGTGCCCTCAAATCCATAAAATAATTCAATCCAATGAAATCTAAAAGGGAAAACTCAATTCATCACAACAAGATAGAGAGGGGAAAACACCATATGATCCAACTATATTAACAAAGCTCGTGATACATCAAGATCATGCCATCTCAAGAACACAAGAGAGAGAGAGAGATAGTAAACGCATAGCTATTCATACAAACCCTCAGCCCGGAGGATGGACTACTCCCACCTCATCATGTTGGCCGCGGGGATGATAAAGATGGCATCTGGTGATGATTTCCCCCTTCGAGAGGGTGCCAAAACAGGGTCTAGATTGGTTTTTCATGGCTACAGAGGCTTGCGGCGGCGGAACTTATAATATAGGATTATTTCTGATGATTTCTGTATTGATAGTAGTTTTTGGCGTCGGTTTCGCGCTGAGATGGGCCATGAGGGGCCCAGGAGACACCTGCCCACGGCCAAGGCACCTGGCGCGCCCTAGTGACTTGTGCTCAACTCCTTCCCTTTTTGGTTCTCCCACGAAGCTTCTAGTACCTCTTTTGTTCCAAAAAAATCGTCAAAAAGTCTCGTTGCATTTCAACATCACGACGGTAGTTCGGCTGAAAACAACGCCATGCGGAGTTAGTTCCATTCATATCATGCCAAAACCATATAGAATTATTGTAAACATGGCATGAATACTTCAACAATTATAGATATGTTGGAGACGTATCAGGATCCCCAAGCATAATTCCTGCTCGTCTTCGAGTAGGTAAATTATAACACTGGTGCAGCAACGTGCTATACAAACGGTTTCTAACCCCTTTCCGCGACGGCATTTGGAACCGTCGCCAAGTGAGGTGGGCGATAGGGGGTCCTTATCACACGACCCAGAAACCCTCGGGGATAGGCCCTCTTGGCACAAAGACTGGGGCAAAATGAGCTTGTGTGCGATCTGGCAGGGCATCGAAACCCAATTGTTTTCGTTTGTATGTACATCCCACATGGTGAATCCTAGAAAAACATTTACGTTTGTATGTATATCACACGCAGTTTTTTGGGTGGAAACGTTTGTGCAAGGTGGCCTAATGCAAACAGTTCTCTACCGGAAGCCATGTGTGATTGTTAGTTGATCGAACACGCCTACTTTCTAGAAACCGAGTGGGTTGAGTCATCGCCCATGGTGCTGTCTGAGTAACTGTCTGCAATAGAAAACCCCAATAAGCAGGGTAATTACCCTATAATTGGTAATCCATGAACTAATCAAATTGATATTTCTTATGAAACACACCAAATATTTCATATCCGTATAACAGCAACCAGGATTTCATAATCGAATTACACCAGATAGCTTCGGCACTCAGTTACGCCATTACACAACACCACCAAGTTTCACATGGAACATCAAAAACCTTTGGAAAGTAGCATCATGCACGGTAAATAGACAGATGAATCTCATCTAGAAGCATACGGCAAATATTGAGCCTTCATTGATGTTGAATGACCTTGCAACTTTAGGCAAGTGGCTATGGATATTTTCCCACCCAACCTTCGTCCTCTTCTGTAAGACTTCAATATTGTACCATGGGTGTTGAATGAATACCTTCGTCGCCTGTTGACCATGCAGGTGGTTTGAGAGGTAATCATTGGTGAACTGCTTTGAAAAGTACTTAAAACAAATATATGCATAAATCGTTGTTATAAATTTTGAAATGGCGCAAGGGGTAAAAACAAGGTAGTACCATCCTATAGTTGACTGATGTCTTCTTCATTGTGCAAACAAAGATCTTGCTAATGTTCGTCCTAAGTTTCTTCATCCTAACAATCTTTCTCAGTTTCTTGACTTGACTGATAATCATGGACATCTCATTTCCCCATATGCAAAATGGGCCGAACAGTGGGTCTAAGCCTCTAACAGCAGGACCTACATGTGCAAGACGAAATTCGAAGAAACCTAAATATTAGAATGATTCCTGCAACTGCACAATAATGTGCTATTAGCCAAAGGACCATGCTTGAACAGACCTCGATGGTAAACTGCAGTGTCTCCCATTGTTTCCCTACAACACACATAAGGAAGATTTTGATCAGGTTAACTGAGAATTGACATACTATCAGTAGAATACGTATTTAGTACAACCAAATTCGATTTATTTCACATGCATAACAATACAAAATTGTACCCACAGCAAATGAAAATCAAATTGCAGAACTAAACCAAATAGTTAAATGGACAACAAACCAAATGAACCAAAATAGTTAACTGGGCACTACATTGCAGAATAGAAACAAGTACTAGAAGATAAGACAGTGTCACGGGATATCCGCGGCCACCTATGGGACCACGAGGCCCCTTGCTGGTTCGGTAGGGGGACGTCGTGTTGCACAAAGAGCAGACCAGCGCACGACAGCATCGCAGAGAGCACACAAGCAATTTACCCAGGTTCGGGCCACCTCGAGGCGTAAAACCCTACTCCTGCTTTGGTGGAGTGATGGTGGAATGGAGGTGTTGGAGCATAGTACACTTAGCCGACAGGGATTGCCTTATGGCAGCAGCGACTACGTGTGTATGGGGGTGTGGGTTCGTCCTCTTTCCAACCCTTTCTACCATTGCCATGGGCCTCCTTTTATAGATCGAGGGGTTACCATAGTGGAAAAGTAGTCATAATGTACTAATATGATAGCAAACAGTGCTATCGTACCTAACTCTGCGGGCTGACAGGGTGCATTAATTGCACCGCTTAGTGTCACATCACTGGTTGCCCGGCAAGGCTTGCTGGGCTATCTTGCCAGCTCCGCGCCTGTTCTCTTGACACGTCACAGGATAGGTTTCATCTGTAGGTTTCTCCTGTAGGAAATGGCGGCCATGTGGCGAATGGCTGCCACTTAATCATCTTGCGGCTTGACACCGCATTGTTCGACGACGTGGGTCGTGCTTGAGTGATCGGTGAGGTGGTTTTGCCTCGGCGAGCCGTGTCAGGCCCTATCAAGGTGTTTCTATTTTCTGTGTCTTCAGGTGGCCTCGCCCCTTGCCGGGCTCGCCTGCCCGGCAAGGGATGCCTTTCTCTTGGCGATATCATGCTTCTCTGGCTCGATCTTGGTCTCTTTGGGCTGCATGTTGGTTCTTTGAATCTCTTGGTTTCTTGTACTCTGACTTGGGTTGGTGTTTCAATCTTGTCCTTGTGCCTGTGTACAGTCCAGGCAATAGACCCATGGTTTGTTACACCGACAGAAGCCCACGGGCCTGCCCTGATCGCGCTGCTGAGTATCATCGGGGTAGGGCCTAATAAGTGAACAGGCAGGGTTGCTGAAGAGACTGGTCTCTTTGGAGTCTTCATTTCTGCTTCTTCATGAGTCTTGAATCCGGGCCAGTTTCCGGTTTCCCTGTGCGTCGCACAAAGCCAACAGCGGTGGGGCTGCTCGAGTAATGGCCTGTGAATGACTTTAACACACGGGTTAGAAACTGCCAATTCACTTCTCCCACCACGCCCTTATCCTTAGCCACGTATGTTGCATGCATCATGCGAGGTAGGAAACGGAGGCGCGTTGCGTGGGAGAGCATCAAGGCGAGGACCCGGTCATCATGAAATGGCAGAAGAGGGTGGTGTTCGCCTGCTGAGGGAGTGGCTACCCTCCTCGGCCTGCCTTTAAAAGGACGGGTGGAGGAGGACAAAGTCACCCATCCCTGCATCCCTCCTCTTCTGTCTTCTGCTCTTGCTGGTTCCTTCTTCTTAGCTGAGGAGCGACGCCATCCTAATCCTAGGGAGGCGCTGAATCGCTGCTGTGCCCCCCTCCGGCCTCTTCGACCTTGTCCTATAGGATATGGACCGGAGCAAATGCATCTCGAGGAACTTATCTTTTTTCAATCTTACACCCGTAGGCAATCGCCAAATTTTAATTTAAATATTGTAATCCCTCGAGTCCATCTTTGTGTTCTGTAATGCTTGTACTTGTAGCATATTAATGAAAAAGATGTACCTTGCTGGGGAGCCATGCATTTGTATGTCCATGCAGATGTGAGATGCCTTTTTAATGTAAATAAACGAGTTTTCCCGGGAAGCTATCTTGTCGGCGCCCTTTTTGTCTGCCGGAGAATCATATCTGTCGGGGAACAGACAAAGGGGCCAACCCCCCGCCAACTTATTTTCACCAAGGGCTACTACAACCATCTTGACCGAAGCAATGTTCGAGTCTGTGATGGGAGCACCCAAGCCTCAAGAGAGTGGTGTGCTTTTCTTATTCACAAGTTATAGCTTACGACACACTAACGGACAGGAGGTAGAACTTACCTGTTTGGCCTGCCGAGGATTGCAGTGCCGGACAATCTTCTCAACTCCTTGTCGAAGCCAAGTTCATGGCAGGAACCTGTAGCTTCATGTAGATGAGAATGAATGCAGGATGCAATCCTATCTATATGCATATGCAAATGCTCATGAAATGCTTATGCAGTGATCTTGCTGTGATTGTGCATGCATGCAATCTTATTTGGGGGCCCCCTATAGCGCTTCTTTATTTTCTCTTGCACGGGGTCATCGCCCTGGCTTCGTACGATGGGTTACATGCAGCTGAGGCAAGGCATGTATGAAAGGGTGGATGCAGGGCAGGGCCCGACAGCCGCACCTTATGTGTAGTACTTGCGGAGATGCTCAATATTCCAATAGTTTTGCAACTGAGTGCGATCTCCGGTCTCCATACGGACTGCGCCAGGTCTGGTGACTCGTACCACCTGGTAAGGGCCTTCCCACTTCGGTGACAACTTGTTTGTACGCCTGGCGGACTGAACGCGCCTAAGGACAAGGTCACCTTCCTCAAAACACCGGGCATGAACCCTGCGGCTATGATACCGATGCAGGGCTTGCTAGTAGCATGCAACACGCGTAACAGCCCGGAGACGGTTCTCCTCGAGTAGCATAGCGTCGTCAGGCTGGTGCTGATCCTGCGCTACTTCATCGTAGGAAAGCACTTGTGGGGACCCGTAAATGAGTACTGTGGGGATAACTTCTTGTGCCCCGTAGACCAAGGAGAAGGGAGTCTGCCCGGTAGCTTGGTTAGGTGTCGTTCCTAGGGACCAGAGAAATACCGGCAGCTCCTCGATCCACCGCCTGCCGTGCTTCTGTAGCGTATCGAAAGTTCTTGTCTTGAGTTCATGTAGCACTTTAGCGTTCGCCCTCTCAGCTTGTCCATTGCTCCAGGGGTGTGCCACAGAGGCGAATGGGATTTTGCATCCGAGGGTACTAACATATTGCATGAAGGCGTGGCTTGTGAACTGGGTGCCGTTATCCGTGATGATCCTTGCCGGAACTCCAAAATGACACACCAATTCTTTCAAGAACTTGACAGCTTGAGCTTTTGTGTCTCCTTAATTCCTTTTATGTGACGGTTTCCCAAAATCTTAAAAACTTCATCCACACAGAACTCAATAAGAAATTGTGAGATAAGTTACTATAAATCAACTCAAAACCTTAGCATTCTCTACTGTGACAGATCACTAAAATTATAATTTAACATTTGATACTAAATGCCTCTTCATATTTAATACTCCTATCCTAAAATAGAATCAATAAACAAGCCAACATATACAAACAATGCAAACACAACAGCAATCTGTGTAAACAAAACAGCCTGTAAAGAATGCAAGAAGATTCATAATTCTCTAACTTAAAAAATTCTAAAAATTTACCAAACAGTATAAAAATTTTAATAGATAATTTTGCAGAATATTTCAAAATTTTATAACATTCTAACTTTTACGGGGAATTTTTGCAACAGCGATAAACTTTCTGTTTTCAAACAACAACATATAAACTTGCAAAATAAGCATGGTAAAGGCTATCTTTGACACTTATATTGAAATGAAAGATACAAAACATTATTATAAATAAAAGCAAGCAAATCCTAACAAAATAAAATAACTCTCCAAGTAAAACACATATCATGTGATGAATAGCAATATAGCTCTAATTGAGGTTAGAGATAATGTTGAAGACGAAAGAGGGCATGCCTTCCGGGGCATCCCCAAGCTTAGTTGCTTCGGTATTCCTTGAATATTATCTTGGGGTGTCTTGGGCATCCCTGATCTTAGTGTCTTGCCACCCCCTTTTCTCCTAATATTGATATCTCACCGAAACTTGAAAACTTCAATCATACAAAACTTAACGGAACTTCGTGAGATGGGTTGGTATGATAAAGATCGAATCATTCACTTGGGTACTGTTAAATACAAGGTTCACAATATTTTCAACATAATTCCCACTGTACTCTATCATTTCCACAATTTATATCACTTAATATAAGTTACCGAAACACTAAAGCAAGAAAACTTTGCATTGAAAATAGAATCTGTCAAAAACTGAACAGTTTGTAATGATTTGGTCAATGACCATACTTTTGCAACTCTAAAAATTCTGAAAATTTAGGACAATGTAGAAAATATGTTTATAAATCATGTGTAAAAATTTCATAAAATTAACACTTTCCAGTAATTTATTGAATTTTCTGCACTAGACGCAAAACTTCCCGTTTTTGCATAGAATCAAGTCAACTATCATACACACAATCCCGAAGGCTTTACTAAGCACTTTATTGAAAAAAATCTACAAAACATGATTACTATAGTATCTTAACCATGAGAACACACAAAAGTAGTAGGTAGAAACATTGGATTGTCTCCCAACAAGCTCTTTTCATTAATGCCTTTTTAGCTAGACATGATGATTTCAGTGATGCTAACATAAAAGTAAGGAATTTAAACACAAATAGAGAATCATGAATGACATGCCAAGAACATTTAAGTCTAACCCACTTCTTGTGCATAGGTATTTTGTGAGAAAACAATTTTTGGGAACAAGAATCAACTAGCATGTGATGGCAAAACAAACAGGACTTCAAAACATTGAACACATAGAGATGAAACTTGATATTATTGCAATACCTACAAGCATATGTTCCTCTCTCGTAATAATTTTCAGTAGCATCATCAATTAATTCAACAATATAGTTATCACTTAAAGCATTATTTTCATCATGCAAAATCATAGAAATTTTGCTACTCTCCACATAAGCAAATTTATTCTCATGAATAGTAGTGGGAGCAAACTCAACAAAATAATTATCATGAAACACTTGATTGGCATAATCCAATTGAAAATTAAAATCATAATGATAAGTCTCATGGTTATCATTATTCTTTATAGCATACATCTCATCACCGTATTCATCATAGATAGGAACTTTGTTGTCATAATCAATGGGAACCTCTTCCAAAATAGTGGATTCATCATTAAATAAAGTATTGACCTCTCCAAATCCATTTTCATCAATATTACAATAAGATTCAACACCCTCCAAAATAGTGGGATAATTACCTAGAGTTTACACTCTTCCAAACCCACATTCATCATTGTAACCATCATAAGTAGGAGGCATGCTACCATTATAACAAATTTGCACATCAAAACTTGGTGGGACTAAAAATACCATCTTCATCAAACATAGCATCCCCAAGCTTGTAGCTTCGCTTATCATTAGCATCATAGATATTCAAAAAAATTATACCAAACATTTTATTGAATTCTTCTTCTATCGATTGAGAATAATTTTCCTTTCCATCGTTTTCAAGAAAGTCGTGATAAAGATGAATAATACGAGGCAACCTCAATTCAATTTTTTATAATTTTCTTTTCATAAACCAAACTAGTGATAAAACATGAAAATAAAAGATTTTATTGCAAGATCTAAAGATATACATTCAAACACTCACCTCCCTGGCAACGGCGCATGAAAAGAGCTTGATGTCTACTATGCAACTTTTATTGTTGTAGACTCGTGTTGGGCCTCCAAGCGCATAGTTTTGTAGGACAGTACCAATTTTCCCTCAAGCGGATGACCTAAGGTTCATCAATTCATGGGACGTGTAGGATGAAGATGGTCTTCCTCAAACAACCCTGCAACCAAATAATGAAGAGTGTCTTGTGTCCCCAACACACCAAATGCAATGGTAAATTGTATAGGTGCACTAGTTCGGGGAAGAGATGGTGATACAAGTGTAATATAGATGGTAGAAATATTTTTTTATAATCTGAATAAATAAAAACAACAAGATGGCAAGTGATAAAATGGAGCACAAATTGTATTGCAATGCTTGGAAACAAGGCCTAGGGTTCGTACTTTCACTAGTGCAATCTCTCAACAATGCTAACATAGTTAGATCATATGGAAATCTCTCAATGTGCGATAAAAAATCACTCCAAAGTTCTTATCTAGCGGAGAAAATAAGACGAAATTGTTGGTAGGGTACGAAACCACCTCAAAGTTATTATTTTCGATCAATCTTCCCAAGAGTTCGTACTAAAATAACACCAAGTTATTCCTTCTGATCGATCTATCCAAGAGTTCGTACTAAAATAACACCAAGTTATCCCTTCCGATCAATCTTTCAAGAGCTCGTACTAAGATAACACCATATGATACACATCAACCAACTCTAATGTCACCTAGATACTCCAATTTCACCACGAGTATTCGTGAGTTGATTATACGATATGCATCAAACAACATAATATTCATAATACTCAATGCAACACAAAGAACCTCAAAGAGTGGCCCAGGATTTTCGCTGAAGATACAAATACAAGAACGTGCATCAACCCCTATGCATAGATTACCCCAATGTCACCTCGGGAATCCGCTAGTTGTGTGCCAAAACATATATCAAGTGAATCAATATGATACCCCATGGTCACTACGGGTATTCATAGTAAGACACACATCAAGTGCTCTCAAATCCATAAAAGTATTCAATCCGATGAAATCTCAAAGGGAAAACTCAATTCATCACAACAACATAGAGAGGGGGAAACACCATATGATCGAAATATTAACAAAGCTCGCGATACATAAAGATTGTGCCACATCAAGAACACGAGAGAGTGAGAGAGATTAAACACATAGCTACTAGTACAAACCCTCAGCCGCGAGGGTGCATTACTCCCTCCTCATCATGGTGGTTGCCGGGATGATGAAGATGGTGTCCGATGATGATTTTCCCCTCTGGCAGGGTGCCATAACAGGGTCTAGATTAGTTTTTAAGTGCTATAGAGGTTTGAGGTAGTGGAATTTCTAATCTAGGGTTATTTATGATGGTTTCTGTATTTATAGGATTTTTTGGCATCGGTTTCACGCTAAGATGGGCCACGAGAGGCCCATGAGACACCTGCCCATGACGGACGCACCTGGCGCGCCCTGGTGCCTTGTGCTCAACTCCTTCCATTTATATTCCTCGCACAAAGATTTTACTGCCTCTTTTGTTCCAAAAAATTGTAAAACGTTCTGTTGCATTTGGTGAACTTTTATTTCTGCACAAAAAACAACACCACAATATTTTTGCTGAAAACAACGTCAGTCCGGGTTTGTTCCATTCAAATCATACCAATACCATATAATATTATTGTAAACATGGCATGATTACTTCATAAATTATAAGAGCATAGACCCGGGGGCCATAGTTTCGTAACATGGCATGATTACTTCAATAATAAAGTCTGGGTTTGATATTTTTGGTTATAAGAACAGAAAGTGAAAGCGGAAAAGTAAAGTAGATTGTAGATTGATATGTTGAGAATAGACCCAGGGGCCATAGTTTTATCTAGTGGCTTCTCTCATGATAGTGATATTCTACGGCGGGTAAACAAATTACTGTCGAGCAATTGATAGAAAAGCGAATAATTATGAGACTATCTAGGCATGATCATTATATATAGGCATCACGTCCGAGACAAGTAGACCGAAACGATTCTGTATCTACTACTATTACTACACACATCAACCATTATCCAGCAAGCATCTAGAGTATTAAGTTCATAAGAACAGAGTAACGCCTTAAGCAACATGACATGATGTAGAGGGATAAACTCAAACATAGTGATATAAACCCCATCGTTTTATCCTCGATGGCAACAATACAATACGTGCCTTGCTGCCCCTACTGGGGAAAGGACACCGCAAGATTGAACCCAAAGCCAAGCACTTCTCCCATTGCAAGAACTATAGATCTAGTAGGCCAAACCAAACCAATAATTCGAAGAGACTTGCAAGGATATTATAATCATACATAAAGAGTTCAGAAAAGAACCAAATATTTCTCATAGATAATCTTGATCATAAACCCACAATTCATTGGATCTCGACAAACACACCGCAAAAAGAGATTACATCGAATAGATCTCCTCGACGACCGAGGAGAACTTGGTATTGAGATCCAAAGAGAGAGAAGAAGCCATCTAGATACTAGCTATGGGTCCAAAGGTCTGTGGTAAACTACTCACAACTCATGGTGAGGCGATGATGATGATGTAGAAGCACTCCGTGGTAGAGCCCCCTCCGGCGGAGCTCCAGAACAGGCCCCAAGATGGGATCTCATGGGAACAAAAGGTTGCGATGGTGGAACTAGGGTTTTTTCTGTTGTTCTGATAGTTTCGGGGTACGTAGGTATATATAGGAGGAAGGAGGGCACCGGGGGCCAGATGGGGTGCCCACGAGGCACGGGGGCGCGCCCTATAGGGGGCGCACCCCCCACCCTCGTGCATGCCACGTTAGCGCTACTCTGTGGTTCTCAAGTCTCCCGTGCGTATTTTGCTCCAAAAATATCTCTCCCGAAGGTTTCATTCCGTTTGGACTCCGTTTGATATTCCTTTTCTGTAAAACCCTAAAATAGGCAAAAAAACAGCAATCTGGACTAGGCCTTTGGGTTAGTAGGTTAGTCCCAAAAATAATATAAAAGTGTATAACAAAGCCCATTAAACATCCCAAACATCATAAATAATAGCATGGAATAATGAAAAATTATAGATACGCTGGAGACGTATCAGCTTCCATCCTCACCATCATCCCAAAACCCTCTCATTTCCAACCTTGACCTAACCCAAGATTTTTTTCTAGGTAATATTCTTTTTCTATTAAAAGAATAATTCTTTTTGCCCTAGGTGCGCCCTATAGGTTTGGAGACGTATATCTCTGTCATTCTAAAAATTCCCAAATAATTCTCATAAATTGTTTGGGTCATATCTTGCTCAAATATGGCAAAACCCCATGTTAAAAAATAATCCATGTTAAAAAACAATCCTCCAATAATCATTTTCCTATTCTGCCCTAAATGGCACTTTGGGAAGCAAGTGCTATTTATCCTTGCCCAATTGCCTCCAAACTTCTTGGACATCTTTTCATGTCCATATCATTTCCCTGCGCCAAATTTCATACTCATTTTCTTAGTAATTATTTTTCAGTGATTTTCCAAAGTTTCTGCCCAAAAAGGAATGTTGTGAAGGAAGTATATTCTAGTCATGTCCAAATGCGATGAAACTTTGTCACAACCTTCATATGATCAAATCATCACACTCTACCAAATTGGAGCTCATTCCATTCATCTATGTGACCTCAACTCCAAATCTTAGTTTCTGGTTAGATTTTCACTTTCTGAAGCAACTATATTTTATATTGCTTCATTTAAGCTAAAAATCTTCTAGAGCATTCTCCTATCCATATCAACTCCCTCCACCAAGTTATGGATCAATTCATTAATCCATTTGCCCTGTGCAAATTTTCCAAGATTCTGTCTAGAGAAATGCTTTGTGAAGCAAGTGCTATTTTGGATCATCCAAATGGCATGAAACTACCTGGGCATCTTCATATTTTCAAATCATTGGGCCATGCCAATTTTCAGCTCAACTTGCATCTTCATGTGAGTGCATAATCCAAATCTCTAATTCTGGCCATTAGGGTGCTTTCTATAGCAAGTACCATGTACCTTCATCCTAATGAGCTGCAAATCTTCAGAGGTGATCATCTTAGCGTGTGATCACACCATGCCAAAGCCCCGAGTCTATATCCTTCTGTGTTTGTCTCCCCGCACCACAAACACCTTGATGTTCACCTGCTTTGGCTCCTACTGCCTTTCTCTTCTTTGCCCCTGGACCGAGTTCTTACCGCCTTTGAACTCAGGGCACTTAGGTCATTCCTCTAGACATGGACGACTCGGCCAGAACTTGCATTTGGACCAGCTCACGCGGTGACCACGGGGTGAACCAGCCAAACGCGCGCTATGGAGTGTTCCCCGCCCCTGTTCTCGTTCGTTCCCTCTGCCTCTCGCGTCCGCATCATGTTCGCTAGCTCGCCTGTGCTCGTCTGCATCTCCCTGCATCGCTGCCCCGTCCAGACTCGTCCTGGTAACGTAGCCATCGCCATGCCTTTGTCGCACCCAGCCACTGCCTGCCATTAAAGCTTGGTCGGGAGTTTGTCTGTGAGCTCTAGAGCCCTCTCCGCGGCTATATATGGCACGCCCGAGGACCCTCGGTACTCACTCACTCCCTCACCGTTCCTCCTAGCCCACCGGAGTGCCCCGTTACGCCTCTGTACGTCACCGTCCACCATGGCCGCCTCGGTCTCGGCTTGAGTCCGACCACCATAGCCCTCCTCTCCTCCTACAGAGCTGTCCATCACGTTCCCCTCGTCTCTGCGAGTCGCCCCAGCCACTTGCCCCCTCGCCGGAGTGCCTGCTTCGCCGGAGACCTCCACCACCGACTTGCCTCTGTACCTTCTTTGGTGCCGCCCCTTCCCGCCTCCCTACTCCTCCCCGGCGTCGGCTGACCCTCTGAACGGATACGCTAGGCCCCTGCAAGTCCCACCGCCGGCCACCCGCCTTTGCCTCCCCGTGATCATCCTCCGCCCCGTGCCCTCCTCTTCTCCCCTGGGCCGGCCGACCCCTTAAACGTACGCGCCGCGCCGCCCCTGTCCCTCCGATGCCCGCGCCCTGGCCGGAGACGGCCGGAGCAGGCCGGTCCCCTCAACGCCTCCCCTCCCCTGCTCTGCCTCTGCTTCACGCGAGGAACAGGGCGAGCGGGAGGAAGAAGACAGCGCCTGTCCCCCCCTCCCCCCTACGCTCGGGCCCCACGCGCAGTGGCACACCCCCTCTATCCCACGTGGCAAATGGAAACGTACTTTCCCAGAGCACATTTTTCTCTTCTGAAAGCGTAGTTTGTTTCTACCTTGGCCCGAAGTACGTTTTCTAAGTCAGAAAGCGTATTTTCTCTAAAATGTTTATGCCTTATCCACTCAGGGACCCGTTGGTGATAAAAATATTCACAGATTGGTCCCTCTCCTTCAACTCCTCGTATCCCCGCAACCGTAACACCGATCGAGGTGAAACCATCGCTCACATCTTCGTCTCGTCAAGCTCTTTCCGTTGGTACCATTTTCAGTAGGTGTTCACACTATGAAAATGACAATTTTTCCCTTGTGTTGTAGGGTGGAACCCTAGGTGGAGATCTTTCACGAATTGGAGGGGAATCCCCAAGAACAAGATGAGCACAAAGGGAAGAACACAAGAGAAACACTCAATAACAAGCCCAAATGACACATCCACTAGACTCACATACACACAAGATCCACAATGGTACAAGAACAACAAGGGGAACATGGATACATGATAGACTTCATCCCAATCCTATGAGGAGAGAGGTCTTGATGATCCTACGATGGGGATCCTTCCCTAGATGGGGTCTTGAATCCACTAGGGATCTTCTACAAGATGGAGGTATTGGCTATTTTGTGCTAACCAACACATGCACATGCGCATCATGATGGATGATGTGTACATTTACCGGGCACACACTTTCTTTGGCTTGTGTGTCTTTTGTGTAGAAGATCTCCATCTTGGAGAAGATCCGTAGTGGATTCAAGACCCCATCTAGGGAAGGATCCCCATCATAGGATCATCAAGACTTCTCTCCTCATAGGATTGGGATGAACTTTACCATGTATCTTGTTTCCCTTTGATTGTTCTTTTACGTTGTGGATCTTGTGTGTATGTGAGTCTAGTGGATGTGTGATTTGGGCTTGTTCTTGAGTGTTCCTCTTGTGTTCTTCCCTTTATGCTCATCTTGTTCTTGGGGATTCCCCTACAATTCGGAATCTAGAGCAATGGTTTCTCACGAAATTGGAGCCCCCTTCTTGTTTTCTAGCCTAATTTTGTTGTGTTCTTGCCCAATTTCGAAAATCCCCACCAAAGTAGCCCCAATTTTTTTTGTGATTTGTTGGTTTGATGAGGTTTTGTTGGATTTGATCCATGGATTTGCTTGGTTTCAAGCGGATCTAGCCTTACCCCCTTCCATCTCCACCTTTCCCTCCACGAAATCTACCAATTTCACCCATTTTCCCACAATTTTCCGCCCAAATCCGACACCCCCGGGCACCCGGACCTCAAACCCCGGGCACCCGGACCCCCCGTGCAACCCCACTGACCACCCCGGGTGCCCGCACCCCTTACCCCCGGGCCATCTCCTCCGCCCAACTCCCCTGACCACCCCGGACACCCCCACCTCTTACCCCCGGGTGCCCGCACCACCCAGAATCAGCCGCGTGCACTTTACGTTTTCACTCATAACTTTCACTCCCGAACTCCGATTTGGGTGTTATTTGGCTCGTTGAAAAGCTAGCGATGTGCCCGATCTGCTCATCTTGGTTTTACCACCATTTGACTCCATCAAATTTTGTCAAATTTGGCATGTTTGCCTAGGCCCTCCACCATATCATGCGCATAGCCACCACAGCTTTCCGCAACCTAACCCTTTTTTATCCATATAGCATTTGTGGTTGCTTGAGTGGTGACTTGAGTCTCCTAAGGTGTTTCGGCTACTTAGGTACGGCCGCTTCGTCATCAACCACAACCACCACTTCCGCATTGCTAACTCCGGAACCACCAATGCATTCCGCTACCACCATTTGACATTTGCCTTTGGAGATTTTGAGTTTGCGGTTTTTACCGTTTCCTAAGATGTTTCGGCTACTTAGGGACGGGTCTACATCTTCTTGGTATCTACATCAATAACACCGCCACTGATCGTCGCCACGAGGTCGTCTTCAACATCGACCACTTCAACATTTTGACACCCTAGCCGTAAGAAAGAACGGTAACCTCTATATCATCTTGGTATCGTGGTATCCCATCATTGTATATTCCCCTTGCACTTGCATTGTTAACCCCTAGCCCATTTTGTGTAACTTGCCTATCGAGACTAGCCTTTGAGTATTGTCGGCAATGTTACTTGTGCACATTAGTGATCCGTACCTTCCATTGCATACACCATATCATATTGGTATCATCTCGGCATCATATCATCCCTTGTCTCACAAGATTGTTCCCGCATATACACAATTGCTATCTTGGTTTGTGCATTTAGCATAGCGGCCATATCAAAAAAATATGAATAAGCTTTTAAATAAAAAGAGAGCAAAGAGCTTGTAAGCAATAGCCATAGCATCGCCACATTGCATATCATACTACCATATTGATCATCGTGTGCGAAACACCGGAACATCATACACATAGCATACTTGGGATAACAAATCCATACATTTTGCATCTTATAGTTTGTGCACAAGTGTCGTATCCGCCTATTGAGCAATCATGCTAGCGTCTCTCTTGAGTTGTGCAACACGAACGTTTTCCGGGGATTCCACATTTTGTGCTCATTCCTTGGTTGCACGACCCCATTTATCTATCCGTGTGTGTGTTTCCGTGTGCCACGTTTTGCTATTGGTCTACTTGTTTCACTTGCGAATTTGTGAATCTTTTCCAACATTATTGACTCTTGCTCATATTTTGCGTCAAATTTTTGTGCCACAATCCTCACCGAGCTCCATCAAAACCTTTAATTTGTAGGTCTGAGTGAACAAGTCCGGTACCAATTCCACTATTCTTTCATTTCACTTTGAGTGAAACGGGATACATCCTCAACTTTGGGAAACGGTATCTTGGTATTGTTTATCTCATTTCCTACTCACCCTCTACTCGAGTCTTGTGATGGATAGGCAAAGCACATCATCTCCGGTCTTCGACATCGACGGCGCGAACAACTACATCCACGTGCAAACCGTCGGACTACAACAAGCAATGCAAGAGCGCCTCGACAACATCGCCATCAACTTCTGACACATGGGGGCCGACATCAAGTCTTCTTCCGCTTCGTCATCGTCTCGGCGGCGACGTTCAAGTCACAAACATCATGTGCACGACAACGACACCATCATCGTGAAGATGCTCGACACGCACAAAACTACAAGTCCGATCAATCTCTACTTCACTCCAAGGCCAAACTTCAAGAGCACATAAGAAGACCGCGAGACAAGAACCACCAAGACGGCACTATGGCTACAACAACCACTTCGGCATCTTTGCCAAGTGCTATCAAGAAATATTCGCCTTGGGACGTATGGCATCTTCGCCTACTTCCCACTATTACGCCTACAACGACTTCCTCAAGTCCAAGGCGACCACCTACGAGCGGGGGTGACATTTCCATCTTCAGAAGCCACCCACATCATATGAGCCTTCTACAACAAGACGGCGACAAGATGATCGAGCATGGGATTTTCCCTTCGGTCATGGACGAGAGTGATGTTGCGCCATCTTCGGCCTTCATCCACTAGGACGACTACGAGATGGTTGAGCATGGGATTTTCCCTTCGACCACAGTGGTGTATGGTGATGAGTTGAGAGACTTGTGCCACCATACTGAGAGTGAGAGTGACTTCACCACTAGCCCCATATATGATGAGATGCCCCATTTCACATGTGAGGAGAGCCACCACCACCACCACTTCAGTGAGATGAGTGACTCCACCATATGTGACTATGAGTGCACCTACCTTGAGGGAGTGAGTGAGCCACCAACACATAGAGAGAGTGAGATAGTTGATAGGTCATGTGAGGCCACTTTCAACACTAACGACTTGACCTCTACCTCTATTGTGTCTTCTCATTTGGTGCTAGGTCCCATTTATGATGACGCGCCGATCCGCGACGACTTCGTCCTTCCTATGGACAAGACGATGGCCTTGGTGGACTATGATGCACCACCCACATAGTTCCATCAAGATGACGATGACCGCTACTTTGTCTTCAACACCTCACCTACAACATATGAGCGGAGCTCTACATGTAACATAGGTGATGGTGCTTCTCTTGTCCCACTAGTGGACTATCTTGACAATGAGTTCTTACATGATGTTGACACACCAATTGACATGCTTCATGCTAGTGCGGCTTCCTCATGTCTTCACTTACCTACTTATGATGAATATGATGATGATCATGTTGAGTTGCCTAGTGGTGATGCTATGCTCCATAGGATATCATGTGAAAATTCTTTTGGTCACATCATGTTCGAGAACCCTCTAAACTTGTCATATGCTATGAGTGAGATCTCCCATATTGCATCATTTCAATCTCAACATAGTAAATATGCATGTCCCATTAAAGTAAATCCTATTTGCACTTATGGCACAGATGACAAGATGGTGGTCATTGGCTTTTGCTTTTCTTGCGATGATATTGCCATGCTCCCTTTTCATGATTTGCGCAATTCATCTCCTATGCCATGCCATGAACACCATGTTCCAAATATGCATTGTTTTGGATGTTGTCAATATTCTCCATGTGATATTTCCACTACGGTTCATGAGGATACCCCCATGGTTTCCTCATACATACTAGGAGATCTTGATGCATTCCATACCTTGCATGATTACCATGATTGTGTGCACCATATGCATTACATGAATAACAATGCTCTACCTTCTTGTCATGATGCATTACACCAAGTGAGTCTCCATTATGCCATAGATAACAAAAAACCTCTCATGATGGATGTCATGTTTCTATATCACGCATGTCATTTATTTGAGCATTGGATATTATGTGCTAACCAATACACACACGTGCGCATCATGAAGGATGATGTGTACATATACCACGCACATACAATTTTTCCTTTGCCTTTGTCTTGTGCAGGTACTTTTGCAAACTCGTCAACCTCCCAATCCCATGAGTTGACGAAAAGAGCTCTTGAGAGCAACGATGACTTGGGATCACATGGATTGCCTTTCCCACCGCTCTCTTCGCGCAAAGACTTCGCGCATTTCTTCTACATGGCTCTCACATGGTTATCGATTATCGTGCACTACATATTACATGCCCATCTTGCCATGTTCATTTTCCATGATATGTTCATTCCTATGCCTTTGCCATGCATTTGTGACCCATGCTTTGCATTACACATGATGATTGCTTCTACTACTTGTATGTGTATTTGCAAGCTTGGTGGAGATACTACTTGTTATTGCCATGTTCTACCTATGACCCATTCCTACGATGATATCTTGCTTTGTAATCATGCTTGTGATATGTCATGTGCATCACGTATTCTCACTATTTGCACACATGACATGCTTTCCATGATTACCTCTAGTACGTTTCGTCTTCGCACTACTAGCGTGTTTGACCTGATCACTATGATTGCTCGCTATGTTGCATCACCCATGTTCCACTCTTACTTGATTTCTTGGGTTGATGACATATATGTTCATGCCTTTCACATGATATATCTTGATCACTGTCACATGTCTCCAATAGTTGCATCTATCATATTCACTTGTTGTGAGTGCAACCATGCTATACTTGTTGATCTCGGAGACTTGGACACCTTACTTCTGATGCATGCTTGCTTGTTTGAGCCTAATGTATTTGGTTGTTAACGCATCATATGCTTCCATACATCGCCATGTCCCCTTGTCCTTTCTTATGATAAGAATGACGAAAATACTTGTTGGGGGACTCACCACACGAATAGGTTTTGCATCTTCGCTGACCTCATTTGTTTTTCCGAGTGTTTGTCATGTTCTTTCATTTTGAAGGATTCACAAGGTGGTACCATCACGAGGCATCTTGGGCATGTGAAGGCATACACGTTGCGTGACAACAACATTTTTGACATCCTCATCAAGGTGCATTCCTTGCTAGTGAGCCATCCTCACATATGCTCTGATTTCATGGATGCACCACCGGTCTACCACTCTTGCCACGACATTGAGCATGGGTATAGCAACACTCCTTTGGCACATTGCACCCAAATCTTTATATTTGTTGTTTGTGCGCCCACATGCCATGCTCCATGGTCATATCATACGCATAACAAATTTGCATCTTATGCATGGATTGACTCACATTATGATTGCCTTGTTGCATCTTGTATTCCCATGTCATCCATGATATCCGAGATTTTTCATTTCGTTAGCAAATTTGTTGTGATCTTTCTTGATGGACTCTTCATACATATTGATCACATTGCCAAGCATCAACTGCATGATCACATAATCACATTGAGCATCGTTTACCATGTTCATGCTTTTGATACACAATCCCATTACGACGTCATTTTGCACAATGGTAGCATTTGCAACTTCTTGCACAATGAGTTTGATCACATGAATGCATTGTATGCCATGCTCTTTCATTTTGCTACAATTCATGCTCATTGCCACTACTGATTTCATTAGATGGACTCACTCTTAAATGATGGACACCTCGCATCCGCTAACAATTGTATTTCCAAGTGTCCCTTGTGTTTGCTATTTTTGCATGTCTACTATTCCGATGACATCTAGGAGTACTTTGCTCGCGGCGTGACATACACTTCGTCCAACTACAAGTCCATCCATGCCTACCGTGTACATGACGATATGATTTACGATCCGAGGACGGATCTTTTCCAAGGGGGTGGAGATGATGCGGAGCATCCTACGACTATCTCCATGTACACCGTCATAGCACCTCAAGCCCCAAGTGAACCTACTAGACTTAAGGTGAACCCGCTCCTCTTCGAGATTTGCATGAATATCCATTGGACTTGGTCACTACCTCACCTCGGAACTTTGTGCATTGTTAGGTACTTCGGAGATCGCCACGAGGAAGCACGGAGGAATCACCAAGTTCATCGGATGACCTAAGAAGGAGAAGAAGAGAAGGGGGAGTGGCTCTGGACACTCCGGGTGCCCGGGCGCTTTGGCCCCGGAGGACCGACCACTCCATGGCGCTGCTCCTAGCCGGCCCCGGGTACCCGGCCTGGATCCCCGGGTGCCTGGCCTCACTTGGCCAGCCGCGGCCCAGGCCACCCCCGGGTGCCCGGCCTTGGGGCCCCGGTTGCCTGGACACCCCTCCAACGCCAAAAGCCGCCGGCCCGGGTGCCCGGCCTTTGTACACCGGGTGCCCGGTCCCTCCCTGGACCGCGCCCATCTCGCGTCTGGTGCCCGGCCTACCCCCGCGCCAGCCACCAGCCCCGCCCCGGGTGCCCGGTCGGTTTGACCCCGGGTGCCCGCACCACTCCGAGGGCCTGCATGCCTCTTTGGGTTTTTACCCTTGTATCCCGCCTCCTCCTCTTATTTGTAACCTAGTCTATATATACCCCTTCCCTATCTCATTTAGAGGGTAGAAAATATGATAGCTCATTTGTATGTGAACTTTGCTCCTACCTTCTCCTCTTGAGAGAGAAAGAGAAACTACTCCATTGGAGGCCAAGACCTCCATCTTGGAGAAGATCCCTAGTGGATTCAAGACCCCATCTAAGGAAGGTTCCCCATCATAGGATCATCAAGACCTCTCTCCTCATAGGATTGGGATGAACTTTACCATGTATCTTGTTTCCCTTTGATTGTTCTTGTACGTTGTGGATCTTGTGTGTATGTGAGTCTAGTGGATGTGTGATTTGGGCTTGTTCTTGAGTGTTCCTCTTGTGTTCTTCCCTTTGTGCTCATCTTGTTCTTGGGGATTCCCCTCCAATTCATGAAAGATCTCCAGCTAGGGTTCCACCCTACAACATCATGGTTTCTAGAGCTATGGTTTCTCACGAAATTGGAGCCCACCTTCTTGTTTTCTAGCCTAATTTTGTTGTATTCTTGCCCAATTTCGAAAATTCCCACCAAAATAGGCCCAATCTTTTTTTTGTGATTTGCTGGTTTGATGAGGTTTTGTTGGATTTGATCCATGGATTTGCTTGGTTTCAAGTGGATCTATCCTTACCCGCATCCATCTCCACCTTTCCCTCCACGAAATCCACCAATTTCTCCCATTTTCCAACAATTTTCCGCCCAAATCCGACACCCCCGGGCACCCGGACCTCAAACCCCGGGCACCTGGACCCCCCGTGCAACCCCGCTGACCACCCCGGGTGCCCGCACCCCTTACCCCCGGGCACCCGGACCCCTGGGCCATCTCCTCGGCCCAACTCCCCTCACCACCCCGGGCACCCGCACCTCTTACCCCCGGGTGCCCGCACTACCCAGAATCAGCCGCGTGCACTATACGTTTTCACTCATAACTTTCACTACCGAACTCCGATTCAGGTGTTCTTTGGCTCGTTGAAAAGCTAGCGAAGTGCCCGAGCTGCTCATCTTGGTTTTACCACCATTTGACTCCATAAAATTTTGTCAAATTTGGCATGTTTGCCTAGGTCCTCCACCATATCATGCACATAGCCACCATAGCTTTCCGCAACCTAATCCTTTTTATCCATATAGCATTTGTGGTTGCTTGAGTGGTGACTTGAGTCTCCTAAGGTGTTTCGGCTACTTAGGTACAGTCGCTTCGTCATCAACCACCAGCGCCACTTCCGCATTGCTAACTCCGGAACCACCAACGCATTCCACTACCACCATTTGACATTTGCCTTTGGAGATTTTGAGTTTGCGGTTTTTACCGTTTCCTAAGGTGTTTCGGCTACTTAGGGACGGGTCTACATCTTCTTGGTATCTACATCAAGTACACCGCCTCTCATCGTCGCCACGAGGCTGTCTTCTACATCGACCACTTCACCATTTTGACACCCTAACCGTAAGCAAGAACGGTAACCTCTATATCATCTTGGTATCGTGGTATCCCATCATTGTATATTCCCCTTGCACTTGCATTGTTAACCCCTAGCCCATTTTGCGTAACTTGCCTATCGGGACTAGCCTTTCTTGCTTGGTTAACAATGCAAGTGCAAAGGGAATATACAATGATGGGATACCAGGATACCAAGATGATATAGAGGTTACCGTTCTTTCTTACGGTTAGGGTGTCAAAATGCGGAAGTGGTCGATGTTGAAGACGACCTCGTGGCGATGATGAGAGGCGGTGTTCTTGATGTAGATACCAAGAAGATGTAGACCCGTCCCTAAGTAGCCGAAACACCTTAGGAAACGGTAAAAACCGCAAACTCAAAATCTCCAAAGGCAAATGTCAAATGGTGGTAGCGGAATGCGTTGGTGGTTCCGGAGTTAGCAATGCGGAAGTGGTGGTGGTGGTTGATGATGAAGCGACTGTCCCTAAGTAGCCGAAACACCTTAGGAGACTCAATTCACAACTCAAGCTACCACAAATGCTATATGGATCAAAAAGGGTTAGGTTGCGGAAAGCTGTGGTGGCTATGCAGATGATATGGTGGAGGGCCTAGGCAAACATGCCAAATTTGACAAAATTTGATGGAGTCAAATGGTGGTAAAACCAAGATGAGAAGCTCGGGCACATTGCTAGATTTTCAACGAGCCAAGGAACACCCAAATCAGAGTTCGGGAGTGAAAGTTATGAGTGAAAACGTAAAGTGCACGCGCCTGATTCTAGGTGGTGCGGGCACCTGGGGGTAAGAGGTGCGGGTGCCCGGGGTGGTTAGGGGAGTTGGGCGGAGGAGATGTCCCAGGTGTCCGGGTGCCCGGGGGTAAGGTTTGTGGGCACTCGGGGTGGTCAGCGGGGTTGCACGGGGGGTCCGGGTGCCCGGGGTTTGAGGTCCGGGTGCCCGAGGGTGTCGGATTTGGGCGGAAAATTGTGGGAAAATGGGAGAAATTGGTGGATTTCGTGGAGGGAAAGGTGGGGATGGATGGGGGAATGCTAGATCCACTTGAAACCAAGCAAATCCATGGAACAAATCCAACAAAACCTCATCAAACCAACAAATCACAAAAAAAATTGGGGCTATTTTGGTGGGGATTTTCGAAATTGGGCAAGAACACAACAGAATTAGGCTAGAAAACAAGAAGGGGGGCTCCAATGTCGTAAGAAACCATAGCTCTAGATACCATGATGTTGTAGGGTGGAACCCTAGGTGGATATCTTTCACGAATTGTAGGGGAATCCCCAAGAACAAGATGAGCACAAAGGGAAGAACACAAGAGGAACACTCAAGAACAAGCCCAAATCACACATCCACTAGATTCACATAC
Organism: Secale cereale; assembly: GCA_902687465.1. Lineage (NCBI taxonomy): Eukaryota > Viridiplantae > Streptophyta > Magnoliopsida > Poales > Poaceae > Secale > Secale cereale. Next base: position 349,811,271 of record LR738714.1, read on the forward strand.
ACACAAGATCCACAAAGGTACAAGAACAACAAGGGGAACATGGATACATGATAGAGTTCATCCCAATACTATGAGGAGAGAGGTCTTGATGATCCTATGATGGGGATCCTTCCCTAGATGGGGTCTTGAATCCACTAGGGATCTTCTCCAAGATGGAGGTCTTGGCCTCCAATGGAGTAGTCTCTCTCTCTAGAGGAGAAGGTAGGAGCAAAGCTCACATACAAATGAGCTATCATATTTGCTATCCTACAAATGAGCTAGGGAAGGGGTACATATATTCCAGGGACCAAATAAGATGAGGAGGGGGGATACAAGGGTAAAACCCCAAAGAGGCACGCAGGCCCTCGAAGTGGTGCGGGCACCCGGGGTCAAACCGACGGGGCACCCGGGGCGGAGCTCGTGGCTGGTGCGGGGTAGGCCGGGCACCCGGGGTTGAGGGCCCGGGCGCCCGGGGCGAGCTGGGCGCGGTCCAGGGAGGGGGCCGGGCACCCGGTGTCCAGAGGCGGGGCACCCGAGGGGGCGGCTCGGAGCCGGCGCGAGGGGGCCGGGCACCCGGGGTTGAGGGCCCAGGCACCCGGGGCTGGCTGGGGGCGCGGACCAGCTCCTGGACGGGCACCGCGGGGTGTCTAGGGTTTCTCTCTCTTCACTTGTGTCGCGCGTCCATCTTCCTTCTCCTCCTTCGTAGGTCTCCGGTGAACTTGGTGATCCCTCCGTGCTTTCTCGTGACGTTCTCCGAAGTACCTAAGAATGCATAACGTTCCGAGGTGAGGTAGTGACCAAGCCCAAGGGATATTCATGTAAATCTCAAAGAGGAGCTGGTTCACCTTAAGTCCAGTAGGTTCACTTGGGGCTTGAGGTGCTATGACGGTGTACATGGAGATAGCCGTAGGATGCTCTGCATCACCTTGCCTCTCATTAGCCCCCTCCGAGAGAGAACGGTCCGGCGTTTCGTTTCCGCGGCTACACCGCACTTCTTCCCGGAGTCTCCGTCACCCCAGGCAAGCCACAACAGCCACTTGCATGATAGCCATGTAGTAGCCATGGTTCTCAACTTGAATATTTAATAAAAATTTGTTTTATCTGTCTGCCTGGTTGCTACTGCTGTCGTTGTTTTGGTTATGCTCGTGGATTCATGCTTACTTTCATGCTATGTTCCAATGCTTCTTCTTAGTGGGTACTACTTGCTAGTATCTTGTTAACATATTATGCTTGGTAGTAGAAGTACATGCTAGTAGTAGTAATGCTTGTCTGTTGCATGTTTGTTGTCTGCTATCTAGTACCGTGGTTGTGCCTGTTCTGTTGCAACTAGCTGGTTATATGCTTACTAGGTAGTAATCTCGTTATGTTCTTGCATGGTATGTCTTGTTGATGCTAATATGTTCTTGCATGGTATTTATTTATGATGCTAGTAGTCAAGTATGCCATGAGTAGTGTTATACTTGTGATATTCATGCTCGTCAGTATGCCATGCTAATTTGGACATATGCTTCATTGTGGTTATGCTCGATGTTTATGTTTCACCTCCATGCTTATGTTCATATCATGTTCATGCATTGTAGTTTCCTCACATTATTTGATGATGACTCATCATTTTTGCATTCAAGTTTAACCGGATAATAATAAACTTGAACAACTGTTGGCTGAGTCATGGTGCCACCAAATCGAGCTTTTTCCCAGTGCAACCACGCTTACCTTATGGGGAGGTCTTAACACGGTCCTTTGTTGTGCCTCTCACTGGTGCCTCCCGCGAGGGAAGGTTGTGGGCGTGCATACCCTGGCCCGGTAAGCAGACATAACCTTGTGTGCTCATTTTGTTTTATGGATCCTTGCCCTCGTTTGGGACCATTTTGCCATGACGGTGGTCGTTGGTGTCTTTGGTAGACACGGGGCCACCCAGGACCTAGCCCTAAGAGGGAGATGGTCGGAGTGGTTGTGAGAGTGCCATGACAAAGGGAGGGTTTCGTCGGAACCTTTTGGTCCGCACGTATGGGAGTGCGAGGCCAGGGTTCCGTAGTGTGGGTAAAGTGCGCTACCTCTGCAGAGTGTGTACTTAATCTATCGATAGCCGCGTCCTCGATCATGGGCAAAAGTTCGTAGTAGGTCACACTGTGGGTCAACAGTATTAATAATAATGTGCTTAATAACAACCCCGGTTCAACGGTGAGAGAAAGTTGGTTGATACTTGTGTGATCGTGAGAGGATCACTGTGGTATCGTGAGTGCCAACCTGTTGGATATTTGGGATGTTATGCAGGAGTCCAGGGTAACGGTCAAGCTCCTTGTGGTCATAAATGATTACTACAGTATTGATAATACCAAGCTTGAATGGATCCTAAGATGATCGTGTGGTGTCCGTGCTGGTAAGTGATGCATGTGATGGTTACGAGGTAACCAAGCAGAGTAAGTTGGTGAATGATATTGTCATCATGTTGCATGCTAGTATTATCATGTTCATATGTTCATGCCATGTTCGTATTGTTCTAGATGTATCATGTTGTATATGCCATGTTATTCTATTCATGATTGATTTAACCTGCTAATGCCATGCTGTTGTTTGTCTTGATTGCTTTTGGTTATTGTGAGCTTGCAAGTACATTCAATGTACTGACCTGGCGTGTCATGCCAGTTTGCAGGTCGTGGTTCGATTGCTTGCTTGTTTTGGTGTGGTTCCTGTGTTCACGAGCTAGGATTAACGTTCCAGCCAGAGTCCATGCGGTTTGGAGTCCATCACGGTCATTCATTGTTCCGTTACCAGTAAAAGTTCTGCTGCCTCGAGTTGTTATGCTGCTTGCATAGAGCAACCGTGGTTGGTGTAGTGTCGCCATGCCGATGTTATTCATTGTAATATTTGAGACCTTGTATTCATATTCGTGTTGTAATAGAAAGCTGGTTTGTTCTATTCTAAGCAGTGCCGTATTCCAAAAGACTTCACCTCGATCTCTGGGCTGGATTACAGGGCGTTCCGGTTTCTCTAGGCCGGGGTGTCACGGGCTTGGTATCAGAGCAGGTCTGGCTGTAGAGCGTCCTAGTTCGCTGGAACGTTAGAAAAGGGTAGTATATGGTCTGGGTGTTGCCCTTTCTTGCTGCATTTGGTTGTTGCATTTGTTTGCTACATATAGTTTTATTCGGTTACGCCTAACCCTTATTTCGTGTGTAGATAGCAACCAACCTCCATGATTTCGGTGCCCTCCCTAGAGCTCCCAGTGCTGTTCCTATTGTGTCTAGTCCCACTCCTGCACCTCTCAGCTTTGCCACCCTCCTTGGAGATATGTGGCGTAGCATTTATCCCCGCGGAGATCCACCTCATTATCAAGTATTCCAGTTTTCTGCCGGAGGAAGAATTCTGGAATATGTTGCTCATGTCCATCTGTCAGCCTCGATTCCTGTTGGTAAGCGCACCTACAGTTTCCACGGTGGTTACAGCGCTACTCCCGAGGGTGTCGTTCAGTTCGCCGCAATGGCAGGAATCACCGGCCTTAGTCATCAAGAGAGCACGGTGCAAGAGAACCGTGCTTATCAATATTATCCCACCATCGTCGAGAAGCCTAAGCAGATCAAGTTTTCGTCTGTCAATCCCTATGATGACCCAGCTATTCTCACCATGTCCTGTTACATGACGGCCGAGTGTCTTCGTATTTCCGGAGTTAGTCCGAGACGCCATTCGAGCCAGGAGATTTCTTGGTGCCACCTTACCTTAATCTCCGCCAGCTTCTCCAACCCCTCCGCTTTGTCCATTCGGAGTTTCAAAGTTTGCAATTCCACTTGCTACTCCCTTAGTTTATTCATCAGCTCCCAAGTATTTTCTTGGGTGTAGGGTGTAGTCATTTATGTAGTGCATGTGCATCTGTTGTAGTATCATTGCTTGTTAATGCTTGTGTGTGCCTGTGTGGAATAGTTTTGTAGCTTGTTTGATGTGTGCTTTATTGCAATCGATCGTTTTCTCATGCTTCTTTATTTGAATCATCGCTGTTACCCCCTTATGGAAATTGCTCATCATCCGACACCGGATCAGAAGAAGTCATGAGAAGCAAACATATACACAAGGAACTCAGATGAAGGCAATAAGATTTTCAGCTGACAACATTGTATTGGAGACATCCGGTTTGGATACAAATTATATCCTGCTCAGACTTTCAGAAACAAGTAACCGTCATAGATCCACCGTTATTTCAGCAGGAGAACAAAATTGGATCCAAGTCCATCCAAGCATTTCAAGTCAGAGGTATGGTCAGTACACAAGGATTAATTCTGCCACAAGTCAGTGTTGAAGCATGCGACAACCAGAAGTCAGTACAAATGTGCAATGAATTGAGCAAGGACAGTCAGACAATTCTTGTCATACAAGTAATCAGCAGCTGGAATGACAAGAATATATATATGTTCACAAAGGAAAAGCAGCCTAGTCCTTCTCCACAATTTATCAGCAAAGTGTACAAGGCAAGATTCCCCAGTCTGCATCAATAAGGTATAAATGGATGATTTCCTGTGCAAGATATTCAGTCTTCTTCAATAAGATACTACACAAGCTCCTGGCATAATGTACCGAATCTTCCCTAGCAAGTCTTTATGGGGGGAAACTTATGAGGTACGATTTCCGGTCTTCCTAAAGAAGCTATCGGCCGAATACTTCGAGCACAAGCCATCCTGTCTTCCTTAGCATGATATCCCGGTGGCTTGCACCGCAAGGTGCCCAATCTTCTTCAGTACGACACTGGTACAAGAAACTAAACAATGGATTGTCAGCATATGTCAGTGTTTTCCATGTGGCAGATCTACAGCAGTAAGTTAAGTCAGAAACAAGAATCAGACAAAACAAAGGTATGCCTCGAGAATCAGACAAAACAAAGGTATGCCTCGAGAATCAGATATTTAAGTATGTTGTCAAATTCATGCAAGTCCTGCACACAAGGAAGAATTCACAGTACGCATCTAACAACCACACCGGTTATTCGAGGGACACAAAATCAATGGTGATGCAAGAATTGACAGGTCTTGAAGAAAGACAACAATGAGACACCATCTTGGCAGTAATGATCGAGATCCACCCCGCACATCCGACGAGGTGATGTCACTGTCCGGCAAAGTCAACAACAGTAACGAGATCTGTATAAGCACACGGAAACCATATAAAAATCCTGATACTCAAGACATGGACAAGACCAAGGTATGATTCAACCCAGAAGGTGTGCATATATGTTAGGGCAGCAAGATACCTGGATGGAAGAGAGTACTTGTTCCATGGGAAGAAGTATTCCCAACTCCATGGAATATCCTTAGTATTCGAGAGAAGAATAACATCTCCAGCAAGGATCGGTATCGAGAAGGACACATATTTCAATTATGATAATCTTTCTAGCCTCAGCTAAGCCAGCAGATATGAAAGAAAATTTGAGTTAGTATGATCATGAACATACGAGGCAAGCCTTGTCAGAATGTCAGGTACGGTGAAGCAAACCACCCTAGAGCAAGGTAGTCAGTCAGATCCAATTCAGTGGGAACATTATATGGGAATAAATGGAGAAACCTGAGTTGGAAACGGTTTCTTCAAGTCAGAATATTTACTTATCCCCGAGCAACCAAATCTCGAGGACGAGATTTCTTTAAGGGGGAAAGGTTTGTAACAGCCTGGATTTTGCCCTTTTCTTTTTCCGTTGATTTTCTTGGATTTATTGATTTTATTTGCTTTTCTGTGGCTATGTGGTTCTGAAACTTGGGAAGATCATGTCTTCCTAGGTTTTATTGTGGCTTGCCATCCTCACCATCATCCCAAAACCCTGTCATTTCCATCCTTGACCTAACCCAAGATTCTTTTTCTAGGTAATATTCCTTTTCTATTAAAGGAATAATTCTTTTTGCCCTAGGTTGTGAAGCAACCTATATCTGTGTCATTCTATAATTTTCCAAATAATTCTCATAAATTTTTGGGTCATATCTTGCTCAAATATGGGAAAAGAAAATCATTGCCATGTTCAAAAATAATCCTCCAATAATCATTTTCCTATTCTGTCCTAAATGGCACTTTGTTAAGCAAGTGCTATTTATCTTTGCCCAATTGACTCCAAACTTCTTGGACATCTTTTCATGTCCATATCATGGCCCTGTGGCAAATTTCATACTCATTTGCCTAGTAAATATTTTTCAGTGATTTTCCAAAGTTTCTATCCAGAAAGGAACTTTGTGAAGGAAGTATATTCTAGGCATGTACAAATGAGATGAAACTTTGTCATATCCTTCATACGATCAAATTGTCACACTCTACCACATTGGAGATCATTCCATACATCCTTATGAGCTCAACTCCAAATCTTAGTTTCTGGTCAGATTTTCACTTTGTGAAGCAACTACATTTTATGTTGCTTCATTTAAGCTGAAAATCTTCCAGATCATTCTCCTATCCATATAAACTCCCTCCACCAAGTTTTGGATCAATCCATTAATCCATTTGCCCTGTGCAAATTTTCCAAGATTCTGTCCAGACAAATGCTTTGTGAAGCAAGTGCTATTTTGGTTCATCCAAATGGCATGAAACTTCTTGGGAATCTTCATATCTTCAAATCATTGGGTCATGCCAATTTTCAGCTCAACTTGCATCTTCATGCGAGTGCATCATCCAAATCTCTAATTCTGGCCATTAGGGTGCTTTCTACAGCAAGGACCATGTATCTTCATCCTAATGAGCTGCAAATCTTCAAAGGTGATCATCTTAGTGTGTTATCACACCATGCCAAAGCCCCGAGTCTATCCCCTACTGTGTTTGTCTCCCTGCAGCACAAACACCTTGTTGTTCACGTGCTTTGGCTCCTACTACCTTTCTCTTCTTTGCCCCTGGACCGAGTTCTTACCGCCTTTGAACTCAGGGCACTTAGGTCATTCCTCTAGACATGGACAGCTCGGCCAGAATGCGCCATTTGGACTAGCTCACCCGGTGACCACGGGGTGAACAAGCAAAACGCGCGCTCTGGATTGTTCCACGCCCCTGTTCTCGTCCGTTCCCTCTGCCTCTCACGTCTGCATCATGTCCTCTAGCTCACCCGTGCTTGTCTGCATCTCCCTGCATCGCTGCCCCGTCCGGACTCGCCCTGGTCGCGTCGCCATCGCCATGCCCGTGCCGCGCCCATCCACTGCCCGCCATTAAAGCTTGGTCGGGAGTTTGTCCGTGAGCTCTAGAGCCCTCTCCACGGCTATATATAGCATGCCCGAGGACCCCCGTTCCTCACTCACTCCCTCCCCGTTCCTCCTAGCCCACCGGAGTGCCTCGTTTCGCCTCTTTACATCGCCGTCCACCATGGCCGCCTCGGTCTCGGCTTGAGTCCGGCCACCATAGCCCTCCTCTCCTCCTACAGAGCTGTCCATCGCGTCCCCCATGTCTCTGCGAGTCGCCCCACCCACTTGCCCCCTCGCCGGAGTGCGTGCTTCGCCGAAGACCTGCACCACCGCTCGCTTCTGTACCTTCTCTGGCGCCGCCCCTCCCCGCCTCCCTACTCCTCCCTCGCATCGGCTGACCCTCTGAACGGATGCGCCAGGCCCCCGCGGTCCCGTCGGTGGTCTTCGCTCGGCCAGAGACGGCTGGAACCGGGAGTCCCACCGCTGGCCGCCCGCCTCTCTCTCCCCGTGATCCTCCTCCGCCTCGCGCCCTCTTCTTCTGCCCGTTGCCAGCCAACCCCCTGGATGGCCACGCCTCACCGTCCCGGTCCCGCCGGTGCCCGCGCCCTGCCTGGAGACGGCCGGAGCAGGCCGGTCCCCTCGCCGCCTCCCCTCCCCCGCTCTGCCTCTGCTTCATGCGAGGAACATGGCGAGCAGGAGGAAGAAGACAGCGCTCGTGCCCCCTCCCCCCTACGCCTGGGCCCCACGCGCAGTGGCACACCCCCTCCATCCCGCGTGGCAAGTGGAACTTACTTTCCCAGAGCATGTTTTTCTCTTCTGAAAGTGTAGTTTGTTTCTACATTGGCCCGAAGTACGTTTTCTAAGTCAGAAAGTGTATTTTCTGAAAACTGTTTCTGCTTTATCAACTCAGGGACCCGTTGGTGATAAAAATATTCATAGATTGGCCCCTCTCCTTCAACTCCTCGTATCCCCGCAACCATAACTCTGATCGAGGTTAAACCAGCGCTCACTTCTTCGTCTCGTCAAGCTCTTTCTGTTGGTACCATTTTCACTAGGTGTTCACACTGTGAAAATGACCATTTTGCCCTTGCCTCTAATCAGCCCCCTTCGAGAGAGAACCGTCCAATGTTTCGTTTCCGCGGCTACACCGCACTTCTTCCCGGAGTCTCCGTCACCCCAGCCAAGCCAAAACAGCCACTTGCATGATAGCCATGCAGTAGCCATGGTTCTCAACTTGAATATTTAATAAAAAATTGCTATTATCTGTCTGCCTGGTTGCTATTGCTGTCGTTGTTTTGGTTATGCTCATGGATTCATGCTCACTTTCATGCTATGTTCTAATGCTTCTTGTTAGTGGGTACTACTCGCTAGTATCTTGTTCACATATTATGCTTGGTAGTAGAAGTACATGCTAGTAGTAGTAATGCTCGTCTGTTGCATCTTTGTTGTCTGCTATCTAGTACCGTGGTTGTGCCTGTTTTGTTGCAACTAGCTGGTTACATGCTTACATGGTAGTAATCTCGTTATGTTCTTGCTTGGTATGTATTGTTGATGCTAGTATGTTCTTGCATGGTATTTATTTATGATGCTAGTAGTCAAGTATGCCATGAGTAGTGTTATACTTGTGATATTCATGCTCGTTAGTATGCCAGGCTAATTTTGACATATGCTTCATTGTGGTTATGCTCGATGTTTATGTTGCACCTCCATGCTTATGTTGATATCATGTTCATGCATTGTAGTTGCATGACGTTATTTTATGACGACTCAGCATTTTTGCATTTAAGTTTAACCGGATAATAATAAACTTGAACAACTGTTGGCTGAGTCATGGTGCCACCAAATTGAGCTTTTTCCCAGTGCAACCACGCTTACCTTATGGGGAGGTCTTAACTAGGTCCTTTGTTGTCCTTCTCACCGGTGCCTCCCGCGAGGGAAGGTTATGGGTGTGCATACCCTGGCCCGATAAAAAAACAAAACCTTGTGTTCTCGTTTTGTTTTATGGATCGTTGTCCCCGTTTGGGACCGTTTTGCCACGACTGTGGCCATTGGTGTCTTTGGTAGACACGGGGCCACCCAAGACCTAGCCCTGAGAGGGAGATGGTCAGAGTGGCGAGGACGGTGCCATGACAAAGGGAGGGTTTGGTCGGAACCTTTTGGTCCGCACGTATGGGAGTGCGAGGCCAGGGTTCCGTAGTATAGGTAAAGTGCGCTACCACTGCAGAGTGTGTATTTAATCTATCGATAGCCGCGTCCTCGATCATGGGCACAAGTTCGTAGTAGGTCACAATGTGGGTCAACAGTAATAATAATAATGTGCTTAATAACAACCCCGGTTTGATGATGAGAGAAAGTTGGTTGATACTTATGTGATCGTGAGAGGATCACTTTGGTATCGTGAGTACCAACCTGGTGCATATTTGGGATGTTATGCGATAGTCCAGGGTAAAGGTCAAGCTCCTTGTGGTCATAAATGATTACTACAATATTGTTAATACCAAGCTTGATTAGATCCTGAGATGATCGTGTAGTGTATGTGCTGGTAAGTGATGCATGTGATGGTTACGAGGTAACCGAGCAGAGTAAGTTGGTGAATGATATTGTCATCATGTTGCATGCTAGTATTATCATGTTCATATGTTCATGCCATGTTCGTATTGTTCTAGCTGTATCATGTTGTATATGCCAAGTTGTTGTTTGTATTGATTGCTTTTCGTTATTGTGAGCTTGCAAGTACATTCAATGTATAGATTTGGCATGTCATGCCAGTTTGCAGGTCGTGCCTGGATTGCTTGCTTCTTTTGGTGTGGTTCCTGTGTTCGCGAGCTAGGATAAACATTCCAGCCAGAGTCCCTGGAGTCCATCATCGTCATTCGTTGTTCCACTGCCAGTAGAAGTTCCGCTGCCTTGAGTTGTTATGCTGCTTGCATAGAGCAACTGTGGTTGGTGTAGTGTCGCCATGCCGATGTTATTCATTGTAATATTGGAGAGCTTGTATTCATATTCATGTTGTAATAGAAAGCTGGTTTGTTCTATGCTAAGGAGTGACGTATTCCAGAAGACGTCACCTCGATCTTTGGGCTGGAATACGGGGCGTTCCGGTTTCTCTGAGCCGGGGTGTCTCATTTTGCTTGTTATATCCAGAACCTTGGCATCATTTCTCCATATTCTCAAGATATATTCTTCGTAGATATGCTTGATATTATTAATATCAAGTATCTTTAAGCAATGAGAGCAAATGATTCCAACAAACTCAAACCTTTTGAAGTTGCTACTAACCTTTCCATATTTTGGAATGAATGTAACAACATGTTCAGGTTTTGTGCCATGAAATTTTACTACATAAATCTTCAACACTATGTCACTTTTATCAGAACGCAATGTGTTGTAGTTCAGAGTCCGAAGCAACTAATCTTGAAACCTCTTGAATATTGCTAGAGTATATGCAGCTGCAGCTTGTGTCAGCATATAGCTTGATTCAACCTTCAGCTTCGGACTACTTTGTATTGTTTTAAAGTCATACTACACCTCTTCACATCTTTTATCTAAAACTAGCCATTCAAAATGCTTAGAGAAAGTAAGCATGTAATATTTAATGCTAACGTACCTCTTTAGTTCATTCTTCATGCTTTCACTTCTTTGGGTAGTGCTCATGTGGGCAGAGAACGTATTTTTACCATACACTAGTGCCCAATGTTCTTTCTTCTCAAATAGCTTTTTCAGCCATTCATTGTCACTTAGTCCATACTTGTCAATCATTTTATCCTATGCACTTACAAATTCATCCTCCTCTTCTATATCATGCATACTGTCAGCGTTCTGGGAACCAAGGTACCCAGACTTGCCTACCTGCGGCCCAACGTGCGGCCCCATGATGGACTAGCTGGGCCAGGTGTCAAGATTACTCAAGGAGATCCCTCGCGAGGGGCGTCGGCCCTTATGAGGCAAGACGCACCAAGACCTCCTAGGGAGCAGCTCCACAAGTTGCCTTCCGAGGAGCGGAGATTCCAAGGCAGGCACACTTCCTCCTGAAGAAGGAGTGATGTGAGCCATGACGACCACAGCCAGGTGGGCGCCAGCAGGCGCAGAGGGGCAGTTTCCCCTTTCGTTCAAGAAGGACAAGGTCAGGAACAAATTCCCAAGGGGAGCACCGAAGGTTTCCATTCTGGTGCTATAGGACCAAGACCACGGACTCGGCAGGCCGATGTCATTGTCGAGCCCACACCCGCGTTAGGATCAGATACTTTGCAAGCGAAGACCACCTTTCGTTAGGATAAGATGTACTTCTTATCTCCCTTCGAAATTGGCCATTGTGGGATCCCTTCCCACCCAACTGATGCGGGAAGAGGACCGAAGCCACCATAAATAGGGACCAACATGCAACATAGAGGGAATCCGAGGATCACACCCGCATACTCCACTCGATTCCTCGGGAGGCAGCTCGTCCACTGTAACAATTCATATTCAGCCCCCCCTCGCGCTGCCAATCCACCACAAAGCAGGAGTAGGGTATTACACCACATGGTGGCCAGAACCTGGATTTATCTCGGTGTCACCCCTCCCTTTATTCAACCATCTTGACCAGCGAACTTCACCTTTGAGCATGACCGGTTTCGTCCTTCGGTGAAGCGGAGCCTCTCGTTCACGCCCCAGAGTTCGAACCTATTTGGGTTTACGGAGCCCTTAAATCCGACATTTGGCACGCGAGGTAGGGACGTGTCGAAGCTTCGTTCTTCATCAACCACGTCCTGCCCGCAATCCACCGTGCTCAAGGCTGAGGCTCACAGCGCCAGCGCCAAGCGCAGGACCACCTAGGTCGTCCATACGGCCTCGATGGGCCGGCGAGCCCCTCGTCGCTGCGCTTCGCTGGTGGACAACACCGCCACTGATCTGGTCGTCCAAGAGTAGTAGGGCTCTTCGCTCCGACCATCCATGCTGCGAGAAGCACTCACCGCCACGCCTTCCTTGACCCCCGCCACGACATCGTCTTCTCAGCTTCGTCATGGGCAGGCGAGCGCATAGGCAACACTCCTAATGGCACGGGAGCTGCTGCACTATCGTCCTACCGAAGAGGCCTATGACGATTGGCTGGGCCGCATCACCGAGCTCGTCAGCAGCGCGGGCGAGGCTCCGGTGCCCTCCGTTTCGCTTCGTCCTCCCCATCGCATGCAAGAGAAGTGGCACACGGCACGCCCCCGCCCCCGTTTCATCGCCATGTTGAGGGCAACCCCAGGCGTGGTGTGCAGGAGGAAGCCCCGACGCCTGCGTGCGACGAGGTTAGCTGTCAGCTCGTCCAGCGACCATAGCGCGATAGTTGCGTGCACCTCGCACGCCGCACCAGCGTCAGGACCAGGCCGTGCAAGAAGACCCTGTTACCGGGCAAGTTGTACCAGTGAGCATGGCGGGCTGCCACACATTCTCCCAGGAGCTACGTCGTGTTGTTTGGCCGGTCAAGTTCAAGCCCGACCTGCCAGCGTGCTATGATGGCACCTATGACCCAATGGTGTTTCTCCAGCTCTACGCACTAAGCATCAAGGCGACGAACGAGAAAGAGAAAGCCATGGCTAACTGGTTCCCCATGGCACTCAAGGACAGCGCATGTTCCTGGCTCATGAACCTCCCCGAAGGGTCCATTACCACGTGGGACAAGCTCCGCCAATGCTTCATCGCCAACTTCCAAGGGACTCGTGACCGCGCCCTCACCGTCAAAGACCTACGGCGCGTGAAGCAGCAGCCCGGCGAGAGACTCTGGAAGTACATGCAACATTGCAACCAGGTCCGTCTCAAGCTCCCAAAGATGTCCGACGAAGCCATCATCTTTGCGTTCACGGAAGGCATCTCCGACGTCAAGATGAGCAAGGAACTGGCTATCCATGACGAGCTATACACAACTCTGGAGCTGTTCAACCTGGGGGATAAGTGTGCGGGGGCTGAAGAGGGGTGTCTCGTCCTCGTCAACCACCTCGAGACCGACCCCAAAGACAAGAAGGCCAAGGCTAAGTAAGTGAAGCGCATGGGCCCCGCCGTGCTAGCGGCGGAGCTCGAGCAAAAGCGTGGCCAAGACCGTAATGAGTCGGTCAAGGACCGCTGCACTTACTGCGTCTTCCACAACCTCCACACCCACAACAACAATGACTACTAGGACCTGCATCCTTGGCAGAGCCCAGGTGCCTGCCTCAAACCGCGTCTTCAAGCAGTGCTCTCGCGAGGTCTACGAGGCCCTCACGGGTCTTGAAGCTCCGCGCCCCCTCAAGTGGTCCCAGTGGGCCATCACCTTTGACTCCAAGGATCATCTCAAATGCGTGACCATCGTGGGAGAGCTGCCCATGCTCTGAATGCCGACCATCAACAACGTCTCCATTACCCAGACACTCATCGACGGCGGCACAAGGCTCAATGTCCTTTCCATCGAGACCTTCAAGAGACTCCAGGTGCCTATGAGCAGCTCCTGCCAACCAGGCATTCTCTGGAGTGACGGATGGCTCCACCATTACTCTGGGGCAAATGCGCCTCCCCATGACCTTCAGCACCCGCAACAACTACCGCACCGAGCTCATCGACTTTGATGTCACCCACATCGGTCTCCCGTACAACGCCATCCTGGGTTACCCCGCCCTCTCCAAGTTCATGGCAGCGGTCAAGCATGGCTACGACGTCCTCAAGATGTCGGGCTATAACATCATCATCACGACCGCCTGCAACGAAGAAGATGCGGTTTGCGCCTTCGAGCACCCTTACCGCACCACAGCACCTGACAACCCTAAAGATGGAGATCACTCCCGTGAAGAAGAAGAAGCTACTCCTCGAAGGCCATTGGGAGGCCAGGGCACCTTCGGGCGACAACCCTAGCAACCTGCATGCCGTCAGGGTGTCCCTCCCTCGTGCATAGGAAGGTGTGCCCAGCACCTCCCTCAGGAAAGGGCAGGTGGCTTCCGTCTGGAGGGCCTCTGACCTGACTAACGCATTGAGGGAGGCGCTTGGAGGCGTGCCCAGGTGCACACCCCCGCAAGCAAGGAGTACGGCGCGATCTGCCATCAGCATGAGAGTTCATCAACAACGCGATCGAGGAGCTTCAAGAGGCGTGGGCCATTCGTAGCGAGCGTCGCCTGATATGTCTCCAACATATCTATTATTTTTTATTGTTACATGCTATTATATATTCTATTTTGGATGTTGTATGTGCATTAATATGCTATTTTATATTATTTTTGGGACTAACTTATTAACCTATAGCCTAGTGCCAGTTTTGTATTTTTTCCTTGTTTTTGAGTTTCGCAGAAAAAGAATTTCAAACGGAGTCCAAACGGAATAAAACTTTCGCGATGAATTTTCTTGGACCAGAAGACACACATAGTACTTGGAGTACAAGTCACAGAGTCCTCGAGGCGACCACACGCCAGGGAGGCGCGCCCTAGGAGGGCGCCCTAGGGCTTGTGCCCACTTCGGAGACCCCATGACCCCATTCTATGGCCTATAAATACAGAGATATTCCAAAAACCCTAGAACGACAGATGAAAGTACTTTTCCACCACCGCAGGTCTCTATTCCCATGAGATCCCATCTGGAGGCCTTTTCCGCTACTCTGTCAGAGGGGGAGTTGATCATGAAGGGCTTCTACATCAACCGTGCTGCCCTATCAATGATGCGTAAGTAGTTTACCACAGACTTGCGGGTCCATACCTAGTACCTAGATGGCTTCTTCTCTCCCTTTGATCTTCAATACAGTGTTCTCGTCGATGTTCTTGGAGATTATTCTATGTAATTATCTTTTGCGGTGTGTTTGTCGAGATCCGATGAATTGTGGATTTATGATCAAATTATCTATGAATATTATTTGAATCTTCTGTGAATTCTTATATGCATGATTTGATATATTTGTATTTCTCTTCGACTTATTGGTTTGATTTGGCCAACTAGATTGGTAGTTCTTGCAATGGAAGCAGTGCTTACTTTTGGGTTCAATCTTGCGGTGTCCTCACCCAGCGACAGAAGGGGTAGCGAGGCACGTATTGGATTGTTGCCATCAAGGATAAAAATATGGGGTTTATATCATATTGCTTGAGTTTATCCCTCTACATCATGTCACCTTGCCTAAGGCGTTACTCTGTTCTTTGGACTAATTAATACTCTAGTTGCATGTTGGATAGCGGTCGATGTGTTGAGTAATAGTAGTACATGCAGAATCGTTTCGGTCTACTTGTCACACATGTGATGCCTATATTCATGATCATTGCCTTATATATCATCATAAATTTGAGCTTGTCGATCAATTGCTCGACAATAATTTGTTTACCCACCGTATGCTTTATTCAAGGGAGAAGAATCTAGTGAAACCTATGGCCCCCTGGTCTATTTTCCATCTATTATTTTGAGATCTATAAAACCAAAAAGCCAAAAATACTTTGCTGCAAATATTTTATGTTTAGTTTATTTTACTTTTCACTTTACTTTTAATTTATCCCTATCAGATCTCACCGTTGTTCGTAATGTTGAAGGGATTGACAACCCCTTTTCTGCGTTGTGTGCAAGTGTTTGTTAGTTTGTGTAGGTGCATATATTGGGGACTTGCTTGTACCTCCTATTGGATTGATAACTTAGTTCTCATAAGAAGGGAAATACTTATCTCTACTTTGCTGCATTACCCTTTCGTCTTCAAGGAAAAAATCAACACAAGCTCAAGAAGTAGCAGGAAGAATTTCTGGCGCCGTTGCCGGGGAGGTCTACATCAAGCCTACCAAGTATCGCCTCTTGCACTTACATTATTTGCCATTTGCCTCTCATTGTCATCTCCTCCATTTCTAAAATGTTTTAAGAAAATCACAAAAAATATTTGCCATTTTATTCGCCCTTTTTAGTTTGTCTTTCCCATTCATTTTTGTTTGCTTGTGTGCTAGATCGCTTATCTCTGAAACATGGCTAGCCCACCTACCCTTGATAGTACACCTGAATGCGAAGTTCTTTATTTTAAACAAAAGGAGGGAGAAAATTTAAAAGATGCTTGGTATAGAATTTGCAATGCTCAGAATAGATCTAATCGTAAGCAATCCACTACCATTGTCCTTCGATATTTTTATGTGGGTATTACCTCTTGGTATAGATATGTGCTAGACACCATCATGGGAGGAAATTTCTTGGGTATCCATACTTTTGATGCTTATGATGCTATTAATAATTTGGTAGGCTCACCCCCACTTATGGTTAATGAAATGGTTTTAACTTTTGAGCATGTCATGCAAACACTTGATGTTATTGAAAATAAAATTACTACCGTAGAACTTATTTAAATTCTGGATAAAAGGATTCACAATCAAATTATTCAATACAGATCGAAGGTAGGAATTACTTTAAAGAGCCTAAAATAAAAGGAACCCTTAGTCAACGAGAAAATAAATCAAGATTCCGTCAGAATTGACAAGTTAGTTGGAGTCATTACTAATTTGGGTTCCGCTTTTTCCGCTATTATAACCACTCCAAAGTTTTCTCCTACCAAGTCCACTAAGTTTGTTTATGTTCCTAAAAATAAAGGTTAATCATCTAGTAAAGGGAACGAAGATCTAAAGATGATATGAATTAGCTCCAACCTTACCAATATCATCCGAGAGCCTACCATTCTAAGTAAATTCTTTGATTCCTTACCAAGGATTGTTATTATTAATAATCCCAATGAACTTCCTAGGGATTACGCTCATGCTACTTATAGTTTGAGTACCAAAGAGGACAATACCTAGATCGTTGCTTTATTCCTAGCTAAGAGCATTAAACAATAGCACTTGTTGGGAGGCAAACCAATTTAATTTTGGTTTTTACTTTTTTCTTGTTGTTCCTGAATAAATCTATAATCTAGCCTCTGGTTAGATGTGTTTTCATGTTTTAATTTAGTGTTTGTTCCAAGTAAGACCTTTGGGGTGATTTGGAAGATAGTAGATTGGTTTTTTCTAGAAAACAGAAAATTTTACGTCGAGTATCAGAATTGTTTCTACTTGATGTAACGTGAAAAAATTCTGATTTTTTACACATTTTTGGTATACAAATGGCCCACGTTTTGCTAATGTTTCAGAATTTTAAGAGATGCAGAATTTTCACATCAATTCGCATCTTTACGGACTGTTCTGTTTTTGACATATTTAGTTTTCTTTGTGTTGTTTGCTTATTTTGATGCATCTATGGCTAGTATCGAGGGGTATGAACCATGGAAAAGTTGGAATACAGTAGATATTACACCAATATAAAATAAGAATGAGTTCGCAAAAGTAACTACAAGTAACGATTGAATTTATTTTACTAACGGATCTAACAAGTTTTCTGTTGAGTTTTGTGTTGTGATGTTTTCAAGTTTTGGGTAAAGATTGGATGTACTATGAATAAGGAGTGACAAGAGCCTTATCCTGGGGATTCCCAGGGCACCTTAAGGTAATATTCAAGGACAACCAAGCATCTAAAATTGGGGACGCCCCGGATGACATCCCCTCTTTCGTCTTAAATCCATCGATAAATTTACTTGCGGCTATATTTTTATTCACCACATGTATGTGTTTTTCTTGGAGCGTATTGTATGATTTGAGTCTTCGCTTTTTAGTTTGCCACAGCCATGCTTGATGTACACACCTTTTCACATTAATCGTGAATTTATTAGAATACTCTTTGTGCTTCACTTATATCTTTTGAGCTAGGTAGTTGCTCTAGTGCTTCACTTATATCTTTTTGAGCACGGCAGTGATGCTTATTTTGAAAAATTGATGAACTGTCATGCTTCACTTATATTATTTTGAGAGTCTCTAAACAGCATGGTAATTTGCTTGGGTTATGAATTTAGTCCTAATATGATTGGCATCCAATAGGAATACAATAAAATTTCATATAAACAGCATTGAATACTATGAGAAGTTTGATTCCTTATGATTGTTTTGAGATATAAAGATGGTGATATTAGAGTCATGCTAGTGAGTAATTGTGGATTGGTAGAAATACTTGTAGCATGCGTGTCACACCCTGCGTTTTGTAACATGTTATTTGTACCTTTGAAGCATTAAAATTTGGACCAGCAAATTTTTTAGCATCATTTGGCTTTTATTTGGAATTGAGTTTTCTTCAAGTGCTTTTTCATGTGCTCATTATAGTCAACTATGATCTCTTGTAGAATTCATCTCCATACCCAAAACTTCTGCCCAATGATCATGCCAAGTGTTATATAACAATATAGTATTTTCCTACAAAATTAATTTGGCCAAAAAGTATTTTATAAATTTAGTTTTCCAAAAACCCCTGAATTGAGATTTGCACTGCAAGTACTTGACTTAGGGTGAGAAAATTATTTCAAAAGGGTTATTTGAGACCTAGTAGTCATAGGACTCCCAGAAACCACAAAGGTATAATTTTAAAGTTATTTTCCTATTTTATTTAAAAGCTTTTTCTTATGGCCAGAAATGGTCTTTAATAGGGGAAAATTATTTAACTATTTCAAAAATATTTGCCAAAATTTAGAGAGACTCAGAGGACATATATTGTCCATATATAAGAGTTTCAACACTTGGTCATGTTCATAATAATGGGCTAAACCCTCTAAAACCCTTTCTGGATATTTCAAGCTTTTGAAATATTTACAAAGGAAATATTCTCCACAAATTCCAGGGAAATTCTATCATGTCATATATGACATATTTGATGATCTTGCCAAGTCCCATGCCTTGGGAAGCAAGAAAACATCCTCAAACTCCTTCATAACCATTCTATCCATATTTGAAGTTTGAGCAACTTTACATTGCCAAACTTGTCCAAATGCTCTCAAACTTGGTGCACATGCTAGAATGACCTAATAAGGCATCTAGACCAAATGACACAACATTTGGAATAGAGCAACTTGATCAGATCACCTCAAAACCCTTTCTGTTCAAATGCAAATTTGAACAACTTTACATTACCAACTTTTTATCTGGAGCTTCAAACTTTGTGGGCATGATCAACACCCCAAATAATGATGCTACACCAAGTGGTGCATCAAGGGGAGATGATTAGCTTGACTCAATCAAGATGAAACTATTTCTGTTGATTTCTAGGGTTCACCAAGGTTACATTGGCTAGTTTCTTCAAATGAGCCCAAATTTGGTGAAGCACCCTATTTTCTCATGTCTTTCAACCCTGTTAAGTGCCATGTCAAGTGGAGGTCACTTACTTGACCAAACACTGATCAAACACCTTCTGGCTTTTTACTAAAACCCTCAACTTGATCACTTTTACTCTTCTCCATGGCCTATACTTTTTACCACCTGATCATTGAGTTACTAGCTACCTCCAGTAACTTCCCAAGCACCCCAGCTCCATGATTGAGGGGTGAAAGCCCTGTTTTACCTTGCTGGACAGCAGGTTTTCACCCAGACACCAGCCTCCTCCCTCTCTCTCAGCATCTCCAGGGCATCCAAGGTCTCACGCCATTTCTTTACTCTTTCCTCAACGTGCTAGACACTGTTGGACACGCTGGTTTGGACCAAAACGGCGAGAGCGCGATGATGCCAGCAATACGCACGCTGTGGAGCGCGCAACAGTGCACCTCCGCACGGTGGCTCCGGCCAATCGCTGACCCCGACAGCCTCGGGCCTCCCGTTCGCGCCAGTCGAGGCATCTCGACGTCCGCGACCTCCCCGACGCTGTCCCCCCTCCTCCTGCGCCCTCCAGTGGCCGTCGTCGCATGCGCGCTGGCCGCCCGCGACGGCCACTCCTCTGCCTCGCACGCGCGCACGCTCCAGACGCTCCCCCGCTCCTCCTCTCACTTCTACTGGACGTGGAGATCGTCCAGGAACTCCACGGACTCATCCCCTTGGCCTCCCGTGCGCTGTAGCCTCGAGCCGGAGGTCGCCGGCGCACTGGACCTCGGGCCCCCGTCGACCTCCTATATATAGCCCCCCC
>LR738714.1:349831464-349880221 GCA_902687465.1 Secale cereale
CTCCTCCCCAGGACGTCCCAGTGCTCGGGATCGACCGGAGCTCCGCCGCGTCGGGCCGCCGGTGATGCCGCAGTACGGGCCTTCCCCGCTCTTCTTCTTGCCCGATCTAGAACCACCGAGCCACACTGACCATTTCCCCCTTGTTTCCCCTCTCTGTGGAAGTCGGAAACGACCAGAACCACGACCCTCCGACGAGCTTCCGCCGTCCCACCTCACCGCCGGTGAACCAGACCTCCCCGCCGTGCCGCACCACCACCCCTGCATCCGCGACACGACGCTGATTCCATCCCTGCCCTCCATTTCCGTCGCCGTGGCCGGGAACCTCGCCGGTGAGCTCGCCGTGGCCGTGGCCGCAAGGTTGGAGATGACAGGCGGGCCCCGCCTGTCATCCCCACACCTCTTTCCCCCTCCTCTCTGTCACTGACCCACGGGCCCCGCCCGTCTGGTTTAAAAACCTGACGTGCGCGCGCAGGCTCCCGTGCGGCTGGGCTGGACCGCCCTCGGCCGTGCAGTGTGGCCCTTTTGGCCCAGTTGCATAGGTCTT
The DNA here is from genome assembly GCA_902687465.1 of Secale cereale. Taxonomy (NCBI): domain Eukaryota; kingdom Viridiplantae; phylum Streptophyta; class Magnoliopsida; order Poales; family Poaceae; genus Secale; species Secale cereale. The sequence goes on from LR738714.1 coordinate 349,832,009, forward strand.
TTTATTCTTTTTCTTTTCTGTAATTGTTTTAAACATTTCTACAGAAAAGAAAAATGGTCCAAATTAAATAATTCCAACTCCTAAAATCTTGTAATATTCCAACCTATTTAATGGTACCACTTTCACTCAAATCCATGAAACTTTGTTGTACTGTTCAAATTTAAATTCAAATTTGGGCAGTAATACTCCTGTTCAAAAATCAGTAGAATCCATTCTGTAACTCCAAAACTCCAACTAAGATCTTTCCCCATCTTAGAAATTCCTCTAGTATTTTACAAAAATGAGTTGACATTTTTCTGAGCACTTTGATTTTTCTGTTTTGTTTCTATTCTTATTTTCTCGTGGTTATTATGCAACGTATAGATCCCGTATTTGACGAAGTTGCTGTGGAAGAAGAAGGAGAAGGATTTGAAGACTTTGAAGACCAAGCCAATCCAGGCAAGCAGCCCTTTGACCATGATACACTTGTTCTTCGGAACCCGTATGTTTCCGATGCATGATGATTAGGGTTACGATAGTGACCTAGTTGATTCCACCATATGATGCATGCCATGATCTTGATCTTGCTATGTGCTAGATGACTTGCATATGGTTAGTGGTTATGATTAGTGATGCATGTGTGACATGAACCTTCGTGGTTGAAGTCTTTACATAAAACCCCGTCGGGTGCCATTCATGCCCGAGGGAGATGATGATGAGTTAGGTGACCACTTGATGACGAAGTGGTGTACCAAGGCAAGTGTGTGTGTTTTTCAAACGGATTGGTTTAAGTTGCGACCGTTATTCCAACCATACATGTGCAACCACACTACCCCTTATGGGACGGGGCTTTATTGATTACTTAGGTCGATACTAGCATGGTGCCCGCATTACTAGTGACGGGAAGACTTGAGCTCTTTCCCGGGACGGGGTCGTGCTTGGATAGACGGCCATGACTGTTTTTACAGGGCACCGGACACACCGTTGGTCCCTTCGGGTACACGTGACATTAAAATTAGGGCAAGTCCCTTGATCTATTGTTTGTACCCGAGGGACGTGTACCAACGAGTGGACTCTATGTTAGTGTCGTCTAAGGAAAGATAATGACCGGGTGCTTACCCCGGGTACTTGAGGTACCGCTGGTCGTGGATGACACGGAAGTTCCCCGGATCTTGTGGGTAAAGTGTACAACCTCTGCAGAGTGTCAATCTATTCGAATAGCCGTGTCCACGGTCATGGACAGTTGGGTAACCGCTCTTGGGCTACGTCCAATGTTTGTGAAACCATGATGGTGTATATGAGTCAAGGTGGTGACTTGACTCGATGAGTTGAATCATATTCATGTTGATATCGGTAACCGGTCTTCGAGGTTACGCAAGTTTAATGATGCATTAACTTGATGGTAGAATATTTGTTCTAGCCTTGCTAGATTGATCATTATTGTTAAATTGCATTGTTACTTTGAACCACATCATGGGTTGCTTGCGAGTACATTCAAAGTACTCATTGGCTTGCCACTGGTTATTTAATTGGCCAGGCATGGAAGAACATGAATATGAGGAAGAGTTCTTTGGAGACGAACATGCGAACTAGGACGCTATCCCAGTAAGAATGCCTATAGGGTTAAGGCAGATGGCATGGGTTCAACCCGTTTATCGAAGACTTCCGCTATTTGAGTTAATTGCTATTCAGCCCATGAGGCTCTATCCATGTAAGACTTGTCCATAATGGCCTTAATTCGTGTAAGACTATTTGTATGGATGTAAGACTCTTGTTATCAGCTTCTGTGTGTTCAGTGAGCATTGATCTCTGGGATCACTATACACGTGCATTCGGTGATCTCGACTTCTAAGTCGGGGTCCCCACAATGCGCCTATGGTGAACCGCTATGTGATGAAGTCGGAGCATGATGTATTTATTGATTGTCATCCTTTGTGTGGGGTCGAAGCCCGAGATGGTTAACTCCTACCAACCTCTCCCCTAGGAGAATGCGTCTAATACTTTGTTTCGATAGCTTACTAATTCTTGCAATAAGTATGTGAGTTCTTTATGACTAATGTTGGGTACATGGATTATACGCACTCTCACCCTTCCACTATTGCTAGCCACTCAATTATAGTGCAACTCTCGCTAGTACATTAAACCCACCATTTACCCTTCCTCAAAACAGCCACCATACCTACCAATTATGGCATTTCCATAGCCATTACAAGATATATTTCCATGCAACTTCCGCCGTTCTATCATATGTTCTAGTATCGAGTTGTAATTGTTGAGTTGTAAGTAAGTAAAAGTGTGATCATCATCATTATTTGAGCATTATGCCATGTGAGGAAAGGATGATGGAAGCGATGATTCCCTCACAAGTTGGGATGAGACCCCGAACTTTAAAAAATAATATAAGAGGCCAAATAAGCCCAAATAAAAAAGAGGCCATAGAAGCCAACAAAAAGAGAAAAAAATGAAAAAATGGGAGAAAAGATAGAAGGGGCAATGCTACTATCCTTTTTCCACACTTGTGCTTCAAAGTAGCACCATGATTTTCATGACAGAAAGTCTCCTATGTTATCACTTCCATATACTAGTGGGAATTTATCATTATAGAACTTCGCTTGTATATTCCAATGATGGGCTTCCTCAAATTACCCTAGGTCTTCGTGAGCAAGCAAGTTGGATGCACACCCACTTAGTTTATTTTTGAGCTTTCATAAACTTATAGCTATAGTGCATCCGTTCCATGGAAACCCCTAGTCACTCGCATTGATATCTATTGATGGGCATATCTATAGCCCGTCAATATGCCTAGTTGATGTGAGACTATCTCCTTCATTTTTTCTTATCCACAACCACCATATTCTATTCCACCTATAGTGCTATGTCCATGGCTCACGCTCATATATCGCGTGAACGTTGAAAAGGTTCGAGAATACTAAAGTGTGAAACAATTGCTTGACTAATACCTAGGTTGAGCATGATTTAGTACTTTGTGTGATAAAGATGGAGCATAGCCACACTATATGATTTTGTAGGGATAACTTTGTTTAGCCATATTATTTTGAGAAGACACAATTATTTTATTAGTATGCTTGAAGTATTATTCTTTTTTTGTCAATATTAAACTTTTGTTTTGTATCTTATGGATCTGAATATTCATGCCACAGTGAAGAAAATTACATGGATAAATACGTTAGGTAGCATTCCACATCAAAAATTCCGTTTTGATCATTTACCTACTCGAGGATGAGCAAAAATTAAGCTTGGGGATGCTTGATACGTCACCAAAGTATCTATAATTTTTTATTGTTCCATGCTATTATATATTCTGTTTTGGATGTTTTTTGTGCATTAATATACTATTTTATATTATTTTTGGTACTAACTTGTTAACCCAGAGCCGAGTGCTAGTTTCTGTTTGTTCCCTGTTTTTGAGTTTCGTGGAAAAAGAATATCAAACGGAGTCCAAACCGATTAAAAATTTCGCGATGATTTTTGTTGGACCAGAAGACATACATAAGACTTGGAGTGCATGTCAGAGAGTCCTCGAGGCGACCAGAAGCTGGGGAAGTGCGCCCTAGGGGGTGTGATGAGGACATCACTAACAAGGTTACACCCATAGCTCCAACTGACACATATATAGGACCAATTACTAGAGCTCGCGCACGCCAATTAAATAACGAGGTACTTTCGTTTCTTGGTAATGAATCTAATGTTCATGAGAATATGATGCTGCCTAAATTGGATACATTTGTCTTGCTTACAAATGAATGTTCTATCTTGGACAAGAAGGATGAACATTGGAGCAAGATCAAGCATGGAGATGATGGCATGCGCAAGGGGAACAAGAATGGAGTTACAAGTGATGATTTCAGGACTTTGAAGCCACCATAATGAGTGCATGAAGCCTTGGACGAAATATATAAGATGCCACTTCATAAATTTTGTCCAAAGGCTATTATAGGTGTTGCGTCACCTTATTATTGGGCCAGGCCCATGTAATTTCGAAATACTTGAGTATAGGCTGTTTTTAGAGTCTGTATGTGTGGGGAAACAAGAGTTAGGGTTGGTTTCGGACCCCTCCACCAAGGGCCACGAAATTCCCCCTTCTTTCCCCCATATATACAGCCCTTAGGGCGTCGTTTAGACTTTGGGATTTGTTTAGTCAAAAGTTAGCCATTGCAACTTCATGTACTTCGTTTGTGTCCAACAACCAGACCAAGACCGCTTACGGATCCCCACCTTTATAAATAGTTCATCTATATTTGCAATATTCAGATTGCTTTATCATATTCTTGCTTGTTCTTTGATTGCATGCAGGAATAGACCTTCGTGGCCAGGCAGATCGTGCTTCTGGCATTGTGAGTAACCCCTAGAGATTGGTTTAGCGATTTGTAAGGTGCAACGTCGTGCACGTTTGTAGTCGGATCGTCAAAGTCGTCTCCACCAAATCGATAGTTATCATCTCATCGAAAGATCGGGCACCTCGCCTCTATCAAGTGGTATTAGATTTCCAGGTTGCTCGGTGAGATTTTACAGTTTTTCGTAGATTAGATCGACTCTGTTCTTCATACCTACAGTCCACAAAAAAGCCAAAAAAATTAGGGTTAGTTCATCATATCCGAACCAGTCTGAGCCATTGCATAACCTTTTCTGTGTTTGCTTAGTTGAATTTGCGGTTGCATCATCGTGTCAAGTTGCTGGTCTTAGCGTCTAGGCTTTTAGGGTTTCGACTTCTGGTCATAAGTTCTCACGCCGCCGCCGCAACAACTTCATCGCTACTGCCATATACCACCACCGATCCGTATCCATATACCACCACCAATCCATATCCATATACCACCACCGCTGCCATATACCACCACCGCTGCCATATTCTACCACCACATTATCCACCACCAATCCGAGTTCTTTTCGTTTTAGATTGGCTTTCGAGATCCATCTAGTTTCGGTTTCGTGTTTTCTTGCCTGAGTAGGTCTAAAAAAAACCGACAGGTGAAAATAGTTTTTCCCTATCCTATTTTTGGGCTTTTCGGAGTCTTTTGAGACACGTGCCACCATACTATTTTTTACCGCACTTTTTCGTCATCGCTGCCCTGATTCCGGAAAAAACAAATCGTCAAAAATATTTCGTGCCTATCATCTTAGTTTGATTTGGGAAGTGTTTTGAGACACTCGCCATTATAGTGATTTTCGCCACACACAAAAAAAGAGGCAAAAAAATCAGAGTGTGCTTCCCCCTTGATTACGTGCAGCGCCGTGTTTTTGTTAGTGTTCTAGGCTCGCGTCTCTAGTACGGTCTAGCCTAGGACCAGCACAGTACCGTCGTTGAGCATTTATTCAACTTTGCATCTCTGAATTGATTATTGCTGACCCTTTTTGCTACCATCTTATAAGCCTTCCCAGCTCCACATACATCTACGTCGTGCGTTTTGACTCTCGCTGGTAATCGCTTTATCCAACCTTTGAGAGTTTTGACTACCACGGTTGCCGATCACCACCTGCTGCTGGGTAAGAACTGGTAAGAATTTGAGATTTTCTTGACGGATTTGTGACGCCCGACCACCACCATTTTCTAGTAGTCTGTAGAATCATATTCTTGTGTGTTTCTATTGCTGCTAACCATGCCAGGATCACAAGCCGACGAGACTGACTGGGAGAACTAGACGAACAAGGAGCTTCATGATAAGTTTCAACAAATGATGAGTGAACAGGTGCAAGATGTGCTAAACAGATTTGACGAGGCCATGGAGAAGATAGATGGCATGGAGAAACAAAGCTCGATAACAAGTTTGCTGAATTGCTTTTGCATTTTCCACCACTACCGGCAGCTGTAGCTGTCGCACCTCTACAACAACAACAATAACAACAACATCGCCTTCCAAATCAAGTGGGACGAGGACAGCGCGTTCCCCTTGAGCCTGGTCAAGCTTCTGGTGTCGTTGTTGATGTTTCTGTAGCTCCTGCTGCTACTGCAGAGGTGGAGGACCATTACGAGGATGAGGTTGACCAAAATCAGAACTACGTCCAACCACCAGCACCACCACCACCAGGTCGTCCTCATGCATATCATCGCAACGGTAGGGCTGCACCACCACCTGAGGTACATGACCATCTTCCTAAACTGAAATTGAATATTCCACCATTTGAGGGTAGATATGTTCCTGATATATATCTTACTTGGGAGTTAGAAACTGAACAACGTTTTACATGTTTACACTATCCAGAGGAGAGACGTGTTCCTGCTGCTGTTTGTGCTTTCACTAGTTTTGCATGTGTTTGGTGGTCTGAACATTGTAGATTATATCCTATGCCAGCTACTTGGGCTGCTTTGAAAACAGCAATGCGTACTCGTTGGGTTCCACCATATTATCAACGTGAATTACTTCAAAAATTGCAGCGCTTAAGACAAGGAAAAAATTATGTAGAAGAATATTATCAACAATTACCAACTGGCCTGATAGATGTGGTATTGTTGAGGAGAATGAAGCTATGCTTGCACGTTTTATGGGTGGATTAAATAGAGAGATTCAGACCATTCTAGAGTATAAGGATTATAATAATATAACTCATTTATTCCATCTTGCTTGTAAAGCTGAACGTGAAGTGCAGGATCGACATGCATTAGCGCGGAGTAACTTTTCTACAGGTCGACCTTCATCATGGACACCGCGTGCATCCTCTACTTCCACACATTTTACTGCACCGACACCTCCATCAGCTGTTACCTCCAGCCGTGATACAAGGAAGGAGGCACAACCACCATTATCTGCCAAGAGCACACCTATTGGGCCTGCACAGAGTTCTTCTTCTTCCATGGCATCAACAGGGCACACCAGTGATATTATTTGTCGTCATTGTAAGGGAAGAGGACATTCGCGAGAGAATGCAAATCTCAGCTTGTGATGATTGCTACTCAGGATGGTCGATATGAGTCCGCTAGTGACTATGATGAGGAGACTTTGGCTCTTATTACACGTGAAGAACACGGTGGAGACGATTCTGATCATGAGACGCAATACATGGCTCCTGATGATGCTGACAGGTATGAATGTTTAGTTGCTCAACGTGTTTTGAGTGTGCAGGTTACACAAGCTCAGCAAAATCAGAGGCATAATTTGTTCCATACAAAGGGAGTTGTGAAGGAACGTTCTGTTCACGTGATCATAGATGGAGGGAGTTGCAACAACTTGGCTAGCATGGATATGGTGGAGAAGCTATCTCTCACCACAAGACCACATCCACATCCTTACTACATCCAATGGTTCAACAACAGCGGCAAGGTTAAGGTAACACGTACTGTTCGTGTGCATTTTAGTATCTCTACATATGCTGATTATGTTGATTGTGATGTGGTACCTATGCAAGCATGTTCCTTTATTACTTGGTAGACCATGGAAATTTGATAAAAATTCTGTAAACCATGGTAGAAACAATCAATATACTCTTGTTCATAAGGATAAAAATATTACTTTACTTCCTATGACTCCTGATTCCATTTTGAAAGATGATATTAATAGAGCTAATAAAGCAAAACAGGAGAAAAATAAGAGTGAAAATCAGATTGTGGCAAAAGAATTTGAGCAACAAATGAAACCTAATAATAAACCATCTACTGTTGCTTCTGAAATTAAATTGAAAAGTGCATGTTTACTTGCCACCAAATCTGATATTGATGAGCTAGATTTTAACAAATCTGTTTGCTATGCTTTTGTGTGCAAAGAGGCATTATTTTCATTCGAGGACGTGCCTTCCTCTTTGCCTCCTGTTGTCACTAATATTTTGCAGGAGTTCGCCGACGTTTTTCCACAAGACGTGCCACCGGGATTACCACCTATTCGAGGGATTGAGCACCAGATTGACTTAATTCCCGGTGCATCGCTACCCAACCGCGCACCATACCGTACCAATCCAGAAGAGATGAAGGAGATTATGCGTCAAGTACGGGAGCTACTCGACAAAGGTTATATACGCGAATCCCTTAGTCCTTGTGCTGTTCCTGTTATTCTAGTGCCGAAAATGGATGGTACATCGCGTATGTGTGTTGATTCTAGAGGCATTAATAATATTACTATTCGTTATCGTCATCCTATTCCTAGGCTAGATGATATGCTTGATGAATTGAGTGGCTCTACAATATTCTCCAAAGTGGATTTGCGTAGTGGATACCATCAAATTCGTATGAAATTGGGAGATGAATGGAAAACAACATTTAAAACTAAGTTTGGATTATATGAGTGGTTTGTCATGCCTTTTGGGTTAACTAATGCACCTAGTACTTTCATGAGATTAATGAATGAAGTTTTACGTGCTTTCATTGGACGATTTGTGGTAGTATACTTTGATGATATATTGATTTTTAGCAGATCTTTGGAGGAACATTTGGAACATTTACGTGCTGTTTTTATTGCTCTACGTGATGCACGTTTGTTTGGTAACCTTGGAAAGTGCACCTTTTGCACCGACCGAGTCACTTTTCTTGGTTATGTTGTTACTCCACAGGGAATTGAGGTTGATAAAGCCAAGATTGAAGCTATTGAGAGTTGGCCGCAGCCCAAAACGGTCACACACATGATGAGTTTTCTTGGCCTCGCTGGATTCTATCGGCGTTTTTGTGAGAGATTTCAGCACCATTGCTGCACCTCTCAATGAGCTTACAAAGAAGGATGTGCATTTTTTTGGGGTACTGCACAGGAAGAAGCATTCACGGTATTGAAAGATAAGTTGACACATGCTCCTTTACTCCAACTTCCTGATTTTAATAAGACTTTTCAGCTTGAATGTGATGCTAATGGAATTGGGTTAGGAGGTGTGTTATTACAAGATGGTAAACCTGTTGCATACTTTTCTGAAAAATTGAGTGGGCCTAGTCTGAATTATTCTACTTATGATAAGGAATTATATGCTCTTGTTCGGACTTTGGAAACATGGCAACATTATTTATGGCCCAAAGAATTTGTTATACATTCTGATCATGAATCTTTGAAGCACATTAAAAGTCAAGCAAAACTGAACCGTAAACATGCTAAATGGGTTGAATTCATAGAGACATTTCCTTATGTTATTAAACACAAGAAGGGAAAAGAAAATATTATTGCTGATGCATTGTCTCGTCGTTATACTATGCTTTCACAACTTGACTTTAAAATATTTTGTTTGGAGACCATCAAAGATCAATATGTGCATGATGCTGAATTTAAAGATGTATTGCAGAATTGTAAAGAAGGGAGAAAATGGAACAAGTTCGTCGTTAATGATGGATTTGTGTTTCGTGCTAACAAGCTATGCATTCCAGCTAGCTCTGTTTGTCTTTTGTTGTTGCAGGAGGCGCATGGAGGAGGATTAATGGGACACTTTGGTGTGAAGAAGACGGAGGACGTACTTGCTACACATTTCTTTTGGCCAAAAATGCGACAGGATGTTGAACGTTTTGTTGCTCGCTGCACTACATGTCAAAAAGCTAAGTCACGACTCAATCCTCATGGGTTATATATGCCTTTGCCTGTTACTAGTGTTCCCTGGGAAGATATATCTATGGACTTTGTTTTGGGTTTACCCCGAACAAAGAAGGGGAGGGATAGCATATTTGTTGTCGTGGATAGGTTCTCGAAGATGGCACACTTTATACCATGTCATAAAAGCGATGATGCTGTTAATGTTGCTGACTTGTTCTTTCGTGAAATTATTCGCTTGCATGGTGTGCCAAATACTATTGTTTCAGATCGTCATACTAAATTTCTTAGCCACTTTTGGAGATGTTTATGGGCAAAGTTGGGGACTAAACTGCTTTTTAGTACTACTTCTCACCCCCAAACTGATGGTCAAACTGAAGTAGTCAACATAACTTTGTCTACTATGCTTAGGGCTGTTTTGAAGAATAATAAGAAAATGTGGGAAGAATGCTTGCCTCATATTGAATTTGCTTATAATCGTTCGTTGCATTATACTACTAAGATGTGCCCTTTTGAAATTGTCTATGGTTTCCTACCTCGTGCACCTATTGATTTGTTGCCTCTTCCATCTTCGGAGAAGGTTATTTTTGATGCAAACAACGTGCTCAATTGATCTTAAAATGCATGAGTTAACTAAGGAAAATATTGAGCGCATGAATGCTAAACATAAACTTGTTCGAGATAAGGGTAGAAAACGTGTTGTCTTTGCACCTGGAAATCTTGTTTGGTTACATTTGCATAAGGATAGGTTGCCTAATCTGCGCAAGTCAAAGCTAATGCCACGTGCTGATTGTTCTTTCAAGGTGTTAGAGAAAATAAATGATAATGCATATAAACTTGAGTTGCCTGCAGATTTTGGGGTTAGTCCCACATTTAACATTGCAGATTTGAAGCCTTACTTGGGTGAGGAAGATGAGCTATCGTCGAGGACGATTTCAATTCAAGAAGTGGAGGATGATGAGGACATCACTAACAAGGTTACACCCACAACTCCAACTGACACATATACATGACCAATTACTAGAGCTCGCGCACGCCAATTAAATAACCAGGTACTTTCGTTTCTTGGTAATGAATCTAATGTTCATGAGAATATGATGCTACCTAAATTGAATACATTTGTCTTGCTTACAAATGAAGGGCCTAGCTTGGACAAGAAGGATGAACATTGGAGCAAGATCAAGCATGGAGATGATGGCATGCGCAAGGGGAACAAGAATGGAGTTACAAGTGATGATTTCAGGACATTGAAGCCACCATAATGAGTGCGTGAAGCCTTGGACGAAATATACAAGATGCCACTTCATAAATTTCATCCAGAGGCTATTATAGGTGCTGCGTCACCTTATTATTGGGCCAGGCCCATGTAATTTCGAAATACTTGAGTATAGGCTGTTTTTAGAGTCTGTATGTGTGGGGAAACAAGAGTTAGGGTTGGTTTCGGACCCCTCCACCAAGGGCCACGAAATTCCCCCCTCTTTCCCCCATATATACAGCCCTTAGGGCGTCGTTTAGACTTTGGGTTTTGTTTAGTCAAAAGTTAGCCATTGCAACTTCGTGTACTTCCTTTGTGTCCAACGACCAGACCAAGACCACTTACGGATCCCCACCTTTATCAATACTTCATCTATATTTGCAATATTCAGATTGCTTTATCATATTCTTGATTGTTCTTCAATTGCATGCAGGAATATACATTCATGGTCAGGCTGATCGTGCTTCTGGCATTGTCAGTAACCCCTGGAGATTGGTTTAGCGATTGCTAAGGCGCAACGTCGTGAACGTTTGTAGTCGGATTGTCAAAGTCATCTCCACCAAATCGATATTTATCATCTCATCGAAAGATCGGGCCCCTCGCCTCTATCAGGGTGCCCCTAGGGCTTATGGCCCCCTCGGAGACCCCCTGACCCCCTTATTTGGCCTATAATAATAGAGATATTCCAGAAACCCTAGAACGACATACAAAAATATTGTTCCACCACCACAGGTCTCTACTCCCGTGAGATCCCATCTGCAGGCCTTTTCTGGTACACTGTCGAAGGGTGACTTGATCATGGAGGGCTTGTAAATCAGTCTTGCTGCCCTTCCGATGATGCGTGAGTAGCTTACCATAGATCTACGGGTCCGTAGGTAGTAGCTAGATGGCTTCTTCTCTCTCTTTGATCTTCAATACAATGTTCTCCTCGATGTTCTTGGAGATCTATTTGATGTGATCTTCTTTTGTGGTGTGTTTGTCGAGATTCGATGAATTGTGGATTTATGATAAGATTATCTATGAATATTCACTACTGCAGGATGCTGCTAACACGACACTACGATCAGAGACCCTTCGACAAAATTGTGTGCGATGCAATAAACGCAAATTGCGATGTAAAAACCCGTAAAAAAGGTGCAGAACATTTGCGATGACAGATGCATCAAACCAGGTTTGGATTTTAGATACGTGTGCGATGAAGGGCATACGGTTAAGTTCAATAAAATGTTTGCGATGCGGAAGAAGAACATAAACGGGCAGCCAGATGAAGGTCTGTGCGATATACAGCATACAGTTCACTCAGATGAACTGTTTGTGATTAGGCATCAAAAAATAAACGGTCAGCCAGATCAAGGTCTGTGCGATATACGGCATACAGTTCAATTGGATGAACGGTTTGCTTTGAGCCAAGAGAACAGAAACGGTTCAGTTTAATAGGATGTGTGCGATATGTGGCAAACAGGTCTGTAAACAGAAATGTGTGCGAAGATCGATAATAGCACAGATGATTGCTCTGTCTACACAACATCTATTGGCCATTGGGTGACGGGCGGTAATCCGGGTACGCCATAAGGATCCGAAGAGGGCATCCTATATCAGCAAGGACTAGCTGTCCCACCAATAGCTCATCTAAGAGAACTCTCAAGTTAACTGTGCTCAGGCTGGAGCAGCCATGAGATGGGTAACCAGATGGGAAGTTGGCTTGATGTTAATCCTATTGATGGGATGTAGCTTAAAGGTCCATTAAGGACATTTATGACACATCCCATCAGTGGAATTAACCTCAAGGTCCTTGTTTTGTTTTTCTGTTTTTTAACACATGTTAAAGAAGGTCTACCGCATTACTTTTTGAGAATGTGCGATACGTGGCATATAGTTGATCTATCCGACCTGTTTGTGATGGAATAAGCCATGCGTGTTGTGGGCAAACGGTTGCTAGTATACAATTGTTTGTGATTGATGAATTCATCACCGACGAGTTCCGTAGTGTGGGCCGTGTTCATCTGATCATCATGTACCGCTTGTGCTAGCTTGATGCTCCTTATATGCTAAGTTTCCATTACTTGATGGCATTTTATGAACACGCCAACGTTTCCCGCCATTTCCTCACCTGTTTCCCGCCACCCAGTGATATTGCGCATAAACCTAGGCGGCGCGCGACGCATAGAGGCAAAAAGCGCAGCCTGTAGCACATCCACCTTTCCCCAGGCATGCCAACCCACCAAAGCGCCGCCTCTGCCATCAACCTCGTCAACGAGGAAAACAAGAAGGCGCCACAGCCCGTCGAGGCGGAGGCGCTCCCTGGTAACATGATGGATGACACCATGATGCGCGTCATCACGAGGGTTGAGCAGACCCTTGGCGCATGGTGCTTGAGCGCCGCAGATCAAGATAGGCATGTCAGTGCCGAAAGGCTGCAGCTCGTCGCGCAACATGATTGATGGCATGCCGCAGAGCAAGCCAGGCGCGTCAACGCCGATAGGGTGCGGCTCACTGCACGGCGAGACCGTTGGAGCGCTGCAGAGCGAGAGGCGCGATGCACCGCACAACAAGAGTGGATCCATCGACGCTTGCCTGCTGTCAACACGGCGTCGCACTGGGTACACGTCCCGTCAGTAACCCCATTCCTTGCCAGGAGTGGGCAGAGGCCCTCTGCATCATACTTGCACCAGAGGCCGGCCACGCCGTACTTGCACCGGACGCCCGCAACGCCATTCACATGGGTCATGCCATTCGCCTTGTTCGCGGGCCGCTTGATGCCAACGCACTGGTCGGTAGGCTTGACCACCTCCTTGGCCCAGGTTTCCACCTGGGCGCAGTAGAGGAACATGGTTGTCGCATCCTCGATCTGGTGATCTTTGATGAAATAGCCAATTTGGAGCCCGAGATCGTGCTCCAGATGTACCGCGAGGGTGTCGACCGCTTGGATGAACGCATGCACGAGTTCAGTCAGAGCCAAGAGCTACCGTAGGCAAGGGCTGCTGGTCATGGTCTCATGGACGCGTTTTATTTTGTTGAGTCGTTTCGACGTGGATAGCTATGTATTAACGTCAATCATAGAATTGCTCTGTTTCAATGTGTGTACTCTATTGGAATTCATAATATATATTAATTGTTCATTAGTTCATCTAGAATATATATAATATCATTACATATAGGGATGATTGATTTTATGCCCCTAGTTGGGTCACACTCGGCAGGTTTACCCCTAGTTTCCGAAAACACTTGTTCCTGCCCAAACCACTTTGTTCCTCTTATGCTTTTGCCCTTTGACCGTTTCACCATCACTTTGAAAACTTCATAAAAAATTCATACTAACACAGAAAATTTCAAATAAGATATCAAAATGTTCATAAAAGCATCACCTATATGTGCGTGTCATTTTCATTCATGAAAAAAGTGTTGTCCAGTCCCCATCTCAGTTTTGACCATTTGCATTCATGTGGACTAGCCAACACTTTTTCCATGAATGCAAATGCCATGCACATATAGGTGATGCTTTTCTGAACATTTAGATATCTTATTTGAATTTTTTTATGTTAATATGAATTTTTTATGAAGTTTTCAAAGTGATGGTCAAATGGTCAAAGGGCAAAAGCATAAGAGGAGCAAAGTGGTTTGGGCAGGAACAAGTGTTTTCGGAAACTAGGGGTAAACCTGTCGAGTGGGAAGGCACCAAATTAATTATCCCTTACATATATGTGATGATACTTAACTACTAAGTATAATTCATAAAATCGAAAACGAACAATACTAAAACTAATAATCACTCCTGATGCGCGGCGTCTTCCCAGTGCGGAGGCAGTACTCCGCCTCCTCCGCCTCGCAGCGCTTGACATACCGATCTACCTCTTGCTGGCGGACGAGCATAAATGATATTGCCATTTCATTGGGCGCCCACCGGAGCTCCTCGTCGGTGGCATGCTGGAGCTTATCGGCCCACCTCCACACAGCGATGAGGCGCCTAGCGCCTTTGACCTTCCTACCCGTCTTCGTACACCTCTTCCGCACGACGACGCGCCCGCCCCCAAAGCTCCACCTTCTTCTTTTTCCAGGCGGCATCACGGGCTTCATAGGCCGCCCGGTAACAAGGTTCCTCCTCCGCCATCTCCTTCTTGAACGCCACTTGCCTGGTTTTCTCAGCCGGCGGTAGTGACTTCCACAGACAAAGATTGTACTGCCCCCAAAACTAAACCAAAGTTGGGTGGTCCAGCACAACCTCGTCCGGCGGCGCGTACGGATCTTCCACGGCGCTGCTCATCTACTGAGCATCCTCGGGTGGTGGCGACTCCCCGTCGGCACGTGGGCAGATCAGCGGCACCATGGCAGAGCTTTGCGAGAGAGAGAGAGAGAGATAGATAGATAGATAGAGAGGGCGAGGGAGGGGAGGATGTAGATGAGAATGCAGGCTGGAAGACATGAGCAACGTTGTATTAATTGGCTGCCGGAATCTAGATCGATGGGAACAGTACACACGCAGTTTGCCGGAATTTACGAGTTCTGTAGTTTGAATTACACATGATTCCCGCATTAGAATCCGTGTGTGAACAAAATAGTTAACGGTTTCCAATATAGAACCGTGTCTGATTAATAATCCCCGCCATTCACCTTCCGAACCTCGAGGCGCAAAATAGAGTGGCAATCGTGTGGGGGTCGGTTGTCTTGCCAGATCTTTACATTTTCTTATTTGAACACCAGATATTTACATCGTCTGAAGATTTTTTTAACTCGCACACAAATACACAAAATATGATTTTTCAAACCGTTATGGTTAGCCATTGCATGTAGATGTAGTTCAAATTTGAATTACGGTCATTAAATGGCTAGAAAATCACTTAAATGTCTTTAAAAGGTCAAATGACCCCTGAAGTTTTCCAAATTTTCACATAACAATTGTATAAGTGCACGTTAAACATAGAAAAAAATAAAGGTCGTATGGGGAAGCTATCTCCTGTTTCGTCATCAAACATGTATTGTTCCCTCTCGGAACCACTAGCCTTCAAGTGAGTTGCTCCGGTTTGTGAGGGGTGTGTGTCTAAACTTTCTTCAAACAGGCCAATTTCTTTACCACATCATCTTGGTGGCATGACATTACATCAAGCAAGGTTTCATGTTTTTCTGATCATTTTTTTATTTTTTGGAATTTAAATGCCATGGCACACCATGCATGTACATGTGTTCATGCCGTGAAACCAATATGTTTGAAAATTCATTCTAATTTACTGCACATGGAATTAACCCGCGTACTAGTATGCAAATATGATTTTTCAAACCGTTATGTTTAGCCGTTGCATGTAGATGTAGTTCAAATTTGAATTACGGTCAATAAATGTCTAGAAAATAACTTAAATGTCTTTAAAAGGTCAAATGACCCCTGAAATTTTCCAATTTCTTTCATGAGAGTTGTATTAGTGCATGTTAAATTTAGAAAAAATTGAAGCGCGTAAGAGGAAGCTATCTCCAGTTCGTCATCAAACATGCATTGTTCCCTCTCGGAACCACTAACCTTCTGGTGTGTTGCTCCGGTTTGTGAGGGGTGTGTTTCCAAACTTTCATCAAACATGCCAGTTTTTTTACCATGTCATCTTGGTGGCATGGCATTACATCAAGCATGGTTTCATGTTTTTCTGATCATTTTTTAATTTTTTGGAGTTTAAATTCCATGGCACTCCATGCATACATATGTGTCCATGCCGTGAGACCAATATGTTTGAAAATTCTTTCTAATTTACTGCACATGGAATTAAATCGCACACAAGTACACAAATATGAATTTTCAAACCGTTATGGTTAGCTGTTGCATGTTGATGTAGGTCAAATTTGAATTACGGTCATTAAATGGCTAGAAAATCACTTGAAAGTCTTCAAAAGGTCAAATGATCCCTACAATTTTGCAAATTTTCACATGACAGTTCTATTAGTGCACGTTACACGTAGAAAAAATTTGAAGGCCGTAAGAGGGAGCTATCTCTCGTTCGTTATCGAACATGCATTGTTCCCTCTCGGAACCACGACCCTTCTAGTGAGTTGCTCTAGTTTGTGAGGGGTGTGTGTCCAAACTTTCGTCAAACGGGCCAATTTTGTACCACATCATCTTGGTGGCATGACATTACATTAAGCAAGGTTTCATGTTTTTGTGATCATTTTTTAATTTTTTTGGAATTAAAATGCCATGGCACTTTCTGCACATGTCCATGCCGTGAGACCAATATGTTTGAAACTTTCTCCTAATTTACTACACATGGAATTAACAAACAAGTACACAAATATGATTTTCAAACCATTATGGTTAGCGGTTGCATGTAGATGTAGATCTAATATCAATTACATTCATTAAATGGCTAAAAAATCATGTAAATGTCTTCAAAAGGTCAAATGACCCCTGAAATTTTCCAATTTTTCACATGACAGTTGTATTAGTGCACCTTACACGTAGAAATTTTTTGAAGGCCGTAAGAGTAAATTATCTCCCTTTCGTCATCGAACATTCATTGTTCCCTCCCGGAACCACGAGCCTTCTAGTGAGTTGCTTCGGTTTTCGAGGGGTGTGTGCCCAAACTTTCATCAAACATGCCAATTTTTTTACCACATCATCTTCATGGCATGACATTACATCAACCAAGGTTTCATATGTTTCTGATTTTTTTCTTTCAGTTTTTTGGAATTTAAATGCCATGGTACTCCAAGCTTAATTGTGTCACAGCCATTAGACCAATATGTTTGAAAATTCGTTCCAATTTACTGCACATGGAATTAAATCGCACACCAGTACACAAATATGATTTTTCAAACCGTTATGGTTAGCCGTTGCATGTACATCTAGTTCAAATTTTAATTACGGTCATTAAATGGCTAGAAAACCACTTAAATGTCCTCAAAAGGTCAAATGACGCCTGCAATTTGACGTGACAGTTGTAATAGTGCATAGTTACACGTATAAACAATTTGAAGGCCGTAAGAGGAAGCTATCTCTCGTTCATTATCAAACATGCATTGTTCCCTCTCGAAACCACGAGCCTTCTAGTCAGTTGCTTCGGTTTGTGAGGGTTGTGTTTCCAAACTTTCGTCGAACATGCCAAAAAATTTACCACATCATCTTGGTGGCAAGACATTACATCAACCAAGGTTTCATGTTTTACTGATTTTTTTAATAATGTTGGAATTTAAGTGCCATGGCACTCCATGATCAATTGTGTCATAGCCGTTAGACCTATATGTTTGAAAATTCCTTCCAATTTACTGCTCATGGAATTAAATCACAGACAAGTACACAAATATGATTATTCAAACCATTATTTTTAGCCATTGCATGTACATCTAGGTCTAATATTAATTACTATAATTAAATGTCTAGAAAATAACTTAAATGTCTTCAAAAGGTCAAATGACCCCCAAAATTTGACATGACAGTTGTATTAGTTCACGTTACACATAGATAAAAATTGAAGGCAGTAAGAGGAAGCTATCTCCCGTTCGTTATCAAACATGCATTGTTCCCTCTCGGAACCACGAGCCTTTAAGTGAGTTGCTCTGGTATGTGCGGGGTGTGTGTCCAAACTTTCATCAAAAATGGCAATTTTTTTAACACACCATCTTGGTGGCATGACATTACATCAACCAAGGTTTCATGTGTTTCTGATATTTTTTAATTTTTTGGAATTTATATGCCATGGCACTCCAAGCTTAATTGTGTCATAACCGTTAGACCAATATGTTTGAAAATTCCTTCCAATTTACTGCACATGGAATTAAATCGCACACAAGTACACAAAATATGACTTTTCGAACCATTATTGTTAGCTGTTGCATGTACATGTAGTTCAAATTTCAATTACGGTCATTAAATGGCTAGAAAATCACTTAAATGCCTTAAAAGGTCAAATGACCCCTGAAATTTTCCAAAATTTGACATGACAATTGTATTAGTGCATGTTACACATAGAAAAAATTTGAAGGCCATAAGAGGAAGCTATCTCCTGTTCGTTATCAAACATGCATTGTTCCCTCTCGGAGCCACGAGCCTTCAAATGAGTTGCTCTGGTTTGTGAGGGGTGTGTGTCCAAACTTTCGTCAAACATGCCAATTTTGTTACCACGCCATCTTGGGGGCATGACATTACATCAACCAAGGTTTCATGTGTTTCTGATATTTTTTTAATTCTTTGGAATTTAAATGCCATGGCACTCCTTGCATAATTATGTCATAGCCGTTAGACCAATATGTTTGAAAATTCCTTCCAATTTACTGCACATGGAATTAAATCGCACACAAGTACACAAAATATGACTTTTCAAACCGTTATCCTTAGCTGTTGCATGTACATGTTGTCTAAATTTCAATTACGGTCATTAAATGGCTAGAAAATCACTCAAATGTCTTAAAAGGTCAAATGACCCCCGAAATTTTCCCAAATTTGACATGTCAATTGTATTAGTACTAGAAAATTTCTCGTACATTTAAAACACCATTCGTTGCCACTTTACTCCAAATTCGTATTTCACAACTAACAAAAATATCTACAACATCACACAAAGTTGTTTTGTAGGAACCGTTTGCGATGAAAATATCTGGGTCTATTTAAGTCTTCCTTCTTAAGCTTCGCCAGCTCATCTACTCTAGTGCCGACAACCCCCGAATCCACGAATCCCGATCCCAATTCCCACACCCACTTCATGCAGAGATGATGCCATGCAAACGCTTTGTGAAGGCCCGTACGATGGGTGCGTCCCATCGAGCACCGCCGCCTACGCCGAGAGTACCGCCGCATCCGCATTGAGCGCGGCCGCTTCTGCCGAGATGGTGTCTGCGGCAGCCGACGGGGCAGCTGTAGCTACCGAGATGGCTGCAGCTGCTGCTGCGATGATGGCTACAAACACTGAGAGCGCTCGAGCTGCCGTCCGTGCAACCGATGTCGTCCTGGCTCAGTTCGGGCCATCCACACCAAGATATTCCATGCCGCCTCAGAATCCCGCATGCAACCCATGTCCGAAATGGCGGTGATGGCCATGGAGCACCTTCTTCCTCATGAGCTCGCCAAGCGGGAGCTGGAGATGCAGGAGGCGGCGGAGATCGAGCAGCGCATGTAGGAGGAGTTGTGTCTGTCCGTCGAGGAATCGGCGGTGGAGTACCAACGCGAGCTCTGGCGCAGCCACTACTACGAGTATTACAACATTGAGGGTGTCGCCGTGGACGAGGTCGAGGACGAGGACGCGGTCGACTTCAGCAGGGGGATGTAGGGTCCACCAATGGCGGCATGTCACGAGGACAAGTCATCGACATCTCATGTCACATCGGCGATGCATAGGCTAGCGCGGCGGCGGATTTGTTAAAATTATGCGTACTTAGGCTTTGTATTTAATGTTGGTCTTTTGTTAGAGCAATGTTTAAGTCAACTGGCTTTGTTTAATTACTTAAATTGCTCGATTCAGTAAGTGTGGTCTGTCTGTTGTATGCTCTTTTGTGTGCCCAAATTAGCAAGCGATGTTAAATTATGCAATGACGTACTCGAGGAAATTTCCACCAAAATTTGAATTATCAAGCTCATCCCATGCGCGTAAAACAGAAGAATCATTTGCGATGCACAAAATCGTTCAAAGTGAATGGTCTCCGGCGGCACCCCTCGCAAAGTTTTCCTCCACATTTGAAATTTTTTGGCCTACAGCCGAAATATCTACCCCCACCCCTTCCCCACCCTCTTTTCTCCCTGACCACGAGTCACATTTCCCTTATTTCCTCCTTCCTTCCTTCCTAAGCTATAACCGCTTTCTCACTTCATGTCCTCGCTCTCGCCGTCTCGCATCCTACCGCCGGGGTCGCCATGGTCTTCTTCAAAGACCTCTCCAGTGGTTCCTCCACCGATGATGACTTCTTCACCACCCAGGTATGCCTCTCTTCTCTCTCTCGGGCTATGACTTGGAATGAAAGATTTTTACCCGGCGGTCAATTCGAGTTATTTCTTCCTCGTGTAGGCGCCACGGCCCGTCGAGGCGGAGGCGCTCCCCGGTAACATGATGGATGACACCATGATGCGCGTCATCACGAGGGTTGAGCAGACCCTTGGCGCATGGTGCTTGAGCGCCGCAGATCAAGATAGGCATGTCAGTGCCGAAAGGCTGCAGCTCGTCGCACAACATGATTGATGGCATGCCGCAGAGCAAGCCAGGCGCGTCAACGCCGATAGGGTGCGGCTCACTGCACGGCGAGACCGTTGGAGCGCTGCAGAGCGAGAGGCGCGATGCACCGCACAACAAGAGTGTATCCATCGACGCTTGCCTGCTGTCAACACGGCGTCGCACTGGGTACACGTCCCGTCAGTAACCCCATTCCTTGCCAGGAGTGGGCAGAGGCCCTCTGCATCATACTTGCACCAGAGGCCGGCCACGCCGTACTTGCACCGGACGCCCGCAACGCCATTCACATGGGTCATGCCATTCGCCTTGTTCGCGGGCCGCTTGATGCCAACGCACTGGTCGGTAGGCTCGACCGCCTCCTTGGCCCAGGTTTCCACTTGGGCGTAGTAGAGGAACATGGTTGTCGCATCCTCGATCTAGTGATCTTTGATGAAATAGCCAATTTGGAGCCCGAGATCGTGCTCCAGATGTACCGCGAGGGTGTCGACCGCTTGGATGAACGCATGCACGAGTTCAGTCAGAGCCAAGAGCTACCGTAGGCACGAGTTCAGTCCGGTATGCCTCTCTTCTCTCTCTCGGGCTATGACTTGGAATGAAAGATTTTTACCCGGCGGTCAATTCGAGTTATTTCTTCCTCGTGTAGCTCCCTAGGACTATCAGTTACAACGAATGGAGCGGGGTGGCTGAAGATCTATCTGCTCGTTGTCACCATCAATCTCCATGCGTGAAGCTAGTTGTGTTTGAATTGGTGGACAAGGGTGGATGTTTCTGGCATGTGCAGAGAGGTCAGACCCTCTTTTGTTGTTACAAATCATTTGTTAGATGTGATTCAGACACTGTCACGATCCCAACCCATTCATACCACACCTTCAACCAAACACATCCTAAGATAGTGTCACAGTTTGTACCTGATACCTAAAATTGTTGCCATCTCATCAGCGGTGCCATTAGAAATATATTTGGCACCGTTTGAGCAGTTTGTGCAACCAATTTTGGTCCACACATCCGGGCAGCCAAGCAGTAAAATACTAAATATTTATGGCACGAAAAAATTGGGCATTAGAGCAACTAGGTGCTCCGGAGTCGGGGTCCCTAATTTGTTTCCGCCGCATCGGCTCACCAGTGAAGGGCACCGGTGCGAGATGTAGCAACAATTGTCTTTACACCAGTTTTGGCATACATAGTGGACGGCCTCAGTGCTATTAGTTCTATGTTACTAAATTTGTGCATGTACACACTTGTTAGTATCAATGTGCCATCATCCAAACACTGTCCCTATGTTGTTGCAGTTATATTTACCTTCCTCATAAAATGTTCAATTTGTTATTTATTGTACATGAGTAAGAATGTCTTGTGTTGTTGTAGTTAATTATAGCTTCTGATGTTTCAGAATTTCGTTGTTGGCCCAGTAGCAATTAATTCATTTGCACATTGATCTATTTGAGAAGATATATCATAATTAAGATGTTTCTTCACTTTTTCGAAATAAGCATTGGTGTTTTTCTATGTTGCAATAAACCCATTTCCCCTACAATTGTTATTGATCTAGTTTAATTATTAAAGATTGCACAGAAGTGTTCTTACTTGGAGTGGGTTGATCATGAGTGGCCATAGTCCTAGCAAAGCTCTGGAGCATGTATGAGGAAGAGAACAGAGGTAGGGTTAGAGAAAGTGTTGTCAACGCTGAAAAATATTTGAAGATGTGGCATAAAAAGAGGAAGGTGAAGAATGAGCTCAGATTTTTTAAATCAGACTTTGCTAAGATGGTGTTGGTGAAGGAGGAGGCACTTTCCTAGTTGGCCAGTACAAAACAGGTTCTTACTGAACTGAAAGCAGAGGTGGATAAGACGAGCCACGATGATCTCGATTAGGGAAGTAAATTTATTGTTCTAATATTGTTCTTATGAAGTTGAACTAGCTATATCTTGTACTGTGCTATTTTCAGGTAGCTATCGTACTGTTATGATAAAATATATTTATGTTCCTGATATGAAATTGGCAAACAGTTGTTCAATATGAAATGTGAATTTGCGTAATACTGGAATTATTAATTGTGAACTATTAAACCTACTAAATGTGGCATGGAACTTTGAAAATGGTTCTTGCAGTAAAAGTGCTTGTGATGGATAGCCCAATACCACACAGTTTTCTTCACCAAATCGTGTGTGCTGTAGTTGATAAAAGCAAATGGTTAACCAAGGTAGAGCGTGTATGATAGTTACACCTATCACACACGAGCCTATAAATAAACATGTGTGGGATGTACATACGAACGGAAACGTTTTCCCTGGATTGACTATGTGGAATGTACATATGAACGAAAACATTTTCCCTGGATTGACTGTATGGGATGTACATTCGAATGGAAACGTTTTCCCTGGATTGACTATGTGGGATGTACATACAAACGGAAATGTTTTCCCCGGAGTGACTGTGTGGAATGTCCATAAGAATGGAAACATATTCCTTGGATTGACTGTGTGTGATATACATACGAACGGAAATGTTTTCCTAGGATTCACCATGTGGGATGTACATACGAACGGAAATGATTGGGTTTCGATGCCTCACATGATCGCACATGAGATCATTTTTCCCCAGCCTGTGCGCCAGGGGGGCCTATCCCCGGCGGATTTTGGGTCGTGTGGGAAGGACCCCCTATCACCCACACTCACTTGGCGAGAATTCCAAATGCCGTCACGGAAAGGGTTAAAAACCGTTTGTATAGCACCGACGCGCACCGGTGATTATTTGAATCTTCTCTGAATTCTTATATGCATGATTTGATATCTTTGTATAACTCTTCGAATTATTGGTTTTGTTTGGCCAACTAGATTGGTAGTTCTTGCAATGCAAGAGGTGCTTAGTTTTGGGTTCAATCTTGCGGTGTCCTCACCCAGTGACTGAAGGGGTAGCAAGGCACATATTGCATTGTTGCCATCAAGGATAAAAATATGGGGTTTATATCATATTACTTGGGTTTATCCCTCTACATCATGTCATCTTTCTTAAGGTGTTACTCTGTTCTTATGAACTTAATACTCTAGTTGCATGCTGGATAGCGGTCGATGTGTGGAGTAATAGTAGTAGATGCAGAATTGTTTCGATCTACTCGTCACGGACGTCATGCCTATATTGATGATAGTTGCCTTCTATACCGTCATAACTTTGCGCTTTTCTATCAATTGCTCGATAGTAATTTGTTTACCCACCGTATGCTTTATTCAAGGGAGAAGCCTCTAGTGAAACCTATGGCCCCCGATTCTATTTTCCATCTATTATTTTCAGATCTATAAAACCAAAAACAAAAAAAATACTTTGCTGCAAATATTTTATGTTTATTTTAGTTTGCTTTTCACTTTAGTTTTAATTCTATCTCTATCAGATCTCACTCTTGTTCGTAACATTGAAGGGATAGACAACCCCTTTTCCGTGTTGTGTTCAAGTGTTTGTTAGTTTGTGCAGGTGCATATATTCGGGACTTGCTTGTACCTCCTACTGGATTGATACCTTGGTTCTCAAATTGAGGGAAATACTTATCTCCACTTTTCTGCATCACCCTTTCCTCTTCAAGCGAAAATCAACGCAAGCTCAAGAAGTAGCAGGAATAATTTCTGCGGCCATTAACGGGGAGGTCTACATAAAGCCTACCAAGTACTTGTCGTAAACTCCCACCTCTTGCACTTACAATATTTTCCATTTTCCTCTCGTTTTTATCTCCCCCATTTCTACAACGTTTTCACAAAATCATAAAAAAAATGCCTTTTTATTCGCCCTTTTTCGTTCGTCTTTCTCATTCGTTTTTGTTTGCTTGTGTGCTAGATCGCTTATCTCTGAAACATGGCTAGCCCACCTACCCTTGCAAGTACCCCTAAATGCGAAGTTATTTATTTTTTAAAAAAGGAGGGATAAAATTAAAAAGATGCTTGGTATAGAATATGCAATGCTCAAAATAGATCTACTTATAAGCAATCCATAAAAAATTATGTGGGTAATACCTCTTGGTATAGATATGTGCTAAACACCATCATGGGAGGAAATTTCTTGGGTAGCCATACTTTTTATGCTTATGATGCTATTAACAATTTGGTAGGCTCACCCCCACTTATGGTTAATGAAACGGTTTTGACTTTGGAGCATGTCATGCTAAGGCTTGACGTTATTAAAAATAAAATTCCTACCATAGAACTTATTGAAAATCCGGATAAAAGGATTCACAATCAAATTACTCAATGCAGATTGAAGGTAGAAATTACTCTAAGGACCCTAAAAGAAAAGTAACCCTTAGTCAACGAAAAAATAAATCAAGATTTCGTTAGAATTGACAAGTTAGAGGGAGTCATTACTAATTTGGGTTCCGCTTTTGCCTCTGTTAAAACCACTCCAAAGTATTCTCCTACCAAGTCCACTAAGTTTGTTTATGTTCCTAAAAATACAGGTGAATCATCTAGTAAAGGGAACAAAGATCTAAAGATGATATGAATTAGCTCCAACAGTACCAATATCATCCAAGAGCCTATCATTATAAGTAAACTCTTTGATTACTTACCTAGGAATGTTATTATTAATAATCCCAATGAACTTCCTAGGGATTACGATCATGTTACTTATGGTTTGAATACCAAAGATGACAATACCTAGATCATTGATTTATGTCTAGCTAAGGGCGTTAAATAATAGCGCCTGTTGGGAGGCAAATTTTATTTTGGTTTTTACTTTTTTCTTGTTGTTCTTGAATAAAAACATCATCTAGCCTCTAGGTAGATGTGTTTTCATGTTTTAATTTAGTGTTTGTGCCAAGTAAGATCTTTGGGATGATTTGGAAGATAGTAGATTGGTGTTTTTGGAAAACAGAAACTTTTCTGTCCAGTATCAGAATTGTTTCTGCTTGATGGAATGTGAAAAAATTATGAATATTCTACACATTTCTGGTATACAAATGGCCCACGTTTTCCTAATGTTTCATAGTTTTAGGAGATGCAGAAGTTTCACATCAATTCACATCTTTACAAAACGTTCTAATTTTGAAAGATTCTGTTTTCTTTATGTTGTTTCCTTATTTTGATGCATCTATGGCTATTATCTAGGGGTATGAACCATGGAAAAGTTGGAATACAGTACATATTACACCAATATAAAATAAGAATGAGTTTACAAAAGTACCTACAAGTAAGGATTTAATTTATTTAACTACCGGATCTCACGAGTTTTCTGTTGAGTTTTGTGTTGTGATGTTTTCAAATTTTGGGTAAAGATTGGATGGACTATGGAATAAGGAGTGACAAGACCCTAATCCTGGGGATTCCCAAGGAAGCCCAAGGTAATATTCAAGGACAACCAAGCATCTAAAATTGGGGATGCCCCGGATGGCATCCCCTCTTTCGTCTTGAATCCATCGGTAAATTTACTTGAGGCTATATTTTTTTCACCACATGATATGTGTTTTGCTTGGAGCGGATTGTATGATTTGAGTCTTTGCTTTTTAGTATGCCAAAATCATCCTTGTTGTACACACCTTTTAAGAGGGACGCACATTAATTGTGAATTTATTAGAATACTCTTTGTGCTTCACTTATATCTTTTGAGCTAGGTAGTTGATCCAGTGCTTCACTTATATCTTTTTGAGCACGGAGGTGATCCTTATTTTGAAGAAATTGATAAACTATCATGGTTCACTTATATTATTTTGAGAGTCTCTAATCAGATGGTAATTTTCTTGGGTTATGAATGTAGTCCTAATATGATGGGCATCTAATAGGAATACAATAAAATTTCATATAAAGAGCATTGAATACTATGAGAAGTTTGATTCCTTATGATTGTTTTGAGATATAAACATGGTGATATTAGAGTCATGCTAGTGAGTAATTGCAAATTGGTAGAAATACTTGTGTTAAAGTTTGTGATTCCCGTAGCATTCACATATGGTGAACCTTATGTGATGTAGTCGGAGCATGTTATTGATTGTCATCCTTTGTGTGCAAGTCGAAGCGTGAGATGGTTAACTCCTACCAACCTCTCCCCTAGGAGAATGTGTCTAATACTTTGTTTTGATACCTCATAATTTTTTGCAATAAGTATGTGAGTTCTTTATGACTAATGCAGAGTACATGGATTATACGCACTATCACCTTTCCACCATTGATAGCCACTCAAGTACCGCGCAACTCTCACCGGTACATTAAACCCACCATCTACACTTCCTCAAAATATCCACCATACCTACCAACTATGGCATTTCCATAGCCATTATGAGATATATTGCCATGCAACTTCCACCGTTTCATCATATGTTCTAGTATCGAGTTGTAATTGTTGAGTTGTAAGTAAATAAAAGTGTGATGATCATCATTATTAGAGCATTGTACCATGTGAGGAAAGGATGATGGAAGAAATGATTCCCTCACAAGTTGGGATGAGTCTCTGGAATTTACAAAATAATAAAAGAGGCAAAAGAAGCCCAAATAAAAAAGAGGCCATAGAAGTCCACAAAAACAGAAAAAAAAAATGAAAAATGAGAGAAAAGAGAGAAGGGGCAATGCTACTATCCTTTTTTCACACTTGTGTGTCAAAATAGCACCATGATTTTCATGATAGAATGTCTCCTATGTTATCAAATCCATATACTAGTGGGAATTTTTCATTATAGAACTTGTCTTGTATATTTCATTGACGGGCTTCCCGAAATTTCCCTAGGTCTTCGTGAGCAAGCAAGTTGGATGCACACCCACTTAGTTTCTTTTTGAGGTTTCATAAACTTATCTCTCTAGTGCATTTATTGCATGGAAATCCCTACTCACTCGCATTGATATCTACTGATGGGCATCTCCATAGCCCGGTAATATGCCTAGTGGATGTGAGACTATCTCCTTCATTTTGTCTTCTCCACAACCACCATATTCTATTCCACCTATAGTGCCATGTCCATGGCTCACGCTCATATATTGCGCGAAAGTTGAAAAGGTTTGAGAATACTAAAGTGTGAAACAATTGCTTGACTAATATCATGGTTGTGCATGATTTAATACTTTGTGATGAAGATGGAGCATAGCCAGACTATATGATTTTGTAGGGATAATATTGTTTGCACATGTTATTTTGAGAAGACACAATTGTTTTATTAGTATGCTTGAAAAATTATTGTTTTTATGTCAATATTAAACTTTTCTTTTGAATCTTATGGATCTGAACATTCATGCCACAATGAAGAAAATTACAAATATGTTAGGTAGCATTCCACATCAAAAATTCTATTTTATCATTTACCTACTAGAGGACGAGCAGGAAATAAGCTTGGGGATGCTTGATACGTCTCGAATGTATCTATAATTTTTTATTGTTACATGTTATTATATATTCTGTTTTGGATGTTTTATATGCATTAATATGCTATTTTGTATTATTTTTGCGACTAACTTATTAACCTAGAGCCTAGTGCCAGTTTATGTTTTTTCCTTGTTTTTGAGTTTCGCAGAAAAAGAATATCAAACGGAGTCCAAACTGAATATAACTTTCGTGATGATTTTTCTTGGACCAGAAGACACACATAGGACATGGAGTACAAGTCAGAGTCTCCTCAAGGCGACCACAAGCCGGGGAGGTGCGCCATAGGGGGCGCCCCTAGGGCTTATGGCCCCCTCGGAGACCCCCTAACCCCCATCTTTGGCCTATAAGTACAGATATATTCCAGAAACCCTAGAACGATAGACAAATATACTTTTACACCACCATAGGGCTTTTCCGGAGGCCTTTTTCGATACTCTGTCGGAGAGGGACTTGATCACGGAGGGCTTTTACATCAGACTTGCTGCCCTTCCGATGATGCGTGCGTAGCTTACCACAGACATACGGGTCCACATCTAGTAGCTAGATGGCTTCTTCTCTCTCTTTGATCTTCAATACAATGTTCTCCTCGATGTTCTTGGAGATCTATTCGATGTGATCTTCTTTTGCGGTGCGTTTGTCAAGATATGATGAATTATGGATATACGATCAGATTATCTATGAATATTATTTGAATCTTCTCTAAATTCTTGTATGCATGATTTGATATCTTTGTATTTATCTTTGAATTATTGGTTTGTTTTGGCCAACTAGATTGGTAGTTCTTGCAATGGAAGAGGTGCTTAGTTTTGGGTTCAATCTTGCGGTGTCCTCACCCAGTGACAGAAGGGGTAGCGAGGCATGAATTGCATTGTTGCCACCAAGGATAAAAAATGGGGTCTATATGATATTGCTTGATTTTATCCCTCTACATCATGTCATCTTGCTAAAGGCGTTACTCTATTCCTATGAACTTAATACTCTAGTTACATGTTGGATAGCGGTCGATGTGTGGACTAATAGTAGTAGATGAAGAATCGTTTCGGTCTACTTGTCACAGACGTGATGCCTATATTCATGATCATTGCCTTAGATATCGTCAAAACTTTGCGGTTTTCTATGAATTACTCGACAGTAATTTGATACCCACCGTATGATTTATTCAAGAGAGAAGCCTCTAGTGAAACCTATGGCTCCCGAGTCTATTTTCCATCTATTATTTTCAGATCTATAAAACAAAAAATCCAAAAATACTCTGCGGCAATTATTTTGTGCTTACTATATTTTGTTTTCACTTTAGTTTTAATTCTATCTCTGTCAATCTCACTCTTGTTGGTGACATTGAAGGGATTGACAACCCCTTTTCTGCGTTGTGTGCAAGTGTTTGTTAGTTTGTGTAGGTGAATATATTGGGGACTTGCTTGTACCTCCTACTGGATTGATACCTTGGTTCTCAAAGTGAGGGAAATACTTATCTCTACTTTGCTGCATCACCCTTTCTCTTCAAGGGGGAAATCAATGCAATCTCAAGAAGTAGCATCTTCCCGCAAGGCCTGCCGACGTAGCCGACCCTCCCGACCTGGGTGATGAGCTACGCGTCTGCGTCAACATCTCGGGCCTCAATAATGCCGCTTCGCAGGACCACTTCTGGCCCTCGAATGTTGGCCAGAGTGGAGGCTGTCCACGCCACCAAGTTCACATGCCCTTCAGCATACTAAACGTGGGGGCCATGTTTCGGCGGATCATGCAGCGCGTGGTGGATACTCGGGAAGCAAGGCGTATGGCGATCGAGGCTCAGTCAGACCTGGACCTTCCCGAGCCCTTCAGGCCCCGTAAGTCCCAAGGGCCTCAGGAGCCACCCAGATCGTGAGGGGCGACGTCTGCGGCATGACTCCTCAGCTACCTCGACGCTACAGTAGCATCATTGCCAGGTGATGTTTCATTTGTTCAAGGTGAGGGCGCTCCTTGGGCTGCATCATCCTCATGTCATTAGGGCACATACCTTCGGTCGTATCAAATTTGAGCATGTAATAGAATTGGATTTGCCTTTCATGAATTTCCTTGAGAATTTAAACCTGCAAGTTCGGTGCTTTGCCATCGTGAGTGTCGCCGCGCCCTGACTGGAACGAGTCAAGGCGCGCGGTTTGGTTCTTTCATCCGCGATGCAGGCCGCCGATGCGGGAACCGCGCGCCGAGGGACCTCTCCCATGGTTTGTTGCATGAAGAAGACTGGGCATGGCGCCTGTGCTTGGGTTCATCCCCGCCGCGTCGATACAACCACGCGACCGAGCTCTGTCTGGCGGGCCGGCCATGTACATGTCACCACCCAACGTCCTTGGTGCTCAGCCTTGTCATGCAACGAATGCTGGAGGTTGTTTCGCCGCGGGTCAACACAGCCACACATATTTTTACAAAGCGAGCCCAACGCTAGAAGACCAGGCGCAACCCGACTTTGAGGTAGGGCCTTGTGAGTCCCTCGCTGGCTCACGAGTTCCCATATACACCTCCTAATGTGGGGCTCTGTCGGATTATGGGCTCCGTGCTACTTCTCGAGCTTGCGTTGTATTCCCTCGAAGAGGAAAGGGAGATGCAGCACAGTAGCGTAAGTATTTCCCTCAGTTTTTAAGAACCAAGGTATCAATCCAGTAGGAGACCACGCACGAGTCCCTCGCACCTGCACAAACAAGTAGGAACTTCGCAGCCAACGCGATACGGGGTTGTCAATCCCTTTACCGTCACTTACGAAAGTGAGATATGATAGAGATGATAGTTTATATTTTTGGTATTTTTAGTTTATAAGAACCACAAATAAAAGCGATAAAAGTAAAGTAGATGTAGATTGATATGTTGAGAATAGACCCGGGGGCCATAGTGTTCTCTAGTGGCTTCTCTCATGATAGGGATATTCTACGGCGGGTAAACAAATTACTGTCGAGCAACTGATAGAAAAGCGAATAATTATGAGACTATCTAGGCATGATCATTGAATATAGGCATCACATCCGAGACAAGTAGACCGACTCCTTCCTGCATCTACTACTATTACTACACACATCGACCTCTATCCAGCATGCATCTAGTGTATTGAGTTCATAAGAACAGAGTAACGCCTTAAGGAAGATGACATGATGTAGAGGGATAAACTCAAGCAATATGATATAAATCCCATCTTTTTATCCTCGATGGCAACAATACAATACGTGCCTTGCTGCCCTTACTGTCACTGGGAAAGGACACCGCAAGATTGAACACAAAACCAAGCACTTCTCCCATTGCATGAACTATAGATCTAGTAGGCTAAACCAAACCAATAATTCGAAGAGACTTGCAAGGATATTATGAGCACACATAAAAAGTTCAGAGAAGAACCAAATATCTTGCATAGATAATCTTGATCATAAACTCACAATTCATTGGATCTCGACAAACACACCGCAAAAAGATATTACATCGAATAGATCTCCTCGAAGACTGAGGAGAACTTTGTATTGAGATCCAGAGAGAGAAGAAGCCATCTAGATACTAGCTATGGACCCGAAGGTCTATGGTAAACTACTCACAACTCATGGTGAGGGCGATGATGATGATGATGAAGAACTCCGTGATGGATCCCCCTCCGGTGGAGCTCCGGAACAGGCTCCATGATGGGATCTCACGGGAACAGAAGGTTACGACGGTGGAATTAGGGTTTTCTCTCTGTTGTCGAAGGTTTCGTGGTACGTAGACTTATATAGAAGGAAGGAGGGCACCGGGGGACGCTCGGGGGCCCCATGAGGCAGGGGGCGCGCCCTGGGAAGGGGGGCGTTCCCCCCACCCTCGTGGGCAGCCCCTTGATCCCCTGACGTGGTTCTCGAGCTCAGTGTGCATGATTTTCTCCAAAAATATCTCTCGCGAAGGTTTCATTCCGTTTGGACTCCGTTTGATATTCTTCTTCTGCAAAACCCTAAAACAGGCAAAAACCAACAATCTAGACTGGGCCTTTGGGTTAGTAGGTTAGTCCCAAAAATGATATAAAAGTGAATGATAAAGCCCATTAAACATCCAAGACTTCATAAATAATAGCATGGAACAATCAAAAATTATAGATACGTTGGAGACGTATCAAGCATCCCCAAGCTTAATTCCTGCTCGTCCTCGAGTCGGTAAATGATAAAGAAAGAATTTTTGATGTGGAATTCTAACCAAGATAGTCTTTCAATGTAATTCTCTTAATTGTGACATGAATGTTCAGATCTGAAAGATTCACGATAAAAGTTTATATTGACATAAGAAACAACAATACTTCAAGCATACTAACAAAGTAATCATGTCTTCTCAAAATACTATGGCTAAAGAAAGTTATCCCTACAAAATCATATAGTCTGGCTATGCTCCCTCTTCATCACAAAAAATATTCATATCATGCACAACCCCGATTTCAGCCAAGCACTTGTTTTCATACTCTATCTTTTCAAACCTTTCAACTTTCACTCAATACATGAGCGTGAGCCATGGATATAGCACTATGGGTGGAATAGAGGTGGTTGTGGAGAAGACAAAAAAGAGGGTGATAGTCTCACATCGACTAGGCATATCAACGGGCTATGGAGATTCCCATCAATAGATATGAATGTGAGTGAGTAGGGATTGCCATGCAACGGATGCACTAGAGCTAAGTATGTATGAAAGCTCAATCGAAAGAAACTAGTGGGTGTGCATCCAACTTGCTTGCTCACGAAGACCTAGGGCATTTGAGGAAGCCCATCGTCGGAATATACAAGCCAAGTTCTATAATGAAAATTCCCACTAGTATATGCAAGTGACTAAACATGAGACTCTCTACAATGAAGAACACGGTGCTACTTTGAAACACAAGTGTGGAAAAGATAGTAGCAATTGTCCCTTCTTTCTTTTCTCTCATTTTTTTGGAGGGGCTTTCTCTCCTTTTTTATTAGCCCCTCTCTATATTTTTTTGGGCCATCTCTTTTTTTTATTGTCCTTTCCTCACATGGGACAATGCTCTAATAATGATGATCATCGCACTTTTATTACAACTCGAAATTACAACTCGATACTACAACAACTATGACTCTACATGAATGCCTCCGATGGTGTACCGAGATGTGCAATGAATCAAGAGTGACATATATGAAAATTATGCATGGTGGCTTTGCCACAAATACGATGTCAACTACATGATCATGCATGGCAATATGACAATATGATGCGTGTCATATGAACGGAACGGTGAAAATTTGCATGGCAATATATATCGGAATGGCTATGGAAATGCCATGATAGGTTGGTATGGTGGATGTTTTGAGGAATAATATGGTGGCTGTTTTGAGTAAGGATATATAGTGGGTTTATGGCACCGGCGAAAGTTGCGCGGTACAAGAGAGGCTAGCAATGGTGGAAGGGCGAGAGTGCGTATAATCCATGGACTCAACATTAGTCATAAGAACTCATATACTTATTGCAAAAATCTACGAGTCATCAAAACAAAGAAATTAATGCATGCTCCTAGGGGGGAGGTTGGTAGGAGTTAACCATCGCTCGCCCCCGACCTCCACACAAAGGTTAGCACTCTACAAATACCTCATGCTTTAACTTCGTCACATAGCGGTTCACCATACGTGCATGATACGGGAATCACTATCCTTAACACAAGTATTTCTCAATTTCATAATAACTCCACTAGCATGACTCTAATATCACTATCCTCATATCTCAAAACAATTATCAAGCATCCAACATCTCATCACATTCAATGCACTTGGTGAGATTTTTTTTACTACATTGACATTGGATGTTTATCATGTGAAGACTAGTTTGTTTAGCCTAAACACATTACCATGCTGTTTTAATAGACTCTTAAATAGATATAAGTGAAGCATGAGAGTTTAACAATTTCTACAAAATATTACCACCACCATGCTCTAAAAGATATAAGTGAAGCACTAGAGCAAAAACTATTCAACTCAAAATATATAAGTGTAGCACATAGAGTGTTCTAACAATTTCTAGGCCATATTTAACTCTCTAGAATAGATGTGTCCAGTAAGGATGATTGTGGCAAACTAACAAGCAAAGACTCAAATTATACAAGACGCTCCAAGCAAAACACATATCATGTTGCGAATAAAAATATAGCTCCAAGTATAGTTACCGATGGATGAAGACGAAAGAGGGGATGCCTTCCCGGGGCATCCCCAAGCTTAGGCTTTTGATTATCTTGAATTTAGTTGGGGTGCCATGGGCATCCCCAAGCTTAGGCCTTTGCTACTCCTTGTTACATAGTCCATCAAAGCAATACTCAAAACATGAAAACCTCACAACACAAAACTTAGACAAAAATTCTCGTGAGCTCCGTTAGAATAAGAAAACAAATCACTACTCAAAGGTACTGCAATGAATTCATTCTTTTTCATATTGGTGTTAAACCTACTGTATTCCAACTTCTATATGGTTCATATCCTCCAATACTACTCATATATGCATTGAAATAAGCAAACAACACACGAAAAACAGAATCTGTTAAAAACAGAACAGTCTGTAGTAATCTGCAGGTTTCGCCTACTTCTGGAACTCCAAAAAATTCAAACTAAATTGTTAAATTTTTGGAATTTGTCTACCAATCATCTGAAAAAATAATCAACTAAAAATCACGATCCAGTAAAATCTTTCGACCACTTTAGCTAGCACTAACGATTCTGTTTTTCACAGCAAGATCACATAAACTTCACACAAGTCTCCCCAAAGGTTCTACTTGGCACAAACACTAAACAAAACATGAAACCACATCTAATTAGAGTCTAGATGCAATATTTATTCCCTAACAGCAACAAAAACAAAAAATATAAAGTTGGGTTGCCTCCCAACAAGCGCTATCGTTTTACGCCCCTAGCTAGACACGATACAAGATAAATCTAGGGAATGCCATAATGATATGATATGTCGTGAAAGCTCATCTCATATTCCCTACGTTCAGCAGCAAGCTTCCTTTGTGGCAAGAAAAAGTAATCAAAAGGGCTAAATTTAATGGGAAAAAAGTCCCCTACATAAATCTCGGGAGGAATAGGTTCCTCTTTTCACCCTTTGTAGTGGATAACCAATTCATCATTATAGGCATTCTTTTGGCAGAAGGTCATAAGCCTTCGCTCAAGGGAGAAGCCTAACCCATTGTTTTGAACAGCAAAATCATCGTTTATATCAGAAATTCTATCGATCAAGATCTCAATAGGAACCTTTTTTCTAAGGTTTTCATTAAAAGCAACATGTTCAGGAGATCACAACCGCATTAGGTCTTCTTGATTGAACAAGATAGCCTCTATAGGAGGTCGACCCGCATCTACTCCGTAATGAGCAAAGATTTCTCTGGCCTCTTTCATGATATATCTAAATTCATGAGCCAAAAAGATAGTAGCTGCACGCTTAACAAAAGAATGCTCAATATTGGAAAAGTCCAAAAAGATTCTCTGAATACAAGGATGCATATGGATAAATTGCCTTTCAATTTCTACTATAAGCATAGATACAGCATCCGCAAAGCTACTAGTTCTGTGAAGAATAGAGCCGCCCATATTGGGCAAATCACCGGCACAAGTGAAGAAGTCTTGAAGAACTCCTTTTCCAATAATATTACCGCTACCAACCCGGAACTTCTTAATATGTAAAGTGGTAGCTTCATCCGGGGGATCAACATAGACGTTGCCCTCGACATTACTACCCTTCTCGATAGGATCATCCCCCATTTCAGACATGAGGGCAATCAGGCAAGCAAACAGCACACGAGCAAACAAGAAGCAAGCGAACGATAAACACACGGCGGAAGAAGGGCAAATAAAACGGCAAGGGTGAAGTGGGGGAGAGGAAAACGAGAGGCAAATAAATGTAATGCGAAGGATAAGGGTTTTTGATAGGTACTTGGTATATGACTTTTGCGTAAGCCTCCCCGGCAATGGCGCCAGCAATTCTTCTTGCTACTTCTCGAGCTTTCGTTGTATTCCCTCGAAGAAGAAAGGGAGATGAAGCACAGTAGCGTAAGTATTTCCCTCAGTTTTTGAGAACCAAGGTATCAATCCAGTAGGAGACCACGCGCGAGTCCCTCACACCTGCACAAACAAATAAGAACTTCGCAGCCAATGCGATAAGGGGTTGTCAATCCCTTTACGGTCACTTACGGAAGTGAGATCTGATAGAGATGATAGTTTATATTTTTGGTATTTTTAGTTTATAAGAACAACAAATAAAAGCGATAAAAGTAAAGTAGATGTAGATTGATATGTTGAGAATAGACCCCGGGGCCATAGTGTTCTCTAGTGGATTCTCTCATGATAGCGATATTCTACGACGGATAAACAAATTACTGTCGAGCAATTGATAGAAAAGCGAATAATTATGAGACTATCTAGGCATGATCATTGTATATAGGCATCACGTCCGAGAAAAGTAGACCGACTCCTGCCTGCATCTACTAGTATTACTCCACACATCGACCGCTATCCAGCATGCATCTAGTGTATTGAGTTCATAAGAAGAGAGTAACACCTTAAGCAAGATGACATGATGTAGAGGGATAAACTCAAGCAATATGATATAAACCCCAGCTTTTTATCCTCGATGGCAACAATACAATACGTGCCTTGCTGCCCCTACTGTCACTGGGAAAGGAAACCGCAAGATTGAACCCAAAGCCAAGCACTTCTCCCATTGCAAAAACTATAGATCTAGTAGGCTAAACCAAGCCAATAATTCGAAGAGACTTGCAAGGATATTACGAGCACACATAAAAAGTTCAGAGAAGAACCAAATATCTTTCATAGATAATCTTGATCATAAACTCACAATTCATTGGATCTCGACAAACACACCACAAAAAGAGATTACATCAAATAGATACCCTCAAAGACCGAGGAGAACTTTGTATTGAGAACCAGAGAGAGAGAGAAGAAGCCATCTAGATACTAGCTATGGACCCGAAGGTCTATGGTAAACTACTCACAACTCATGGTGAGGGCAATGATGATGATAAAGAAGAACTCCGTGATGGATCCCCCTCCGGTGGAGCTCCGGAACAGGCTCCAAGATGGGATCTCACGGGAACAGAAGGTTACGGCGGTGGAATTAGGGTTTTCTCTCTGTTGTCGAAGGTTTCGGGGTACGTAGACTTATATAGGAGGAAAGAGGGCACCGGGGGACGCTCAGGGGCCCCACGAGGCAGGCGGCGCGCCCCCACCCTTGTGGGCAGCCCCTTAATCCCCTGACGTGGTTCTCAATCTCCGTGTGGTTGATTTTCTCCAAAAATATCTCTCGCAAAGGTTTCATTCCGTTTGGACTCGGTTTGATATTCTTTTTCTGCAAAACCTTGAAACAGGCAAAAAACAGCAATCTGGACTGGGCCTTTGGGTTAGTAGGTTAGTCCCAAAAATGATATAAAAGTGAATGATAAAGCCCATCAAACATCCAAGAATTCATAAATAATAGCATGGAACAATCAAAAATTATAGATAAGTTGGAGACGTATCACTCCGCAAACCCAAGAAGTTCGAACACAGGGGTGTGAACGAAGATCTCTCCCACTCACGTCTACCTAGCGTCTCACCCTCGTCCAGTGAAGAGATTCAAGTGAATAACAAGTAAAGAACACGCGAATTTACCCAGGTTCGGGCCACCTTGTGGTGTAAAACCCTACTTCCTGCTTTGGTGGATTGGCCTCGGGAGGGCTATAATATGAATGAGTACAATGGTTCCTGAGCTCGAGGGTCAGGAGGCAAGGGTTCTTGCTCATTTGTGCGAGGGTAGAATTTCTGGATCTGATCCGCCTCTAGTGGAGATCCTAGATGCTTATATAGGCGGCCATATTCCTCTTACCCCGAAATGTTTAGGCGGGAAGGGATCCGACAACGGCCATTTTGAGTGGGAACACAAGGACATTTCTACCCTGACAAAAGCGGTCTTCGCCTGCAAAGGGATCCGGCAATGACGCGGGGGTGGGCTCGGCGGTGACATCCTCCATGTCGTCCTTGCGGTCTTCGGTCTTGTTGCACAAATGGGGAAACCTTTGTCCCGCTCCTCGGGAACCTGCGCCTGCACTGTCTCCTTTGCACCAAAATGGCAACTACGCCGCTGGCACTCGTTGGCACCCGCTGGCGCGGTGCGTCAATGCTTGCGTCACTGCCTCCTCTTGAGGCAGGCTCGGCCTTGGATTCTCCGCCCCTCCGGAGCAACCTAGTCGAGGCCGCTCCTGAGGGGGTCTTGGCGTCGTTCTCCTCGCGAGTTCTAGCCCCCTCGCGAGGGTCTTGAGCAGCTGGTCGATCAGTTGGGACGTACCAGGCCGTGGTAGGAGCGTGCTGCGGCCCGCAGACAGGCAAGTATGGGTACCCTGGTTCCCAGGATGCCGACGGTAGCCCCGGGCCCAAGGTGCGCGGGCACTTGGCTTTGGAGTGAAGCCTTAGTCGAGGACGAAGCACCGCAGGCCCCAAAAGGCTGTAAGCCAGGCTGGCGCGTGATGGTTGGATGGGACGTGGCAACTCTGCTCCCCACACAGTCTTGGTAACCGTGTGAATTGACAACTCCCCGGCGCAGACGCCGGGGTTGTTATGGCTGTGATGCCAGTGACTGGCGGTTGGGCTCCTCCACCCTATAAATGGGACTAGGGGGGAGCCCCCAAGCCATCTTCAAGCCAGCGCCATCTGCTTCCTTGTTTGCTCCCCGCTCTCCTTCTTGCCGTGAGGTCTCCATGGCGCCGCCGAGGAAGCCGTCCAGCGCAGAGAAAGGGAAGGCCTCGAAGGATTTGGCTTCGCCGCCGTCAAAGAGGTGCCGTGGCCGTCCCCGCAAGTATGTCGCTGCGCCCGTGACGATTCCTCGAGGGAGCGGGCGCGGCCTTCCGGGTCCCGACGCGGTCGCCGGTGAGAGGCATGGTGCCTCTTCCCGTGGCGAAGGTGGTCGCGGCCGTGGTGGGAGAGGAGGCGGGAGGCGACGTTTGGCGATCATGCATCCTCCGCGCCCGCAACTCCACTCCTTCGACGTGTCGTCAGAGTTCGTGGTGTGGGTGGAGAAGCCTGGCATCTTCTGGCTCCAGCTTCCCCGCTCGTTCGGCACGTTGCTACCATCCGGAGGCCTCGGCAGCCTCTGGCTGCAGACCGACGGCTGCTGCAGTGGTGCGTCCTGGGTGGAGGTCGATGTGGCTCCTTCGGGCGACGAGTTTCTGGAGCGCGACTGGCAATCATTTGTGCGCGCGCGCGCCGGCGACAAGAGATGTGCACGCTCCACTTTAGGTATGATGGTGCATCAACGCTATTCGTCAGGGTCTTCTCGGAGGAAGGGAGGCGCCTTGGGTGCTGTCCTGAAGCTGACGACGAAGAGGATGGCGGGGACGGCGTCCGGAGGAGTAGTTCCTCCTCTGGAGACGAGCTTGGCCCTGGAGGACGCCGTGGGTCCTACTTCTATGGCAGCAGCAGCTCCTCCAGCATCTGTGGCTACAAAGATCCACCGCGCCGCCGATCTCGGCTTGGCGAGAGGACGGGCTCGTTGCACCACTGTGGCTCGGTGAAGTGGGAGGAGTCGGGAGACTCCGACTGAGTAGGAGCGGCCTCTGCTTCTTCTTTTTATTCCTCATTTCCTTCCTGTGTCAAAATTTTAAATTGCCTCTAGAAGCCGTGTAATGGACTATGACATTTGTATGAAGCGAGAACTTGCTAGCATGTTTTTGGTCTGGGTGAGATTACTTAGCTTATGTGCTGCGATGTCTTGAGGCAAAGTACTCCTGACTCATTATCGTCATGAGCCCCCGACGGGCCATGAGGGCGGCCAAATTCGAAGAATTTGTGCAGCCCCTGAGTATGGATGAGCCGATGAGAGCTGCTGAGAGCACCGAGCATGGATTAAGGCACCAAGGCATGAGCCGGAGCCAGAGCAAGCTTGGCCAGGTGAGGTCATGGGACCGTGGCATACGAGAGCCCGGACCGACCGTGTCCCAGCCCCCACGTGCGAGGCATGCGAAGGAGAGCAAGCGGCGCATCCCCCGCTTGACAAACTAAACTTAAAACCAGCGAGAGAAAATCCCAAACAAGACTTCCAACCAAATGCAAGAAACACGAGAACTTCATAAGATGGGGTAGAGGAAGGGATGATAGCCAAGGAAGTAGAAAAGGCTGACAGCCAAACACCAAGCCAAAAAAGGAAAAAGGTCGCGTCCGACCCCTACACTACATCTTCTTCCCAGCGCGGAGCTAAGGACTGCCACTGGGACGTGGGTGGGAGCCCCGTCTAATGGCCCGTAGGCAACGCTCAGGAGACTCCGAGGCGTGTACAGCCCCAACTCATTATTACGTGAGAGTGTCATGAGCGGAGACCTTCACGGGCACGGAGCCTTGATTACGGATAGAACCTCCCGAGGTGCTCAATGTTCCAAGAATTCTGGATAGGTATCCCATCCTGCGTCTCCAGGCCTAGAGACACGGGCGATTCTGATCGGGCCCTCCCACATGGGCGAGCGCTTGTGTAACCCCTCCCTGGAGAGAACTCACCTTAGGACCAAGTAACCAACTTCAAGTGTTCTTGTGTAACCCCTCCTTGGTATCGCCGCAGCCCCTGCTGATATCGCGCTGCCCTGAGGGCAGCTCGGCGGCGGCCCTCTTCGCCGAGCATGAGGTCCATCCACCAGGCAGCATCCTGGCATTCCTCGTTGAAAGCCAAGACCAGTGCGGAGCGATGCTTGACCTCGTGAGGGAGGACCGCCTCCGCCCCGTAGACGAGAAAGAAAGGAGTTTCTCCCATGTGTTTGGTAGCGGTGGTTCGGATCGACAACAACACGGACTGGAGCTCGTGGATCCAGCCCCTGCCGCAAGCCTCGAGCCCTTCTTAAAGCTGCGCGTCTTGAGGCCACGCAAGACTTCCACATTGGCGCATTCTTCCTGACTGTTGCTCCTGGGGTGAGCCACCGAGTGTAGGTGCATCTAGTGCCACCCCTAGTTGGTTTTGGAGTATTGACGACAAATCTGGTTAAGGGACTAATGTGTTTGTGAGAATTGCAGGATAACACAGGTAGTAGTCCCTTATTGATTCAGTTTACCTACCGGAGATGACCCCTAAAAATGTATGAAGACATTGACGACAATGGTGGTATATATATATGAAGATAATCATATTGAAGCCTATGACAAGAGAAGACATTGTGTGAAGACTATGGAGCGTGAAGACTTAGATGTTTCGTTTTTTTCCTTTTCTTCTTTGTTGAGTCATAGGAACCACCGTACTGTTAAGTGGGATCCAAGTGAACTAAGTCAGAGTGACTGAAGTGATGCTCAACCAAATCCTATGTCTTTGAGCGAAGACAATGAGAGCAAATCTTATCCAGAGCTGGATGAGTCAGCTTTACTTGTAGCCCAAGTAAAGTTTCCGTGAGTGTTTGAAATCCGACCGTTGTAACACGTGTCAGTTCCTTAGTGACCCAGGGCCACTTCGGACAAATCAGGTCAGGTTGCCCAGTGGTTATAAATAGCCCACCCCCTACACCATAAATTTGTGGCTGCTCAGAGTTATTGCACGGCTTTTGTCGTTTGAGAGCAACCTACCTCCGAAGCATTTGAGAGAGAGAGATCCTTCCGAGGACAAAGCCCATACACCCAGAGCCAAAGAGTGTTAGGCATCACTAAAGTCTTTTTGTCTGTGTGACCTGAATACTTGTTACACTTGATGACTGTGTTTCCTCCAGCCGGTAAGGCGTCGCGTTCTGAGCATCCAAGAGTCATTGTGGATCGCCAGTGAACGAAGTCTGTGAAGGTTTGGAAGTCTACATTGAAGACTTACCAGAGTGATTGGGCGAGGACTAGGTGTCCTTAGCTCAAGGCGAATAAGGTGAAGACGCGGTCTTCTGAGTTAAATCCCGGCCTCCCCAAACAGACGTACAATTGTCACAACAACTGGAACTGGTCTGACAAATCACTGTCATCCCCGAGCTACTGGTCCTATCCTTTCCTTACCTTTACTTACTGTCTTATGTTGTGAAGTCATTGCATGCTAGTCTTATCTGATTGACTTCACTGTGTGACTACTTGCTCTGATTGGCTTCATTCAATCTTCCATCCTGATCCTTACTGCCTAGCTGCTATTAGTCTTCAGGCTTTCACTACATTGAACACTTGACTATGGCTTGTCTAGTGTAGTCTACCTTCCGCTGCATATAAATAGGATTGGATTTATCATTTGTCGTCCAAACTTCCATATTTAGAAGCATTTCATAAAAATCTCCTGTTCACCCCCCTCTAGTCGATATACCGCACATTCAATTGGTATCAGAACAAGGTACCCCCTTGTTCTGTGTGATTCGGTTTAACCACCTGGAGTTTTAGCTATGTCGACTGCAGGGATAATCAAAGTCTCCGCTGCGTGCCCCGTCTTCCATGGCACTGAATATCCCTACTGGAAGAACAAGATGTGCATGCACCTTGAATCCATTGACGTGGACCTCTGGTTTGCCGTTAAGAACGGCGTTCCCAAGACTGGTGAAGGTATCACCCCTGCTGATGTCAAGAGGCTCGTTCAACTGGATTCAATGGCCAAGAATATCATCTGTGGTCATCTGACCAAAGGACAATATGGTCATGTGAGTGCCCTGTAAACGTCAAAGGAAGTCTGGGACTGGCTCTCAAAGGTCAATGAAGGAGTCTCAACCCAAAGATATCAAAGGATCAGTGTCCTTCGCAATCTTTTCACACTACTAGGAAAAGGGCTATAGATGGAATTGATACTAATGGCGCACCAGACAAGCAGTGCGCCATTAGTATATAGTAATGGCGCACCAGCAACTGATACGCCATTAGAGTTCGAACTACTAATGGCGCACCAGGCCCAGAGTGCGCCATTACTATCAAGAAGTTTTTTTTGAACTAGCGCGCCTGTCCAAACATACTAATGGCGCATCCAGACAAAGTGCGCCATTACTAGTTGTAACTAGTAATGGCGCACCAGCAGTAAAGTGCGCCATTAATGCTCTTTTTTATGATATTTTTTATTCTTTTTTTTACAAAACTACTAATGGCGCACTGTCCCACAGTGCGCCATTACTAGTTTAAACTAGTAATGGCGCACTGCGCTACAGTGCGCCATTAGTATGTTATTTTTTTGAAAAACTAGTAATGGCGCACCAACTATAAATGCGCGCATTTATAGTTGGTGCGCCATTAGTAAGCGGGCAGCAACAAGATATTTTGGACAACCTCTCCTACCACACTCACTCCCCCCCCACTTCTTCATTCTCTCCACCTCCTCTCCTCTCGGGTCCCTCCTCTTTTTCACCTCATTTCCACCATATATTCATTCAAATTAAGTGGTTAAATTACCTTGTTTTGATAGGTAAGTAAGGGGGGAAGCTATATTTATGTTGTTCTCCATACAACAATGTGCACATGCACTTTTTATGGCCTAGCTAGATCTATGTATGTTTGTGGTGTTGCATATGTTTGTTGTGTTGCATATGTGTTTGTGTTTGGAGGTGTACCGGTATTTGAAATGCGATAGTTGCCAATATTTTCTCGGAATGTTGATTCATTTCCGTTTCGGTGAGAATTTTGGCATTAAGCATTCATTTTTGTCCTATTTTTAGGGAAAGTCATGGCAAATTTTTTCTTGGTTCTAAAATATCGTTTTACTCTACCCCGCAGGCGACCATGGTGCGCACGATAACCGAAGGCATCGTGAATAGGTTTTTGAGGTCCGCGTAGGCCGAGATGCTTCAAAAGAACGAGACGGAGATAAGATGTCCGTGTCGAAGATGCAAGCTGAAGAGCCTTATTGCGGACCCGGATTCCGGGCAGGTGCGGTACCACCTGCTCTTGCGTGGTTTCATGGATGGCTATCGGTGGCAAGGTGATGAAGATGACTACGAAGTCGTCCATGGGCGCCGGGCAAGAAATGAGGAAGGCCTGCAAGACAACCACCGCGGCTCGGGCGGGCGAGAAGACGAAGAATCCCCAGGAGATGATCACGACGGTGATGCTGTACACAGTCATCATGTAGAAGATGTAGGACATGATGATGAGGAAGATGCGGAGCAGACGACGGGCATGATCATGAAGATGATGATGCCGGCGGAGCAGACGACGCTGAACCATCGATGGGCTGGGTGCAGGACCCTCATATTCAAGAGCTGCTTCTCAAGCAGACCGATAACGCAAGAGCTGCCACCCGAGAGAAAGCCAAGATGGATCAACTTGAGTTAGACGCGGTTACTCCATTGTATGAAGGATGCAGGCCCGAGGATACCCGCCTGAAAGTAACGCTCATGGCTCTAGAGATGAAGGTAAAACACAAAATGACCGACGCATGCTTCGACGAGAACATGTCATTCTGGCACGAACGTCTTCCCAAGGGGAACAAGTGCCCCACCAGTTTGGAGGAGGCGAAGAAAATCGTGTGTCCTATGGAT
The DNA here is from genome assembly GCA_902687465.1 of Secale cereale. Classification (NCBI taxonomy): domain Eukaryota; kingdom Viridiplantae; phylum Streptophyta; class Magnoliopsida; order Poales; family Poaceae; genus Secale; species Secale cereale. The sequence goes on from LR738714.1 coordinate 349,876,550, forward strand.
TTACCGCACGTGAAATACTATGTGTGCATGAATAATTGCATCATTTATCGGGACGAGCACGCGGAGTCTACCATATGTCCGGTGTGCGGCGTCACTCGATACAAGAAGAGGAAGAAAGCTCCTCGAAAAGTGGTGTGGTACTTTCCGATCACTCCTCGTCTGCAGCGGTATTTCGCGGACCCTAAGGTAGCAAAGCTCCTGCATTGGCACGCGGATAGGGAGGAGAAGAAGCGAGAAGATGACGCAAATGATCCGGAGATAGATAAAAAAGACAAGATGCTGAGTCACCCTAAGGATGCGAGCGAGTGGCAAGCGTTGAACTTCGAAGACCTAGAATTTGGGAACGATCCAAGGAACATCGTGCTGGGCGCGAGCACCGATGGAGTCAATCCGTTTGGCAGCCAGAGAAGCACACATAGCACCTGGCCTGTGTTTGTGTGGATGTACAACCTTCCCCCCTGGTTGTGCATGAAGAGGAAGTACATTCACATGAGTATGCTAATTGAAGGACCGAAACAACCAGGGAACGACATCAATCTGTATCTGGGGCTGCTGATAGAGGAGCTAGACACGCTGTGGAAAACGCCAGCCAATACGTGAGACGCCGCAAAGAAAGAATATTTCCCTATGAGAGCCGCGCTGCTCACGACGGTGCACGACTATCTCGGTTACGGATATGTCGCGGGGCAGGTGGTCCACGGATTTTCTGGATGCGTCAGGTGCATGGATGACACAACGTATCGCCAGCTAGATAGAGATCCCGGGTCTTCGAAAACCGTGTTCATGGGACATCGAAGGTGGCTTCACGACGATGACCTGTGGAGAAAACGCAAGGATCTGTTCGATGGTGAAACCGAACCCCGAGGACGCCCACGTACGAGGAGCGGCGAGGAAATAGACGAGCAGTTGAAAAATTGGAAAGATTGCCCACTGCCGGGAAAGAAGAAAAAGGCGTCAGAGCCGGGAAAGAAGCGAAAGGCGCCAGAGCCGCTGCTGAAGGTATGGAAAACGAGGTCTGTTTTCTGGGACTTGTCGTACTGGAAGATCCACCGTGTGCCTCACAGCCTTGATGTAATGCATATCACGAAGAAAGTGTGCGAGAGTCTGCTTGGTACCCTGCTCAACATGCCAGAGAGGACCAAAGATGGGCCGAAAGCAAGGGCAGACTTGAAATCAATGGGCATCAGGCAGGAGCTTCACGCTATATATGATGATCATGATGATGATGATGATGATGATGAGGCGAAGCAGGACACAGAAAGTCGTCGCAAAGGTAAAATTCCAAGAAGACCGGAAATGACTACCCTCCCGCGTGCTTCACTCTAAGTCAGGAGAAGATCGAGCAGTTTTTCACCTGCCTCGTAGGAGTACAACTTCCTTACGGTTACGCGGGGAAGATAAGTAGATACCTAGACCGGGCGAAGCTGCAGTTCAGCGGGATGAAGTCTCACGACTGTCACGTGCTGATGACGCAGATACTTCCAGTTGCAATCCGTGGTATCATGGACGCGCACATCCGTGAAACCCTATTTGGCCTATGCAACTTTTTCGACGTCATCTCTCGGAAGTCTATTGGCGTGAGGCAACTCAGAAGGCTACAGGAAGAGATCGTGGTGATACTATGCGAGCTTGAGATGTACTTCCCGCCCGCATTCTTCGACGTTATGGTGCATCTGCTGGTCCATATCGTGGACGATATCATCCAACTTGGGTCGACGTTCCTGCACAGCATGATGCCGTTCGAAAGGATGAATGTTGTCATCAAAGGATACGTTCACAACATGTCACGTCCAGAGGGAAGCATAGCCAGGGGCTTTCTGACCGAAGAGTGCATCTCCTACTACACGAATTATCTAGGCATCGAGAACCCCGTTGGTCTGCCCGTCAACAGGCACCTCGGCAGGCTCGCTGGATGGGGTCACCGTGAGGGTCGCCGCGAAATGCATGTCGACTTTGAGGGTCGACTCGCCGACTTTGAAAGAGCAAACCTAGTCGTGCTACAACACATAGACGTGGTCGATCCTTGGGTGGTTCAGCACAAAACCTTTATTGAGAAGACATACAATGACCGAGGCCAACAGAGGACGGACGGAGATATAATCAAAGAGCACAACTCATGTTTCACGCGTTGGTTCAAGCCGAAGCTTCTGTCGTACCCTTTACATGATGATTCTTCCGCGGAAGAACAACTCATATTCGCCTTGTCACAAGGCGCCGAGCACAACCTGATGACCTATGAGGCGTACGATATCAACGGCTACACATTCTACACCGAGGCCAAGGACATGAAGAGTGATGGTTATCAGAACTACGGGGTAACGATGGAATCCTACACCGGTAATGACAAGGACAGATACTACGGAAGGATCGAGGAGATCTAGGAGCTGAGCTACGCTGGAGAGAAGGTCCCGATGTTCCGTGTTAGATGGGCCAAGAGCGTCCTAAAAGAAGACCGGTATTTCACCACCATGGTTATACCCGAAGCCAAATCCAAGACCGCGGGCGCAAACGTCACCGCGAAAAATGAGCCATGGGTACTGGCTTCCCAAGTTGACCAATGCTTCTTCATTACCGACCCGTCAAAGCCCAGTCGTGTTGTCGTGAGAAGAGGCAAAAGGAAGATCATCGGAATGGATGGAGTAGCCAATGAGCAAGACTTCGACAAGTACGGCGACCCGAGGATCGAACATGACGACGATGATGAAGTAGCAGCATACACCACAAGAAGAAGCAGGACCACCCTACCTAAAGGACGTCCGTTCCACAGAAGAACTCCATTGCGAAAAAGAAGGGCAAGAAGATTGTGAACAGATAGCTAGCTAAGATCGATTGTATTTAAATCGTAGCCTTCATTTCACGATTGTATTTCATGGGCACTTTTTGAACTATCATGAATATTTTTAAATTTCATGGACACTTGATCTCGACCCCCCCTCCATCTCGATCGCTATCCCACCTCGCCAGATTCCGGTCCCCCTCGCCGCCGAGCACCCCCCGGTCCACCGGCCGCCGCCGCCGACCCCCCGCACCCTCGATTCCCCTACTCAACCGCCGCCGGCGAGCACCCCTCGGTCCATCGGCCGCCGCCGCCGACCCCCTGCACCCTCGATTCCCCTACTCAACCGCCGCCGCCGACCCATGATATATACAAAATAATAAATTTGATGATATTTTTTCATATTCATAAATATTTTCAAATAACAAATTTGATGATATTTTTTAAAAAATTATTACTTTTTTATAAAAAAATATTACTGTTATGATTTAAACAAGTTTGAACATATTTAAACACAAATAAGTGTCAAACAACATTTTTTAAAAGCAAAAAAAATTTGGGGAGGCTGGGAATCGAACCCAGGACCTCCTGGTGGGTATGCAGAGTGTTGACCAGTCGGGCTAGTGTGGGGGTTCTGTTAGGTAGTGGGTTAGGTGAAAGATATAGCTTTCTCACAATACTAATGGCGCACATGGGGGCGGTGCGCCATTAGAGTCCACATACTTATGGCGCACATAGCAGAGTGCGCCATTAGTAATCCCACATACATACGGCCGCACCCTCCTTTCTCTCCCTCTCGCCAGATCTCCCCCTGTCTCCCCGACGCTTCTCTCTCCCTCACCGCCGACGCCCTCGCCCCCTCTCCCCGACGCCGCCGCCCCCACGCCCCCGACTCC
>LR738714.1:349880231-349968874 GCA_902687465.1 Secale cereale
TCCTTCCTCCCCCTCCCTCCCTCCCTCCTTCCCCTACCTCCATGTTTCTGATTTAGGCCATAGCTTTGGAAAAAAGGCCTTAGTTTCTCTGTGAAAAGGAAATGTGAAACACACCTCACAAATATGAACACTGCTCTTAAAATTTCAACTTGCTTGTATGAACCATGGAGAATTGCTCTTTAAGCTGTACAACACATGATTTTTCACTGCTAGTTCTAGGGTTCAGGAAATCCCGTTATTTTGTAACTAAAAGGCGCTAATCATCAATACGTTACATAGCAATGGCATTTCCAGAAATGAAACTTTACTTCATCAGAAACACGGAGACAGTTATGGTATTGTATTATGGAAGGACTAAATTACAGCAGCACATAATAAGTAATCATTTGCGGCTTTCAAAAAGGCCAGCTAGATGTGGGCTCTAAGTTTTGTGGCAAGATCAACCATTAACTGTAATAGCACACTGACCCGTCTCGTGCATGTCATTCTTTTGATATCTCAGTTTTCGCTCCATAGTGCTCGTAATAGGGCTAGTCTGCTATGATGATGTCTCAGTTTTCGCTCCATAGTGCTCGTTCCGATATCAAGCAAATGCAAATCGGTTTCCTAGCGGGTGCTGAACTCGCTATCCTGTCTTTCTTACCCCCTGTAAGTTTCTAAAACTGTTGTTCCCGTTGAAAGGAAAGGGGGCTAGCCCGGTTACACTAAATAGCAGCTGGTTAATCGAGTAGTGGTAGTAGTAGCAGTGATAGTGTGATACTATATTCCCTCTCCATGTCTCCATCGAACGAATAGGCATGGGATGGCATGATGGTACATGGTAACAAAACTAACCACAATGTAATACAATGTTTAGATAGTGACAACGTGCGTTTGTAAGCGTGCTTGCCTAGTGCGAAATTAAACAAAGGGTCGCTTTGTAGCATGATCTCAATTGAGGCACAAAAATCAGATTCTTCATTGTTAATAAGTACTACTTCTATTTGTTCGGGTACTAGATGGTGGGGTGAATCATGTGAGTTCTTCGGACCACTCTCGTGTGCTAAAAAAAACCTAGTCTTCAGATTAGTGAATGATGTCGAAAAATATGCATTTTGGTAGGAACTTTATTATGGGCTACCGAAATATCAGATAATGGTCATAGTTAACAGAATTGAGAGGGTTCGTCCCAATAGCATGCCGCCTTAGCATTTCAAGAAAATAGGGATAAAGACACCATCATGCTATATGAATGAAGTCATGCTTGTTATATGAATGCTATATGAATGAAGTCATGCTTGTTATACACAAATCTCCAAACTCATTCAATGTTGATTAATAGAGTATTAATTTACAACTAAAGTGAATGACATCAGAAGCATCATTATTGTACTGGTAAATAGAAAGACCTGTAGTTTATAATCATGGAGTATATTGCTGGAGTATTATTCAGATTAAATGCAGCATAGTTTGTTAACTGAATTTGTTACTACTCCATGCAGTCTAGTTTTTTTCTGTTTTCTAGTTTGTTAATTAAATTCAGTTAACTACTGGGTAAAAATTCAGTTAACCACTGTGTTAAATTCAGTTTGTTAATTAAATAAAATGGGCTTATCTATCTATCTACATGAACATGGGCTGAAAAAGAAAAGGCAAGTAGTAGATGCCAACTTTTGACATGCATGCACTCATTCTTGTAAACTAAACTAAACATGCTTATTTATCTATCTATCTTTCTGCTTTAGTATGTATGTATGCATTGTATTTTTATTTGCTCCAGGCCAGCTTAATTTGCTGGCTGGCTGGCATGATGGCTGATGGATCCCTCAGCTGGAGCTCAGTGTGATCTTTTGGATAGTCTAAAGTGGATTTGAAAGCCCGATGCACTCCATCCAGATTTTTGCTGGGTTTTGTCTCCGACCATCGTGTCGTGATAGTTTTCCAGGTACCCCGAGAGGCCCTTGAGTTTGCTGGAATGTCGATTAACTTCCGTTCCGGCAAATTCGGGTACTCCATATGTCCTATTTTCAGCAAAGGTCATGCTGAAATTTTCCATGAATTTTAGCATGACTTTGCTAAAAAATAGGACATATGGGGTACTTGTGACTAATGCATGAGCCGGGGTATCTTAGTAGTTAATTAAGTAGGATCAAGTGCCCCTTTATTCTAGCTGCATTAAACCATAGGCGGCAATAATAGAGCCAAGTGATTAGGCCCAACTTAGAATTCTCCTTCCTAGCTTAGCTTTTAGGATGCCTCGGTGTCGACAAACTATAAATTATGAAACCTTGGCTTTTAGGGTGCCTCGGTGTCGATAAAAACCGAAATGATGAAAGCTTAGGCTTTTAGGGTGCCTCGGCGTCGAAAAACCCTCAATTATAAAAGCTTAGCTTTTAGGATGCCTCGATGTCGACAAACCCTAAATGATGAGACCATGATCTTGTTCCTTGACAATAACCAACTTTTTGACCAAACTTTGTTCCTATTTAGAGAGAAACATGGCCAACAACGATGAGGCCGGCGGTTCGGGCAAGAAAGCATTCTGGGAGCTGTCCCAGGAGATGGAGGAACAACCTCACTTGTATGAGGACGCCGCCTTCCCCACTGATCCTGAGACCACTGATGGTACCGCGGAGGATGACCCCACTGATGCCACCACTGATGGTTCCGCTAAGAATGCCACCACTGATGATGGTGGCGCACGCACAGATGGCAGCCAACCGAAGAGGCAACGGAAGGACCGGCGCCCGACCGTGCTCCGCACCCTCAAGGAGGAAGTTACTGAAGTGGACTCCGACGAGAATCCAACGGCGCCCGAACGAATAGTCAAGGGGTACTCGCTTCAGCTCGGGTGCATTCTCCGGAGCACCGTCTCGATCAACAGCGAGAACCTGAGGCATCCTGACAACGGGAATTACCGCAACCTCCTCTTCACGAAGCTGCACGAACGATACAAGTTCCCCGCTCAATTTGATAACACAAGCCTCAAAGGGAATAAAGTGAACAGTTCTGCCCTCACAAAGATGAGCAAGGCCCTGTCTACTTGGAAAACCAATGTGAAGAGAATGATCGACAAAGGTGAGAGTTATGAGAAGATCAAGGAGAAACATCCTTCGATCACCGAAGATGACTACAACGACTTCAAGATCAATTGCTCGAGCACCGCACACTCCGAATCAAGTCAGTGGGGGAAAGAAATGCGGGAGCTCAACTTAGGGGAACACACACTCGGTCTCGGCGGTTACAGAGTGGCAGAGCCTATATGGGACAAGGAGGAGGCGGACCGTGCCGAGCAAGGCCTACCGCCCCTCTTCGATAAATACGGTGACAAGCAGACCAGGAATTTATCAGGGCCCGATACAAGAAGGACCCGAAAACAAAGGAGCTGACCACGGATCCGAAGACCAGGGCGCTTGAGGCTGTTCTGGTAAGGAATACACCCCCGCGTATTTTGCTCCATATGGTTGCATTCTAATTAATGAAGCCAAATTTCTAAATGATTCACATTCCTTCCGCAGGCGACTGAAAGCAGTAGTGCGGGGTCGACTAAGAGCGGCCCTTGGGACACGACTCTAAATAGGGCGTTGAATGTAATGAAGAACAAGGATAAGCTCGAGAAGCCGACGTCAGCTGGTCGTGTGGCCGGCAAAGGCTTGTCGACAAAATGGTCGTCATACTATAACGCTGGTGGGCGAAAGGAGAAAAAGACCAGCTCGGAAAGCCAGGCGCGCGAGGTTCAAGAACTCAAGGCACAGGAGGCGCGGATTTCGGAGATTGTCCAAGAGCAAGTGCAACAACAGCTCGGAGCGACGATCACCGCCATTGTGCCTAGCTTGATCGAGGGGTTGCAGGCGTGGATTACGGGCGGCCAACAGGGGCCGCCCCCGATTCCCAGCTTCACGGCCAGCAACTCGCAGAACGCGATGGCGGGGCCATTGGTGTCTCCGGCGGAGGCGGCATTGGTGTCTCCAACGCCGGCACGGGAGCTTAATGCACCCGGGTGTACGCCGGCCGGCACCTCTGCAGCAAGCGGCCCCTCCGTCAACTGCACGCCCGCCGTTGGCGGTGCCTCGACATTAGCCGAGCTCGACGCCATCATCACGGTAACTAATTAAGCCTCTCTCGGCCGAGGACTTCATCTCCTTGCCTTTGACTGGGCATCCCTGACGCCCAACATTTTTTCGCAGGGCGCCGCCGACGTTCCATGCACTCTCCTGCACTTCGTGAACAACGAGTTGGTCGATGTCGCCAAGGGCAAAATCGTTCAACCGGGCCAGCCCTTGTTCCACGGTACCCAGATGCCACCCAACTTGTTTAGGGTTCAACTGGTTCGGGTGCTGCCAGGCTGCGACGAGGTGTTACCTCCGATTCGACCCGTCGGGGCCGACGATGATGACGTCATGACCCTCAGCACCAGCCTGAGCTGGCCCCTGCTTTGGGCGAAGAGCCAGATTCGTTTGGGGGCGGGGGAAACCACCCCAAAGACAACACTGCCAGTCGTGCCGGCGCCAAGTCGTCCCCATGGCAAGTCCGCCGCAACGGTGCCGGAAATCCCTATGCCACTGGATCCAAACATGCATATGGCACAGGATCAGAACGATGACGACGACGATACATTTGCCAACGTCGATCAGTACTTTGCCGATCATGGGTACGGTGGCGACTTCATGGGGGCTCCTTCTCAAGAACCCAACCCAACAAAAGACGTGCGCTATCAAGCCGGTACCGCGGAGAAGCCAAGTTGCAGCAGGCGTCGTCTGCCGTTCAGCTCTTAGGAGACGCCTCCAGCTGCCGACTTCACCGAGCCTCAGATAGGCGAGGTGCGAAATATTATCAGCCCCAACATACTAAAGAAGGCGGTCTCTGAGCAGAACTCGGTCCCAATTCAGGAGATCAAGAAGAAGGCACGCAAAAGAAAAACTAACAAGGGTGCGAGCCAGCCGGCACCGAGTACGATCCGTGCTCAGGACGGGCCACCTTCACCTAAGGATGTAATGAGGAGGGTGCATGTGGCGGGTAGGCCGATGCTACCGACAAATATGCTCGATGCTGCAACCGGTGCTATGCGGAGTCTGCATGACAGTGTTCTTTCTTTGGAGAAGCGGCGTCTCAGAGAGAAGGATGTGGCATACCCAGTTTTCGCGGCCAAGGTGCCGGAGGGCAAGGGCTTTGTGGATAACTCCATCGGGGGTACGATCGTCCTGCGGTTTGATGACATCCACGCTATGTTGAACCTTCTTCCGATGCACTACACCTTCGTTTGGCTATTTTCGCTGAGTATGGAGATGCGGATTATTCGCGACAAGACCCCGTACATCGTGATAGTTGACCCCTTCTACATGCGTGCCAAGTTCTTGGGCAGCGGTGGGGACCGGCAAGTCGCGAGTTCTTACCTCGAAGGCGTCATTCTGGCAAACCGAGATAAGGATAACTTCCTCGTGCCTTACTTTCCCGAGTAAGTCCTCCGCCTCAACCGCCCCATAACATATGAATTCTTAGATTTCGATCGTTCTTCTTGTGACACATAGTGCACGCTCATCCTACTAAGCCCCAAATATTCCATGGCCACGTATTTCGACCCGGACCGTCAGTCGGCTGTAGACTACACAAATGTCAAGAAGGTTCTTGATGATGTTCTCCCCGGCAACGCCAAATCTGGAGGCACCTTCACCAAGACAGCTCGTAAGTACGGCAAGCACGTGTTCTCCCACAACACGATGTTCTGCTGCGTCAAGCAGCTGCCTGGCGGTCAGAAGGGTGCCTACTACGCCATCCATCACATGCGGGCGATCGTACGGGACCATCATCAACTTCTGCTACCGAGTAAGCTCAAATATTGGGCCGCGCGCGTGTCGGCAATCCAGGACGCGGACATCAGACAAGATTTCTTTCGCATCCAGTCGGAGTTTGCGGAAATCATCCATCAAGATGTCCTTCGTACCTCGAGGCAGTTCTACCTCAGAAATCAACCGTCGAACAGTGACATCGACACAATGCTACAAATGCAGGCTGACAACGCCCGTGATTTCATGACTCCCACGATAGACGCCAGCTTCATCCATGCTCCGGTGCATTGAGTCGAGTCGAAAGCAGTGATGCTGTGTCTAGTTCTGAAACATCGATTGGCTAATGTTGTAATTAAACTTTAATGAACTTGTAGTATGTCTCTTTGGTTTCGAGAGTCGTTCAACTTAGATGTAATCGATGGTATTAATGTCTTGCTTTTCTCTTTCGATCGTTCTGTTGCATACTTATATATTGCTTATGAATTGTCTGTGAATTGGTACTAACGTTTTGTTTGGCTCGTGGATAGCGATGCCGTCGTATGTCGTGTACAAGGGTAATGTTCCCGGAGTCTACGACGACTGGGAGGAGTGTCGGAGACAGGTTCACCGATTCAGCGGTAACAGTTACAAAGGGTACACCACTAGGGCCGAGGCCGAATCTAGATACGCCCGCTATCTAGCAGGAGAGGGGAGGGAGCGTTGGAGGAACCGGATGAAGACGAGTTTCATCGTGATGATGCTCATCGTGATGACCGCAGCTCTCTTCTATGTCATGGTAGTTTAGATGATCGATATCGACTTGTAATGTGAAGACAAACTCGCTACTCGCAGTCTCGAGACTTGTAATATATTGTTCTATCTTTGTTCGGTCTTTTCAATTCGGAGACTAATATGATGAATTGTATTCGGAGACTAATATGATGAATTGTATTCAGAGACTAATCTTCCATTGTATTCGATGAATTTGTTGTTGATGTGTGCTCTCTATATTCTGTGCAATTATACATTTTGTAATCTGTGCAAAAAAACAGAAAAATAATATTAAAAAAAACTTAATATTCATACTAATGGCGCATCACAGCACAGTGCGCCATTAGTATGCCAAAGCATACTAATGGCGCATTATCAGCCAGTGCGCCATTACTATGCGAACATTACTAATGGCACATCCTGCCTGAGTGCGCCATTAGTATGCCAAAGCACCTGGGTACACATGGCCCCTAGGAGGCATACTAATGGCGCACTAATGTGCACACTAATGGCGCATCTGCGGTGCGCCATTAGTATACCAGATACTAATGGCGCACCAGAGGTGCGCCATTTGTATCAAATACTAATGGCGTGCTAGTAATGGCGCACCACTAATGCGCCATTAATGGCCAAATTAGGTGCGCCATTAGTAGGCCTTTTCCTAGTAGTGTCAATCGCTTCAAGAGACACGACAATGAGAATGTCCAGCACACATTCGATCGCCTCACTAACATCACAAATGAGCTTCAGGCACTTGGCGACACTGAGATCACGAAGCATGAAATCATCAAGACCCTCCTGAGATCACTCGACAGCTCATTTGACATCCTTGCCCTGATGATTCAAGAATACCCTGACTTCAAGACTCTCGATCCGTCTGACATACTTCAGAGGCTCAACACACATGAGTTCCAGCTATCTGAGAAACGTGACATCTATGGTCCCAACTATGGCCAAACTCGCGGCTTGAAGGGAAATGCTGTTCCTTCATCTGAAGAAGAATCTGACTGCAGGTCTAATGATCCTGAAGACATTGGAAAGGAGCTTGCCATGCTTGTGAAGAAGTTCCAGAAATTCACTAGGAAGAAAGGCTTCAGAAAGTCTTCACGATCCAGCTCAAGAAATGATGAAGCTTCTACCCGTGACTACAAGAAGAGAACATGTCATAAGTGCAAGAAACCTGGTCACTACATCTCTGAGTGTCCTCAATGGAACAATGAGAAGAAGAAGAAGAAGAGCAAGGAATATGATTCTGATGACAAGAAAAAGAAAAAATACTCAAAATCTTCTTCCAAGTCTTCATCAAAGTATCCATCACACAAGAAGAATTCATCTGGCAAGGCTCGTGCGTTTGTTGGCAAGGAGATGGATTCAGAGGAGGAGTCTGCTTCTGAAGAAGTGGAGGTGGAGTCTGAGGAGGAGTCCGATTCTGGTGCTGCAAGTCTGGCTCTAGCCACAGCCTATGTTGCCAAGTCCATCTTCAACACTGAAGACAATGGCCCCGTCTCCAACATTGATGATGAGGACGAAGACTCTGCTCCCACCTACTGCTTCATGGCACGCGGTGCCAAGGTAAAATCACGTGATGCCTACTTTCAAATATCTAGTGAAGATGAATCTGATTGTGAATCAAAACCTAGCTACAAAACACTTGCTAAAATTGCCACTGAACAGCAGAAAGCTATGGAACATATTCAAAAACTGTTATACAAAAGCGATGACCTGTTGGACGCGGAAATGACCCGTTCTCAGTCCTTAATTGAAGACATAAAAAATCTTCATGTTAAGCACGAGGAACTTGAAGGTCTTTATGAATCACTCTCAAAAACTCATTAAAAGCTTTCCCACGATTACCTTCAAAGGAAGTGAGAACTTGAGAAATTGAAAGCGGCTCATGAAGATCTTCAAAAAGAAAATGAGTCACTCCGCACTCAACTGATCAGCTCCACTCAGGAAGGATTTGAACCACCATGTCTAAAATGCATTGAGCGTGATAACGCTACATCTGTAGCTGAATGTTCTACTGCTGCCACTGTTGCAATATCTTCAACTGCCGATGTGGTAACTAACCCCTCTGCTGAGGATACCACAAATATTGCTGATGAAAATGCTAGGTTGAAGACTTTGCTTGAAACAGGGATCTACAAAAGTCTCAATGGGCATCAGACTCTATGTGATGTCCTCAAAAAGCAGATACTGAACCGAAACCCTAGGAAAGAGGGTGTTGGGTTCGAGAGGAAAATGAATGTTGATGGTTCATACTGGAAGCCTGAGCACTATCCCAAAACCACATGGGTTGTTGGAAAGGAACCTTCAGTGGATCCATCTACCTTATCTGGCTTCACTCGTGCTAATCCTATTATCATTGATGAATCATTTGATGGAAACTATAAACTGTTTAAGAATCAAAATAGTGAAGTGTTTGCTAGGTATATTAGTACTAACTCCGGGAACGGGCCACCTATACAGAAGATCTGGGTTCCCAAAGGTTGTCTTGAGAAGCTTCCAGCAAATGTCAACATGACACCTCCTGGGAAGAAGACAAACCCCAGACCAAAGGCTTCATATGGTCCTAAGGTTTCATACAGACAAAGGACTCATCTAAGTCACCCGAACGCCAATATTTTGCAGGGAAATTATACTCAGACCCATGAATATGAGCGGGTTTCCTCAAACCGCTATATTCACAAATCAAAGAATTTTTCTGCTTATTCTTATGAGTATTATTCTCCTCCTGCAAGACTATTTGCTAGGGCTCCAAAGCCAAAATTCTCAGATGCTGCTCTTAGACTCATTGCTTCTAAGCCACCCCTGAAGATGTGGGTGGTTAAGAAAAACTAACTTTCTCTTCCAGGGAAAGGTCTCCAGCCAAAAATCAAAGGCGTCTGATGCTATTGCTGGGGACCTAAAACAATTGTAGGGCACAAGATCAAATGCCCAAATGGTTTACTATCCATTCTGTTCATGAATCGCTTGCTAATCATCTTATCAGTCCTAACTTGGATCTAAGCTTTCATAATCCACTTGTACGTCAAATGTTTATGCTTCACGATGGCTATTGGTGAAGCCTATCCTCCTAACTGCATTGTAGGGAGTGACACCAAAGTCTTCAGAATGGATTATGGACAGCGGATGCACAAATCATATGACTGGAGATCGAAGTTTTCTAATGGACTCAACTTTACGTCCATCTAACAAGAGTCACATCACATTTGCTGACACTGGCAAAAGCAAAGCGTTGGGTCTGGGTAGAGTTGCAATCTCAAGGGATCAGCACATGGACAAAGTCATGCTAGTTGAATCCCTTGGTTTCAACTTAATGTCTGTCTCATTTGTGACTTAAACATGATTGTGATATTTGGAAAATTTCGTTGCCTTGTACTAATGGAATCTGACAAGTCTCTAGTATTTGAAGGATACAGAAAAGGTGATCTGTATATGGTAGATTTCTCAGCTGGACCGCAGATGGCCGTATGTGTTCTAGTAAAACCTTTAGAGTGCTGGCTCTAGCATCGGAGGCTAGGACATGCCGGCATGAGGAACTTGCACACTCTCTCAAAGAAGAAGCACGTCATAGGCATCGAGGACGTCAAGTTCAAGAAAGATAATCTATGTGATGCCTGTGAAGCTGGGAAGATGACTAGGGCCAAGAATCCCTCGAAGACAATCATGACGACATCCAAACCCTTCGAGCTGCTTCACATGGACTTATTTGGCCCTACTCACTACTCCACGTTCTCTACCACAGCTTGTATCTATGGATTCGTCTTTGTTGATGATTATTCAAGATACACATGGGTGCACATAATTCTCTACAAGACTGAAGTACAAGATGTCTTCAGACGCTTCGCCAACCGTGCCATGAACAACTATGGCGTCAAGACCAAGCATATCAGAAGTGATAATGGCACTGAGTTCAAGAACACCGGCCTTGATCTTTATCTGGATACAATGGGAATCACCCATGAATTCTCAGCTCTGTACACACCTCAGCAGAATGGCATCGTAGAGCGCAAGAACAAAACCCTAATTGAGATGGCTCGAACGATGCTCGATGAATACAAGATACCAAAAAGATTCTAGCCCGAAGCTATTGATACTGCATGTCATATCATCAACCGTGTCTATCTTCAAAAGCTTCTGAAGAAAACGTCCTATGAACTCCTTACTGGAAAGAAGCCAAACGCAAGTTACTTCAGAGTATTTGGAGCTAGGTGCTGGATCAAGGATCCACATCACAAGTCAAAATTTGCACCAAAAGCACATGAAGGTTTCATGCTCGGCTATGGAAAAGACTCGCACTCCTACAGAGTCTTCAACATCTTTCTCTATAAAGTAGTTGAAACTGCGGATGTGCGGTTTGATGAAGCGAATGGCTCACAAAGAGAGTTCCTGCCAAATGTGCTGGATGAAGCTTCACCAAATGAATCTATCAAGCTAATGGGAACCGGTGAAATCATGCCTTCTGAAGCACAGTCTGATGGGGAACTCATCATTTCTGCTCCATATCAACCTCACGATAATGCTCAGCCTGAAGACAATCCTCCTGATGATGACAACGCACAGCAAGAGCAAAATCTTCGTCTAGCTCATCCTCGTGTTCAAAATGAAGTACAAGCTGAGAAGATAATTGAAAACATAAATGCACCTGGTCCACTTACTCGTTCAAGAGCAACACAGCTAGCAAATTTCTGTGGGCACTTTGCATTTGTCTCAATATCTGAACCTAAGAAAGTTTTTGAAGCCTTTATGGAACCCGAATGGATTCAAGCAATGCAAGAAGAGCTTCAACAGTTTGAGCTGAACAACGTATGGGAACTTGTCAAGCGTCCTGACCCTCGCAAGCACAACCTAATAGGCACAAAATGGATATATCGCAACAAGTAAGATGAGCATGGTCAAGTTGTCAAAAACAAAGCTTGTGTTGTTGCTCAAGGATACACTCAAGTTGAAGGGATTGACTTCGATGAAACATTTGCTCCTGTGGTTAGACTTGAAGCTATTCGTATACTGCTAGCCTATGCAAATCATCACAACATACTTCTGTATCAAATGGATGTGAAGAGTGCCTTTCTCAATGGAAGGATTGAAGAAGAAGTGTATGTTGCACAACCACCCGGTTTGAAGATCCTAAATGTCCTGATATGGTTTACAAGCTCAACAAGGCACTGTATGGCCTCAAACAAGCCCCTCGTGCTTGGTATGACACACTCAAAGACTTCCTGAAGAGCAAAGGCTTCAAACCTGGTTCCCTGGATCCCACACTCTTCACGAAGACATATGATGATGAACTGTTTGTATGCCAAATCTATGTGGACAACATTATCTTCGGCTGCACTGACAAAAGATACAGTGATGAGTTTGGTCACGTGATGCAAGAGCAATATCTGATGTCCATGATGGGTGAGCTGAAGTTCTTTCTTGGTCTTCAAATTCGTGAGCAAAGCAACGGCATCTTCATATCTCAAAAGAAATACCTCAAAGACTTCCTGAAGAAGTTTGGAATGCAAGACTGCCAAGGGTACTCGACGCCTATGCCAGCTAAACACCATCTTGGTCCCGACGCCAATGGTAAAGATTTCGATCAAAAGGTATACCGCTCCATGATTGGTTCTTTACTTTATTTATGTGCATCTAGGCCAGATATTATGCTTAGTGTTTGCATGTGTGCTCGATATCAAGCGTCACCAAAGGAGTCGCATCACTTAGCTGTGAAGCGAATACTTCGATATTTGGCTTGCACCCCAACACTAGGATTATGGTATCCAAAGGGCTCAGAGTTTGATCTAGTTGGATTCTCATATGCTGATTATGCTGGTGACAAAGTTGATCGCAAGTCTACATCAGCCGCATGTCACTTTCTGGGACGATCACTTGTCTGTTGGTCTTCAAAGAAGCAGAACTGTGTATCACTCTCCACTGCTGAATCTGAGTACATTGCTGCTGGATCTTGCGGCGCCAGCTTCTCTAGATGAAGCAAACACTCAAGGACTATGGTGTCCATCTAAAGCATGTGCCACTCTACTGCGACAATGAAAGCGCCATCAAGATTGCCAACAACCCAGTTCAGCACTCAAAGACAAAGCACATTGAAATTCTTCATCACTTTCTCAGAGATCATGTCATGAAGGAAGATATTGATATCATACACGTCAACAATGAAGAGCAACTGGCAGATATCTTCACAAAGCCCTTGGATGAGAAAAGGCTTTGCAAGTTGCGGTGTCAGCTAAATATCTTAGAATCCTCAAACGTCCTGTAATCAGGCACGCATCCCAACACTTATGCATATTGATGACTTAGATATGCAACACACGAAGTAAAGTATATCTTCAATCAATGAAGACTTACATTCTAAGTGTGAATACATTAACGCGGAATTTGACTTCAGAGCGCCACGATAATTGTGCGCCGTGTCTGGGTCTAATACTTCGTATACGGTGGGTAACACCACCACCAAATCTTTGTTTGAAGCGTTACTCGTGGCGTTACATTTGCAAAGTCTTCACACTTGGTTTATCTTCATATAAAAAAATATAGACTTGTGTTATGTCCTCTACATCATTCACTTATAGCTATGTCTTCTTATTGAATCTTTTGAACTAAGTGAATGTGGTCGGACCCTAACCTCTCTATGCTCTCTCATCTCAAACTCCGTCTGTCCAAATCATATGCATTCTGTTGGAACCGTCGAATATCTTCTCTGCGTCCTTGTCAGCAGAAGATACAGAGACAAACTTTAAATCTGATTCTAATGCGCCATCCTTTATGCCTGAACCCGGAGAAGCCGGAACGACCACCCCGACAGTCCAGGCGTGCGTGGGATCATGGGACAACCCCCAATGTGTTACATGTCCTCCACGTGTCCCTCGGATGTGAACCGCCAGGGGCACCTGCGTAATTGCGATGTTCCGTCTCCCATGCTTATAAATGCACGTCCCATCATGGTCAAAAATTCTTCTACCACCTCTTCACCTCGACCAACCCTAGCGCCTCCGCTAGCTCTCGATGACGCCGGCAACGGAGCGCTTCACTGTCGCGACCTCGTCGACGCCATCTTCACCCCGGCCGCGGACATCGTCTCCTCCGCTGTCGCCGTAGCTGTCCTCCGTCGCCAAGTTAGGGCACGGAAGATCGAACTACTCGGCATCCAATTCTTCTCCGCCTAAGCAGTTCATCGTGTTGTAAATTAAACTCTCTTTTTACCATCTTCTTGATCCAAAAGGATTCCCCACTTTTACCACAAGAAGTTTCTGCCTACACATATATAGATCTATCCTGTCTGCATCTCATATCTTGCCTAGTACATTCACATATGCTTCAAACATAGTTAGATTCCTCACTTGTACCTATTCATGGATTCGTACAAATATGGAACCAACTCTCATCATATAAGTGAATGTCTTCGCGCTATGAGGTCAAATTCTTCTAAACTGATTTATCTTCGAAAACTTCTGAGAATGCATATGACCTCTTCCCCTTCCCTCGCATCTCTAATGCTGTCACAGGTACATGTCCGTGGGAGAATCCCTTGGTTCTCATAGTCTGCATTCATTTGCAGAATTCTTGTAGCGTCATATTCACTCTCCCGAAGCCAGTTCCTGTCTGACCAGCAGACCGAAGCATTTGCCAGTGTTGAAGCCATTCAGTTTGAAGCCATTCAGATTGAACCCAATGGCAACCGATAAGTCAGTGAGGAAGGGTGGCAGACAACGCTGTGGCAACACCTCCAAAGATTTGCCTCCTGATCTCAGTGAAATGTACAAGACTGATCCAGAGGAGGATTACAATCAGAGGAAGACTCGAATCCAATGGATTCGAAGATATTGGGCTGAACAGTGGTTCAAGTACAGGTTCGTGACCCAAGAGTATGCCGAAAAGAATGCCATCGAGCGTCCATGGGGAGATATTACGTACAAGAATCTTCCACCCAGGACTCAAGCTGAAGCCATTGCTCAAGGCTTTTACCCTTGCATGGTCAGAGGGCCACAACCAGCAGATGCCGATCCTTCTTCTCCGCTCTGGTGTCGCGACGACAATTTGTTGAAGCGCAATCTTCAATATGCCAAGAACTCGGCCAAAGAGAACAAGAAGAACTAGGGATTGGACTTCAATCCTGGCCCCTCTGTGCCTCATGCTGATGGCACGCGCGAAGCTGAACCTAACCTGGTTGGGCCTTTCTACAACTTAGAAGGTCTCATCAGTCACATAAGGGTTCAAGGGGCGGATGTGGATCAACCTGCAGATGACACTGATTCTGATGAAGCGCCTGTAACTCCGAAGCCCAAGAAGAAGAAGAAATCCAAGGCTTCGAAGACCACTCTACCAATTGCTTCGAGAGTGAAGCCATTGGCAACTGCTCCATCAGCACCAAGTGGGCAGTCCGAGGAGCACTCTCGCATATCCAAGAGCAGACAGCTAAGGAAGAAGCCCATGCACAACCCCAGGCCAGCTCTCACTCCTGACGCTGTTCTGAAGAACGCCAATGAAGCCATTGATCTCTCAAGCGATGAAGATCTTGCTGATGATGCTCTGGATCAATTGATCATGAGCAAGAAAGACGCAGAAATCTTCAATGATTTGCCGCTCTTTGACGTGGAAGTGCTGAACAATTTCATTGATGAATGGTTTGACACCCCAAACCTCAGCTTTGACGATCTACAGCTTCCAGTTGGCCTCAGCGTCTCCTTCAATGGTGCCATTGCTTCTGAGCTAGCTCTTGCTCAGAGAATTGTTGAGCTGAAGCAAAAGATTGACTATGAAAAAGCTCAGTTCAAGAAGCATATGGACAAGCTCAGCGTCCAAGAGATCCAGAACTTGAAGGTCATGATGCATGAACTCAGGGAAGATTTTTGCAAGAGGCGTGAAGAAGCCAAAGGTTCTCGTGAGCAAATCAAGGCCTTGGCTACCAAATGCGTTCAAGCTTACAATGAAGCTAAAAAGCGCAAGGCCCATGGGTGTCCTGGCATTTACCCCTGGATGGCTGCCAAGAAGAAGAAGAAGCAAACTGTGGGCCAAGCTGAAGGATCAAGGCAGGAAGAGCCTAGCATTGTCTTCCCTGCCAGCATGACAGGCACGAAGCCTAAGGTCACCCCAGCTGCTTCAGAACTCAAGAAGACAAAAGTGACTGAAGCTGAAGCCCACAAGCGCAAGCACACAACTGATGATGCTCCACCCACAAAGAAGCGCAAGACAAAGAAGGACATGGCTGCTTCCACAGAGCCCCTTTTTGTCGAGCCCATTTCAGTTGCTCGTCCCGCATCTACTCAACAAGAACGTCGCATGACAGTTCATCATCCTGCTCCCACAGAGGCTGAAGACATTCCAGCTGTTGACCCCACCGCAGCTGAAGACATTGGTCCTCATGACAATGTTGAAGATGATGAAGTCCTTCCTCAGATCGAGTACAACATGGAATATTCGCATGTTCTTACGAACAGCGAATGCATCAGCATTGGTCGTCCATTGAGGCCAATTGCACAGGATGACTCGTGGGCTGATCAGCCACAAGATACACCAGCAACTCCCCCAACTCAAGCCACCAGTTCGGTGCTTGAAGATGAAGACTTTGAGGCCCAACAAACTCCATCCCCTCAGGCGTCGCCAGCATTCCGCAGGCTTCGCAAAGGACCAAGGCCTCAGGTCGTTATTCCAAGTGTTCCAGAAGGAGAAGAGCAACAATCAGTTCCTGACGCTACTCCTACTGTGAATCTCCCAGAGTCTGAAGCCAAAGCGGCTGAAGATATTCCGGCTGCATCAGCCGGAGAAGAACAACCCCAAGAAGAAGAAGCACGTGCTGCCACACCCCCTGTTCTCGAGGAGAACATGTCCGACCCTCCAGCTCCTGAAGTGGAGGTTACAAATTATGAGGCTGCCACCACCACCACTGAAGCCAATGATGTTGTCATGGCTGAAGCTAATGTGGCACCTGAAGTCACTGTGGTGCCTGAAGTGATGGCGCCTGAAGCAAGTGCTGCACCTGAAGCCAATCAGCAACCTGAAGCCACTGCCTCTGCTCTTGTTCCGCCTCCAAGGCCCCATACAATTGATCAAGCATACAACCAAGATGATCGGCTCATCTCTGTCAGAATGCCCATTCTGATTCCTCTGCCTACTGTTGGAGCGCATGCTGCTGGTCCTCAATTTGACCATCATGTTGAGAAGAGGCCTCAGGTTCAGAAGCCTAAGCCAAGACTGCCAACCTGAAGAGCTGCTTCCGTGATGCTGGCCTGCTCAATTTTGTGACTGACAAAGAGCACTGGAATGAAGAGCTGCTTCTGCAATTCTATGCAACCCTCCACATTCGAGGCTACAGCAGGGATCCGAAGACATGGGTCCTTGAGTGGATGACAAGCAATGTCCATCATGAAGCAAAAGCCTTTGATCTCATTGAGCTTACTGGCCTTCCCACTCTAGAAGAACTGTATGAACCCGACTGTCAATTGCACAATGAAGCTTTGGAGAGTATCTTTCAGTAGCACAAGCCCAACATGAGCCAGATGCTAAGCATGATGAAGCCTTTGCCAAGCGATGTTGAATATCCAAAGGAGTTCTTTGTTGAAGACCTAGAGTATCTGCCACGCACCATGTATCATATCATCAGGCGAACTCTATGGCCTGTCAAAGGGCATTCTTCATCAGCCAAGCTTGAAGGCACAATGAAGACATTGGTCTTCTATATCTTCAATGGTATTAGCTTCAATGCTCAAGATTTCTTCATCAGGTAGTTGGCTATGTCAGGCTCTAATAAGTTTGGTCTCAAGTTCTATGCTCCATGGATTATGCGCCTCATCAAGCTTCATTGTTCTATCACCTATCGGCCTTCTACTCGCAACCATCATATATTCTTGCCAGAGGTTGATATGTCAGCTGAAGCCATATACCAATATCCTGCCAAAGAGCCTGTTAGTCTTCACAACGCTGATCACCAGAGCTTCACTCAGCAAATTTAAGGAGTTCCAGCAGTCTCTCGCGTTTATCCTCTGGTTGGCCGTACTCGCCTACCTCGACATGCTGAAACTGAAGCTACTGAGAGCACCATTGCCCAAAGGCCTCAGAAGCGTTCTCGTGTTCTCAATAACCGAGAGCTTCTCGTTGCCCTACATCAGAAACAGGATAAGCATCACTACTGGCTAAAGCGTTAGATGCAAAGCCTCTTGGTGGACGTCAATCGCATTCGCAATCTTGCCACCAAGAATGCCTTTGTTGCTCATGAAACTTGTTGGAGTTCATGGAAGAGTTTAACCTTGTCGAGTGCTGAAGCGGATCTTCAAGACAATGGCTTCACAGAGATATTCAAGTTTGACCACACTCCTCCACGGAATGTTGTTCTACGTCGAACTCCATCTCTTGAAGATTCTGACTACTCCTCGTCCGCTGCAACGGTTGACACCAGGGTGATAGATGATCAAGATGATGCTACCTCACCACCTCCTCCTTCAGCGCGTGTAGACACTGCACCAACTACTTCTACACCGCCAAACACCAACGCCGACCCTGCATCCTCTCCTGCTCCAACTGGGAACGAGTAGAGGCTCTATGTCTTCAAACCTTTTTGGTACTTACTGACAAAAGGGGGAGAAGCATATGAGTTGATAGTCTTCAAGCGGGTCCATATGGGCGGGTGCTTTATATTTTGCCTAGTGTTTACAACTCTCGTTTTTGCTACATTTGGTTCCTTGAGTTGTAACACTTAAACTTGATGGTCGTCTACTACTTTTTCTGGTACTCTGTAATGCGATGATAAATTCCGCATGTGCTACGTTATATTTCACACTTGGTCATTTTGCAGACGTCCATTTATCATTATGCATATCATCATATTTGACATATCAATTGTGCATGATGAATTGTCTTCATAAGTTGAAGAGGATCTCCACAAGTACAACCTGCCATGTGCATTTGCATTCAAAAGCAAATCAACTATATGCACATCTTCAGGGGGAGCCTTTTGCTACTTACGAAGACAATACCTTTATCCTTTACAATTTCACATACTTTTATCCCCATTGAAAACTTCAACCAGTTTTTCATCAATCACCAAAAAGGGGGAGATTGTAAGTGCATCTAGTGCCACCCCTAGTTGGTTTTGGAGTATTGACGACAAATCTGGTTAAGGGACTAATGTGTTTGTGAGAATTGTAGGATAACACAGGTAGTAGTCCCTCATTGATTCGGTTTACCTACCGGAGATGACCCCTAAAAATGTATGAAGACATTGACGACAATGGTGGTATATATATATGAAGATAATCATACTGAAGCCTATGACAAGAGAAGACATTGTGTGAAGACTATGGATCGTGAAGACTTAGATGTTTCGTTGTTTCCTTTTCTTCTTTGTTGAGTCATAGGAACCACCGTACTGTTAAGTGGGGTCCAAGTGAACTAAGTTAGAGTGACTGAAGTGATGGTCAACCAAATCATATGTCTTCGAGCGAAGACAAAGAGAGCAAATCTTATCCAGAGTTGGATGAGTTGGCTTTACTTGTAGCCCAAGTAAAGTTGCCGTGAGTGTTTGAAATCTGACCGTTGGAACAAGTGTCAGTTCCTTAGTGACCCAGGGTCACTTCGGACAAATTAGGTCGGGTTGCCCAGTGGCTATAAATAGCCCACCCCTATACCATAAATTGGTGGCTGCTCAGAGTTATTGCACGGCTTTTGTCGTTTGAGAGCAACCCACCTCTGAAGCATTTAAGAGAGAGATCCTTGCGAGGACAAAGCCCAAACACCCAGAGCCAAAGAGTGTTAGGCATCACTGAAGCCTTTCTGTCTGTGTGACCTGAAGACTTGTTACACTTGATGACTGTGTTTCCTCTAGCCGGTTAGGCGTCGCATTCTGAGCATCCAAGAATCATTGTGGATCGCCGGTGAACGAACTCTGTGAAGGTTTGGAAGTCTACCTTGAAGACTTACCAGAGTGATTGGGCGAGGACTAGGTGTCCTTAGCTCAAGGGGAATAAGGTGAATACTCGGTCTTCTGAGTTAAATCTCAGCCTCCCCAACCAGACGTACAGTTGTCACAGCAACTGGAACTGGTCTAACAAATCACTGTCATCCCCGAGCTACTGGTTCTATCCTTTCCTTCCCTTTACTTACTGTCTTATGTTGTGAAGTCATTGCATGCTTGTCTTATCTGATTGACTTCACTGTGTGACTACTTTCTCTGATTGGCTTCATTCAATCTTCCATCCAGATCCTTACTGCCTAGCTGCTATTAGTCTTCATGCTTTCACTACATGAACACTTGACTATGGCTTGTCTAGTGTAGTCTACCTTCCACTGCATATAAATAGGATTGGATTTATCATTTATCTTCGAAACTTCCATGTTTAGAAGCATTTCATAAAAATCGCCTATTCACCCCCCTCTAGTCGATATACTGCACTTTCACCGAGGCATAGCAGATCGGTGTTCCAAGGTTAGCACAATATGACATGAAAAGATTGCTTGTGAACTACGAACCGTTATCCGTGATGATGCGGCTGGGGACACTGGATGAACTTGACGGCCGACCCGGCTGGGATCGCGCGAACATGCTCCACCTCTACCCACTTGGTGAATTTGTCGATGGCGACGTACATGAAGCGGTAACCCCCTGCTGCCCGGGGAAATGGACCCAGAATGTCCAATCCCCAGACCGCGAAGGGCCAAGAGAGCGGGATCGTCTGGAGGCCCTGCACCGGCTAGAGGATCTGCTTGGCCTGAAACTGGCACGCCTCGCAAGCCTGCAGAAGCTCCATGGCGTCGTTGAGCGTCGTGGGCCAGTAGAAGCCGCTGAGGAAGACCTTGCCCACGAGGGTGCGGGACGACGAATGGTGACCACAATCCCCACCGTGGATGTCAGCCAACAGCTTGCGCCCTTGTTTCCTCCAGATGCACTTTAGTGAGATGTCTTTAGGGCGTCTCATGTAGAGTTCGCCATCTTTGATGCATTAAGACGAGGCCTATCGGACCACGCGCTCTGCGTCTTCCTCCTTGTATGGCAAGGTGTCGTGTTGCAGGTACATCTTGAGCTCTTGCGTCGCTCCGTGGCAAGTAGCAGGCGGGCTCCGGAGGCTTGTCCGCAGGGCGGGGCCCCGTCCGCAGGCGCCGCAAGTAGCCCTTGCTAAGGGGACGCCGGCTCAGGAACGGGCGGTGTTTCCGACGGCTTGAGAAGCCGCTCCTCGTAGATGCCCGACCTCTGAGGTTCCCGCCTGGAGGCTCGTTTGGCGATGTCGTCCGCTTCCTTGTTGGTGCCTCTTGGTACGTGCTGCACCTCCAGCCCTCGGAATCGCTTTTCCATCTTGCGCACCTCCTCCAGTTATGCCCCCATGTGCTCGTCCATGGTCTTGTATTTCTTGTTGGAGAAGTTGACGAGGAGCTGCGAATCGCCTCTGATGGTGAGACGCTTGACCCCCAGTGCAGCGGCGGCCTTGAGCC
Organism: Secale cereale; assembly: GCA_902687465.1. Taxonomy (NCBI): domain Eukaryota; kingdom Viridiplantae; phylum Streptophyta; class Magnoliopsida; order Poales; family Poaceae; genus Secale; species Secale cereale. The sequence continues at coordinate 349,901,168 of LR738714.1, forward strand.
CAGCAATTAGGCCCTCTTACTCTGTGATGTTGTTGGAGACCTTCTCGGCTTGCTGGAAGCAAAGCTGCACGGCGTAGTACAACTTGTCCTGCGTGGGAGATACTAACACGGCGCTAGCTCCCGCACCAAGGCGCCGTCGAAGTATACAACCCATCCGTCCGGGGCCTCATCACCGGGGGCCAACGAGCGATCCTCGCCAGCCCCCTGCTCCGGCGCGTCAGTCCATTCTACCACAAAGTCTGCCAGAGCCGCTCCGTTGATCTCCCGCGAGATGCTAAACTCCAACTGGAACGCCTGGAGCTTGATGTTCCACTTGGCGACCCTCCCAACGACATTCGGGCCCCGGAGTAGTTTCTCAAGAGGGTATGACGAGACAACCTTGATAGGGTGGCCCTGCAAGTAATGGAGCAGCTTCCTAGAGGCGACAAGGAGCGCCAGGAGCAGCTTTTGAGGCATCGGGTAGCGCGAGCACGCGTCGCACAGTATGGTGCTGACGAAGTACACTGGGTGCTCCACGAGGGGCCTCTCCTCGCGCTCCACCATTAGCGCTGCATTGGCGGAGTGAGGCATCGCAGCGAGGTAGAGAGTCATGGGTTCCAGGGGTCGCGGTGATACCATAACCGGTGGGCTGGTGAGGTATTCCTTGAGATCCCGGAAGGCGCCATCGGCCTCTAGAGTCCACTCACAGGGCCCCTTCTTCTTCATGAGCTTGAAGACGGGAGGGCGCGTTCACCAAGCTTAGAGATGAAGCGTCCCTGGGACGTTACGCATCCCACAAGATTCTGTATCTCCTTCAGGTTTGTGGGCGGTTTCATTCTTTCGATGGCCTTGATCTTCTTCGGATTAACTTCAATGCCCCGATGTAAAACCAGGAACCCTAGCAACTTGCCAGAAGGTACTCCAAACACGCACTTCTCCGGGCTGAGGCATAGCTTCACCTTGCGCAGGTTGGCGAACATTTCTTCTAGGTCCTGGACGAGAGTCCTGGACTCTCTAGTCTTGACCACGATGTTGTCGACGTAGGCCTCCGTGTTCCTCCCGAGCTGACGGCCAAGGGTGATGTGCATCAGGCGCTGGAAGGTGGCACCCGGGTTTCTCAGCCCGAAAGGCATACAGGTGTAGCAGTAGACCCCTCATGGGGGTCAATAACACTGTTTTCTCCACATCCTCCACTGCCATCTTAATTTGGTGGTAGCCCGAGAAGGCGTCGAGGAAGCAGAGCAGGTCGCACTCAGCTGTCGAATCCACGATCTGGTTGGTGCGTGGGTGACGGAACGGGTCCTGAGGGCAGAACTTGTTGTGGCTCGTGAAGTAGACGCACATGCGCTCCTTGCCTCCTTTCTTCGGAACTATGACGGGGTTGGCCAGCCACTCCGGGTGTCGTACCTCCCGTACGATGCATGCTTCCTCTAGCTTCCGAACCTCCTGAACGATGAAGGCCTGCTTCTCCGGGGCTTGTATGCGTGCTTTTTGCTTCATAGGGCGCGCGTTGGGGCACACCGTGAGGTGCTGCTCGATGACGTGCCTAGGCACCCCGACCAGGTCAGCGGCTTTCCAAGCAAACACATCCTTGTTAACCCTGAGGAAGCTAACCAGCGCTAGCTCTTGCTCAGGGTCCATGCCCGTGCCGATGGTGAAGGTGGCTCCTGAGCCCTCCTCATTAGCGGGCACTAATTTCGTCTCGGCTAGGTCCTAAGAGAAGAGCTGCTTTTTCTTGGCAAGCGCAGCTTCCGGTGTCTCCGGAACCCCTTTCGCACCTAGATGAGCTGTGGCAGCAGCCCTGTAAGCGCGCCCGAGGACCTGAAGGGCGGCCTTGGGGTCCCCTTTGATGGTGATGACGTCGTTCCTCCCGGGCATCTTGATGGTGTTGTAGCCTGGGTGAGTCTCCCCCATGAATTTCGCCAAGGCTGGGAAGCCGAGGACGGCGTTGCAGGGCAGGTGGATGGGCGCAACGTCGAAGTCGATGAGCTCAGTCCGGTAGTTAGCAGGTGTGCCGAAGGTGATCAGGAGGCGGATCTGGCCGACCGGGACGGCTGAGCCCGCGACCCCTAAGAAAGGCTTGGTGGGGAGGAGCTGCCTGTAAGACACGGGCAGATAACCGATAGCCTCGGGGAAGAGGATGTTGAGCCCGGGGCCGCCGTCGATGAGGGTCCTTGTGACGGCCACCCCACAGATGGTCGGCGTGCATACCGTGGGGAGGATGCTCGTGCCAGCTGCTTCTGTGGCGCAGTCGCTAGGGACGAAGGTGATGACGTGCCCCTGCGCGCTCTATGCCCGCGAGACCTCCTATGACTGGGCGGCGGCCCCGACTTGCCGAAAGTGCGACTTGACGTGCCGGGCCTGTCTGCGTCCTGGGAACTAGGATACCCAGACTGGCGTGTCTGCGGGCCGCGACGCGCTCCTACAAGCGGCCTAGTACGGCCTAGCTGATCGACCAGCTGTCCAAGACCCTCGCGAGGGGGCCAAGACTCGCGAGGAGAACGACGTCAAGACCTCCTCGGGAGCGGCCACAACAAGGTGCTTCGGAGGGGCGGAGAATCCAAGGCCAAGCCTGGCTCAGGAGGAGGCAGCGATGTTAGCAGTGAAGCACTGCGCCAGTGGGTGCCAGCGTCCGCCAGTGGCGCAGTTACCATTTCGGCGCAAAGGGGACAGCGCAGCCGCTGGTTCCCAAGGAGCGGGGCAAAGGTTTCCCCTTTGTTGCAACAAGACCGAAGACCGCAAGGACGACAAGGAGGATGTCACCGTCGATCCCACCACCGTTTCACCGACTGATCCTTTTGCAGGCGAAGACCACTTATGTCAGGGTAGGAATGTCCCTGTGTTCCCGCTCAGAAATGGCCGTTGTTGGATCCCATCCCGCCTAAACATGTCGGGGGAAGAGGACCGTGGCCGCCTATATAAGTAGCTAGGATTCCCACTGTGAAGGGATCAACTCATACACTCTGCCACCACGCAAGGAGCAAGAACACTTGCCTCCTGACCTTCCTAAGCTCGCCTCCTGAGCTCAGGAACCATTGTACTAGCTCATATCCTAGCTCGCCCGAAGCTAATCCATCAAAGCAGGAAGTAGGGTCTTACACCATGCTGTGGCCTGAACCTGGATAAACTCTTGTGTGTTCTATCTGTTGTGTGCTTGAATCCCCCCATCGAGGCGAGAGCGAGGCAGTTGGTAGACGTGAGTAGGAGAGATCTTCGTTCACGCCCCTGTGTTCGAACTTATCGGGTTTTGCGGATCCATGAATCCGACATTTGGCGCGCCAGGTAGGGGGCGTTTCGAAATCTCGCCTCTCCGACGACCTCGTCGCGTTCTCGTCGTCAACTCTGCTCCACAACCATGGTGGACATACGCCGAGCTCACGCTGCCCGCCGCGCTGCGAACGTTGCTTAGACGGCGCCCGCAGGCAACGGCGAACCGCTCCGCCCCAACTCGCCGATCGCCAACGCCGCCACCGACCCGGCTGTCCACGAGCAGCAGGACTCGTCCCTGCCACCGTCCGCGCGGCGGGATGGCCGCACAGCAATGCCTTCACCCTCGCCAGCCGTAGCGTCGTCCTCGCTGGTCTGCCACAGGCCGGTCTACCAGCAACTTGTGCTACTGATGGCGCGAGAGCTCTTGCGCTACCGCCCGGCGGATGACCTCTACGACGAGTGGCTCCATCGCATCACCGAGCTCGTTAACGCCACTGGGGAAGCACCCGCACCAACGCACTCCTCACGTCCTCCGTCGCCCCCGGCGGGGAACGAAGGCCACGGGGTCCCGGCCCCACCTCCACACCACCACGCCGGCCAGGAGGCCCGATGCGAGGCCCCTCGACGTGAGCAACCCCGCGAAGCCCACGCGCGCGACGAGGAGAGCTGCCAGGTGATTCCGCATCCTCATGCAGGGGTTCGCGTGCCCCCTGGCCCGCAGCGCCTAGACCGTGCGCCACAGGAGGTGGTGGCGCCAGCACCCCAAGAACCAGCACCGCAGGCGCAGGGGGCGCCTACGATCCTGAGCTTGGGTGGGTGTCGCGCCCTAGCTCCTGAGCTACGGCGCCTCGTCTGGCCCGGCATGTTCAAGTCGGACTTACCCCCGCAATACGACGGCACCACCAACCCCACGGAGTTCCTCCAACTCTACGAGCTGAGCATCGAGGCGTCTAACGACACCGAGCAGGTCATGGCGAACTGGTTCCCCATGGCTCTGAAAGACGGCGCACGCTCCTGGCTCCTGAACCTCCCCGTGGGATCCATCTCTTCCCTCGAAGAGCTTCACGAGCATTTCGTCACCAACTTCCAAGGCACCCGCGACCGAGCCCCGGCAGCTGCTGATCTGCGCCACGTGAGGCAGCAGCCGGGAGAAACCCTGCAAAAGTACATCCAACGCTTCAACACCATGCGCCTCCGGATCCCTAGGTTCTCAGACAAGGCCATCATCTCCGCGTTCTCCGATGGCGTCCGTGACATGAGGATTAGGGAGGAGCTCGCCATTCACTAAGACCTGTGCACAACCCTCGAGATGTTCAAGCTCGCGGCAAAGTGCGCCAGGGCGGAGGAAGGACGCCTCTCCCTCCAGGAGCTAGCTGAGGCGGAGGCGGACGACAAGAAGACCAAGGACAAGGAATCAAAGCGCAAGGGACCCGCCGTGCTGGCTGCGAAGCCAGAAGTGAAGCGTGGCTGCAGCTACGACGACCTCCCGAGAGACAACCAACCATACTGCGTCTTCCACAACGTCCACAGCTACAACACTAACGACTGCCAGGAGCTCAGGGCGATGCGCGGCGGTTGTCACAACCCTAGTTTTGGTATGCACTAGGCTAGCTTGGTGTTTGCATCATGTTTAAATTTTCAAATGAATTTGAATTGGGACATGTGAAACCCTCAGAAACCTTTTTGAAAAATGACCCAAATAAAAATTGCTCCAAAAGGGTCCAAGAAAATGTTCATGTTTCTCTCTAAAAATATTGGTCAGAGGTAAAATTCAAACCAATATTTTTAGGAGCTCATAAATATTTATTTTGGGTATTTGGAATTAATGCAATAATTATTTGGCTTGGATATATATTTATTATATATTTTATATATGTCCAAAAATTCTGATTTTTTATTATGAGGGGCTTTGGATTAATTCCTTAGGTCCTTGCAAAAAGGGTCAGAAGAAAATAAATCATTTAGTTTAGAAACTAAATCAAAAAAGAATTATAGAAATAGAAAACAGGAAAGGAAATAAAAGAGTTAGAGCTTACCTGGGCCACTTGCTGGTCTGGCACTGTGCGGCCCAGCTGGGCTGGCCCATCTGCCAGTCGTCGTCCTCCTGGCGACGACAGAAGGCAGGGGCACGCGCCACCGCCAAGCTCATGGCTGCCACCTCCTCCCTGCCTGCCTGCCCCTCCCCCCTCGTCACTGGATCTTCTAGGCGTTGCCACGAAGCGCCTTGGACCTCTCTCGCACTATCTCGCACACGGTTCCTTTACCCAGGTTCGGGCCGCGAGGATGCGTAAAACCCTACTCCTGCTTTGGTGGATTATATGTTTGTGTTTTTCAGCTAGCTATGGGGCGTGAGGAGCTCCAAAAAGCCGAATCCCCCTCCTGGTCGCCTCGGGCCTCCTTTTATAGGGAAAAGGGGTCGCCACAGTGGCACACAGGAGGTGGAAAGGGTACAGTGATGCGAGGTTATGTAATGCCCAGGATGGGACTATATCTCCTACGTGTCGAGGCACGACTTAGAGACATAACCCCATGCTGGAATGATCGCAAGTTTGGTATCTTTGCACAACTCATGAAAAAGATGGGGATGGAAAACATAAAATAGTTGTCTTACACTCGCCACATCACACAAATTCATTACATGTTTCAATCCTCATACAAAAGAACATCACAGCCCATCTAAGGGTAAAATCCAAATGTCAAGATATCAAACGTAATTAAAATCCACAGGTCGGATCGAATCCTAGTAGAAGTTCCACTACTGATCATCAGGATAACGAACATAGTAACGGCTACGCTCCTCGTCGTACTCCCAATCTAGCTCAGTGCCAACAACTGGATAGCTCACCATCGGACCTGCATCTGGTGTGGTGAAGTAACTGTGAGCCACAGAGGACTCAGCAATCCCGTTCCCGGGTAACATGACTATCTAAGCCCTGGGTGTGGAACAAGGCTGAAGAAAAAATATGAATAAGTGGTTGCAGCAGCACTAGCCTAGCTTACGTAATAGAGAGCGAGAAGAGAAGGTGCCTCGGTCGAGAAATGATCACTAAGTGATCCTGAACTAATCAAGTCAAACATAACCCCACCGTGTTCATCTCCCGAAACCCCTTTCGGAAAATGACAGTCACGGTACACACGCTGGTGGTGTATTGGAACAAGGTGTCAAGTTTTCTACAACCGGATATTAACAAGCTCCCATCTGCCACATAACCGCGGGAACGGCTTTCGAAAGTTCAAACCCTGCAGGGGTGTTCCAACTTGGCCCATGACAAGCCCACGATCCGCGGAGTCGCAACTCCAAAGGTGGGAAGACCCGAGTATTCTCGGAATCCCGTGCTCAAGATACTCCGAACTAAGGTAAGGCTAATCCAGCAAATCCTCCCGGCGTGTCGACACCCTGATGGTAGCCGCGCGTATCTAGTCTCAGGACACGACCGGATGTGCGAAGCTATGGGTTTATATCAATCCTCGAGTTCCCTCGTGGTGACCCCGCAGGCTCCCCGTTTCGGACCAACACTCATGAGGAGCACTGGCCCGGGGTTGTTGATTAAGAACTCGGCTTTGCAAGACCCTATGCTAGTTTTATTAGTTATTAGGCAAATAGTACCAATGTTGGGACTTGCTGGAAAAGACTTAGCACTTAGCGGTTTATCGAGGGAGCCCCATAACCCCAACCGTGTGAGGAACGCATAATCAAGGAACATAACACCGGTTTATACGGTTCCTAGCAGCATGAGTGGAACAAATCACCAAGCAAAAGGCTTAGCCTTCCACCCATTGCCAATATATAGATGATTTAATTTTAAGCATTTATATAGTGTGATATAACCCAACAAAACTTCAACATGAAGCAAGCATCTTCAACTTCACCTGCAACTAGCAACGCTATAAGAGGGGGCTGAGCGAAGCCTACGTATAGCCAATCAATGGTTTGCATAGGTAGGGTGGTTAGACATGATCATGGTTACAAGTAGGAGGCTGACATGAAAGACATAGGCATCGAGGCAAAACTATAGATCGAGACTACTAGCAATATGCAAAAATAGTAATGGTATCCGGGTTCGGTCATCTTGCCTGAAGAGTTGTCGATAGGATCGTAAGAGGGGTCCTCGTTCTCAAGCTCGGTAGTAACCTCGTGCTCGTACTCGTACTCGGTCTCAGCTCCCGGCTCTAAACAATACAACCACACAAGGCACGAATCAACAAGATGCAATGCGCACACAAAAATGATGGATGCATGATTGATGCACTAAGGGAGCACACGGAGCACGGAAAATAGCACTCCAGCAAAAATGCTTCAAAACATGATAACTATAGGATATTATGAATCTACACGAAAAATCAATCAGGTTTCATATAAGACTTGCTGCAATCGGAGCTACGGGCTAAAAGTTATGCCCGAAACAAGAAATATGCACAAGCTGATAATTACAGCCACATAGCAACTTCGGAGCACTAGATAAATAAGCTACAGCACTCAAACATCATGGCAAAGAGCATGAACATAAACTAGACATATCCTACAGCAAATAAGTCCATTGGTGCACCCCCAAAGGAGCCACGGATCAATAGCAACAAGCTTGGACATATTGAACTTGACAACAAAATCCTGACAGCAGTAATTTATTGCAACTTTGGAGAAAAAGTTAAATATGCTACAGCCACTCAAATAAGCATGTGAGAGCATGAATGGATATCCAACAATATATACTACAAGGAACCATCAGGAGTCACTCGAAAACTATCATGGATTGTCCTAGAACAGCAAGCAAACATGGCATCTGGAAATTACAGATTCCAGACTTAGTGAAATTTCACCAAGTGTTAAACAGCATTTTCATCATGGCATCTTTGAGAGAAAGTTTAAGTCACCTCAAAACTAAACATGGAAAGTGGTAAGCACCACATCAAAGTACATATGATGGTGATTCCAAAACACCTAAGCATGCATCATGGAGATAAACACAACGATGGCAATGAGCTCCTCAAGTTGGCATTTCATAACAAGCTCAAAACTTAACAGCCACATAGCACTTCGCAATGAAGATAAACATGGCAAGATTAATTATAACATGAAAGTCTAAGCATTCAACATGTAGAGCATGGCAAGACGAACACGTGGACATGTCATTTGCATCAAACGGATAAACGAGCACCAAGTTATCACTATGCAAAGATGGCATGAAAACAACACTAACAACAGTTTATAACGAGATGCACTCTTGCAACAGAATTTTAAGCACCTATATGAACTCAAATAGACATGGCACAATGGAATGAAAAGTAGTGCAAGTCACCACGAACGTCTGGACATGTCATTTGCGCAAAACGGAGCATCACACAAAAAGTTATCACAGTTTGAATAATGCATCAGACAACACAAAAACTGGGACTTAGGGAATTTTAGAGGTCAACCTCAGATCTGAAAAAAAACACAACGGGCTACGGGCCCGCGGCGGCGGATCTGGCCCGGGTGGACGAAGAGAGGCGGCGGCGCGAGGCTGCGGCCCGAGGCTGCGGCCCGCTGGCGAGGCGGCGGAGGTGCGGGACTGGGCCCTGGCGGCGATCGGGCCCAGCGGCGTAAGGGCCCAGCTGGCGGAGGCGGCGCGGCCTGGCGCTCGCTGGAGGTGGAGCGCCTCGCGGGGCTGGGCCTCGGCTCGGGGACGGCCCGGCTGGCGATGCGGGACGCGGCGGGGAGGCGCTGGGCCGGCGGATCGGGGAAGGACCAGGGAGGGGCGCGGCCGGCTCGGTGGGGCAATGGCGTTTGGGCCGCGCTGGTGGCGAGGCCGGCCCAGGCGGGGCGCTCGGGGAACTGGCGGCGGCTCGGTCAACTCCCACCGAGCGGATGCGATCGATTCGGCCTCTCCAGCAGCTCGTAGCGGCGGCGATCGAGATCCCGGCGGTGGTGACTCTATGGAGGAGGTAGCTGGCGCCCTGGCCGGCCGGCGAGGTGGCGGGGTGGCCGGCCCGGCCGAATCTGAGGCGTGGGGCGGCGGTGAGGTGAGAGGAGGGCCGGAGGTGAGGTGGGGTGGAGGATTCCGGCAAGGTGGAGGAACTCCGGCGAGATCCCGGCGAAACTCCGGCGAAGTCTACGGCGAGGTGGCGGTGGCTAGAGGAAGAAGAAGATGGGGGCTAGGGTTTCCTCATATTGGGGCAAAATTAGAGGAAGGTGGACGAATATATAGGCACAAGGAGCTAGGGTTGTCCAAATGAGGTGTGGTTTTCGGCCATGCGATTAGAATTGGATGGCCTAGATGAAGGGAGGGGTTTGGGTTGGTTTGGTGGGCTGTTGGAGGGGTGTCTTGGGCGTCAAAGTGGAGGCACTTTGAGCCCACGAGAATAACTATTGGGGTAGCAAACGGGCTCGAAACGCGACGAGATTTGACAGGCGGGTTACACATACCAAAGCAACAACATACGACAAGACTCGCGCCAAACCGGTAACGTTACACGGCCAAACACCAAAGTAGGCCTCGGGGATGCCACGGACACGTGAGGGAGCTCCGGAACGCGAAACGGTCAACGGAGAGGAACGCGTGGGACCGGATGCAAACAACAACACAAATGCAATGCGATGCACATGACTACATGATATGAATGAATGCCACACACGCAACACGACAAAACGGCGAAAACCCAAAGACAAAGAACCCGAAATGGAATTGATGAAGCCGGAGATATTATATATTGCCTAAAAGGGAAAGTATTACATCCGGGGCATTACAGGTTATCCCTCGCATTACATGACAAGGCGCATTTAATGCGTCTTGCTTAGGTGTCCTTGCTTTATCGGGGACGGGGGAGACATCCGTCTTGTCCGTCGCTGCTCCTTCTTGTGTCGACATGCGCCCTGGCCAGCGGTGCCTGAGATGCCATGTAGGCAGGCAGGCAGCTGAGGTGGCGCAATGGTGGGTCTTCACGAAGATCTCCATGTTGCCATGCAGGTGCCTGCCCAGCTGGTTGGATCGACAGCTGCATGGGGCGGTGGAGGCTTCGTTGGCGCGGGCCTGATGCTGGCCCGGCAGATGTCCTCGCCAAGGGCCTTGCCGGGGCCCCGGCAAGGGTCTTGCCACGGCGCCTGCTGTCATCCCCGGCAAGGGCCTTGCCAGACGTCTTGTGGTCCTCCTTGGGTGGGATCCCGCCAAGGGTCATCGTCTTCTTAGTGTGTATCTGGTCTTGAATGTCTTCACAAAGATGTGCATGCCACTACGGGGATGTCTCCCGAATCCTTGCCTCATGGGGGCCGTGGACTCAAGGGTGATCCGCTCCGTAGGCGTGGGGCGAGTCGCCACAGCAAGGGTCTTGCCGGGGCTGCTGAAACTGGCTCCCGGCAAGGAACTTGCCGGGGGAATCCGCTTCGTCCCTTTGCTCTCTGTGGTCTTGGGTTAGGGCATCAGTCTCCATCCAGCTTCTGTCTTACCCTGGCTCACCTCCCTTGCCGTGCTTGGTGTTTTGGTGCCCGTAGCTCAGACTGCCCGTGCACAGTCATAGGGTTACAAAAAGTGTACCCCTCTTTTTCTACACCGACAGGAGCCCCCGGGCCTGGGCCAGACATAAGCGCGACATGTTGTTGGGCTAGGCCCAGAACGGTGCGCGGGCAGGCGGGACGGTTTTTACCGTGGTAAGATTTTCCGCGTGCTGCGCCTCCCACGATCCGCGCGCGCGGCGCGGGGTGGAGGGGCGTTCGTGACGTGGGCGGCATGCGCGGGGCGGTTTCCGCAGGCATGCGTCACGTCGCAGTTAATGCGAAAGGAGGCGGCCCGCGTTTCCCCCCATAAAAAGGAATAACCGCGGGCGTGCTGCACACTTCCCCCACTTTCCTCGCGCCTCTTCCAATCTCAGAGCTGCCGCTTCCTCTCTTCGTTCCTTCTGAAGCTTCCGCCGTCGCCTGCCGCCGTTGCTTTGCCCTCCCCCTCTCTCAGACCTCCAACTTTCTTAGCCGCCATGACGTCCAAGTCCGTCAAGGGCAAGGGGGTTGCCAAGGGCGCCGGGACCGTGGAGCCGCCGGAGAGAGCGCTATTGTGGGACCGGACGAAGTCCGCCTTCTTCTTCCCCTCGATGGTCGATGTCCACGAGCTCCGGGCTGCCTTCAAGCCCCTTTGGGGGGTGAAGACGAGGGGGGGGGAGAACTTGGGACATCCGGCGACGTGCGTCATTCCTACCGCTTGCGCCGAACCTGGCCCAACCCGGTATCCCTTCTTCGTCGACTATTTTTCTTGCGGGTTATGTCCCCGTTTCTCCGATTTCTTCTGTGATGTCATGCACACCTTTGGCTTCCGCCTCTTGGATTTTACTCCGAATGCGGTGGCGTGCATGGCTTTCTTCGTGCACCTTTGCGAGGGCTTCGTCGGGGTGCAGCCCAACACGACGCTCTTCCGCCACTATTTCACCCCTCGGATCCAGCCGGGAGGTGCCGTCTGTGGATGCATCACCTGGATTCCAAGATCCAAGGGAGCATACCCGGACGGTGCCGTGAAGGAGAGGTGGGATGAATGGCGCGGCCGGTGGTGCTGGTTTGCAGAAGAAGAACCGCCAAGATTCTGCAGGGTCCGCCGAGTGCCGCCAGTCCATGGCAGCGACTGGAGCGACGTCGACGCCGCCGACGGGAGGCTCACCTTCACCACCACCAGGATTCTCCGGCTCACCCAGGCTGGACTTACCCTTGAGATGATCGGGGCGGACTTCATTCGCCGTCAGATCGCCCCATTGCACAACAAGGGGAGCCCAGCCTGGCTCTTTAGGAATCCGGCTGACATTATGCAGCTCCGCCCTGGCCTCGACCACAACTTCACGGTGATGGGGCATGCCCATTTCTGCTAGCGGCTCTTCCAGCTTGACGTGGGTCACGATGGCGAGGTCGAACGGACCGGCAAGACCGCGAGGGCTGTCATGAAGGCCGGCAAGGCCATCAAGGGGCAGTTCTTCAAGTTGCCAGCGGGGGTGGTCCCGTTGTGCAACAATTCACGTCAGTCCGAGATCGTCGCCATGATGCTGGAGTGCAACGCGCACGGCCCTGTCCCGAGCTGGCAGGAGCCGGTGGACGCGGACGTGCAACAATTCTTTGACTCTCTGGTTGAGGTGTATGTCAAACCTGACGCCGAGCGGTGGCTTGTCATGGACACCACCCAGGCAGAGCTGGACTACATCGCCACTAGGGCAAGGGAGGCGCAGCTTGCCATGGAGGTCGGCAGCACCGGGGGTGTGGAGCACAAGGACGCAACGGCTGCGGAGGAGGAGGAGCTCGCCCAGTGGGCGGCGGCTGCCGGAGAGGCTAGCAGCGCCGGCACCGGAGCTCCGCTGGTCGAAGACGAGGCCGACGAGTCGTTGTCAGAGGAGGACGTGGCGACGGGCTTGGCGCCAGCCAGGGGAAGAGGGCGAGTCCTGCGGCGGGCCAGTTCAGGCGAGCCGGTCCGGCCCGGCAAGGTTGCACAGCCTCAATTGGCCCTGGAGGGGTCCGGGCGCCACACGAGGGCCACGGCGGCGAGGAGGCTGACGAAGGCCACTGAGAAGAAGAAGGCAACAACTCCTTCTCCATCTGGGCGCGCACAAACTCCACCTTCTTTGCCTCCCTCGGTAGACGTCGACTCGAATGTCGATGTGGAGTTCCCCTTTGATCTTGGACCTCTCAGCCCGAAGAGGAAAAGGAAAGCGGTGGAGGAGGAGGAGATGGATGACGAGTAAGTACACCATTCCTTACTGCCATTTCCATTCCCTCAAACCAAGTCACTCATCTTGATCCATTTTTTGCTTTTGCAGGGATGTAGAGACGTTGGCCCAGAGGATAAGGAGGGCTAAGGCCTCGGCGAGCAGCCAGCCCTCGGCCGGGGCTTCTGAAACACCACTGGTGGTGTTGAGCAGCACGGACAACAGCCCCCGGCACAGCCCCCAGCGTAAATTCATCACCCTCTTCTTGCTCGACATGTGGTAGGTGTTTGATGCTACGGTGTTGACCTTGTCGGTTTTGTAGGACGGGAGCGGCAGCAGGAGGAGCCGCAGGGGGCTACCCCCAACACACCACCTCCATCGACTACGCCGTCGCGAGGGGCGTCCCCGGCAAGGGCACCAAGCATGGAGCCCACACCCATGGAGGGAGAGGGGAGCTTGGGCGCTGGTGGCTCTGCCATGGCGCCAAACGCTGGCTGGGAGGGGACTTCTGCTTCACAGCCTGGCACTGCTGAGTCGCCTGTCTTCTGTCTCTGCTTTTCCCTTTTTCTTTTTCTTGGCTTCATCGTCCCCATTAGCGCCAGGCCCGCCACCACCCGAACTCCGGCCGCCGCCGTGAGCTTCGCTTCGGCCAGCTCCGGCGCCCCCGCAGCCATTTATTGGCGTAAATGGATGCGGACGAGGCTCCGCAGCCCGTTGATGCTCTCCGCCGTCCAAATGGTCGCCGGAGCGGCGTTTCCGACGCCCTCCACCGCGTTTGCTACTGCCGGCGGCTTAACGCTGGCGGGTTTGACCCCGCTGACCGTTTTGACCCAGTGGGTCAATGATAGGTGGGTCCCCCCCAGTTAGTTGACCCCGTTTAGTTTTAATTAATTAGTTTAGTTAATTAGTATAGCCACTGACTTGTGGGCCCTGCCCTGCTGACTTTTTGGTTAGGATTAGTTTAGCACTAATTAACTCAGTTAATTAGTAGAGTTAGTAGAGTCACTGACCAGTGGACCCCACTGTCAGGTTTGACTCTGGTTAGCCTGGTTGACCTGTTGACATCATGCTTTGGTCATGCTGACGCAGTAATCCATTTATGGGATTTAAATAAATCTTAAATGATTTATTTATTTCAGAAATTGGTTTAAACTTCAAAAAGTCACAGAAATTCAACCGTAGCTCAGAATGAAATAATTTTAATATGAATTTTTTTAGAAAAATTCAATCTATCCATCTGTACCATTTTCATGCATGACAAATGAAGATATACCTACTGAATATATGAAAACACAAAAATGGGATTTATAAATGTTTAATTTGGAGTTGCATTTGAACCCTTGGTTCAAATGGACTTCAACCAAATAAATGCTAGTTGCATTAGTTCAGACAACATAACATCTTCATGCCATGTTCATGCATCATATTGTTGCATATGCTTGTGTTTGATTGTTGGCACCGTCCTTCTCGATAGGTCCTGCTCGGGAGATCGTTCCAGAGTACCTCTCAGAGGAGCAGTGCCCCCCCTGTTGATCTACTAGGCAAGCAAACCCCCTTGTTCATTCTGATACAATCCCACTCTCTCGCTCCTGATCTTTTTCATTACATTAGGACAACAACGGTTCAACTGCTACTTTATGCTACGGTAGTTGAACCCATTCCTCTGCATGACCTGTCATTGCCACAGCAAATAGTTGAAACCCACTAGCATGTGTAGGAGTTGATTGAAGCCATGTTGTGTTCTTACCATGCTATGCCTGCTATTGCTTAGAGTGTGTCAGGTCTGATTCATTGGGAATGAATTGGAGTGTAGTGCTATGTTTTGATGCTGATAGTTAATTGTGTGAACACGTTTTGGTAAAGGTAGCGGTGAGAGGCCATGTAGGAGTACATGGTGGGTTGTCTCACTGGAACCGTCCTTAAGCACTGAGTTCTGTGTATGTTGTCCAATGACTAGCTACTACCACGCATTGGAATGCTTAAGTGCCCCTCTCGACTTATTAACAAACTTGGTGTCTGTCCAGGAGTCGCAACTAGTTTCTGGTGTTTGTAGGTAGTGTTATTTCTCTACCAAGTGGCACCCGACAGGGTGGGCTTGGGACAGACTAGGAAAAGGTGGCACGGTGTACCAAGTGGCACCCGGATGGTGGGCTTGGGAACCCTACTCACCTTGTTTAAGGCCATGATGGAAACCTCGGCCGGACTCCCTTGCGGATGGAACCCGAATAGGCGATAAACCCGGACTAGAGTCTTGTGTGGTTAGTCAGGTTGTGGCCGACACCCTCGCCAGGCTTCCGCTTGAAGGTTGCCGATATACACGACGTGTACATGGCGGTAAGTGGCGAGAGCGTATGTGAAGAAGTACACCCCTACAGGGTTTTCATGATCTATTCGAATAGCCGGGTCCACGGTTATGGACTTCATGGATGCTTACGTGGTACATAGACAACTGGAAGTGGATACTCTAAAATACTCAAGACAAGTGTGAGTGCTATGGATGGCCTTCTCGTAGGGAGATGGGGATGAATCCATAGTGGTGTATTGAGTGGTGATTAGGGGACTCGTGTGCACCACTCCAAAGAGTTACCAACAGTCGTAGTACAGGATAGCCACTGAGTCAAAGCTGGCTTGCTGCAACTAAACCCCACTTTGCCTTCTTGATACAAATGCATGTATGATAGGTTCTGATGTAAGTCTTGCTTATTACCTTGTACTCATGTTCGCTTAATTTATGTTTTGCAGATGAGACTTCTGTCTCACTAGTAGTTCCGCTTGGACTTCGACAAGTAGCTTGTTACCTCAGCTACGATCTTGTACGAGTGTTGTAGATAGTCAGGGTTTTCAGCCTTTTTCTTTTGTAGTTGTCTGTACTTGGACATGTTATGCTTCCGCTTGTTGCTTGTATGCTCTGAATGTTGGGTCATGAGACCCATGTTTGTAATATCTGGCCCCTCTGAGCCTAATGAATAAATACTTTGTATGAATAAATACTTTGTAATAGAGTCTTGTTGTGATGCCATGTTGTATTTACACATATCGAGCATATTGTGTGTATGTTATTGAAATGCTTGGTATGTGTGGGATCCGACAACCTAGTTGTTTCCTCTTGGTAGCCTCTCTTATGGGGAAATGTCTCTTAGTGCTTCCACTGAGCCATGGTAACTTGCTACTGCTCCGGAACACTTAGGCTCGCCGGCTTGTGTCCTTCTTCGTTCCTGTGTCTGTCCCTTTGGGGAAATGTCACGCGTTGTTCCTTTAAGTCCTTGTAGATTGCTACGGCTTGTGTTCATACGTTGATGACCGACACGTTCGTTGCTGGGTCATGTATGCCTGTCCCTGTAAGTTAATGCCACCTTGGGTTTATAACTATTCATGTCGTCCCGGGTTCTCCGTCATATGGATGCTAACGACACTATCATATACGTGAGCCAAAATGCGCAAACGGTCCCGGTCCAGGTAAGGTGGCACCCGCGGGGATACCGTGCGTGAGGCCGCAAAGTGATATGATGTGTTACATGCTAGACCGGTGTGACTTAGGATCGGGGTCCAGACAGCTTTGGTATCAGAGCCTAAACTGGTCGAAGTTGAGTCTAGAAATTCTTTAGTTATATAAGGGATTTGATTATGGAAGGGAACATAAGGCTCTTTTTACTCCTTGTACCTTATGTCCTCTGATCTGAGTCATCTTACCTTTCCTACGGAGTTAAGGAACTAGGCTTTCTCTTCCGTCTATCAGGATCACGTGTTACTACTCCGTAGTTCCATAGGATTGGTTGATGAGAGACATACTCTTGTTTTGAGGTCTTCCGGTGTAGTTTGTTTAGTACTATCACAGAACCTTGAGTGATGTTGTTGAGTTTGGTACTGCCCTATAGTTTGCAGGATGTCTCATTTTGAGCATTTTACTGCTGTTATGCTGCCGAAATTATCCTAGGAGTTCGAGAGATACTCATATCTTGTCCTACCCTCTATAGAGTGGTTGATGCTGATTCCGTCCTTGGTTTCTTTTCTCAGGATGTCGTCAGTTACCCGAGGTTCAGTCGCTCATAGAAAGAACCACGGAGGTGGTAGGGATGAGGAGGATCCTCCCGACCAGGCTTCGTTGGCAGAGGTCATGTTAGAGATGGAGAGGAACAAGCGAGAGTCTAACCGCTTGTTGGCACGTATTAAGGAGAAAACCACACATCGGTGCAAAGAGTCAGCGACCATCCATGACTTCATTCGTCTGAAACCACCCACCTTCCATCATCCCAATGAGCCACTCGATGCATATGATTGGCTCCGTAGTATCACTCACAAGCTGCGTTTCACCTGGAAGGGTCTCAACCCCAAGCTGCGTCGTGATCTTCACTTGCATCATTGCAATACATTCCAGGCTCATTTCACCTGGAAGGTGACAGGGTCACCTATGCCACATTTCACCTGGAAGGTCCTGCTAGTCTTTGGTGGCAGAACTATGAGGCCATGATTCCAGCCGGCTAGATTCCTACCTGGAGAGATTTCACTGAGGTTTTTCGCGAGCATACAGTCCTCAAGCCCTCATCGATCGGAAGAGAGAAGAATTATGTAGTCTTACCGAGGCTAAGATGGCTGTTGATGCTTACAGTAGAGAATTTGAGAACCTCGCCCACTATGCTACGGAAGAAGTGTCCACGGACGCCAAGAAGCAGGCTAGGTTCTGGAAGGGTCTCAACCCCAAGCTGCGTTGTGATCTTCACTTGCATCATTGCAATACATTCCAGGCTCTTGTGAATAAGGACATCAATGCAAAGACTGCTCAGCTCACTTACGAGGAGTCTCGTAAGCACACCCGTGATTTGGGATCTTGCTTCAGCACTAGTTTCCAGAAGTGCCGGATTTGGGTTCCAAACTCCGCTCTTCCACCGAGATATTATCTGAGGCCATCTTATGAGGTGCCTCATCCAGCTCAGTCATATGCTCCACCCAGGCCTATTGGTAGATCGCTTGTCAATGCGGGTCCACGACCTACCTCAGGGACTTGCTTCACATGCAGAAAGGCATGACACTATGCACGTGACTGCTCTCAGGCCAGTCTTGCTCCACCCCAGCCCGAGAAGTCCGTTCTTCGTGGTAAGCCACCACGCAAGACGATCAGTGCCAATCAATCTCCCACTAAACGTGGATGTGTGCATCATGTCTCGGCTAAAGACGCTCATGATGATCCAAATGTCGTTCTTGGTACACTCCTTGTCAATTGCCATCCAGCTTTGGTTCTGTTCGATATAGGAGCATCTCACTCCTTCATATCTGAAGGCTATGCTAGCATGCACAACATGTCATTCTGTGATATGCCTTCTCCATTAGTCATTCAAACTCCTGGATCAAATGGCAAACTTCTAGTATAAGCCATGGTAATGGGATCCTTGTTGACAAACTTGTATTCCTTGCCTCACTTATAGCCCTCAAGTCGTCAAATATTAACATCATCTTGGGTATGGACTGGATGACAGCTCATCATGCCAAGATTGATTGCTACACTAGGTCTGTTCAGCTTACACACCCATCTGGCAAGATAGTCACTGTCTCCACTAGAGTTGCAAAGCGTCAACTCTATTCTCTTAATGCCAGCCCCCTCCCGGAGCTTGAAGATATCCCGGTAGTCCGTGACTTTCCGGATGTCTTTCCAGAGGAACTGACAGGTGTTCCACCTGACAGGGATGTAGAGTTTGTCATAGATCTTATCCCAGGAACTGTTCCAATTTCTAGGAGACCCTACAAGATGGCACCCCTAGAACTAGCTGAGCTTAAGGAACAACTTGATGAGTCCTTGCGAAAGGGTTTCATCCGTCCTAGTTCTTCTCCTTGGGCTTGTCCCGTCCTCTTCGTTAAGGAGAAGGATGGTACGGATCGGATGGTTGTAGATTATCGTCCCGTTAATTTGGTCACGATGAAGAACAAGTATCCGCTCCCCAGGATCAACGACCTGTATGATCAGCTCGCTGGGTCCTCTGTCTTCTCCAATATGGATTTGAGGTTAGGCTACCATCAAATCAAGATCAGAAACGGAGACATTCCTAAGACGACTTTTGTCACTCGTTATGGCCAGTACAAGTACACCATCATGTCTTTCGGTCTAACCAATGCTCCAGCCACATTCTACCGCTTGATGAACTCAATCTTCATGGAGTACTTAGATAAGTTGGTCGTGGTTTACCTCAATGATATCCTTATCTACTCAAAGAACGAGGAAGAGCATGCCGAACATCTTAGACTTGTGTTAGAAAAACTCAGAGAGCACCGCCTTTATGCCAAGTTCTGCAAGTGCGAATTTTGGTTGCCAGAAGTGACCTATCTCGGCCGCGTAATCTCTGGTAAGGGCATTGCTGTCAATCCCGAGAGAGTTCAAGCCGTCCTTGGTTGGGCTCCCCCTGAAACAATTAAACAAGTTAGGAGTTTCCTTGGTCTAGCCAGCTATTGTCGCCGCTTTGTTGAAAACTTTTCTAAAGTGGACAAACCTCTCACAGAACTTCTTAAAAAAGATAAAAAGTTTGAGTGGTCCCCAAAGTGTGAGCACAGCTTTCAGGAACTGAAAAGACGCCTGACTTCTGCTCCCATACTTGTGCCACCGGATTTCACTAAGAACTTTGTTTCATTCTTATGCAGGATCATCATGTGATTGCCTATGTATCTCGACAGTTGCATCCACATGAGAAAAATTATCCTACGCACGATCTAGAGCTTGCAGCTGTAGTCTACGCACTTAAGACATGGCGACATTACCTTCTTGGTAATCGTTGCGAGATCTACACCGACACCCAGCCAGATTTGAACCTTAGGCAAAGACGTTGGTTGGAGTTGATCTCAGATTACGACTTAGGGATTACTTACACCCTAGGCAAGGCCAATGTCATGCTAATTCTTTAAGTCGTAAGTCCTATTGCAACAATCACATGTTACAGCAGGGCAAACCACTTCTCCATGAGGAATTATGTAAGCTTAACCTTCACATTGCTCCCCACGGATTCCTTTCTACCTTGGTGGCAAAACCTAACCTTGAGGATCAGATCATTACTAACCAGAAGTTTGATAGGGGTGTTACCCGCATCAAGAGAAACATTAAGAAGGGAGTTGGTGGATGATTCTCTATGGATGATCGGGGTGTTGTGTTCTTTGAGAATCGCTTGGTGGTTCCCAAGAATCAACATCTTCGGCAATTGATCCTTAAGGAGGCTCATGAATCTCCTCTCACGATTCATCCCGGTAGTACTCAGATGTATCAGGACCTACGCCAGAGGTTCTGGTGGAATAGGATGAAGAGAGAAATTGTTGAGTTCATTGATAAATGAGACGTTTGTCGTCACGTTAAGGCAGAACATCAAAGACGTGCTGATACCCTTCAGCCTTTAGCTATTCCTCAGTGGAAATGGGATAAAGTTGTTATGGACTTCATCACCGGCTTTCCCAGGACCAAGAGAGGGAATAATGCTATCTTCGTAGTCATTGATCGTCTGTCCATAGTGGCGCACTTCCTACCTGTTCGAGAGAGTATCACTGCTAGTCATCTCGCTGACTTATATATTTATCGAATAGTGTCACTTCATGGTGTTCCACTATAGATCAATTCAGACCGTGGTAGTATTTTCACTTCTCATTTCTGGGAGAGTTTCCAAACTGCCATGGGCACCCGTCTTTCCTTCAGTACCGCTTTCCACCCTCGGTCAAGTGGTCAGGTGGAACGGGTCAACCAAATTCTCGAAGACATGCTTAGAGCTTGCATTATCTCATTCGGTATGGATTGGGAGAAATGTCTTCCTTTCGCCGAGTTTGCTTATAACAATAGCTATCAATCCAGTCTCAAGAAAGCTCCTTTTGAGGTACACTATGGACGAAGATGTCGAACACCTTTGAACTGGTTAGAAATCGGCGAAAGACAATTCTTTGGACCGGATATGATCCAGGAAGTAGAAGAGCAAGTTCGCATCATTCGTGAGAATTTGAAAACAGCTCAATCTCGTCAAAAGAGCCAGTATGATCATCATCATAAGGAAGTGGCTTATGAAGTTGGCGAGAAAGCTTACCTTCGCGTTACCCCTTTGAAGGGTACCCATCGTTTCGGTATCATGGGCAAGTTGGCTCCTCTTTACATTGGTCCTTTTCGTATTCTCGCTAAACGAGGAGAGGTTGCCTACCAGTTGGAACTACCCCCACATCTTTCTCAAGTACATGATGTCTTCCACGTCTCTCAACTCAGGCGTTGCTTCTCAGATCCCATCTGTGGAGTGGACCACGAAACGCTTGATCTCCAAGATAACCTCACATATCGAGAGTACCCCGTTTGCATTCTGGATCAAGCAGAGCGTGTTACTCGACGTCATAACATTAAATTTCACAAGGTTCAGTGGTCTCATCATTCCGAGAGAGAAGCTACTTGGGAGCAAGAAGATCGTCTCCGACTGGAGTATCCCACTTTCTTTCCGCCGACTCCTGAATCTCGGGACGATATTCTTTCGAGTGGGGGCGAGTTGTCACAACCCTAGTTTTGGTATGCACTAGGCTAGCTTGGTGTTTGCATCATGTTTAAATTTTCAAATGAATTTTAATTGGGGACATGTGAAACCCTCAGAAACCTTTTTGAAAAATGACCCAAATAAAAATTGCTCCAAAAGGGTCCAAGAAGATGTTCATGTTTCTCTCTAAAAATATTGGTTAGAGGTAAAATTCAAACCAATATTTCTAGGAGCTCATAAATATTTATTTTGGGCATTTGGAATTAATTCAATAATTATTTGCCTTGGATATATATTTATTATATATTTTATATATATCCAAAAATTCTGATTTTTTATTGTGAGGGGCTTTGGATTAATTCCTTAGGTCCCTGCAAAAAGGGTCAGAAGAAAATAAATGATTTAGTTTAGAAACTAAATCAAAATAGAATTACAGAAATAGAAAACATGAAAGGAAATAAAAGAGTTAGAGCTTACCTGGGCCACTTGCTGGTCTGGCACTGTGCGACCTAGCTGGGCCGGCCCATCTGCTAGTCGTCGTCCTCCTGGCGACGACAGAAGGCAGGGGCAGGCGCCACCGCCGAGCGCATGGCTGCCACCTCCTCCCTGCCCCTCCGCCCTCGATGCTGGACCATCTGTTCGTTGCCACGAAGCGCCCTGGATCTCTCTCGCACTCTCTCGCCGCCTCTCCCCTCCTCTCTCTCTCTCTCTCTCTCTCTCTCTCTCTTGCTCGGACCCGAGCGCCACCGTCGCCGCCGCTTGCTGCTGCCGTGGCCACAGGCCACTCCACGGCCAGTCGATGCGCTAGAAGCTTCGCCACGCCGTCTCTACATCTCCGACGAGCTACATGTCGCCGGACGCCCTACAGCCTCGCCTTCGAGCTCGAGACCGCCGCCTCTGCACCGAGATCGCCGGCGACCCTCCATTGTCTCCGCCGCCTTCCCGAGCCCGCTGAGACCTCCGTTCGACTCGCCGTGAGCTCCTCTACCGAACTCCTCTTCTCCCCCTCATCTTTGCGAGCTCCAGCTTCGTTCCCCGCCGAGGCCAAGACATCACCGCCGCCGTGCCTTGTCGCTGTCATGGCCACAACCCTTGTAGTTCGCAGACGAGCACACCAGGCTGCTTAGTGGCTCACCACGAGCCCGTAGCACACCTTGTCTGGCCTCCCCGTGCTCCGTAGCGCCAACCCTGCCACCACCCGAACTCCGGTCGTCGCCGCGAGCTTCGCTCCGGCCAGCTTCGGCGCCCCCGCAGCCTTCCGTTGGCCTAAATGGATGCGGACGAGGCTTCGCAGCCCGTAGATGCTCTCCGTCGTCCAAATGGTCGCCGGAGCGGCGTTTCCGACGCCCTCTGCCGCGTTTGCTGCTGCCGGCGGCTTAACGACGGCGGGTTTTACCCCGCTGACCGTTTTGACCCTGTGGGTTAATGACAAGTGGGCCCCCCCAGTTAGTTGACCCCGTTTAGTTTTACTTAATTAGTTTAGTTAATTAGTATAGCCACTGACTTGTGGGCCCTGCCCTGCTGACTTTTTGGTTAGGATTAGTTTAGCACTAATTAACTCAGTTAATTGGTAGAGTCACTGACCACTGGACCCCACTGTCAGGTTTGACTCTAGTCAGCCTGGTTGACCTGCTGACGTCGTGCTTTGGTCATGCTGACGCTGTAATCCATTTCTGGGATTTAAATAAATCTTAAATGATTTATTTATTTTAGAAATAGGTTTAAACTTCAAAAAATCACAGAAATTCAACCGTAGCTCAGAGTGAAATAATTTTTATATGAAAATTTGTCAGAAAAATTCAATCTATCCATCTGTACTATTTTCATGCATGAAAAATGAAGTTATACCTACTGAATATATGAAAACACATAAATGGCATTTATGAATGTTTAATTTGGAGTTGCATTTGAATCCTTGGTTCAACTGGACTTCAACCAAATAAATGCTAGTTGCATTAGTTCAAACAACATCACATCTTCATGCCATATTCATGCATCATATTGTTGCATATGCTTGTGTTTGATTGTTGGCACCGTCCTTCCCGATAGGTCCTGCTCCGGAGACCGTTCCATAGTACCTGTCAAAGGAGCTGTGCCCCACTGTTGATCTACCACGCAAGCAAACCCCCTTGTTCATTCTGATACTATCCCACTCTCTCGCTCTTGCTCTTTGTTATTGCATTAGGACAACAACGATTCAACTGCTACTTTATGTTGCGGTAGTTGAACCCATTCCTCTGCATGACCTATCATTGCCATTGTAAATAGTTGAAACCCACTAGCATGTGTAGGAGTTGATTGAGCCATGTTGTGTTCTTACCATGCCATGCCTGCTATTGCTTAGAGTGTCTCAGGTCTGATTCATTGGTAATGAATTGAAGTGTTGTGCTATGTTCTGATGCTGAGAGTTAAGTGTGTGAACACGTTTTGGTAAAGGTAGCGGTGAGAGGCCATGTAGGAGTACATGGTGGGTTGTCTCACTGGAACCATCCTTAAGCACTGAGTTCTGTGTATGTTGTCCAATGACTAGCAACTACCACGCATTGGAATGCTTAAGTGCCCCTCTCGACTTATTATCCAACTTGGTCTCTGTCGAGGAGTCGCAACTAGTTTCTGGTGTTTGTAGGTAGTGTTATTTCTCTACCAAGTGGCACCCGGCCGGGTGGGCTTGGGACAGGCTAGGCACAGGTGGCTTGGGAACCCTGCTCACATTGTTTGGGGCCGTGATGGAAACCTCGGCCGGACTCCCTTGTAGATGGAACCCGAATAGGCGATATACCTGCACTAGAGTCTTGTGTGGTTAGTCAGGTCGTGGCCGACACCCTCGCCAGGCTTCCGCTTGAAGGTTGCCGAGATACACGACGTGTACATGGCGGTAAGTGGCGAGAGCGTGTGTGAAGAAGTACACCCCTGCAGGGTTTTCATGATCTATTCGAATAGCCGGGTCCACGGTTATGGACTTCTTGAATGCTTACGTGGTACATAGGCAACTGGAAGTGGATACTCTAAAATACTCAAGACAAGTGTGAGTGCTATGGATGGCCTTCTCGTAGGGAGAAGGGGATGAATCCATAGTGGTGTATTGAGTAGTGATTAGTGGACTCGTGTGCGCCACGCCAAAGAGTTACCAGCAGTCGTAGTACAGGATAGCCACAGAGTCAAAGCTGGCTTGCTGCAACTAAACCCCACTTTGCCTTCTTGATACAAATGCATGTATGATAGGTTCTGATGTAAGTCTTGCTGAGTACCTTGTACTCATGTTTTCTTAATTTATGTCGAAGTTGAGTCTAGAAATTCTTTAGTTATATAAGGGATTTGATTGTCGAAGCAGCCTCACGAGGACCACTGGCAGGAGCAGCCTCGTGACACCCACTGGCGCGACCAGCCTCGTGAGGGTCGCCCTCAGGGCAACGGAGGCCTGCCTCCGCTGCCACCACCGCCAAGGAGGAATGACGACGACCGCCAGGGAGACGGGCAGGGGGTTTCCAGGAACCGCGTGCAGCTGCATGCATCTTGGGAGGACCCCATGCCCCGACTTCCCATCGCGTCTTCAAGCACTTTGCCCGGGAGGTGAACGCGGCGCTTCCCAGTCCCGACGCCGCGTGGAACCTCAGGTGGTCCAAGCAAGTCATCACTTTCGACCCTAAGGACCAGCTCCAGTGCACGGCGGCCCCAGGCACCCTCCCAATGCTCTGCACCCCGACCATCAGCAACGTCCTCGTGACCAAGACCCTCGTCGACTGTGGAGCAGGACTCAACATCCTCTCCGTCCAGACCTTAGAGACACTCCAGGTTCCCTACGATCAGCTCCACCCGACCAAGCCATTCTACGGAGTCACAGATAGCTCCACACTCCCGACGGGGCAGGTTCGCCTCCTCGTCACCTTTGGCGACGGTGACAACTACCACACAGAGCTCATCGACTTCGACGTCGCCAACGTCCACCTCCCGTACAATGCCATCCTAGGGTATCCTGACCTCGCCAAGTTCATGGCGGCGACCCATTATGGCTACAACGTCCTCAAGATGCCTGGGAGCAACGGAGTCATCACGATCGCCTCTGATGAGAAGGAAGTGGTGCGTTCCCTGGAGCGCGCCTACCAGACTGCGGCGGTCGAGTGTTCCGATGAGGATGGAGCCGTCCTCGCCTTGGAGACTGCCCCCAAGAAGAAGAAGAACCTACATGTCGACGGACCTCGGGACGCAGGGGCTCCCGACAGCCTGGCCTCAGGACTTGCGCCTCCTGACGAGGCGCCCTCCACCCTTGCATAGGGAGGCGCGCTCGACGTCCCTCTCGTGACGGGCTCGGGGGCTCTCCTATGGAGTGTCTCCGGGCTGACCGGCGTCTCGAGGGAGGTGTTCGAGCACCACCTGCAAGCGTGTCTTGACGCGCGTTTTTGTGAGCCCAGCGTGAGCCGTTCAGCGCTGGGGGCTCACGACTTCATCGACCAAGTTACCGAGGTACTTCAGTACGCAAGACTCATCCGCGGTGGGCGTAACCGCACAACCCCAAGTTCACCTGCTCGCGGCCCAAGCGACCGCTTCCGTGTCAGCGTCGACATCGCGGGTCTCAACCGAGCCGCCTCTCAGGAGCCCTTCTGGCCGACGACGGTCGGCCGGATTAGGGCCCTCCCCTGCAGCTACGTCCGCACACTCTTCAGCTTCCGCAATGTAGCTGCCACGTTCCAGCATCTCGCGCAGCAGGCCTTGGGGGCTCGGGAGGCTCAGTGGCAGGCGGTCCAGACGGAGCGAGAACCGGACCCGTGCGACCACTGAAAGCCTCCAGAGCCCCTGGGCCTTAGGAGCCCAACGATCCTCGAGAGCGACCCGCACAGCTCGCGTCTTCAGCTACCCCAACTCTTGCCTGATGCGCCATTAGTAACTTTGGCATACTAATGACGCACTGTTGGTTGATGCGCCTTTAGTATCCTTTGGCATACTAATGGTACACTGGGATGTGATGCTCCATTAGTATGAATATTAGGTTTTTTATTTATTTTTTAATTTTCTATTTTTTGCACAGGTTACAAAATGTATTATTGGACAGAATATAGACAGCACCAGCACACAGCAACAACAGATTCATCGAATCCAATAGAAGATTAGTCTCTGAATACAATTCATCATATTAGTCTCCGAATACAATTTATCATATTAGTCTCCGATTCAAAAGAGAACAAAGATAGAACATTATATTACAAGTCTCGAGACCGCGAGTAGCGAGTTTGTCTTCACATTACAAGTCGATATCGATCATCTAAACTACCATCACATAGAAGAGAGCTGCGGTCATCACGATGAGCATCATCACGATGAAACTCGGCTTCATCCGGTTCCTCCAACGCTCCCTCCCCTCTCCCGCTAGATAGCGGGCGTATCTAGATTCCGCCTCGGCCCTAGTGGTGTACCCTTTGTAATTGTTACCGCTGCATCGGTGAACCTGTCTCCGACACTCCTCCCAGTCGTCGTAGACTCCAGGAACCTTACCCTTGTACACGAAATACGATGGCATCACTATGCACTAGCCAAACGAAACATTAGTACCAATTCACAGACAATACATAAGCAATATATAAGTATGCAACAGAACGATCGGAAGAGAATAGCAAGACATTAATAGCATCGATTACATCTAAGTTGAACGACTATCGAAACCAAAGAGACATACTACAAGTTCATTAAAGTTTAATTACAACATGAGCCAATTGATGTTTGAGAACTAGACACAACATCACTACTTTCGACTCGACTCAAGGGACCGGAGTGTGGATGTAGCCTTCGTCTATCGTGGGAGTCATGAAATCGCGGGCGTTGTCAGCCTGCATTTGTAGAATTGTGTCAATGTCACTGTTGGACGGTTGATTTCTGAGGTAGAACTGCCCCGAGGTACGAAGGAAATCTTGATGGATGATTTCCGTAAACTCCGACTGGATGCGAAAGAATTCTTGTCTGATGTCCGCGTCCTGGATTGCCGACACGCTTGCAGCCCAATCTCTGAGTTTACTCGGTAGCAGAAGTTGATGATGGTCCCGTACGATCGCCCACATGTGATGGATGGCATAGTAGGCACCCTACTAACCGCCAGGCGGCTGCTTGATGCAGCAGAACATCGTATTGTGGGAGAACACGTGCTTGCCGTACTTACGAATAGGCCTGGTGAAGGTGACTCCAGATTTGGCGTAGCCGGGGAGAACATCATCAAGAACATTCTTGACATTTGTGTAGTCTACATTTGACTGACGGTCCGTGTCGAAATACGTGGCCATGGAATATTTGGGGCTTAGGAGGATGAGTGTGCAATGTGTGTCACTGCACAAAACACGGAATGTTAAAAGAAAAACGATCGGAATCTAAGAATTCATATGTTACGGGGCGGTTGAGGGGAGGACTTACTCGGGAAAGTAAGGCACGAGGAAGTTATCCTTATCTCGGTTTGCCAGAATGACGCCTTCGAGGTAAGAACTCGTGACTTGCCGGTCCCCAGTGCTGCCCAAGAGCTTGGCACGCATGTAGAAGGGGTCGACTATCACGATGTCCGGGGTCTTGTCGCGAATGATCCGCATCTCCATACTCAGCGAAAATAGCCGAACGAAGGTGTAGTGAAGCATATGAAGGTTCAACATAGCGTAGATGTCATCAAACCGCAGGACGATCGTACCCCCGATAGAGTTATCCACAAAGCCCTTGCCCTTTGGCACCTTGGCTGCGAAAACCGGGTATGCCACATCCTTCTCTCTAAGACGTTGCTTCTCCAAAGAAAGAACACTGTCATGCAGACTCCGCATAGCACCGGTTGCAGCATCGAGCATATTTCTCGGTAGCATCTGCCTACCCGCCACATGCACCCTCCTCATTACATCCTCAGGTGAAGGTGGCCCATCCTAAGCACGGATCATACTCGGTGTCAGCTGGCTCGCACCCTTGTTAGTCTTTCTTTTCCGTGCCTTCTTCTTCTCCTGTAATGGGACCGAGTTCTGCTCACAGACCGCCTTCTTTAGTGTGTTGGGGCTGATAATATTTCGCACCTCACCTATCTGAGGCTCGGTGAAGTCAGCAGCTGGAGGCGTCTCCTGAGAACTGAAGGGCAGACGACGCCTGTTGCAACTTGGTTTCTCCGCGGTACCAACTAGATCGCGCACGTCTTTTGTAGGGTTGAGTTCTTGAGAAGGAGGCCCCATGAAGTCACCACCGTACCCATGATCGGCAAAGTACTGATCGACGTTGGCAAATGTATCGTCGTCGTTGTCGTCGTCGTCGTTCGGATCCTGTGCCATATGCATGTTTGGATCCAGTGGCATAGGGATGTCCGGCACCGTTGCGGCGGTCTTGCCATGGGGCCGACTTGGCGCCGGCACGACTGGCGGTGTTGTCTTTGGGGCGGTATTTCACGTGCGGTAAATCCAGAGGACACACGATTTTCTTCGCCTCCTCGAAACTGGTCGGGCACTTGTTCCCCTTGGGAAGACGGTCGTGCCAGAATGACATGTTCTCGTTGAAGCATGTGTCGGTCATTTTGTGTTTTACCTTCATCTCCAGAGCCATGAGCGTTACTTTCAGGCGGGTATCCTCGGGCCTATATCCTTCATACAATGGAGTAACCGTGTCTATCTCCAGTTGATCCATCTTGGCTTTCTCTCGGGCGGCAGCTCTTGCGTTATCCGTCTGCTTGAGAAGCAGCTCTTGAATATGAGGGTCCTGCACCCAGCCCATCGATGGTCCAGCGTCATCTGCTCCGCTGGCATCATCATCTTCATGATCATGCCCGTCGTCTGATCCGGCATCTTCCTCATCATCATGTCCTGCATCTTCTACATGATGACTGTGCACGTGTCCAGCATCACCGTCGTGATCATCTCCTGGAGATTCTTTGTCTTCTCGCCCGCCCGAGCCACGGTGGTTGTCTTGCTACCCTTCCTCATTTCATGCCCGGCCCCCATGGACGACTTCGTAGTCATCTTCATCACCTTGCCACCGCTAGCCATCCATGAAACCACGCAAGAGCAGGTGGTCCCGCACCCGCCCGCAGTCCAGGTCCGCAATAAGGCTCTTCAGCTTGCATCTTCGACACATACATCTTATCTCCGTCTCGTTCTTTTGAAGCATCTCGGCCTTCGCGGAGCTCAAAAACCTATTCATGATGCCTTCGGTCATCGTGCGGACCATGGTCGCCTGCGGGGTAGAGCAAAACAATATTTTAGAACCAAGAAAATTTTTGGCATGACTTTCCCTAAAAATAGGACAAAAAAGAATGCTTAATGCCAAAAATCTCGCCGAAACGGAAATGAATCAACATTCCGGCAAAATATTGGCAACTATCGCATGTCAAATACCGGTACACCTCCAAACACAAACACATATGCAACACCACAAACATATGCAACACCACGAACATACATAGATCTAGCTAGGCCATAAAAAGTGCATGTGCACATTGTTGTAGGGAGAACAACATAAATATAGCTTCCCCCCTTACTTACCTATCAAAACAAGGTAATTTAACCACTTAATTTGAATGAATCGATGGTGGAAATGAGGTGACAAAGAGGAGGCACCCGAGACAAGCTTTGGAGGAGGAGGTGGAGAGAATGAAGTGGGGAGAAAGTGAGTGGGTAGGAGTGGCTGTCCAAAATATCTTGTTGGTGCCCACTTACTAATGGCGCACCAGCTCAAAATGCGCCATTAGTAACCCAGGTTACTAATGGCGCACAAGCAGGTGATGCGCCATTAGTAGTTTTGCAAAAAAAAACATACTAATGGCGCACTGTGCCAAAGTGCGCCATTACTAGTTTAAACTAGTAATGGCGCACTGTGGAACAGTGCGCCCTTAGTAGTTTTGCAAAAAAAAGAAAAAAATATAATAAAAAAACAACAGTAGTGGCGCACTGTGTGACTGGTGCGCCATTACTAGTTACAACTAGTAATGGCGCACTATGTCTGGATGCGCCATTAGTATGTTTGGAAAAGGAAAAAAATTGATACTAATGGCGCACCCTGAGCCAGGTGTGCCATTAGTGTATTCAAATCTAATGGCGCACTGCATGTCTGGTGCGCTCAGGGGCTCCGGCCTCCCTCGCCAGAGCAGCCGGAGCAGAAGCCAACTCTGCAACCTCGCCGGAGGCGGGGACGTCTTCGAGCGACACCAGCGCCGCATGCTTGGTGGCCCGGTCGACCAGGGCACCCAGCACCATGGCATCCTTCCCCGAGGTCGCATCAGCAGCCGAAGGAGCAGGGCATCGCGGCATGACATCCCCCTTCACCTTATATATCACACCTCCCAGGCTGCTGCATCAGGGAGAGCGCATCAGGGACACGACAACTAAGGATGAGTGAGAAATTGCACACACTTACTCGTCGGAGGCGAGGCGCGCCCTTCTCTTCACCAGCAGGTCAGCAGCAGCCGCTGGCGTGCCGATAGCTCGGGCCTGGGCGAGGCATGAGGCCACCGTCCTGGACAAGGCCGCGGTCGCCAGCTTCGCTGGTACGGTACTCTTCGGCGGAGTCGCCACCTTGCTTCCCTCGGACGCAGCGCGGCCGGATCGAGTGTAGTGGTCGCCTGGAACCGTCCAGCGGCACCTGCGTCTGGCGTCATTGCTCCGGCGAACGCCTCGGAGGAGTCCCCCTCGTTGTCCAGGGTATCCTCCGAGCCCCCCTCATCGCTCTCGTCGTCAGCACCAGAAGACACGTCGAACGTGGGCGGAGCGCCCACGGGCGCACGAAAACCCGACACGGCCTTCAACAACTCGGCCTTGTCAGGGCGGCTGTACAGCGGTAGGTAGGCCCCGGGGAGATCCTCCGGAACCATCCCCAGGATATTGTCGAGGTGAAGTCCAGATCATCCTTGGCCAGCACCCCTGGGTGCAGCCGAAGCCTGTCGTCGTCGCCCATCAGCTCCCACATGGGGCGCGAGTGAGCCTGCAGCGGAGCCAGACGCTGCCTCAAGAACTCCTTCATGATCTGGCCCCCTTCGAGCCTCGAGCTCAGGTCGGCCTCAATATTTGCCAGGACAGGCCCGACAAGGGGGTTGGTGAGCTTCGCCTGGCTCCAGCCAGCGCGCTTCGCCGGACCGGCAGTAGGCAGCACCAGCAGAGGATGGACGCGTTGGGCGTCCAGGTAGACCCACCTCTTCCGGTGGGACTCTATCTTCTTCCCGGCCGTCATCAGTCGATAGCCCTGGCTCTGGAAGATGAAGGAAACGCAGCCCGAGCACGGGCCATCGTCATACCGGCGCATGGAGAAGAAGTGGCAGAAGAGGGCGATGGTCGGCCTCACCCCCACGAGCGCCTCATAGTAAAAGGCGAAGAGCGACATGATGAAGATGGAGCGAGGCTGGATGTCGAGAGCGTGCACCTGGTAATGTTCCAGGATGGCGTAGAAGAACTAGGAGAAAGGAGGCACGAGTCCCACGGATATGCTGTGGAGGAAGAAGGGGTAGGATGACTTCGACACGGTCCGTGCCATGGTGAGTTCGGCCCAGATCCACGTCGGGCCGTGCTCGTTGTGGGAGCTCAACAGGAAAGGTTGGACCTCTGAGTAGTCCTCCTCCCTGGTGATGGAGGACTCCTCAAGTGCCGCATCAAGGGAAGAAGCAGATCCAGACCCGGCGCGGCACTCTTGTTCCTCTTCGCCATGGTTGAGGGAGCCGAAGGACGCAGGAAGGCAGGAGGCGTCAGGGGAGCAGGGAGGAAAGAGAGCGATAACTCCTCCGGTGGAGAAGGCCCCTTTTTGTCAAGACGCACGGTTGCCGAGATGGCGTGGGTCGCCCGTGTCCCATCCAACCGTCACGCGCCAGCCTAGCCTGCAGCCTTTTTGGGGCCCGTGGCGCTTTGTCCTCGGCTACGCTTCGCACCGAGGCCAACTCCGCGCGTGCCTTGGGCCCGAGGGCTACTGTCGGCGTCCTGGGAACCAGGGTACCCAGACTTGCCTGTCTGCGGGCCGCGACGCGCTCCTACAAGCGGCCTGGAACGGCCCAGCTGATCGACCAGCTGTCTAAGACCCTCGCGAGGGGGCCAAGCCTCGCGAGAAGAACGACGTCAAGATCTCTTCAGGAGCGGCCACAACAAGGTCCTCCGGAGGGGCGGAGAATCCAAGGCCAAGCCTGCCTCAGGAGTAGGCAGTGATGTCTGCAGTGATGCACCACGCCAGCGGGTGCCAGCATCCGCCAGCAGAGCAGTTGCCATTTCGGTGCAAAGGGGAAAGCGCAGCCGCTGGTTCCCAAGGAGCAGGGCAAAGGTTTCCCCTTTGGTGCAACAAGACCGAAGACCGCAAGGACGACAAGGAGGATGTCACTGTCCAGCCCACCACCGTGTCACCGCCTGATCCTTTTGTAGGCGAAGGCCACTTTTGTCAGGGTAGGAATATCCTTGTTTTCCCGCTGAAAAATGTCCGTTGTGGGATCCCTTCCCGCCTAAACATTTCTGGGGAAGAGGACCGTGGCCTCCTATATAATTAGCTAGGCTTCCCACTATGAAGGGATCAACTCATACACTCTGCCACCACGCAAGGAGCAAGAACACTTGCCTCCTGATCTTCCTGAGCTCGCCTCCTGAGCTCAGGAACCATTGTACTAGCTCATATCCCAGCTCGCCCGAAGCTAATCCACCAAAGCAGGAAGTAGGGTCTTACACCACGTGGTGGCCCGAACCTGGATAAACTCTTGGGTGTTCTATCTGTTTTCTGCTTGAATCCCCCCACCGAGGCGAGAGCGAGGCGCTAGGTAGACATGAGTGGGAGAGATCTTCGTTTACGCCCCTGTGTTCGAATTTATCGGGTTTTGCGGAGCCCTGAATCCGACAGGGCCGACATCGGTGCTTGGGATCCTCCGAGGATGCAGGCGACCCCGTGGCAGGGCAACTCCCCGCCGGCAACGCTCCGCAGCCAGCCGACGCGGGCCGTTCGAGCGCTGAGCTCCCCCATGGGTGGCCGGTTCGGCCCTACCGTCGTGCCACCAAGAGCACCACCGGCGAGGCCACAGCGAGCGGAAGTGACGCAGCAGGCCGCTCTCCGGTGACCCGACCGGCGAGAATGTCGTCGGGGAAGGAGGCGGAGCGCCCATGGGTGACGTGGTTCGCCGATGCATCCCGGATGACGGAGGAAGCGCCAGCCTCCATGTGGATGCGGCAGGCCGGTGTCATCTTGGAGGCACGTAGCAGGAGAGGGGAGGCGAGATTTCGACACGCCCCCTACCTGGCGTGCCAAATGTCAGATTACGGGCTCCGCAAACCCAAGAAGTTCGAACACAGGGGCGTCAATGAAGCTGTCTCCCACTCACGTCTACCTAGCTTCTCGCCCTCGTCCGGTGAAGAGATTCAAGTGAACAACAAGTAAAGCACACGCGAATTTACCCAGGTTCAGGCCACCTTGCGGTGTAAAACCCTACTTCCTGCTTTGGTGGATTGGCCTCGGGAGGGCTTGAATGTGAGTGAGTACACTGGTTCCTAAGCTCAGGAGGAGAGCTCAGGCGGGTCAGGAGGCAAGGGTTTTTGCTCCTTTGTGCGAGGGCAGAGTTTCTGGATCTGACCCCCTCCATAGTGGAGATCCTAGCTACTTATATAGGTGGCCAGGGTCCTCTTACCCCGAAATGTTTAGGTGGGAAGGGATCCCACAATTGCCATTTTGAGCGGTAACACAAGGACGTTCCTACCTTGACAAAAGCGGTCTTCGCCTGCAAAGGGATCCGGCGATGACGCGGGTGTGGGCTCGGTGGTGACATCCTCCCTGTCGTCCTTGTGGTCTTCGGTCTTGTTGCACCAATGGGTAAACCTTTGTCCCGCTCCTCGGGAACCTGCGCCTGCGCTATCTTCTTTGCACCAAAATGGCAACTGCACCACTGGCACGCTCCTGAGGGGGTTTGATCTCTTTCTCCTCGTGAGGTCTAGCCCCCTCGCGAGGGTCTTGAGCAGCTGGTCGATCAGCTGGGCCGTACCAAGCCGTGGTAGGAGTGAGCTGCAGCCCACAGACAGGCAAGTATGGGTACCCAAGTTGCCAGGATGCCGACAGGGTATACATGCCTCGGAGTAATCCCCCGGAGGGACCTCCCACCCCCGCACCTATGGAAGCCCCATGCTCCACACTGGAGGACGACACAATCGAGGAGCAACTATGCCCCATGCTTCGTGTTGGGTGATAAACAACTGAGATCGCCTAGCAGCGGTCAAAATCCAGAGGGCTCTGGGCCAACCTTACAGCTGCTTATATCTCCTTCATGAGGGCTACTCGCATGTCAAGGGGGACCCCTGAGCACCGCGACTCAGGAGCCTAACTAGTCAGATATCCCCTCGTCCCCTGTTCCTGTCCTAGTTTCCGAACATCCCAATGGCGGTCGAGGTATGCGCGAAGCTGGGCCCTGCCGACGCAGAGCACAAATCAAGCAGGAGGGAAACTAAGCACGAAAGGAAAGCGCGGAATCCAAACAATTATTACAGACATAAACTGTCGCACAATTTCAAGTTAAAAGTCTCACGCCTCCATGAGGTAGTCCCAATGTTGCACGATAAAGATCAGGACGAAGGACCGTCACTGCCGCCCGCCTTGGTGATCGCGGCCTTGTCTCCGGTGTCGCTGCCGCTCGCATTGGCTGCTGCAGGTTTAGCATCAGGAGAGCAGATGAACTTCTTCGCCAACTTTTCCTCGCGGGTCTTCCCGGCTGCCGCTGTGGCGACACGAGACTCGCGAGAAATGGCGATAAGCACTACATCAAAGTTGAAGCTGGGATCGAGGAGATACAGGTGACTGAAGATGCACGTCGTGGCCTTGGCGCAAAGGTCGCGACACTCCGCTTCCAAGATGGCATCCACCTTGGTGGTGACACCCTCCAGTGCCTTGGCAAGCTTCGAGGAGAGCTCTGCATAGCCGTTCCCAGGGGCCGCGAGCGGATCCTTGAAGCCCACCCTACAGATGGAACGCAGCGCTTGGCGGGCCCTAAGCACTATGGAGGTGAAGGCGTCACGTTCCACGACCATCTTCTTCTCGGTGGCGGCAAGGGCTTTCTCCATGGCCTCCAGCCGCCTTGTCGCCTTAGCGACATCCTTGGCATTGGATGCCCGGGCCGCGGCAACCTCGTCTTCCAGCTTGGTCAGGCGGTCGTGCCCGGTGGCCTGCTCGGCGGCCATCTTTGACAACGTGGTGTCACGAGCCTTGAGGTCTTCCTCCTTCTATTGGAGTTGTTGTGCTTGCATGGCCTGTACCTCCTACATGGCCTTCAGTCTGGCCTCCGCCTCATCATGATGTTTCTCGGCAGACGTCATGTGCGCCATCGCCGCGTCGTAACTGGTCTTCGCTTCATTGACATCCTACTGGCTCTCCCTGGAGATGGCACTAGCCTGACCCCACGCCATCATGACGGAGGATGCAGCTTGAAGCCACCCTGAGACCAACCCCATGCGCTCCTTTGTGAAGCACCTGTCAGTGTCATCAAGATCTGTCTGGATTTGGACCAGCGCTTTGAAGGCGTCGTCCAGGGCCCCGGGCTTGATCAGGGGACAGTACTCGGCAAGCGTGAGGAACGCGGGAGAAGATGGCAGCATCACGGCGGCTAGCGAAGGATCGGAGGGGCGGCGGCAGGATCGGCTTGGGGCACTGCAAGCTCCAGGCCCTCCTGAGGCACGCCGAGGGCTGTTGGCCTTGCGCCATGCCAGCCCCTGGAGGTCCCTGGTGCACTCAGGACAGGGGGCTCGCCTGGCTCATGATGTAGGGCTAACTCGATCTAGGCCGATCTTTCATGATTGGAGGGATCCCCTAGGATGAACACGAAGAACACGAGGGGAAATCACTTGGGGGGGGGGGACGAGAGGAAAACACTAAAATCAACAAGAAACTATCACACATGTGCTAGATCCTCAACACAACCAGATAAATGGTCCAAATTCAACAAAGGAAAGATACAAGGTAACTAGTTCAGGACCCCGATCCTCAGTCACACCGATCTACCTTGTAACACGTCATATCACTTTGCGGCCTCATGCACGGTATCCCCACGGGTGCCACCTTACCTGGCCCGGGTCCGTTTGCGCATTTTGGCACACGTATATGACAGTGTCGCTAGCATCCACATGACAGAGAACCCGGGCCGACATGGCTAGTTATATACCAATAGTGGCACTAAATTACAGAGACATGCATTCATGACCCAGCCACGAATGTGTCGGTCATCAATGTATGAACCCAAGTCGTAGCAAGCTACATGGACTTAAAGGAACAACGCCTGACATTTCCCCTACGTGTTCAACAAAGTTCCCCTGCGTGTTCCGAGCAGTAGCAAGCTACCAAGGCTCATTGGAAGCACTAGGAGGCATTTCCCTGTAAGATAGGCTACCAAAGGAATACAACTAGGTGTCGTATCCCACACATACCAAGAATTTCAATCATACACACAATATGCTCAATATGTGCAAATACAACATTGCATCACAACATAACTCTATGACTCAAAGTACTTTATTTAAGAGGCTCCAAGAGCCATACATAACATAGCCATACAGGTAGGGGTCACATGACCCAACACTCAAGTCATACAGTCATACAAGCACAAGCGGAAGCTAACATGTCAGAGTACAGACAACTTGGAAAATAAAACACGCTTGGTGTAGCCTGACTATCTACAAGGCCCTTCACAAGCTCCAGATCTCCGTCTGGGTAGCAAGCTACTCGTCGACATCAACGTCTATGTAGAACCCATCAGAAGGACCAGGGTTCTCCTCTGCAATATTTATTAAGCAAACATGAGTACAAAGGTACTCAGCAAGTCTTACAACAGAACCTATCATACAAGCAACATTATCAACATGGGTAGTGGAGTTCATAGCAGAAAGCCAGCTTTGACTCTTGGCTAACCTATACTTCAACTCTCAACAGATTGCAAGATATTACCACGTACACGAGTCCTCTACTCACCACAACAATACACCACCGAGGATCCTCTTCCGTCATCCTACGGAAGGGCCATCCACGGCACTCACACTTCTCTTGAGGCTTTTAGTAGTATCCATCAACTTGTCTATGAACTATAAGAGTAACCAAGTCGTCCGTACCACGAACAACGGCTATTCGAATAGATTGATAACCCTGCAGGGGTGTTCTTCTACACACACGCTTCCACCACTTATCGGCATTTACTCGACATGTACTCGGCAACCTTCAAGCGGAAGCCCAGCGAGGGTGTCGGCCACGACCTGACTAACTACACAAGTCTCTCGTCCAGGTTTATCGCCTATTTGGGTTCCATCCGTGGGGAGATCCGGCCGGGGTGTCGCTCACGGCCCCAAACAATGTGTACAGGGTTCCCGAGTCACCAAAGGGCAACCGGTACACCGTGCCACATACCTGTCACATCACAGCCCACCCCGAGGGTTAGCGCTGTGCACGACCACCAGTAAACTACAAACACCAGAAACTAGTTGCAACTCCTGAACAGAGAACAAGGTCAGCTAATAAGACGAGAGGGCTTGGAGCGCCCGGAGCCCAATGCGTGGTAGTAACTGTAACTTGAATCACACATACAGATCTCGGGTCCTATGGACGGTTCCAATGAAACAACCCACCACGTACTCCTACATGGCCTTTCATCGATACCTTTACCAAACATGTTCCACACTTCCCTCTCTTTACCGGTATGATCGTTTCACTCTGATCCATCGCTCAGATGAACCAGACCTAACACAACTCTAAGCATAGCAGGCACCATAAACAAATAGCATGGTGGATCACACATCACATGGCTCAATCAACTCCTACACATGCTAGTGGGTTTCAACTATTTAGTGTGGCAATGACATGTCATGTAAGGGAATAGGGTTCAACTACCGCAGCAAGTAGCAGTTCACACGCTGTTGCCTTAATGCAGTAAAAGAGAGCAGGAGCGAGAAGATGGGTTTGTATCGGAATGATCAATGATTGCTTGCCTGACAGAGTGGTTGTCGGGTACTGCTCTTCAGTTGGATACGCAGAAGTATCCTCGGGAGCAGGACCTAACACGGAGAACGTCGGCGATACAATCAATAAGCAAACAAATGCAACAATATGATGCATGCTCATGATATGGCAAGATGCATGTGTTTTGGCCTAATGCATCTATAAACAGAAGGGTTTGAGCCCATTTGTATCAAAGATTCAAATTGAAACACAAAGTATTATTTATTTAAGTGCATTATCATGTTTTAAAGTAAACAACAAGGTTAACATGCTCAAACATGCATGAAACCAGTGCCATTGGAAAGATTCGATTTTTCTGATCATTTTTCATATATAAATCTTTTCCATCTGAGCTACTGTTGAATTTATATGGTTTTTTTGAAGTTTAAAGTATTTTCTGGAATTTCCTGAATTGTTTTTAAATCAAATAATCCCAAAAAATCCTTTACTCCGTCAGCATGATATCATGCTGACGTCAGCCAGTCAACAGGGCGTCCAGGTCAAACCTGACCAGTGGGTCCCACTGGTCAGTCTCTCAGTACTAACTAAAAGGAGCTTAACACTAAACTAAAAGTTAACAGGGGCTGGGCCCCACATGTCAGTGGCTCACTAAACTAATGACAGCAATTAGTTCTTAATTAAAAACCTAAACTGAAATTAGTGAACGGCCGGCCCCACATGTCAGTGACACGGGGGGGGGGGTCCAGGCGTGGTCAAAACAGGTCAACCACACCGGCGTCTCGCCGCCGACGAGAGCCAGGACGACGGCGCGGCTCGGAAACAGCATTCCGATGACCAAATTAGCGGCGGAGGGCACCTATAGAGAGCTGGAGGAGTCGCGCATCCGGCGGGACAGGTCGGAGCAGCTGGGGTAGCCGGAAACAACGGCGGCGACCTCAACGGCGGCGGCCGGAGCTCAGGTGCCGATGAAAACTATGGCACAAGGCACCGGAGGTCCAACGGTTGGTTCCTACGGGTGCTACGAGCGCTCACGAAGACGACGGGCATGTGCATGAAGCCAATTGGGCACCGGAGCCTCGTCAACGGCGGGCTTGTGCGGCGGCGTGCTACAGCGAGCAAGGGGGCGGCATCTACGGCGAGCAAACGGAGCGGGGAGGAGAGGGGTTCGACTCAGGAGCTCACAGGGAGGCGGATGAGATGCTCAGCGGGCTCGGGGAAGCGTCGAGGCGGGTGCACGGTCGCTGGCGATCTCCATGGCCGTATGATGAAGACGGCAACGGTGAGGGCGAAGCAGGGCTTCTGGCGTCGTGTAGCTCGGTGCGGAGAACGAGGAGGACGAGGTGGAGCTTCTAGGCAAAACAGTTGGGCGCGAGAGGCACGGTGGCTACGGCGAACGGCGTCGGTGGCGACGGTGGCGCTCGGCCACGTGGCGCGGAGCGAGGGATATGAGGTAGGGAGAGAGGGGAGTGGTCGAGGGGGTCGAGGGGGTCTGCATGGTGACGTCCAGGGCCATCCAGGGCGTCGGAGGGAGCAGCCAGGCAGGCAGGAGGTGGCCGGCGCGTCGGCGGCTCTCGCCACCTAGCTGCTTCGTGCGCTGGAACGGTGAAGAAGACGGGCGTGCCCCTGGTGGGCTGGGCCGTGCTGGGCCAGGCAGGTAGGTGGGCTCAGGTAAGTCTCTGCTTTCTCCTTTTTTCTATTTTCTTTGTGTTTCAATTCTTTTGCAACTTTGTTGAATTAATAAAAATGCCAGAACATTTTTATAACTCATAAAACTAGTCATGCCCACTGTATATAATAAGAACGGTATGGAACATTTTAGTTTATGATTATTTGGGCACATAAAATATTTTATAGCATTTAAATGCCAAAATGCAAATACCATATGAATTAATCCAGAGACCTTGGATGTCCAAGAAAATTATAGACCATTTTTGGCAGAGGTTTAAGACCAAGGCAGAAATGATGAACATTTTTGAATGGTATTTGGGTACATTGGAAAAGATTTTATCAAACCCTAGTTGTTAGAAGAGGGGTGTTGGGGTTTCTGTCATTCCCATTTCAGGTTTCTTTGGAAAGTAAACATGATGCACACTCTAGCTAGTCCTAATGCAAGCACTGACTAGGGATGTGACACTTGAATCCGTGTGGATCTTTTCCGTAGAGGGGCCGTAGTCACTCACGAGGAGATGAACCACTAAGGATGATAGATGCTCTAGTCTAAAATGTGCTAACACAAAGATAACCCTAACTAGGAGGTGAGGGAGGAGTATATATAGTCTTAGTCACGAAGGGGTAAGTGAGAAGGGGAAACATGGGCCTCTGGCCCGTCTCTGCGCGCAGGCAGGCGCCGGATGTCCGGCGTGTCAGGACCCCGATCCTAAGTCACACCAATCTAGCTTGTAACACGTCATATCACTTTGCAGCCTCACGCACGGTATCCCCACGGGTGTCACCTTACCTGGCCCGGGACCATTTGCGCATTTTGGCACACGTATATGACAGTGTCGCTAGCATCCATATGACAGAGAACCCGGGCCGACATGGCTAGTTATAAACCAAAAGTGGCACTAAATTACAGAGACAGGCATCCATGACCCAGCAACGAACGTGTTGGTCATCAACGTATGAACCCAAGTCGTAGCAAGCTACATGGACTTTAAGGAACTACGCATGACATTTCCCCTAAGGGACAGACACAGGAAATAAGGACACATGCCGGCCAGCCTACGTGTTCCGAGAAGTAGCAAGCTACCAAGGCTCAGTGGAAGCACTAGGAGGCATTTCCGTGTAAGATAGGCTACCAAAGGTAAACAACTAGGTGTCGGATCCCACACATACCAAGCATTTCAATCATACACACAATATGCTCAATATGTGCACATACAACATTGCATCACAACAGAACTCTATGACTCAAAGTACTTTATTTAAGAGGCTCCGAAGAGCCATACATAACATATCCATACAGGTAGGGGTCACATGACCCAACACTCAAGTCATATAATCATACAAGCACAAGCAGAAGCTAACATGTCTGAGTACAGACAACTTGGAAATAAAACAGGCTTGGTGTAGCCTGACTATCTACAAGGCCCTTCACAAGCTCAGGATCTCCGTTTGGGTAGCAAGCTACTCGTCGACGTCAACGTCTATGTAAAACCCATCAGAAGGGGAAGGGTTTTCCTCTGCAACAGTTATTAAGCAAACATGAGTACAAAGGTGCTCAGCAAGTCTTACAATAGAACCTATCATACATGTATCATTATCTACAAGTGTAGTGGAGTTCATAGCAGCAAGCCAGCTTTGACCCTTTGCTAACCTATACTACAACTCTCAGCATATTGCAAGATAAGACAACGTACATGAGTCCTCTACTCACCACAACAATACACTACCGTGGATCCTCTTCCGTCATCCTACGGAAGGGCCATCCACGGCACTCACACTTGTCTTGAGGATTTTAGTAGTATTCATCAACTTGTCTATGAACTGTAAGAGCAACCAAGTAGTCCGTACCGCG
This sequence comes from Secale cereale, assembly GCA_902687465.1. Taxonomy (NCBI): domain Eukaryota; kingdom Viridiplantae; phylum Streptophyta; class Magnoliopsida; order Poales; family Poaceae; genus Secale; species Secale cereale. Next base: position 349,942,856 of record LR738714.1, read on the forward strand.
AACAACGGCTATTCGAATAGATTGGTAACCCTGCAGGGGTGTACTTCTTCACACACGCTTCCACCACTTATCGCCATTTACTCGACATGCACTCGGCAACCTTCAAGCGAAAGCCCACCGAGGGTGTCCGCCACGACCTGACTAACTTCACAAGTCCCTAGTCTAGGTTTATCGCCTATTTGGGTTCCATCCGTGGGGAGATCCGGCCTGGGTGTCGCTCATGGCCCCAAACGATGTGTACAGGGTTCCCGAGTCACCAAATGGGCGATCGGTACACCCGGCCACGTACCTGTCGCATCATAGCCCACCCCGAGTGTCGGTGTACAAAAGGAGGGGTACACTTTTTGTACCCCTATGACTGTGCACGGGCAGTCTGAGCCACGGGCACCACCACACCAAGCATGGCAAGGGAGGTGAGCCGGGGTAAGATCAAAGCTTGATGGAGACTGGAACAACGCCAAGAACAAGACCACAGAGAGCAAAGGGACGAAGCAGCTCTCCCCGGCAAGATCCTTGCTAGGGCCAGCTCTGGCAGCCCCGGTAAGACCCTTGCCGCGGCAGCTCGCCCCACGCCTACGCAGAGGATCACCGTTGAGTCCACCGCCCCCATGGGGCCAGGATTCGGGAGATGTCCCCGTGGTGGCATGCAGATCTTTGTGAAGACATCCAAGATCAGATACAAGTTAAAGAAGACGACGACCCTTGGCGGGATCCCAGCCAAGGAGGACTACATGGCCCCTGGCAAGCACTTTGCCGGGGATGACCGCAGGCGCCCCGGCAGGACCCTTCTTGGAGCCCCGGCAAGGCCCTTGCCGAGGACAACCGCGGGGCCACCGTCAGGCCCGCACCAACCGGGTTTCCACCGACCCACGCAGCTGCCGACCCAACCAGCTGGACAGGCTCCTACGTGGCAACCCACATATCTTCGTGGAGACTCGCCGTTGCGCCACCTCAGTTGCCTGTCTGCCTACATGGCACCTCAGGCACCGCTGGCCAGGGTGCGTGTCAACACGAGGAGGAGCGGCGACGGACAAGACGGGCGTCTCCCCTCGTCCCCGATAAAGTAAGTACACCTAAGTTAGGCGCATTAAATGTGCCATGTCATGTAATGCAAGGGATAACCTCGCATCACTATACCTTTTCCACCTCCTGTGTGCCACTGTGGCGACCCCTTTTTCCTATAAAAGGAGGCCCGAGGCGACCAAGAGAAGGATTCGGCTTTTTAGAACTCCTCACGACTCTCTTGGAGCTCCTGACTAGCTGAAGAACACCAACATATAATCCACCAAAGCAGGAGTAGGGTTTTACGCATCTTTGCGGCCCGAACCTGGGTAAAGGAACCGTGTCCTGACTGTTAGATCTGCTCTTCTCTCAACCCCGCGCCCCGCAACCATAGTAGGGATTCTTGTGATCCCATAGGTATCGATCCAAATACACCGACATCTTTGGCGTGCCAGGTAGGTGGCGCAGTTGTGAGAATCGGCATTGGCAGTCAATTCGACGCCTCTTCATCGTCATGGCGCCCAAGAAGAAGACGACGGTGGCGGTTGGCCAGTCGGAGGCCGGACAGCCCATCCCGACACGGGCGAGCAGCGGACCGGTCGCGGAAAGAACCCGGGGCACTGCTCGCGAACACCAACACCGCCCCAGCAGCCGGAGTTTAGGAGGTGGCGATGCTTGTGCGCCTGGTAACAGGCCACACACCGCCAGTTCCAGAGATGGAACCCGGCCCTCCGCGGGTGGCGCGGGGCCTTCCAAGGTCGCTGCTACATCACCCGAAGGCGACGCAAGGATTTCCAGAACTCCCACGCCGGCACCAACAGTGCGCTCTTCTCAAGCAGCGCGTGATGAATGGCGTCGTCACCCTGAAGGTCCCGGGTGTCGCCATGGAAGAGCCCCGAGCGCCACTCCCGGGACACAGAAGACCTGCCCGCCCGCCGAAGCACTGGTGGAGACGACAGGCGACCGCGGGATCGTGTTGGAGCTCCCCCTGACACGGTCAGGGGTCGAAGCGCGTCACGAACCGTGCAGGTTTCACTACCGTTGACACCAGCCAAAGCTTTGGCGCGCGCGCAGTTGCTCCTCGACTTTCCTCCCGTTACTGGGAAACTCGATGAATGGAGAGCCACCATCCGAACCCTTGTCGCAGTCGCCAACAAGGATGATCCAAATCCAGCGGAGTTCCCAGGTCGACGCTCCGATGGAGTCCCACGCACCGGCGGCGGGAGGGCCGGCAGCGCCGTGGCTACGGTGCATTCACCTCCTCCTCGCCCGGTGCCGCGTGCGTCGACTCGTCGAGACGTCGCAGGCGACGCCATATCCATAGCGTCGTCCGACCCACGGACCCGCGGCGACCAACATCAAGTTCTTCAGGAGCGAGCTCATGAAGACGCTCGAACCACCATCGAGCGCTGGTGCGGAACGCGCCACCAGTCAGACAGGCGAGCAGGGCCTGCTGCAGACCGCCCGGCACCGGAGAGTCCTGGGGGTCTACCTTACGAGGTTTGCTGTCCAGCCTTCACCCGTGAGCTGCAGCAGTTCCAATGGCCCTCTCACCGCACATTCAAACCTGACGTTGGCGAGAAGTACAACGGCAAGACCCACCTGTCGGAATTCCTCTACATCTACACCATCGCGATGCAAGCTGTCGGGGCCCGCGACGATAAGGTGCTTGCGAATTACTTTCCGTTGGCTCTTAAACCTAACACCTTGTCGGGGTTGATGCACTTGCTAGTAGACTCTATTTCCTCCTGGTCCGACTTGTGCCATGAGTTTGTTGCCACCTTTACCGGAGGCCACCAAGCCCATGGCCAAGCAAGTGACCTGCATGTCATACCCCAGAAGGAAGGCGAGACTTTGCACAAGTACATACAGAGATTCAGCCGGATACAGTATAATATCCCCGATGTTCAACCTGCCACCATCATCAGCGCGTTCCACCAGAACATGCGCAACCGCAAGATGCGTGAAGAACTGGCGATGAGCAAGGTGAAGGATGTGGCGGAACTCTACGTTCTTGCCGACAGATGTGCCCGGGCTGAAGAGGGAAGGAAGTACCCCCGCGAAGGTGCCGATGCGGAAACCGACTCTTCGGACGAAGATACTGCCGCCCCAGCAAGGAAGGGCCGGAACCGTAACAGGAAGCGCAAGGGGAAGGCCGTGCTTGCCGGCGAGGGATCTGGTGACACCGCCTCCGCCAAGAAAACCAAGGCGGGTGACCCTGGCAAGGAAATTGCCGGGTGTGTCGCCCGCCGGGCCTTGGCGGCTGCCGAGAAGCCAGGAAACTCCAGCAAGCGGTACTGCAAGATCCATCGCACTAAAGGCCATGATCTCCAGGACTGCCACCAGGTTGAGCTCCTTGCTGAGAAGCAAAGGGCTGAATACGAGAGGCGGGACCGGCAAGTAGGTGTGGGGACCCCGACTTAGAAGTCGAGATCACCGAATGCACGTGTACAGTGATCCCAGAGATCAATGCTCACTGGACACACAGAAGCTGAATAACAAGAGTCTTACATCCATACATATCGTCTTACACAAATTAAGGCCATTATGGCCAAGTATTACATAGATAAAGCCTCACGGGCTGAATAGCAAATAACTCAAATAGCGGAAGTCTTCGATGATAGGTAGAACCCATGCCATCTGCCTTAACCCTACATGCATTCTGACTGGGATAGCGTCCTAGTTCGCATGATCGTCTCCAAAGAACTCTTCCTCATATTCCTGTTCCTCCATGCCTGGCCAATTAAATAACCAGTGGCAAGCCAATGAGTACTTTGAATGTACTCGCAAGCAACCCATGATGTGGTTCACAGTAACAATGCAATTGAACAATACTGAGCCATCTAGCAATGGGCTAGAATAAATATTCTACCATCAGGTTTATGCATCAATAAACTCGTTACCGACATCACCATGAATATGATTCATCTCATTAAGTCAAGTCACCACCTTGACTCATCATATACTCACACAAGGTTTCACAAACATTGGACGTAGCCCAAGAGCGGTTACCCAACTGTCCTTGACCGTGGACACGACTATTCAAATAGTTTTACACTCTGCAGAGGTTGTACACTTTACCCACAAGATCCGGGAAGCTTTCGTGTCACCCACGATCCCGTAGTACCTCAAGTACCCGAGGGAAGCACCCGGTCATCACCTTTCCTTAGACGACACTAACATAGAGTCCACTCGTTGGTACACGACCCTCGAGTACAAACAATAGATCACGGGACTTGCCCTAATTTTAATGTCACGCATACCCGCAGGGACCAACGGTGTGTCCGGTGCCCTGTGAAAACAGTCATGGTCGTCTATCCAAGCACGACACCGTCCCGGAAAAGACCTCAAGTCTTCCCGTCACTAGTAATGCGGGCACCATGCTAGTATCGGCCTAAGTAATCAATAACGCCCCGTCCCACAAGGGGTAGAGTGGTTGCACATGTATGGTTGGGATAATGGTCGCAACTTAAACCAATCCGTTTGAAAAACACACACTTGTCTCGGTACACCACTTCGTCATCATGTGGTTACCCAACTTATCATCTCCCTCGGGCATGAATGGCACCCGACGGGGTTTTATGCAAAGATTTCAACCACGAAGGTTCATGCCACACATGCATCACTAAGCATCACAACTAACTATTTGCATGACATCTAGCACATAGCAAGATCAAGATCAAGGCATGCATCATGTGGTGGTTCAACTAGGTCACCATCGTAATGCTATCAACATGCATCGGAAACAAACGGGTTCCAAAGAACAAGTGTATCATGGTCAAAGGGCTGCTTGCCTGGATTGGCTTGGTCTTCAAAGTCTTCAAATCCTTCTCCTTCTCCTTCTTCAACAACTTTGTCAAATACGGTATCTATACGTCGCAAAATAACAACGGGAAAATAAGACCACAATGAAAACAGAAAAATCAAAGTACTCAGAAAAATGTCAACTTATTTTTGTTAAATACTAGAGGGAAAACTAAGATGGAGAAAATTCTTAGTTGGAGTTTTGGAGTGACAGAATGGAATCTAAGGATTTTTGAACAGGAGTTTTATTGCTCAAATTTGAATTTAAATTTGAACAGAACAGAAAAGTTTCATGGACATGTGTGAAAGTGACACCATTAAATAGGTTGGAATATTACAAGAACTTAGGAGTTGGAATTATTTCATTTGGACTAATATTCATTTATGTAAAATTAATTGAATTAATTACAGAAAGAATAAAAAGAAATGGCCCTGTGCCAATGGGCCAGAGCGGCCATAGTGCACGGCCCAGGGCATCCAGCCCGGCCGCTCGGGCACCAGCGCGCGCACGTCAGTGTTTTAAACCTGACGGGCGGGGCCCAGCGGTCAGCGGCAGTGAGAGGAGAGAGGGAGCGGTGAGGATGACAGGCGGGGCCCGCCTGTCGTCTTCAACCTCTCGGCCACGGCGACGGCGAGCTCACCGGCGTCGATTCCGGCCACGGCAAAGGCAACGGAGGGCAGGGACGGGTTCAGTGACTAGTCGCGGAGGTAGTGGTGGTGGTGCGGTTCGCCGGGGAGGTCGGGTTCGTCTGCGGCGAGGTGGGACGGCGGAGGAGCTTCGGGAGGTCGTCGCTCCGGCTGATTCCGACTGCTACAGAGAGGGGAAAGCGAGGGGGAAGTATCAGTGGTGTCTGGTGGTTCCAAATCGGGCAAAAGGAAGGGCGGAGGAGGCCTGTACTGCGAGATCGCCGGCTGCCCGACGCGGCGGAGCTCCGGTCGATCCCGAGCACTGGGGCTCTTCGGGGATGAACTAGAGGTGCTGGAGGACTAAAGGGGATGTGGTAAGGCTGCTGGTGCTGAGTGGGGAGCTCGGGGGGGGGGGGCTTTTATAGCCGCCCCCACGGTCCATAGTGGACTCGTGCGCCGGCGAGGTTGCAGGCGAGGCCAGAGGCTGTTCTGGTGCCTGTGATCGAGCCGGGGAGGATCGTGGACGTGTTCCACGCCTAGTTGAGGGGAGAGGAGGAGCGGGGAAGCTTCCAGACCGTGCGCGTGTGTGAGGCCGAGGAGTGGACGTTGCGGGCGGCCGGTGCGCGTGTGGAGACGGCCACTGGAGTGCGTAGGAGGAGGGGGACAACATCGGTGGAGGCTGCGGATGTCGAGGCGCGTTGGGAGGCGCGAGGGGAGAGCTCGAGGCTGTCAGGGGCAGGTGATTGGGCGAAGCTACAGTGCGTGGGTGCACTGTAGCGTGCTCTGGAGCGCCCTTATCGCATGCCATGGCATTCCATTGGCCCTCTGGATGCGTCCACCATGTCTGGGGGGTCCAGGGTGATGCAAGCACTACGGATGAGGCTTTGGATGCTCTGGAGATGCTGCGAGAGAGAAGAGAGGCTGGGGACTTGGTAGAAAATGGCTGTCCAGCAGGGTGAACTAGGGTTTTTACCCCCCAATCATGGAGCTGGAGACATGGGAGAGTTACTGGAGGTAGATAGTAACTTGATGAACCTATGGTAAAAAGTTGGGGCCAAGGTAAATAGTAAAAGTGATCAAGATGGTAGTTTTGGTAAAATAGCAGAAGGTGTTTGATCACTGTTTGGTCGAGCAAATGATCTCCACTTGCCATGACACTTAACAGGATTGAATGACATGTGAAAATAGGGTGTTTCACCAATTTTGGGCTCATTTGAAGAAACTAGCCAATGTAACGTTGGTGAACCCTAGAAATCAACAGAAATGGCTTCATCTTGTTTGAGTCAAGCTAATCATCTCCCCTTGATGCACCACTTGGTGTAGTTTCATCATTTGGGGTATTGATCATGCCCAAAAAGTTTGAAGCTCCAGGTAAAAAGTTGGTAATGTAAAGTTGTTCAAATTTGCATTTGAACAGAAAGGGCTTTGGGGCATTCTGATCAAGTTGCTCTACTCCAAATCTTGTGCCATTTGGTCTAGATGCCTTATTAGGCCATTCTAGCATGTGCACCAAATTTAAGAGCATTTGGACAAGTTTGGCAATGTAAAGTTGCTCAAACTTCAAATATGGACATAATGGTTATGAAGGGTTTTGATGATGTTTTCTTGCTTACCAAGCCATGGGACTTGGCAAGATCATCATATATGTCATAAGTGACATAATAGAATTTCCCTGGAATTTTTGGAGAATATTTCCTTTGTAAATATTTCAAAAGCTTGAAATATCCAGAAAGGGTTTTAGAGGGATTAGCCCATTATTTTGAATATGACCAAGTGTTGAAACTCTTATATATGGACAATATATGTCCTATGAGTCTCCCTAAATTTTGGCAAATATTTTTGAAATACTTAAATAATTTTTCCCTATTAAAGACCATTTCTGGCCGCAAGAAAAGCTTTTAAAATAAAATAGGAAAATAACTTTTAAAATTATACTTTTGTGGTTTTTGGGAGTCCTATGACTACTAGGTCTCAAATGTACCTTTTGAAATAATTTTCTCACCCTAAATCAAGCACTTGCAGTGCAAATCTCAATTCATGAGTTTTTGGAAAACTAAATTTATAAAATACATTTTGGCCAAATTAATTTTGTAAGAAAATACTATATTGTTATATAACACTTGGCATGATCATTGGGCAGAAGTTTTGGGTATGGAGATGAATTCTACCAGAGGTAATAGTTGACTTTAATGAGCACATGAAAAAGCATATGAAGAAAAACTCAATTCCAAATAAAAGCCAAATGATTGCCAAAAAAATTTGTTGGTCCAAATTTTCATGCTTCATTGATGCAAATAACATGTTACAATATGCAAGGTGTGACAGACCTACCCCCCCTTACAAGAATCTCGTCCCCGAGATTCCTAAACTAGGTCTTAAAAGAGATCGGGAAACTCGGATCTAAGATAGTCTTCACGTTCCCAGGTTGCTTCTGCTTCCGTGTGGTTGCTCCACTGGACCTTGAAGTACTTGATGGTACGGCTTCGCGTCCATCCTTCTGCTTCATCCAGAATGCGAATAGGCTTCTCGCGGTAAGTCAAATCAGGTTGCAGATCAATGGCTTGGTGATCGACATCCTTGTAGAGGTTTGGCTTGTCCGGAACTTGGAGGCATTTCCGAAGTTGTGACACGTGGAACACGTTGTGCACATCGGACAGCTCAGATGGTAGTTCCAACTGGTAAGCCACTTCTCCTAGTCGGTCGGTGATCTTGAAAGGGCCAATGAACCTTGGCGCAAGTTTCCCCTTAACATGGAAATGCTTGGTTCCCTTTAGAGGAGTTACTCGCAGGTACACATGATCTCCGACACGGAAACTCATGTCTCGGCGTCGAGTGTCAGCATAACTCTTCTGCCTTGACTTGGCTGCCTTCAAACGTTCTCTGACTAGTTGGACTTGCTCTTCTGCTTCGCGGAGAATATCCGGTCCAAAGACTAGTCCTTCTCCAGTCTCTGACCAGTTGAGGGGTGTGCGACATCTGCGTCCGTACAACACCTCAAATGGTGCCATCTGAAGGCTCGACTGATAACTGTTGTTATAGGAGAACTCGGCAAAAGGGAGACAATCTTCCTACTTGGCTCCATATGCCAAGACACAGGCTCGGAGCATGTCTTCGAGAATTTGATTTACTCGTTCTGTCTGACGTCTGGTCTGTGGGTGGAAAGCTGTGCTGAAGGATAACTTGGTTCCCAAGGCTTCTTGGAATCTTCTCCAGAACCTTGAAGTAAACTGGGTGCCTCGACCTGACACAATCTCCTTGGGGACGCCGTGGAGGCTCACGATTCGGTTGATATAGAGAGTTGCCAACTGGTTGCCGGAATAGGTAGTCTTGACAGGAATGAAATGGGCCACCTTGGTCAAATGGTCGACTATGACCCAGATAGAGTCATGTCCTCTATTCGACCTTGGTAATCCAGTGATGAAGTCCATTCCGACTTTATCCCACTTCCACTCAGGAACCTTGAGTGGCTGAAGCAATCCAGCAGGTCGCTGATATTCAGCCTTGACCCTTTGGCACACATCACACTTTGCAACATAGGTTGCAATCTCTCTTTTCATCCCGTGCCACCAGAATCGTGCCTTCAAATCTTGATACATCTTGGTTCCTCCGGATGGATGGAGTATGGAGTGTCGTGAGGTTCTTGCAGGATCAGGTTCTTCAGCTCCGTCTCGTTTGGTACGCAGATGCGGCCTTTGTACCAAACAATCTCGTGCCCGTCTTCAGAGAATCCTGGGGCCTTCCGTAACTTCATCTTCTTCTTGATGCCTTCAATGCTTGCGTGACCATCTTGTGCCTTCTTGACTTCGTCCACCAGGGTCGGTCTGACTTCCAAATGATCCAGAAATCCAGGGGTGACCAATTCCAAACCGAATTGTTCGAGCTCCTTAAACAAGGTTGGCTGCCTTTCTTGAATAATGGCATTCAAAGAGCAAGCCTTCCTGCTTAAGGCATCGGCCACCATGTTCGCCTTCCCGGGGTGATATTGAACACTGAGGTCATAGTCTTTGATGAGTTCTAACCATCTTCGTTGCCTCATGTTCAATTCCTTCTGGGTGAAAATGTACTTCAGACTTTTGTGGTCTGTCTATATCTCACACCGTTTCCCTAGGAGGTAATGTCGCCATGTCTTCAAGGCATGAACCACTACTGCTAACTCAAGATCGTGAGTAGCATAGTTCTCTTCATGAGGTCGTAGCTGCCTGGAGATGTATGCTATGACTCGGCCTTCTTGCATCAGAACGCTTCCAATCCGGTTTGAGAGGCATCACAATATATCACGAACTCCTTGTGAATATCAGGTGTTGCCAGGACTGGGGCGGTGGTCAATCTCTTCTTGAGCTCTTGGAAGCTCTCTTCGCATTTTGGCGTCCACTCGAACTTCTTGTCCTTCTTGAGGAGCTGAGTCATTGGCCATGCAATGCTAGAGAATCCTTCCACGAATTTGCGGTAATAGCCCGCAAGTCCGAGGAAGCTTCTGACTTCCTTGACAGTCGTTGGAGATTGCCATTGGGTCACAACTTCGATCTTCGCGGGATCAACTGATAATCCTTCTTCGGTCAAGACATGACCTAAGAATCCAACTTTATGCAGCCAGAACTCGCACTTGCTGAATTTGGCATACAGTTGGTGCTCCCGAAGCTTGTCTAGGACCATCCTCAAATGTTGCTCGTGTTCTTCCTCCGTCTTCGAGAAGACAAGAATGTCATCGATGAAGACAACAACGAACTTGTCCAAACATTCCATGAAGACTTTATTCATGAGATACATGAAGTATGCTGGGGCATTGGTTAACCCAAAGGACATGACCGTGCACTCGTACAGGCCATATCTGGTTACGAATGCCGTCTTCGGAATATCTTGGGGTCTGATCTTCAGCTGGTAGTACCCAGATCTGAGGTCGATCTAGGAGAACACCTTGGCTCCGCTGAGCTGATCAAAAAGATCTTCGATCTTGGGAAGTGGATATTTGTTCTTGATTGTAACTTCATTGAGGGAGAGATAGTCAATGCATAAGCGGATGGTACCGTCCCTCTTTGCCACAAACAGAACAGGAGATCCCCAAGGGGAGGCACTCGGGCGGATAAATCTCTTCCTCAGCTGCTCTTCCAGCTGCTTCTTCAACTCTGCTAATTCTTCCGTCCCCATTCTATAAGTCTTCTTATAAATGGGTCCTGCTCCGGGCATGAGCTCGATGATGAACTCAATGTCACGGTCAGGGGGCATTCCCGGTAGTTCATCCGTAAAGACATCAGGATACTCACATACCACCGGTACTTGCTCTAGCCCAACTTCAGACAGACAGTTGACTTGAGCGGCTTGAGTGGAAGAGGAGTTGGAAGCAAACTTGACTTCGACTCCTTGTTCATTGGTCACAGTGACTGTCCGATTGGCACAGTCTAACAAGCCTTGGTGCTTACTGAGCCAATCCATCCCTAAGATCACATCCAAGCCTTGCGATCTTAGGATGATAAGGTCTGCTAGGAAGTCTACACCGTTAATGGTAATACTGACTCCTTTACAACCTATCTTGGCTCTCATCTCTGCTCCGGGGGTTTGTACCACCATAGGGTTATTCAGGGGTGTAGGGGTCATGCCACTTTTTAATGCAAATCTTTGAGTGACAAATGAATGCGTTGCTCCAGAATCAAACAAGACAGTTGCAGGTGCTGAGTTGACAAGGAACGTACCCAGCACGACGTTCGGGTTTTCCTGGGCTTCTTCAGCAGTGACGTGATTCACACGCCCCTTCCCATAGTTAGGCGGGTTGCGAGGAGCTGGGTTCCTTGGTGGCATCCCGCGGACTTGTCCTTGGTTCTGCGCATTGGGGCGCGGGGCATCTGGCTTCTAGTTGGGGCACACCCTTGAGATGTGTCCGGACTGACCACATCCAAAGCAAGTGACTTGGTTTGGATTGTTGATCTTGTTGCCACCACTGGTATTGGGGTTGAAAGCTGGCCTTGGGTTGTCATACTGCTGAGGCTGATAGTTGGTGCGAGGTGCAGGAGCTCTTGGTTGCTGATAGGTGGGCTTGGCCGGGGCTGACTGCCACAAACGAGGCTTCTGGTTGCTGGAACTTCCCTTGCTGACCATCTTGCGCTTGCGAGTGTCTTCCAAAGCACGCCGCTTGTTCTCAAGCATAAGTGCTTTGTTCACCAGGTCAGGGAAGGTTGGGAAGTCGCACACGACAAGCGAATACTGCAGAGTCTGATTAAGGCCTTCCATGAAGCGCTCCCTTTTCGCAGCATCAGTGCTGACATCTTCAGGGGCATACCTTTACAGAACACTGAACTTCTGCATGTACTCCTTGACTGTGCCACTTCCTTGCTTCAGGGCTCGGAACTCACGCTTTTTGATAGCCATGATTCCGGAAGGAATGTGGGATTTGCGGAATTCTGCCTTGAAGTTGACCCAAGTGATGTCTTGTTCAGCATGCATGACCTTGAATCCATCCCACCAAGCTCTAGCAGTCCCCCCCCCAAGGCAGTGGGCTGCATAAGCCACCTTCTCGCGGTCTTTGGTGCATCCGACTAGTTCCAGCAAGTCCTCAATGGTGCGGACCCAGTCGTCTGCATCCAGGGGTTCAGCTGTCTCGATGAAAGTTGGCGGTGCATGCTTCTTGAACTCTGCCAACGTGGAACGTCCATTGCCATTCCCCGCCGGCTGGCGGTTGTTGGTGACAGCTTGCGCAATCAACTGAAGGGCTGTAGTGTTGGCTTGGCGTTCCTCTCGGAAAGCTTGGAGAAGCTGAGCCATGTCCATGTTCGGTGGAGGTGGTGGTGGTGGAGCTTGGTCGTTGGATTGGTCGTGGCCTGCCTCTGACTGCGCGGATGCTCCGGCTTCAGGCTGCTGGGTAGAGGTACCAGTACGAGTTACAACAGTCATCCTGTTGGAGCGGTAAAAGGTCTCATGACTTGGAAGAGGGAAAACAAGATAGATGGGTGCCTAGTAAGGGGGTGGGTCTGACACTATTCAAATCATGCAAGGGCCGAAAGGCCAAACACATTCATTAAAATCCAAACGGGTGATGCAGTCGTTTACATGTTCTCGAAGGAAAAATACGACATACATCCAAACACAACAAAAGCAAACACTAGATGGTTTCATATGAACCATACAAGGACTCGACTGCGCATAGGGGTTACACGACCTATCCTACCGCAGAGGTCACAACTGGCATATCCGAGTAGCGAATAATGCCTAAGCGGCGGAATGCTCGGTCACGTATTCCGGCTCTTCTGGGTCTTCCTCCTTGTCTTCATCTGTCTGGGCCCCCTTGTCACTTGAGGGTGTGGAGGAGTGGAGGAGTTGGATACGGCGGTGCTTCGTCGGTGGTGCAGGGAAAAACTTGCGATATTCCCTCGCCGTCATCCGGCGTCGCCGAGGTGTTTCCTCATTCTTGGAGGATACATCTTCGGAGGGCCTTCCGCCTCAGTATGCGACGGCGGACTGTCCGGAAGGTGCTCCTTCCTTCTTGATCCTATTTGTCTTCTCTTGAGCTCGACGAAGAAGTGCCTTGGTCTTGTGAAGTTCTTCTCGAAGCTTCATTGATTCCGAGGCCAAGTCTTGTGCAAAGCTGCCGGCACATAGACTGAAGTAGGTCTGGAACCAAAGCGAGAGTCCTTCCTTCAGTGGAGGGGCTAGTGCGCTTCTTTCTTCTTCACCTTCCTTCCGGTAAGGCAAGAAGCGAGTTGTCATCTTGGCTGCCATCTCCGGAAGAAGCTCACGGAGACTGGTTAGTGCCTTGAGTGCAGCAGCCTCGACAGCAAGTGGTAGTGTTGCCATCTGGGGTCCCTCGAAGAACCAACTTGTAGGAGGATCGTTTGCCTTCACGATCACTTCCACGTGGTATTCCACCTCAGTGTCGCTAACCCAATGCTCAAGGTAGGTGAGGATGGGCGCTCGGTGGAACTGACACTCCTGGAGGCTATCCTCGAGAAGCAAGGGAAACCCAGTGGTCAGGTGCTCTTCGGGTAGAGCGTCCATCTACAAAGGTGGAATAGGAGGGGTTAATAAGCTCATGAAATCTCAGGTTTAGAAAAGAAGAGAGGTTCAGAAGGTTTTTGAAAAAGGGGCTCATCTAACTAACGCCCATGCCAGCTCTATGGGGACCCCGACTTAGAAGTCGAGATCACCGAATGCACGTGTACAGTGGTCCCAGAGATCAATGCTCACTGAACACACAGAAGCTGAATAACAAGAGTCTTACATCCATAAATATCGTCTTACACAAATTAAGGCCATTATGGCCAAGTCTTACATAGATAAAGCCTCACGGGCTGAATAGCAAATAACTCAAATAGCGGAAGTCTTCGATGATAGGTAGAACCCATGCCATATGCCTTAACCCTACAGGCATTCTGACTGGGATAGCGTCCTAGTTCGCATGATCGTCTCCAAAGAACTCTTCCTCATATTCATGTTCCTCCATGCCTGGCCAATTAAATAACCAGTGGCAAGCCAATGAGGACTTTGAATGTACTCGCAAGCAACCCATGATGTGGTTCACAGTAACAATGCAATTGAACAATACTGAGCCATCTAGCAATGGGCTAGAATAAATATTCTACCATCAGGTTTATGCATCAATAAACTCGTTACCGACATCATCATGAATATGATTCATCTCATTAAGTCAAGTCACCACCTTGACTCATCATATACTCACACAAGGTTTCGCAAATATTGGACGTAGCCCAAGAGCGGTTACCCAACTGTCCTTGACCGTGGACACGGCTATTCGAATAGTTTTACACTCTGTAGAGGTTGTACACTTTACCCACAAGATCCGGGAAGCTTTCGTGTCACCCACGATCCCGCAGTACCTCAAGTACCCGGGGGAAGCACCCGGTCATCACCTTTCCTTAGACGACACTAGCATAGAGTCCACTCGTTGGTACACGGCCCTCGAGTACAAACAATAGATCACGGGACTAGCCCTAATTTTAATGTCACGCGTACCTAAAGGGACCAACGGTGTGTCCGGTGCCCTGTGAAAACAGTCATGGTCGTCTATCCAAGCACGACCCCGTCCCGGAAAAGAACTCAACTCTTCCCGTCACTAGTAATGCGGGCACCATGCTAGTATCGGCCTAAGTAATCAATAACGCCCCATCCCACAAGGGGTAGAGTGGTTGCACATGTATGTTTGGGATAACGATCGCAACTTAAACCAAACCGTTTGAAAAAACACACACTTGTCTCGGTACACCACTTCGTCATCAAGTGGTTACCCAACTTATCATCTCCCTCGGGCATGAATGGCACCTGACGGGGTTTTATGCAAAGATTTCAACCACGAAGGTTCATTCCACACATGCATCACTAAGCATCACTACTAACTATTTGCATGACATCTAGCACATAGCAAGATCCAGATCAAGGCATGCATCATGTGGTGGTTCAACTAGGTCACCATCGTAATGCTATCATCATGCATCGGAAACAAACGGGTTCCGAAGAACAAGTGTATCATGGTCAAAGGGCTGCTTGCCTGGATTGGCTTGGTCTTCAAAGTCTTCAAATCCTTCTCCTTCTCCTTCTTCAACAACTTCGTCAAATACAGTATCTATACGTCGCAAAATAACAACGGGAAAATAAGACCACAATGAAAATAGAAAAATCAAAGTACTCAGAAAAATGTCCACTTATTTTTGTTAAATACTAGAGGGAAAACTAAGATGGAGAAAATTCTTAGTTGGAGTTTTGGAGTGACAGAATGGAATCTAAGGATTTTTGAACGGGAGTTTTATTGCTCAAATTTGAATTTAAATTTGAACAGAACAGAAAAGTTTCATGGACATGTGTGAAAGTGACACCATTAAATAGGTTGGAATATTACAAGAATTTAGGAGTTGAAATTATTTCATTTGGACTAATATTCATTTATGTAAAATTAATTACAAAAAGAATAAAAAGAAATGGCCCTGTGCCACTAGGCCAGAGCGGCCACAGTGCACGGCCCAGGGCATCCAGCCCAGCCGCTCGGGCGCCAGCGCGCGCACGTCAGGGTTTTAAACCTGACGGGCGGGGCCCAGCGGTCAGCGGCAGTGAGAGGAGAGAGGGAGCGGTGAGGATGACAGGCGGGGCCCGCCTGTCATCTTCAACCTCTCGGCCACGGCCACGGCGAGCTCACCGGCGTCGATTCCGGCCACGGCGAATGCAACGGAGGGCAGGGACGGGTTCAGTGACGAGTCGCGGAGGTAGTGGTGGTGGTGCGGTTCGCCGGGGAGGTCGGGTTCGTCGGCGGCGAGGTGGGACGGCGGAGGAGCTTCGGGAGGTCGTCGCTCCGGCCGATTATGACTACTACAGAGAGGGGAAAGCGAGGGGGGCGTATCAGTGGTGTGTGGTGGTTCCAAATCGGGCAAAAGGAAGGGCGGAGGAGGCCTGTACTGCGAGATCGCCGGCTGCCCGACGCGGCGGAGCTCCGGTCGATCCCGAGCACTGGGGCTCTTTGGGGATGAACTAGCGGTGCTGGAGGACTAAAGGGGATGTGGTGAGGCTGCTGGTGCTGAGTGGGGAGCTCGGGGGGGGGGGGCTTATATAGCCGCGCCCACGGTCCACAGTGGACTCGTGCGCCGGCGAGATTGCAGGCGAGGCCAGAGGCTGTTCTGGTGCCTGTGATCGAGCCGGGGAGGATCGTGGACGTGGTCCACGCCTAGTTGAGGGGAGAGGAGGAGCGGGGAAGCTTCCAGACCGTGCGCGCGTGTGAGGACGAGGAGTGGACGTTGTGGGCGGCCGGTGCGCGTGTGGAGACGGCCACTGGAGGGCGTAGGTGGAGGGGGACAGCACCGGTGGAGGCTGCGGACGTCGAGGCGCGTTGGGAGGCGCGAGGGGAGAGCTCGAGGCTGTTGGGGGCAGGCGATTGGGCGAAGCTAAAGTGCGTGGGCGCACTGTAGCGCGCTCTGGAGTGCCCTTATCGCATGCCATGGCATGCCATTGGCCCTCTGGACGCGTCCACCGTGTCTGGGGGGTCCAGGGTGATGCAAGCACTACGGATGAGGCTTTGGAAGCTCTGGACATGCTGTGAGAGAGAAGAGAGGCTGGGAAATTGGTAGAAAATGGCTGTCCAGCAGGGTGAACTAGAGTTTTTACCCCCCAATCATGGAGCTGGAGACATGGGAGAGTTACTGGAGGTAGATAGTAACTTGATGAACCTGTGGTAAAAAGTTGGGGCCAAGGTAAATAGTAAAAGTGATCAAGATGGTAGTTTTGGTAAAATAGCAGAAGATGTTTGATTAGTGTTTGGTCAAGAAAATGATCTCCACTTGCCAAGACACTTAACTGGATTGAATGACATGTGAAAATAGGGTGTTTCACCAATTTTGGGCTCTTTTGAAGAAACTAGCCAATGTAACTTTGGTGAACCCTAGAAATCAACAGAAATGGCTTCATCTTGTTTGAGTCAAGCTAATCATCTCCCCTTGATGCACCACTTGGTGTAGTTTCATCATTTGGGGTATTGATCATGCCCACAAAGTTTGAAGCTCCAGGTAAAAAGTTGGTAATGTAAAGTTGTTCAACTTTGCATTTGAACAGAAAGGGTTTTGTGGCATTCTGATCAAGTTGCTCTACTCCAAATCTTGTGCCATTTGGTCTAGATGCCTTATTAGGCCATTCTAGAATGTGCACAAAATTTGAGAGCATTTGGACAAGTTTGGCAATGTAAAGTTGCTCAAACTTCAAATATGGACATAATGGTTATGAAGGGGTTTGATGATGTTTTCTTGCTTCCCAAGGCATGGGACTTGGCAAGATCATCATATATGTCATAAGTGACATAATAGAATTTCCCTGGAATTTTTGGAGAATATTTCTTTTGTAAATATTTCAAAAGCTTGAAATATCCAGAAAGGGTTTTAGAGGGATTAGCCCATTATTTTGAACATGACCAAGTGTTGAAACTCTTATATATGGACAATATATGTCCTATGAGTCTCCCTGAATTTTGGCAAATATTTTTGAAATACTTAAATAATTTTTCCCTATTAAAGACCATTTCTGGCCTCAAGAAAAGCTTTTAAAATAAATAGGAAAATAACTTTTAAAATTATACTTTTGTGGTTTCTGGGAGTCCTGTGACTACTAGGTCTCAAATGTACCTTTTGAAATAATTTTCTCACCCTAAATCAAGCACTTGCAGTGCAAATCTCAATTCAGGAGTTTTTGGAAAACTAAATTTATAAAATACATTTTGGCCAAATTAATTTTGTAAAGAAAATACTATATTGTTATATAACACTTGGCATGATCATTGGGCAAAAGTTTTGGGTATGGAGATGAATTCTACCAGAGGTAATAGTTGACTTTTATGAGCACATGAAAAAGCATATGAAGAAAAACTCAATTCCAAATAAAAGCCAAATGATTGCCAAAAAATTTTGTTGGTCCAAATTTTCATGCTTAATTGATGCAAATAACATGTTACAAAATGCAGGGTGTGACAGCAGGCCATCGCGGCAAAGAGAAACAGCAGGAAAGGCCCGCCCGGGGCCGCGACAGAAGACCTGAAGACGATGATAACGAAGAGGACGACGAGTCCGGCGGCCAAGAGTTTCTGAAGGCTACGGACGCCATGTGCGTTGATGGTGGCGCCTCGCTGCATGCTTCTCACCGCCAGCTTAAACAGTGGGCGCGTGAGATTCTTGCAGCAGAGCCATCATCCGGTGCCCAAAAGCCGCTGAAATGGTCCAGCACACCTATCATCTTTAACGCCGAGGATCACCCTAATCGCACTACTGCGGTCGGGTGCATGCCATTGTTGGTTTCATCGACAATACGCAACCTCAAGGTGATGAAGATGCTAGTCGATGGTGGGGCCGGTCTGAACCTACTTTCGCCCACCGTGATCGAGAAGCTGCAAGTTCCTGATGGAGACCTCGAAGAGACGGGCACGTTTCAGGGGGTCAACCCAGGGAGGAGTCAACCGAAGGGGAAAGTCACGCTGCCCGTGACTTTTGGAAGTGATCTGAACTACTGGACAGAGAGGATCGTGTTCGATGTTGCTAGGATCCCCCTGCCTTACAACGGGATCCTTGGCCGCCCAGCACTGGCCAAGTTCATGGCAGCATCACACTATGCCTATAACACCCTGAAGATGCCAGGGCCCGTGGCGATCATCACCATCCCCTCCGATAAGAAAGATGCGCTGATTTGCGCCGACCAATTGTACCAGCAAGCAGTTGCAGCAACTGCCGCTATGGGGGCACTTGCTCCTGCCACTGGAGCCCCGGGAGGGAAGAAGAAGAAGATCGGCGAGACCTCGGGCGCCCACTCCGGCAAGCGCACCTCTTCGGAGTGCTGTGCTCCCGTCGAGGACCTGCCTGAGAGCTCCACCGGAAAGAAGAAGACCGGCGAGACCTCAGACACCCAGTCCGGCAAGCGCACCTCTTCGGAGTGTCGCGCTCCCGTCGAGGACGTGCCAGAGGGCTCCACCGGTAGAAACAAGAGATCCAGGGCCACACCGCCAGGAACCAAGAAGGTTTCTGTCAAGGAGGACGGCACGGGAGGGGCTTTTACCATAAGCTCCACCCTTGACAACAAATAGGGAGACACGCTCGTCACCTTCCTGCGGGCGAATGTCGACGTGTTTTCCTGGCAAGCATCCGACATCCCCGGCGTCCCCAGGGAGGTGATTGAGCAACACCTTGCTGTCTGTCCTCATGCGCGGCCCATCAAGCAGAAGGTCAGGAAGCAAGCTTTGGAACGGCAAGAATTCATCACCGAGGAGTTCCGGAAACTGGAAGCTACGGGTTTGGTAAGAGGACTGCTCCACCCAACGTGGTTGGCCAATCCAGTGGTCGTGCGCAAGGCAAATGGGAAGTGGAGGTTGTGTATTGATTACACAAATATCAATAAAGCTTGTCCCAAGGACCCCTTCCCGTTGCCGCGCATAGACCAGATTGTTGACTCCACGGCAGGGTGTGACCAGCTGTCATTCCTCGATGCCTACTCTGGCTACAACCAGATCTTCATGGCAAGAGAAGACGAAGAGAAGACATCATTCATCACCCCATGCGGTATGTACTGTTTCGTACGAATGCCTTTCGGGTTGAAGAGTGCTGGCTCGACGTTTGCAAGGGCAGTCCAGATTGGTTTTGAACCCCAACTCCATAGAAATATAGAAGCTTATATGGATGATATAGTGGTCAAAACCAAGAACATGGCAACCCTTGTACCGGATTTACAAGAAACATTTGTAAACCTACTCAAGGTCAACTTCAAGCTGAACCCCGAGAAGTGCGTCTTCGGCGTCCCGTCTGGCAAGCTTCTCGGGTTCTTTGTGTCGCAGCGTGGGATAGAAGCCAATCCGGACAAGATCAAAGCTATAGAGTAGATTGAAGCACCCAAACGGGTCAAGGATGTGCGTCGGCTTGCTGGCTGCGTTGTCGCCATGAGCAGATTCATTTCCAAGTCTGCCGAGCGCGCCCTCCCCTTTTTCAAGATTTTGAAAAAGGCGGGCCCAATGGAGTGGACGCCGGAAGCCGAGGCAGCATTACAAGATCTGAAGAGGTATCTTTCCTCCACGCCAATACTGGGTGCGCCTAGACCACAAGAACCGTTGCTGCTATACTCAGCGGCAACAAACTAGGTGGTCAGCGCCGCACTAGTGGCGCAGAGAGAAATTGATGATGAGGTGAGTGCACCAACAGAGCCTGGTGCCACTGGTGCAGAAGCGACGCAGTCGGTTGGAGTGCAGCCGAAAAAGAAGATGATGCAGCACCCGGTCTACTTTGTTAGCTCCCTCTTGCACGGGGCTAGATCAAGGTACTCCGGTGTGCAAAAATTGCTCTTCGGCCTTCTTATGGCCTCGAGGAAGCTGCGTCACTACTTCCAGGCGTATGAGATCACTGTCGTCACTTGCCTCCCTCTGCAACGGATATTGCACAATCCAGACGCGACGGGAAGGATTGTAGAGTGGGCACTGGAGCTGTCCAGCTTTGGCCTCAAGTTTGAAAGTACCTTGAGAATTCAAAGCCGAGTCCTGGCTGAGTTCGTCGTAGAATGGACCGCAACGCCTGATGAAGAAGTCCAGGAAACTGCTCTCGCCGACAAAGAGGCGAGTTGTAACTAGATCATGTACTTTGATGGGGCTTTCTCCTTACAGGGCGCCGGGGCTGGCGTACTGCTGGTCCCGCCCACTGGAGAGCACCTCAAGTACGTGGTCCAGATGCACTTCCCTAGGGAGGTATCAACGAACAACACTGCCGAGTACGAGGGGCTGCTTGCTGGTCTTAGGATCGCGACAGACCTTGGAATCAAGAAGCTCATTGTCAGGGGCGACTCGCAGCTTGTCGTCAAACAAGTCAACAAGGATTACGTCGATGAAGTGAGAAAGTTGGAAGAGCGCTTTGATGGTATACAGGCAGAGCACGTTCCCCGAGCGGAGAACGACATCGCCGATTACCTGTCAAAGCGCGCTGCCCTCAAGCTACCTGTGGAACCAGGTACCTTTGTGCTTCAGCTTTCTCAGCCATCCGTTGATCCATCAACAGAGCAGAACAAGAGGAGGAATTCAGGGTCTGGCAAGTACTTTCCCGCCGAGATCCCCGGAGCCGCCGGCAAGGATTTTGCCGGGGACACTGAGCCCTCCACCGGAGGGCTAACTCCGGCGGAGCGTCAAGCTTTTGTCGTCGAGATGGCCACTCCCTTGGCGGAGGAAATGCCTTTGGTCCTCACCGTCGAGCCCCAGGCTCCAGCGTGGGCGCAGCATACCGTCCGATTCCTTCAGACTGGGGAACTTCCTGAGGAGCAGGAAGAAGCGAAGAAAGTAGCCCGTCGGTCTGCCATGTACCAGTTCGTCGATGATGTCCTGTACAGAAGGAGACCGAACGGTGTGAAATTGAAGTGCATCCCTCGAGAGGAGGGACTGGAGCTGTTCGCAGAGATACATGGAGGCATATGTGGATCCCACATAGGGTCGAGAGCTGTCAGGCTCATTTCTGAGAAATAAATCACAGAATAGCCTTAGGTCACACTGGCTCCCCAAGCACAACCAGTGGACAACCTTGATATAGATAACCAGTACAATAATATTACACAGGGTTGAGTCAGGGTGACTCAATAATTTATTACAACAACTCAACACACTAGGGTGGCGGAATATGACAGTGGGTGGTGGAACTCAACGCTGAAAGACTAGCATAGAGTCAAGCGTCAGTGTGAGGCTTGACTATTTTATTGGTGTGGCGGAAGCTTGACGGATGATACAAGTGATAGACTCAAAACACAGGCGTGCTGACTGGGAACCTTCTAAGCGTCGGCCTCGCTAGCGCAATTCTCCTCCACGGGCTCGTCCTCCTCCAAGTCTGGCCAAGTAAATAGCCAGGGACAAGCCAGTGAGTACTTTGAATGTACTCGCAAACATTATGACTAAGAGGTATACTGAAAGCACATGCCATGATAAATAAACTACATGTATGCAACAATTGACAAGACTTGGCATGGTGGAATATGGTTAGTACACGATATTATTAATAATATAAGAAGATAAAAGAAATGCCGGTCGGATGTCAAGTGACATCACGGTAGGACTTAAAGAGAAATGCCAGTCGGGTGTCCACAAGAGTAGTGGCGTGATAAACCGCCTGACACTCGAGGGACGCCTCAAAAAGGACTTTAAGAGAAATGCCAGTTGGGTATCCACAAGAGTAGTGGCGTGATAAACCGCCTGACACTCGAGGGACGCCACAAAAGGTCTTTAAAATAAAAGCGAGTGTCCGGGGTAGTCTAGCCAGCCCCTGAGTCACTCTTGAAGGTAACAACAAATTATCGGGTTAGTCCATAAATATAATATTCATCATAAATAAATTCATGATAATTCTGACTATGTCGAAAGCATCATGCAAACATAACATACTCAAGTATATTATTTTCCTCCAGAGACTGACACCGGGACCGATACTTGACCCACCCAACTAAGTCCTTGACCGTGGACGCGGCTATTCGAATAGATATAACTCTGCAGAGGGTGTACCCTTTACCCACAAGTATAGGATCTAGACAGCACCGTGCACTGACTAAAACCTAATACGGACTTTGGGTTGAAAACACTCCTGACGCATACCCGCCCACCGGATGCTTGGACTCACCCACAGCATCACTCCAGACACCTTAAGTCAGGGAGGCTACAACCTCCGAAAAGCATGGGATCACTATTAAACGCGCGGATTACAAGGGGTGCCCCCCTCTCGGCTACAACCGGTAACACCCATGCCCCTGACCCGATGACAGGCTACAACCTTCATCGCAGTTATCTGGGTGGCGTGCACCCGTCCAGGGGTTAACAACTTACTAGACCGTACCCTCCTTTCGGAAGGACCCGTGGCAGCACGGTATACAGCTAGGTGTAAGAGCAAGACTCGATCTAGGCAGACTCAGGAGGTACTGTTAAAATATCATCAGTGTTCTTTTATCAGTATCACATGACACCACTGTGTCAACAAAGGACCATGCCCACTAGCATGTCCCAACCAGCAGCAACATCTCTGCCCTCACGTAACCACTTGTATGCCAGACAAGCTAGTGTGACATGCAAGCCAAGGTAAAACAAACATGACATGACCATGCATGCACATGTGATATAACATGCTACGTATGTGATGCACTATCATACTATGTAACCAAGCAAGGAAGCAACATCATATCTCAAGTTCAATAATGCTTGCCTTGTCCAAAGTAATCAGGAGAAAACCCTTCTGAAAATCCAGCAAAAGTTCCCTCTTCTTTCTCTGAAAAATTCAAATTTGAATTCGAATAAGAAAACCAACACAGATCAAAAAAAGTTCTCAAAATATTTTCAAATAAATCTTAAAATAAACTAGAGCAGAAAAGAAAATTTTAGCAAAAAGAATCAACTCATTTGGGTTTATACTTTAAAAGTTATTAGCTTTTCAAAACCAGGGGTTTTTCTGTAAAACAGAAGTCCCAGAGTTATTTTAAAAGAAAACGTTTCGGGTACGAGTACGTCTTCCTGTGCAGAAGGCGTAAAGCGCAGAGTGCGCTTCCACTTAAAACAGAACAGAGAGAGAGAGAGCTGACGGGTGGGGGCCACCCGTCAGGTTTAAATTCAAACGCGATCGCGCGCGAGTACAGAGAGGCGGCGGCGATCGCCGGCGACGATCGCCGGGGTCTCAGGGTCCGGCGCTGGTCGCAACATGACCAGCGGGACTTCCGCATCCAGGAGTGGTGGAGGTGGCCACCGGCGGTCACCTGAACGGCGGTGAGCTCGTCGCCGGCGGACGATGATTCTGGTGAGGTGGTGGCTCGTCGGAGAGGGCTTGGGGAGGTAAATTGACTTAGGGATTCGGCAAGGTGGTGGAAAAGGAGAGGATCGACGGAGTTTGGGCTGCTCTGGTGGTGTATGTGCTCGGTTCGGTTCGAGGACAGAGGCGGCGGAGCGGTGGCCGGAGGGGAAGAAGACGACCCCCTCGGGGCCTGGTGGGTGGTCAGGAGGAAGTGTGAGAGGTGGTGGATGCGAGTGCTGGCGCTAGAGGGGCTCGGGAACCCTTTATATAGGCGAGTCGGAGATGGCCGAAGCGGGTGGAGCTCGCCGGAGTTAATGAGGTCGCCGGGGTTGGTTCTGGCCGGTCGTCTGGGTGTCGGGGCAATCTAGAGGCCCGTGGCGTTCGTCCGAAGCCTCCGCGTGGTCGGGCTTGCGCCTGCGCGACACGTTGGCGATGTGCTGTCCGCACGGACGCGGCGGAGCGGCCGGCTTCGGCGACTGTCAGACGGGCCCCGTGCGGCGTGGCCGGTGTGTCCTTTGTGCGGAGGTGAGCGAGGGAGTGACGCGTGTGCGAGGAAGTAGGTAGGGGCGCTGCTGGGCAGTGAATGGCGGCCTATGGCCGTGGCGTGTCCGCTCGGCCCCGCCGTGGACGCGCTTGGGGAGGCTGCACCGGCCCGGTGCCACCTCGCCGGCGTGGAGTGGCTGGGCGCTGGGCCAGGGAGTGCTACGGCACTGGACACAAGCAACATCGCCGTGCGGGAGGGGAAGACGATGGATGCACGGCACCCCTGTCTCTGTCGGCCGAAGTAAATTCAGTTAACTGAATTTTAGTTCAGTTATGAACAGTGCCAGCAACCTGTTTGGTGAAATGCTTTGAGGGTTTAGGCAACTAGTTTGATCATGGGGTTTTGTGTGGTGGTGTGTGGTTACTCAAAAATGAGTTTGCCAGAAGGCCAAGAATTTTGGTGAAGTTTGGAAATGGTTTGGGGCAAAAACATGATTTCTGGACCAAATTTGAATTGAATTTGATTTGAAAAATTTGAACTGTGGGACCAAATGTTTTTGGAGAAATGGGTTGAGGGTACCATATATATGTAGGGATAATTTTGGTGGAGGCAGAAGAGTCATAGAAAATATAGTTCCTTTGTAAATGTCAAGAAACTATGATTAATTCAAATTCCCTTTTTGGAATTTAAAAATATATATAGAAAGAATATTTTTGTGGAGTGGGGAGGAGTTGAAAAATATCACAGAAGGTGTGCATGACTTGAGAGGTAAAACTTGGAGTGGCAAAAAAAAAAATATTTGGGAATTTTTATGGTGCTAGAAGAGGTGGAAAAGATTTTTTTTTTTTTGCTTTTGAAAATAATTAACCAAAGCCAAAGATTCTTAAGAAAGAAAAGTTTTTAAGACCTCCAAAATAATCAAATAAGTCCACCCTTCAAAACAGAACCCTCCAACCAAAATTTTAAAACTTAGTTAAAGTTTTGCAAAAGTTCTCAAAACTCCAAAGGAATATTTTTGGGGTGTGACAGCACCTACCCCCTTAAGAAAAATCTCGTCCCCGAGATTCCAGCTGTTCCTCAAACAGGTACGGATACTCAGTCCTTAAATGATCTTCTCTTTCCCAGGTTGCCTCTTCCTCGGTGTGATAGCTCCATTGGACTTTGCAAAATTTTATTACGTTTTGCCGGGTTCTCCGTTCAGACTTCTCCAAAATTTTTATAGGACGCTCCCGATAGGTAAGATCGGGTTGAAGGTCTAATTCCTGGTGCTGCACTTGTTTTTCCGGGTTGCTAATACACTTCCTCAGTTGAGACACATGGAACACATCATGAACATCTGATAATTCTGCGGGTAATTCCAGTTGATAAGCAACCCTGCCCCGTCTGGCGGTTATTTTGAATGGTCCGATAAATCTTGGTGCTAATTTTCCCTTGACCTTAAATCTCTGTAGCCCCCTTGTTGGAGATACTCTAAGATATACGTAGTCATTTGGCTCAAAGTGGATCTGGCGGTGTTTTTGATCATAATAACTCTTCTGTCGGCTTTGAGCTGCCTTTAGTCGGTCCTGAATAAGTTTTACTTTGGTTTCTGCCTCTATTAGCATATCTGGTCCAAAGATTCGGCTGTCTCCGGTCTCAGACCAATTTAATGGGGTTCGGCACCGTCGTCCGTATAATGCTTCGAACGGTGCCATTTTTAGGCTAGCTTGATAACTGTTGTTGTAGGAGAATTCTGCATAAGGCAAACTATCCTCCCAACTGACTCCGTAGGTAAGCACACATGCTCTCAACATGTCCTCTAATATTTGATTTACCCGCTCTGTCTGTCCTCCGGTCTGCGGGTGGTATGCTGTGCTGAAA
>LR738714.1:349969183-350062563 GCA_902687465.1 Secale cereale
GTGCCAGCAACCTGTTTGATGAAATGCTTTGAGGGTTTAGGCAACTAGTTTGATCATGGGGTTTTGTGTGGTGGTGTGTGGTTACTCAAAAATGAGTTTGCCAGAAGGCCAAGAATTTTGGTGAAGTTTGGAAATGGTTTGGGGCAAAAACATGATTTCTGGACCAAATTTGAATTGAATTTGATTTGAAAATTTTGAACTGTGGGACCAAATGTTTTTGGAGAAATGGGTTGAGGGTACCATATATATGTAGGGATAATTTTGGTGGAGGCAGAAGAGTCATAGAAAATATAGTTCCTTTGTAAATGTCAAGAAACTATGATTAATTCAAATTCCCTTTTTGGAATTTAAAATATATATAGAAAGAATATTTTTGTGGAGTGGGGAGGAGTTGAAAAATATCACAGAAGGTGTGCATGACTTGAGAGGTAAAACTTGGAGTGGCAAAAAAAAAATATTTGGGAATTTTTATGGTGCTAGAAGAGGTGGAAAAGATTTTTTTTTTTTTTGCTTTTGAAAATAATTAACCAAAGCCAAAGATTCTTAAGAAAGAAAAGTTTTTAAGACCTCCAAAATAATCAAATAAGTCCACCCTTCAAAACAGAACCCTCCAACCAAAATTTTAAAACTTAGTTAAAGTTTTGCAAAAGTTCTCAAAACTCCAAAGGAATATTTTTGGGGTGTGACAAGAGCCCTTGCCGGCAAGGCATTCCGGCAAGGCTTCTTCTGGCCCACTGCCCTCCAGAATGCGACAGCACTGGTCACCAGGTGTGAAGCGTGCCAGTTCCATTCAAAGAAACTTCATCAACCAGCTCAAGCGCTTCAAACCATTCCTCTCTCCTGGCCCTTCTCGATCCGGGGGCTCGACATACTGGGCCCTTTCCCCCGCGCCGTTGGGGGCATTGAGTACTTGTACGTTGCAATCGACAAGTTCACAAAGTGGCCAGAGGTGGAGGCAGTAAGGAAGGTCACAGCTCAGTCAGTCGTCAAGTTCTTCAAGGGACTAGTGTGCCGTTTTGGTGTACCCAACAGGGTCATCACCGACAATGGCACACAGTTTACAAGCCGCACCTTCATGCAATATACCCAAGACCTCGGCAGCAAGGTCTGTTTCGCTTCTGTTGCTCACCCCCGAAGCAATGGTCAAGCTGAGAGGGCAAATGCTAAAGTGCTGCGAGGAGTAAGGACAAAGACCTTTGACAGGCTGCACAAGAGCGGGAGGTGCTGGATTGATGAATTGTTGGCGGTTCTTTGGTCGATCAGGACGACGCCAAATCGAGCCACCGGCCAGACGCTCTTTGCCCTGATATACGGGGCAGAAGCAGTTCTCCCCATGGAACTCATATACGGGTCACCTCGAGTGCTCGCTTATGATGAGCTTGAGCAAGAGAAACTGCGACAAGGCGACGCAATGCTCCTTGAGGAAGATCATCTTCGGGCGGCTGTGAGAGTAGCGCGCTACCAGCAAGCCTTGTGCCGCTACCATAGCCGCAAGGTCCGTGCCCGAAGCTTTGAGGAAGGCGACCTTGTTCTCCGGTGCGTTCAATCGGCCAGGAATACGAACAAGTTGACGCTGAAGTGGGAAGGCCCTTATCGGGTAATACGAGTCACCAGTCCTGGCGCTATCCACCTGGAGACCGACGATGCCGTTCCGGTGAGTAATTCCTGGAACATCGAGCATCTTCGCAAGTTTACCCATAAGGCGCGGCTTGCCGGGCCTCCCGGCAAGCCACCCTTTTGTACAAGCCTTGCCGGCAAGGCATGTAACCCTTTGTACAAAGCCAGGCGCAAACCCTGAGCATAAATAAATGAAGCGCTGGCGCCCTAAGTTATAGCATGCATACTGAGTCGAGTCTCGTCCTTGGTTAGGGTTGATAGTGCTTACCAGCGGCTAACCCCTAGCTTAGAGGCCGAGTCTTTGTCTTTCCTCTATATTCTTTGGTACACAGGACGCGCAGACATCCTTGCCGAAGCCACTTGAGGGAAGGAAAGAAGAACAGACCAGCGCCTAGGCCCCCGGTGAGCCAGTGTTGCTGGAGGCTGCAAGGGCAAGAATTCGCCCACGGCTGACCAGGGTTGCCGGGGGCTGGAGCTTCAGATAAGTTCGTTATCCCTTATCATGCATTCCATTATGGACTGAGGTATGTGAAACCTCGTTCTTTTCCTTAAGCTACAGTCCTCCCATAACTCTAGGTCCTAGGACTCGTTCTTGGACTAGATTTGGTCGTAGTCGCGGCAGCAGAAGGATGAAACGAGGAGCCTGAGCCCACTTCATCCCTGCCTCCGCCAAGGGCGTGAGAAAGGTCGAGCGAAGTAGGGAAACGGCAGGGCCTGTTGCCAGGCGAGAAAATGTTTATCTTAAAGATATCAGGGATTTATTCCCCGTTGTGGGTTCTTTATGTCGGTGTACAAAAAGAGGGGTACGCTTTTTGTACCCCTATGACTGTGCACGGGTAGTCTGAGCCACGGCGCCACCACACCAAGCATGGCGAGGGAGGCGAGCCTGGGCAAGATTTAAGCTCGATGGAGACTGGAGTGACGCCAAGAACAAGACCACAAAGAGCAAAGGGATGAAGCGGCTTCCCCCGGCAAGATCCTTGCCGGGGCCGGCTCTGGCAGCTCCGGCAAGACCCTTGCCGCGGCAGCTCGCCCCGCACCTATGGAGCGAATCACCCTTGAGTCCATCGCCCCCATGGGGCGAGGATTCGGGAGATATCCTCGTGGTGGTATGCAGATCTTTGTGAAGACATTCAAGATCAGATGTAAGTTAAGAAGATGACGACCCTTGGCGGGATTCCAGCCAAGGAGGACTACAAGGCCCCCGGCAAGCACCTTGTCGGGGATGATAGCAGGCGCCGCGGCAAGACCCTTGCCAGGGCCCCGGCAAGGCCCTTGCCGAGGACACCCGCGGGGCCACCGTCCAGCCCGCACCAACTGGGTTCCCACCGACCCACGCAGCTGCCGACCCGACCAGCTGGACAAGCTCCTGTGTGGCAACCCACAGATCCTTGTGGAGACCCGCCGTTACGCCACCTCAGCTGCCTGTCTACCTACATGGAACCTCAGGCACCGCTGGCCAAGGCGCATGTCAACGCGAGGAGGGGCGGCAACGGACAAGACGGGCGTCTCCCCTCGTCCCCGATAAAGCAAGGACACCTAAACTGGGCGCATTAAATGCACCTTGTCCTGTAATGCGAGGGATAACCTCGCATCACTGTACCCTTTCCACCTCCTGTGTGCCACTGTGGCAACCCCTTTTCCCTATAAAAGGAGGCCCGAGGGAACCAGGAGGAGGATTCGGCTTTTTAGAACTCCTCACGACTCTCTTGGAGCTCCTCGTTAGCTGAAGAACACCAACGTATAATCCACCAAAGCAGGAGTAGGGTTTTACGCATCTTTGCGGCCCGAACCTGGGTAAAGGAACCGTTTCCTAACCGTTAGATCCGCTCTTCTCTCAACCCTGCGCCCCGCAACCGTAGTAGGGATTCTTGTGATCCCATAGGTGTCGATCCAAACACCCCGACATCTTTGGCGTGCCAGGTAGGGGGGCGCAGTTGTGAGAATCAGCTTTAGCGGTTAGTTCGACGCTCCTGCATCGTCATGGCGCCCAAGAAGAAGACGACGGTGGCGGTTTGCCAGTCGGAAGCCGGACAGCCCGTCCCGACGCGGCCGAGCAGTGGACCAGTCGCGCAAAGGACTCGGGGCGCTGCTCGCGAACACCAACGCCATCCTGACAGCCGGAGTTTGGGAGGTGGCGATGCTTGTGCGCCTGGTAACAGGCCGCACACTGCCAGTTCCAGAGATGGAACCCGGCCCTCCGAGGGTCGCGCGGGGCCCTCCAAGGTCGCGGCCGCACCACCCGAGGGTGACGCGAGGCCCTCCAGAACTCCCACGCCGGCGCCAACAGCGCGCTCTTCTCAAGCAGCGCGCGACGAACGGCGTCGTTGTCCCGAAGACCCCGGGCATCGCCATGGGAAGAGCCCCGATGTCACATCCCTAGCTAGCACTTGCATTAGGACCTGACTAGAGTGTGCGTCATGTCTACTTTCAAAGAAAATTGAAATGGGATTAACAAAAACCCCAGCACCCCTCCCGTAACAACTAGGGTTTGCTAAAATATTTTCCAATGTACCCAAAATGCCCTTCAAAATGTTCATCATTTCTGCCTTGGTCCTAAACCTCTGCCAAAAATGGTGCACATTTTTCTAGGACAATCTAGGGCTTTGGATTAAATCATATGGTATTTGAATTTGGGCATTTAAATGCTACAAAATATTTTAAATGCTCAAATAATCATAAACTATAATGTTTCCTACTGTTCATAATATATACAGTAGGTATGACAAGTGTTATGAGTTATAAAAATGTTTAGGCATTTTTATTAAATGAACAAAGCTGCAAAAGAAATGAAACAGAAAAGAAAATAGAAAAAAGGGAGAGAGAAAGCTTACCTGGCGCCCACCCGGCCCACCTGCCGGCCCAGCCCAGCTGCCGCTCCAGTGAGCTGCTTGGCTCGGCCAGGCAGGCAGGCAGGTGCTCGACGGCGACCGCGCCGCGCGCCACGCAGCTGCCCGCCGCCTTGCTTCACCCCCTCGCCGTCCTGGAGGGATGGTTCGATCGTCCACGTCCTTCTCGACCCCGCAGACACCTCCACCTCCCCCCAGTTCCTCTCCTTCGCCCTCCCCGCGCCATGGCCGACGCCGCCGTGTTCGCACCGTCGTAGAAGCCGCATCCACCGTCGTCCCTGAGCTCCGCCTTGGTGTCCATCGTCTCCGCCGTCCTCGACTGCTTCGAACAGGCCAAGCCCCGAGCGCTCCCCCGCCCTAGAGACGCCCCCGACCTCTTCTTCCCCAACTCCGGCCGCGGAGATCCCCCTCGCCGTTCTGCTCAGCTCCGACCACCCCCGAGCTCGCTCCGGTGCTTGCTGCAACCCCTGTGAGCCTAGCTACCTCCTCCCCCTCTCCGTTGGCTCTCTCTTGCCCTGTAACGCACTGCACGAAGCTCGCCCGCACGCACCGCCGCCGTGCTCGCCGCCGGTGATGCTCCGGTGACCATTTGGTCACTGGCACCCGTCCAACATACTCACCGCAGCACGTAGATGCGAACGGTGCTACGCACGCATCGCCTAGGCCTCTGCAGCCGTTTCTCCACACACGCCCGACGCCGGTCGCCGCCGTCGAGCTCGTTGCCGTCGTCTCCGGCCACCCCAGGTCCGGCGACCACCTCCTTCCGACGCGCAACAGCAAGGGCTATCCAACGCACCCAACCGCAGCTTGAGCCGTGCACCGTGGGCGTTTTCCGAAGCACGCCGCCGTGTTTGGCCTCGCCGGCGGCTAAACGCCGGCGAGTTGGACCTGTTTTGACCACGGGTTTGACCCCCTGGGTCAATGACATGTGGGCCATGCTCGCAAGTCAAACCTAGTTTAGGAGTTAATTTAATTTTAATTAGTTAATTAGATTAGTCACTGACACGTGGGCCCAGGCCCCACTGACAGCTAATTAGTTTTAGTTTAACTCTAATTAACTCAGTTAATTAGCTGTGACACTGACATGAGGGACCCACTGGTCAGGTTTGACTTGGACTGGCCCTGTTGACTGCCTGATGTCAGCATGATGTCATGCTGACGCAGTAAAGGTTTTTTCTGGGATTTTTAGATTTAAAATAATTCAGGAAATTCCAGAAAATACCCAAAACTTCTAAAAATCATATAAAATCAACCATAGCTCAGATGGAAAAGATTTATATATGAAAAATGATCAGAAAAATCCAATCTTTCCAATGGCACTGGTTTCATGCATGTTTGAACAAGTTAACTTGCTGTATACATCAAAAACATGATAATGCACTTATTTAAATAATAGTTTGAACTTCAATTTGAATCCTTGATTCAAATAGGTTCAAACCCTTCTGGTTTTAGTTGCATTAGCCAACACACATGCATCTTGCCATGTCATAAACATGCATCATATTGTTGCATTTGTTTGTTAATGATTGTATCGTCGGTATTCTCTGTGTTAGGTCCTGCTCCCGAGGATACTGCTGCGTATCCAGTTGAAGAGCAGTACCCGACAACTACCTTGTCAGGCAAGCAATCATTGATCATTCCGATACAAACCCAATCTTCTCGCTCCTGCTCTGTTTTACTGCATTAAGGCAACAGCGCGTGAACTGCTACTTGCTGCGGTAGTTGAACCCTATTCCCTTGCATGACCTGTCATTGCCACAGTAAATAGTTGAAACCCACTAGCATGTGTAGGAGTTGATTGAGCCATGTGATGTGTGATCCACCATGCTATTTGTTTATGTTGCCTGCTATGCTTAGAGTTGTGTCTTGTCTGATTCATCAGGGTGATGGATCAGAGTGAAATGATCTTACCGATAAAGAGAAGGAATGTGGAATACGCTTGGTAAAGGTATCGATGAAAGGCCATGTAGGAGTACATGGTGGGTTGTTTCATTGGAATCGTCCATAGGACCCGAGATATGTATGTGTGGTTCAAGTTACAGCTACTACCACGCATTGGGATCCTTAATTGACCCTCTCGGCTTATTAATTACCCTTGATCTCTGTCCAGGAGTTGCAATTAGTTTCTGGTGTTTATAGCTTACTGGAGGTCGTGCACAACGCTGACCCTCGGGGTGGGTTGTGATGCGACAGGTATGTGGCACGGTGTACCGGTTGCCCGTTTGGTGACTCGGGAACCCTGTACACATCGTTTGGGGCCGTGAGCGACACCCCGGCCGGATCTCCCCACGGATGGAACCCAAATAGGCGATAAACCTGGACGAGAGACTTGCGTAGTTAGTCAGGTCGTGGCCGACACCCCCGCTGGGCTTCCGCTTGAAGGTTGCCGAGTACACGCCGAGTAAACGGCGATAAGTGGTGGAAGCGTGTGTGAAGAGGTACACCCCTGCAGGGTTATCAAACTATTCGAATAGCCGTTCTTCGCGGTACGAACTACTTGGTTGCTCTTACAGTTCATAGACAAGTTGATGGATACTACTAAAAGCTTCAAGATAAGTGTGAGTGCCGTGGATGGCCCTTCCGTAGGATGACGGAAGAGGATCCTTGGTAGTGTATTGATGTGGTGAGTAGAGGACTCGTGTTCGTAATAACATCTTTCAATCCGTTGAGAGTTGTAGTATAGGTTAGCCAAGGTCAAAGCTGGCATTCTGCTATAAACTCCACTACCCCCTTTGATAATGTTGCATGTATGATAAGTTCTGTGGTAAGACTTGCTGAGTACCTTTGTACTCATGTTTGCTTAATAACTGTTGCAGAGGAGAACCCTGCCCCTGCTGATGGGTTCTACATAGACGTTGACGTCGACGAGTAGCTTGACACCCAGACGGAGATCTGGAGCTTGTGAAGGGCCTTGTAGATAGTCAGGCTACACCAAGCCTGTTTTATTTTCTAAGTTGTTTGTACTCAGACATGTAGCTTCCGCTTGTGCTTGTATGACTGTATGACTTGAGTGTTGGGTCATGTGACCCCTACCTGTATGGATATGTTATGTATGGCTCTTGGAGCCTTTTAAATAAAGTACTTGAGTCATAGAGTTTTGTTGTGATGCAATGTTGTATTTGCACATATTGAGCATATTGCGTGTATGATTGAAATGCTTGGTATGTGTGGGATCCGACACCTAGTTGTTTTCCTTTGGTAGCCTACCTTACAGGGAAATGCCTCCTGGTGTCTCCAATGAGCCTTGGTAGCTTGCTACTGCTCGGAACACGTAGGCTGGCCGGCATGTGTCCTTCTTCGTTCCTGTGTCTGTCCCTTAGGGGAAATGTCACGCGTTGTTCCTTTAAGTCGATGTAGCCTGCTACGACTTGGGTTCATACGTTGATGACCGACACGTTCGTTGCTGGGTCATGGATGCCTGTCTCTGTAATTTAGTGCCACTTTTGGTTTATAACTAGCCATGTCGGCCCGGGTTCTCTGTCATATGGATGCTAGCGACACTGTCATATACGTGTGCCAAAATGCGCAAACGGTCCCGGGCCAGGTAAGGTGGCACCCGTGGGGTTACCGTGAATGAGGCCGCAAAGTGATATGACGTGTTACAGCTAGATCGGTGTGACTTAGGATCGGGGTCCTGACAGCGTTGGCATCAGAGCTGGACTGCCTGTAGGTTTCTCAAGCCAAACTGGTCGATCTTGAGTCTAGAAAAATTCTTAGTTATATGTAGGGGAATTGATTGTGGAAGGGAACGTAAGGCTCTTTTTACTCCTTTACCTTATGCCCTTCTGATCTGAGTCAGTCTATTCTTTCTACGGGGAATTAGGACTAGGCCTCTTATCCTTATTAGGTTCACGTGTTACTAATCCGTAGACTCTTAGGATTGTTGGTTTCAAGCCTCAGTTCAGTTTCTATCCTTTTAGTATGATGATTGTTGGACCGGAACCTTGATATGGAATTGTTGAGTGGCTATGCTATCATTTCTATGATGTCTCAAATCTTTGTTTGAGCATTTACAGTTGTTATGCTGCCCGATTTCTTCCAGAAACACTAATGCCTTTGCATTATTTCGTGTTTCAGATGTCTGGCCGCATCCCTCACCAAGTGGTTCGTTTGACTCGGTGCATTAATGTGCCCGGTCACACGGCCATGCTAGTCCGTGTGATGACTGAGACCGGTTATCGCTGGTATCCTGAATACACCGTGGAGGAACAGTACCGGGATTTCAATCAGAGTCAGTATTTCTGCACAGTCCGGATATACCCCTCATATCCCGGAGCTAAATATCCCATCCATTGGTCTTATGGACTCGGGATTACCATCGAGATGGCAGTGCAGGATGCCGCTTATTCGATGATGACCATTCTCCGTGCTAGGCATGCCCTGTTGCTGAACACTGAGTTCTGTTACATGCCAGCCTCACTCCCCGGAGAGGAAGGCTACTACACTGGTCTGTATACTAATGCTGCTCATGAAGAGCCACTGCTTCAGACTATTGTTCAGATGTTGGAGGATAGGGACCGTGAGGTCCGTGCCCTCCGAATGGAGCTGTATAACACTCGAGCCGCTCATTGGACTACTTTGACACGGCTTGCACCTGCTGTGCACGCCGGATATCTGGACATGCAGGATTTGTACCCCGTGCGGACTCGTCTGCCTGATCGCATGGATTGGCGTGACATTGGGGGTATTACACCTCCACGTGGGCGTCGGTTACCACCAGCATCGGGACCGAGACCACACCCATGCCCCTATGGTCCATAGCCTTCGAGTGCTCGCGAGTTCCAAGATCCGTCTGTACCACTTCCAGGCTACGGTGGTAATCTTTACGAGGATTACTACGCGAATGTCTGAGCTAGTCCGTGGTAGTAGTAGTATTGTAGTAGTTGTATTTCCACAGTCCTGCGCGTCTTGTAGAATAAGACTTAGTGTGTACTGAGTTCCGGAGGTGTAGTTAAATAATGTATAGGAGCTTGGAATGCCTCTGATGGGATGTATCGTCTTTCACCACAGTTGTACTTTAGCCTTGGCTTGTACTAAACTTTGTATGGTGTGTATGACCACTGGTGTATATATAGCAATTCCTATATTACCATGTCGTACGGATGAACATCTCTGTATTCTGTGTCATCCATTACATTCTGCACTTCTATGTCAATTTTTTGCCATCCTTGTCTAAACCGTTGTTTTGTTTTCCTAGGATGGTCAACACTCGCAACACTCCTGCTGCTCAGGAGCAGGGTGAGGCTAGTGGGGCTAGAGATGGAAATCTGCCCCAGCCACCCTCTTTGGCGGAAGTTATGATTGAAGCAGAACGGAACAAGAGAGAGACCAACCGTCTGCTGGAACGCATAGAGCAGAACACTGGGTTCCGTCAGAGGAATGACGTGGTGTCAATCCACGATTTTATCAAGATGTGTCCACCAAAGTTCCATCACTCCACTGAACCTCTGGATGCTGATGACTGGCTACGTAGTATCACCCATAAGCTACACTCTGCCCGTGTGGCCGAAGCTGACAAGGTTATCTACGCCGCCTACCATCTTGATGGCCCTGCCAGTCTTTGGTGGGAAAACTTTGAAGCTATGCGTCCTGCTGGCCAAGTTACTACCTGGGTTGAGTTCAGTGAGGCATTCCGTGAACATCACATTCCGGAAGGTCTCATGGATCGCAAGCGGGAGGAATTCTGCAATTTCACCCAGGGCCGTTTAACTGTGGATGGCTATAGTCGTGAGTTTGGTAACCTGGCACGCTATGCACCTGAGGAAGTATCCACCGATGCCAAGAAGCAGGCGAGGTTCCGCAAGGGACTCAGCCCTGAACTTCCTTGAGATCTACGTCTGCATGAGTGCACCTCCTTCCAGAAGTTGGTTAACAAGGCTATCAGTGATGAGACAGGCCAGACCGACTTCGAGGCCACCCGCAAGCATACTCGAGACTTTGGTTCCTCATCCGGCTCTGGCTCTCACAAGCGCCGTGTGTGGGTTCCTAACACTGCTCTACCACCCAAGTACACACCGAGGCCATCCTATGAGGCACCTCGCCCAACTCAACAGTTTGCACCTGCTAAGACCTATGGAGGTCCACCCTCCAACTTTGCTCCACGCACCACCACTGTGACATGTTTCAAGTGTGGAGAACCGGGACACTACATGCGTGATTGTCCCCAGAATCAGCCAGGAAAACCCGTTGGCCGTGGTAAGCCAACCGGCAAGGTGAACTATGTCAAGCCAATCCCCACTGCACGTGGTCATGTCAACTATGTTTCTGCCGAAGAAGCTTATGAGGATCCTAACGTCGTCCTTGGTACGCCTCTCGTAAACTGCCATCCGACATCTGTTCTTTTCGATACTGGAGCATCCCATTCGTTCATATCTGAGAGCTATGCTCGATTGCACAACATGACTTTTTGTGACATGCCTACTTCCATGGTTATTCAAACTCCTGGTTCAAAGTGGCAAACCTCTAGGGTAAGCCATGGAAATGAAATCCTTGTCGATAGACTTGTTTTCCTTGCATCTTTAATCGCTCTCACGTCCTCGGACATAAACATCATCTTGGGTATGGATTGGATGACAACTCATTATGCCAAGATTGATTGCTTTACTAGGACCGTTCAACTTACACATCCATCCGGCAAGATAGTCAATGTCTTGACCCGAATGGCTGAGCGTCAGCTCTATTCTCTTAATGCCTGCCCTCTACCAGAACTCGAAGATATCCCGGTAGTCCGTGACTTTCCGGATGTTTTTCCAGAAGAACTGCTAGGAGTTCCACCTGACAGAGATGTCGAGTTCGTGATAGATCTTATCCCTGGAACTGTCCCAATCTCTAGGAGACCTTATAAGATGGCAGCACTAGAATTAGCTGAGCTAAAGAAACAACTCGATGAGTCTTTGCAAAAAGGCTTCATCCGTCCTAGTTCTTCCCCTTGGGCTTGCCCCGTCCTCTTCGTCAAGAAGAAGGATGGAATGGAGCGGATGGTTGTAGATTACCGACCTGTCAATCTGGTCACCATAAAGAATAAGTATCCGCTTCCCAGGATCAACGACCTGTATGATCAGCTCGCTGGATCCTCAGTCTTCTCTAAGATGGATTTGAGGTTGGGCTACCATCAAATCAAAATCAAGAACGGGGACATTCCTAAAACGGCCTTCGTTACTCGTTATGGCCAATATGAGTACACCGTTATGTCCTTCGGATTAACCAATGCCCCAGCTACCTTTTCTCGGTTAATGTATTCTATATTCATGGAGTATTTGGATAAATTCGTCGTGGTATACCTCGATGATATACTCATTTTCTCCAAGAACAAGGAAGATCATGCCGAGCATTTAAGGCTGGTATTGACGAAACTTCGAGAGCACCGCCTTTATGCCAAATTCTCTAAACGTGAATTTTGGTTGCCAGAAGTAACCTATCTAGGTCATGTGATCTCTGGCAAGGGTATTGCTGTCAATCCCGAGCGAGTTCAAGCCGTACTTGATTGGACTCCCCCTGAATCGGTCAAGCAAGTTAGGAGTTTTCTTGGCTTAGCGAGCTATTGCCGATGTTTCGTCGAGAATTTCTCCAAGGTTGCTAAACCTCTAACTGAACTCCTCAAGAAAGATAAAAAGTTTGAGTGAACCCCACAATGCGAGTCCAGTTTTCAGGAACTGAAAAGACGCCTGACATCTGCACCTGTACTGGTACCACCAGACTTTTCCAAGGATTTTATAATCTATTGTGACGCCTCGCGACAAGGACTAGGTTGCATTCTCATGCAAGATCGTCAAGTGATTGCATACGCATCCCGACAGTTGCGTCCACATGAGGATAACTATCCTACCCATGATCTAGAGCTTGCAGATGTAGTCCATGCACTCAAAACATGGCGACATTACCTTCTTGGTAATCGCTGTGAAATCTTCACTGATCACCAAAGTTTGAAGTATATCTTCACTCAACCGGATCTAAATCTCAGGCAAAGACGTTGGGTTGAGTTGCTCACAGACTACGACTTAGGAATCACTTACACTCCTGGAAAAGCCAATGTCATGGCTGATGCACTAAGTCGTAAGTCATATTGTAACAATTTAATGTTACAACAAAGTCAACCACTTCTCCACGAGGAATTTCGTAAGCTTAACCTTCACATTGTTCCTCGAGGATTCCTTTCCACCTTGGTGGCGAAACCTACCCTTATGGATCAAATCATAGTTGCCCAGCGGTATGATAAAGGCATATCTCGGATCAAGGAGAACATTGCTAGCGGAGTTGCTAGAAGCTTCTCTATGGATGATCGAGGTGTAGTGTACTTCGAGAACCGCTTGGTGGTGCCCAAGAAACCACAACTACGACAGACGATTCTTAAGGAGGCTCATGAATCTCCTCTCACGATTCATCCCAGTAGTACCAAAATGTATCAAGACCTACGTCAAAGATTCTGGTGGAATAGGATGAAGAGAGAAATCGCTCAATTCATTGCTAACTGCGACGTTTGTCGTCGAGTCAAAGCAGAGCATCAACGGCCTGCTGGCACCCTTCAACCTTTAGCTATTCCTGAATGGAAATGGGATAAAGTCGGTATGGACTTCATTATCGGGTTTCCCAGGTCCAGGAAAGGGAATAATGCTATCTTCGTCGTTATCGACCGTCTCTCTAAAGTAGCTCATTTCCTGCCTGTTCGGGAGAGTATTACCGCTAGCCAGCTAGCAGACTTATATATCTCTCGAATAGTATCACTTCATGGTGTACCGTTGGAGATTAACTCAGACCGTGGAAGTCTTTTCACTTCCCGATTTTGGGAAAGTTTCCAGAATGCTATGGGAACCTATCTCTCATTCAGTACTGCCTTCCATCCGCAGTCAAGTGGTCAAGTGGAACGAGTCAATCAAATTCTGGAAGACATGCTTCGAGCCTCTGTCATTTCGTTCGGTATGGAATGGGAAAAATGTCTTCCATTTGCCGAATTCGCTTATAACAATAGTTATCAAGCCAGCTTGGGCAAAGCTCCCTTCGAAGTTCTATATGGACGAAGGTGTCGAACACCTCTTAACTGGTCAGAGACCGGGGAAAGACAATTCTTTGGCCCGGATATGATCCAGGAAGCAGAGGAACAAGTTCGCATCGTTCGTGAGAGATTGAAAACAGCCCAGTCTCGCCAAAAGAGCCAATATGATAGTCATCATAAGGCTGTGACTTTTGAAGTCGGCGATAAGGCTTACCTTCGGGTTACTCCTCTTAAAGGAACCCATCGCTTCGGTATCAAAGGCAAATTGGCCCCTCGTTACATCGGTCCTTTTCGCATTCTTGCCAAACGAGGAGAAGTTGCCTACCAATTGGAACTACCTCCGCACCTTTCTAGAGTTCATGATGTTTTCCACGTTTCTCAACTCATGCGTTGCTTCTCCGATCCTATCCGCGGAGTGGACCACGAAACGCTTGATCTCCAAGACAATCTCACATATCGAGAATACCTCATTCGTATTCTTGATCAAACTGACCGCACCACTCGACGCCACAATATCAAGTTTCTCAAGGTTCAATGGTCACATCATTCCGAGAGTGAAGCCACTTGGGAAAGGGAGGATCGTCTTCGACTTGAGTACCCCACCCTCTTTCCGGAGGAACCCGAATCTCGGGACGCGATTCTTTTAAGTGGGGGTGAGTTGTCACATCCCTGGCTAGCACTTGCATTAGGACCTGACTAGAGTGTGCATCATGTCTACTTTCAAAGAAAATTGAAATGGGATTAACAGAAACCCCAGCACCCCTCCCCTAACAACTAGGGTTTGCTAAAATATTTTCCAATGTACCCAAAATGCCCTTCAAAATGTTCATCATTTCTGCCTTGGTCCTAAACCTCTGCCAAAAATGGTGCACATTTTTCTAGGACAATCTAGGGCTTTGGATTAAATCATATGGTATTTGAATTTGGGCATTTAAATGCTACAAAATATTTTAAATGCTCAAATAATCATAAACTATAATGTTTCCTACTGTTCATAATATATACAGTAGGTATGACAAGTGTTATGAGTTATAAAAATGTTTAGGCATTTTTTATTAAATGAACAAAGCTGCAAAAGAAATGAAACAGAAAAGAAAATAGAAAAAAAGGGAGAGAGAAAGCTTACCTGGCGCCCACCCGGCCCACCTGCCGGCCCAGCCCAGCTGCCGCTCCAGCGAGCTGCTTGGCTCGGCCAGGCAGGCAGGCAGGTACTCGACGGCGACCGCGCCGCGCGCCACGCAGCTGCCCGCCGCCTTGCTTCACCCCCTCGCCGGCCTGGAGGGATGGTTCGATCGTCCACGTCCTCCTCGACCCAGCAGACAGCTCCACCTCCCCCCAGTTCCTCTCCTTCGCTCTCCCCGCGCCATGGCCGACGCAACCGTTTTCGCACCGTCGTAGAAGCCGCGTCCACCGTCGTCCCTGAGCTCCGCCTTGGTGTCCATCGTCTCCGCCGTCCTCGACTGCTTCGAACAGGCCGAGCCCCGAGCGCTCGCCCGCCCTGGAGACGCCCCCGACCTGTTCTTCCCCAACTCCGGCCGCGGAGATCCCCCTCGCCGTTCTGCTCAGCTCCGACCACCCCCGAGCTCGCTCTGGTGCTTGCTGCAACCCCTGTGAGCCTAGCTACCTCCTCCCCCTCTCCGTTGGCTCTCTCTTGCCCTGTAACGCACTGCACGAAGCTCGCCCGCATGCACCGCCGCCGTGCTCGCCGCCGGTGATGCTCCGGTGGCCATTTGGTCACTGGCACCCGTCCAACATACTCACCGCAGCACGTAGATGCGAACGGTGCTACGCACGCATCGCCTAGGCCCCTGCAGCCGTTTCTCCACACACGCCCGACGCCGGTCGCCGCCGTTGAGCTCGTTGCCGTCGTCTCCGGCCACCCCAGGTCCGGCGACCACCTCCATCCGACGCGCAACAACAAGGGCTATCCAACGCACCGAACCGCAGCTCGAGCCGTGCACCGTGGGTGTTTTCCGAAGCACGCCGCCGTGTTTGGCCTCGCCGGCGGCTAAACGCCGGCGAGTTGGACCTGTTTTGACCACGGGTTTGACCCCCTGGGTCAATG
This sequence comes from Secale cereale, assembly GCA_902687465.1. Classification (NCBI taxonomy): domain Eukaryota; kingdom Viridiplantae; phylum Streptophyta; class Magnoliopsida; order Poales; family Poaceae; genus Secale; species Secale cereale. Next base: position 349,984,704 of record LR738714.1, read on the forward strand.
ACATGTGGGCCCTGCCCGCAAGTCAAACCTAGTTTAGGTGTTAATTTAATTTTAATTAGTTAATTAGATTAGTCACTGACACGTGGGCCCAGGCCCCACTGACAGCTAATTAGTTTTAGTTTAACTCTAATTAACTCAGTTAATTAGCTGTGACACTGACATGAGGGACCCACTGGTCAGGTTTGACTTGGACTGGCCCTGTTGACTGCCTGACGTCAGCATGATGTCATGCTGAGGCAGTAAAGGTTTTTCTGGGATTTTTAGATTTAAAATAATTCAGGAAATTCCAGAAAATACCCAAAACTTCTAAAAATCATATAAAATCAACCATAGCTCAGATGGAAAAGATTTATATATGAAAAATGATCAGAAAAATCCAATCTTTCCAATGGCACTGGTTTCATGCATGTTTGAACAAGTTAACTTGCTGTATACATCAAAAACATGATAATGCACTTATTTAAATAATAGTTTGAACTTCAATTTGAATCCTTGATTCAAATAGGTTCAAACCCTTCTGGTCTACTTCTGGCCCACTGCCCTCCAGGATGTGGCGGCGCTGGTCACCAGGTGTGAAGCATGCCAATTCCATTCAAAGAAACTTCATCAACCAGCTCAAGCCCTTCAAACCATTCCTCTCTCCTGGCCCTTCTCGGTCCGGGGGCTCGACATACTGGGCCCTTTCCCCTGCGCCGTCGAGGGCTTTGAGTACTTGTACGTCGCAATCGACAAGTTCACAAAGTGGCCAGAAGTGGAGGCAGTGAGGAAGGTCATAACTCAGTCAGCCGTCAAGTTCTTCAAGGGAATAGTGTGCCGTTTTGGTGTACCCAACAGGATTATCACCGACAATGGCACGCAGTTTACAAGCCACACCTTCATGCAATATACCCAAGACCTCGGCAGCAAGGTCTGTTTCGCTTCCGTTGCTCACCCCCGAAGCAATGGTCAAGCTGAGAGGGTAAATGCTGAAGTGTTGCGAGGATTAAGGACAAAGACCTTTGACAGGCTGCACAAGAGCGGGAGGCGCTGGATTGAAGAATTGCCGGCGGTTCTTTGGTCGATCAGGACGATGCCAAATCGAGCCACCGGCCAGACGCCCTTTGCCCTGGTATACAGGGCAGAAGCAGTTCTCCCCACGGAACTCATATACGGGTCGCCTCGAGTGCTCGCTTATGATGAGCTTGAGCAAGAGCAATTGCGACAAGACGACGCAATGCTCCTTGAGGAAGATCGTCTTCGGCGGCTGTGAGAGCAGCGCGCTACCAGCAAGCCTTGTGCCACTACCATAGCCGCAAGGTTCATGCGCGGAGCTTTAAGGAAGGTGACCTTGTTCTCCGGCGCGTTCAATCGGCCAGGAATATGAAGAAGTTGATGCCAAAGTGGGAAGGCCCTTGTCGGGTAATACGAGTCACCAGGCCTGGCGCTGTCCGCCTGGAGACCGAGGATGCCGTTCCAGTGAGTAATTCCTGGAACATCGAGCATCTTCGCAAGTTTTACCCATAAGACGCGGCTTGTCGGGCCCCCCGGCAAGCCACCCTTTTGTACGAGCCTTCCCGGCGAGGCATGTAACCCTTTGTACAAAGCCAGGCACAAACCCTGAGCTTAAATAAATGAAGCGCTGGTGCCCTAAGTTTTAGCATGCATGCTGAGTCGAGTCTCGTCCTTGGTTAGGGTTGATAGTGCTTAGTAGCGGCTAACCCCTAGCTTAGAGGTCGAGTCTTTGTCTTTCCTCTGTCTTCCTTGGTTTACAGGACACACATGCATCCTTGCCGAAGCCACTTGGAGGAAGGAAAGAAGAACAGACCAGTGCCTAGGCCCCGGCAAGCCAGTGTTGCCGGGGGCTGCAAAGGCAAGAATTCGCCCACGGCAGACCAGGGTTGCCGGGGGCTGCAGCTTCAGATAAGTCCTTTTTCCCTTATCATACATTCCGTTATGGACTGAGGTATGTGAAACCTCGTTCTTTTCCTTAAGCTACCGTGCTCCCATAACTCTATGCCCTAAGGCTCGTCCCTGGGACTAGGTTTGGTCGTAGTCGCGGCAGCAAAAGGATAAAAGGAGGAGCCTAAGCCCGCTTCATCCCTACCTCCGCCAAGGGCGTGAGAAAGGTCGAGTGAAGTAGGGAAACGGCAAGGCCTGTTGCCGGGCGAGAAAATGTTTATCTTAAGGATACCAGGGATTTATTCCTTGTTGTGGGTTTTTACCTACGAACAAATGACCCGGCAAACATTCCTTTTTCATTAAAAACATTACATTCAGGTACAGTCCATAGGGAATGAAAAACATGAATAAGGGGATTACAAGTTTTAAACTTAACAGATGCCCGAAGGCTTATAGACTAAAAAGAGATAATATGCCCGTAATGCTTTCTTGTCCCTCTCCTCAGGAGGTAGGTCAAGGAGGCGAGAAGGGCAAAAGGGGCGTCTAGGCGAGCTACGGGCGGTAGAAGACACCGAGAAGGCATCTCGGCGGCCTCCCCAGGGCTGGACGGTGATGACGGCACCGGAGGCTGAGCTCGAAGACGAGGCGGCAGGACGTCAGTAGGAGACGAAGGCGTCGGTGCCCGCGTACTCCGACATGACGACCTTGCCGCCCGCCTTCTTCCTCTTCCTCTTCCGCAGCCTCCCTACGACAGACGCCAAGGAGACAACCCCGAGAAGTTCAAGGAGCCGGCAATGCGGATGATGGGGTCGCCGGTGCCACCAAGAGCGGCGCCTGACACCAAGTCGGACCCGTCATCCTGCCGTCCCCCGCCCTCGTCGTCGCTGTCACTGTCCTCCTCGTCACCCTCGTTCGAGGAGGAGTCTTCGTCATCAGAGGAGCTCTCCATGCAGCACCTCGCGCGAGTCCCGAGGTGCCCGAAGACCTTGACGGAGAGGTGGCCATCCCCCATCAACTTGAAGTGGAGGGTGAGCCCATCCGTTAGGCTGTGGATGCGAGCGAACCTCTTCCATCCCTGGCGAAGATACATCACATGAGTGGCAGGGAAGTCGACGCGGGCCGTCGTGCCACTGATCCCACAACCCCTCATGTGCAGCCGCAGCGACTCCGGCGGGTTCACCTCCATCTCCCGCGCAAACGGAGTCAGGAGACGAAGGCGACGGTGCGGCGACCCCCGCATCCTAATGAAGAATTCACATGGGTCATCTCCAACATGACCTTCCACTGGAGGAGCTGCTGGCGGGGGCGAGGCCGGTGGGCCGGCCCGTCCTCCTCTTCCCCGAGCACCACGGCCTCGCCCACGGCCCCTCCCCCTCCCTCTTCCCCTCGTGGCCGGTTCGGCCACCGCGGGTGCAGGAGAAGGGGGGACGTGTTGTCGAGCAGCGACCCTCGCTGCGACCGTTGAGGAGCCGGGGTTTTCCTTCTTCATGGCAGACAGAAGAAAGGAGCAGAAGCTTAAGGAGAAATAAGATAGAGCAGTGCAGAGCGCTGTCCCCTCCCTCCGCCCTTTATAAAGGGGCGGGGCTGGAGCTCGACCGCCCCGCTCGGCCAATCAAGACGCAGAAGGCGAGAGGGGCTGGGACCGACCCGCCGCCCCAACCAGCGACGGCTCGCTTTCCCGCCCCCACCGCTCGCCACCTCGAATGCATGGGAGGCACGTGGCGAACGCGCAGGACCGAAGGGACGGGTGAGGCGACATCTCCCCACCCCGTGATCGTGGGGAGTGGATGCCTAACAGACCGCGCCTTGGCCCCATCCAGTCAGCGGGCTAGGCCCCCGCACCTCCCCCCGTTTATGGGGAAGGCGCGGGCCGCCTCCTTTCGCATTTACTACGACGTGCCACCCAGGTCACGCACGCCCCTCCACCACGCGCCGCGCGCGCGAGTTGTGGGAGGCGCAACGCGCGGAAATTTTACCACGCTGGAAACCACCCCGCCTGCCCGCGCACCGTTCTGGGCCTGGCCCAACAACGTGTCGCGCTTATGTGTGACCCAGGCCCGGGGGCTCATGTCGGTGTACAAAAAGAGGGGTACACTTTTTGTACCCCTATGACTGTGCACGGGCAGTCTGAGCCATGGTGCCACCACACCAAGCATGGCGAGGGAGGCGAGCCGGGGCAAGATTGAAGCTCGATGGAGACTGGAGTGACACCAAGAACAAGACCACAAAGAGCAAAGGGACGAAGCGGCTTCCCCCGGCAAGATCCTTGCCAGGGCCAGCTCTAGCAGCCCCGGCAAGACCCTTGCCGCGGCAGCTCGCCCCGCGCCTATGGAGCGAATCACCCTTGAGTCCACCGCCCCCATGGGGCAAGGATTCGGGAGATATCCCCGTGGTGGCATGCAAATCTTTGTGAAGACATTCAAGATCAGATGTAAGTTAAGAAGACGACGACCCTTGGCGGGATTCCAGCCAAGGAGGACTACAAGGCCCCCGGCAAGCACCTTGCCGGGGATGACAGCAGGCGCCGCGGCAAGACCCTTGCCGAGGACATCCGCGGGGCCACCGTCAGGCCAGCACCAACTGGGTTCCCACTGACCCACGCAGCTGCCGACCCGACCAGTTGGACAGGCTCCTGCGTGGCAACCCACAGATCCTCGTGGAGACCCGCCGTTACGCCACCTCAGCTGCCTGTCGACCTACATGGCACCTCACGCACCGCTGGCCAGGGCGCGTGTCAACGTGAGGAGGTACGGCGACGGACAAGACGGGCATCTCCCCTCGTCCTCGATAAAGCAAGGACACCTAAGCTGGGCGCATTAAATGCACCTTGTCCTGTAATGCGAGGGATAACCTCGCATCACTGTACCCTTTCCACCTCATGTGTGCCACTGTGGCAACCCATTTTCCCTATAAAAGGAGGCCCGAGGAAACCAGGAGGAGGATTCGGCTTTTTAGAACTCCTCACGACTCTCTTGGAGCTCCTCGTTAGCTGAAGAACACCAACGTATAATCCACCAAAGCAGGAGTAGGGTTTTACGCATCTTTGCGGCCCGAACCTGGGTGAAGGAACCGTGTCCTGACTGTTAGATCCGCTCTTCTCTCAACCCTGTGCCCCGCAACCGTAGTAGGGATTCTTGTGATCCCATAGGTGTCGATCCAAATACCCCGACACTTTACCTACGAACAAATGACCCGACAAACATTCATTTTTCATTAAAAACATTCCATTCAGGTATAGTCCATAGGGAATGAAAAACATGAATAAGGGGATTACAAGTTTTAGACTTAAAAGATGCCGGAAGGCTTACAGACTAAAAAGAGATAAGATGCCCGTAAAGCCTTTCTTGTCCCTCTCCTCAGGAGGCAGGTCAAGGAGGCGAGAATGGCAAAAGGGGCGCCTAGGTGAGCTACGGGTGGCAGAAGACACCGAGAAGGCATCTCGGCGGCCTCCCAAGGGCTGGACGGTGATGACGGCGCCGGAGGCAGAGCTCGAAGATAAGGCGGCAGGACGTTAGTACGCGCCGAATGCATCGGTGCCCGCGTACTCCGACATGACGACCTTGCCGCCCGCCTTCTTCCTCTTCCTCTTTCGCAGCCGCCCTACGCCAGCCGCCAAGGAGACGGCCCCGAGAAGTTCAAGGAGCCGGCGACGCGGATGATGGGGTCGCCGGTGCCACCAGGAGCGGCACCCAACACCTAGTCGGACCCGTCATCCTGCCGTCCACCGCCCTCGTCGTCACTTCTGCTATCCTCCTCGTCACCCTCGTTCGAGGAGGAGTCTTCGTCATCGGAGGAGCTCTCCATGCAACACCTCGCGTGAGTTCCGAGGTGCCCGAAGGCCTTGACAGAGAGGTGGCCATCCTCCATCAACTTGAAGTGGAGGGTGAGCCCATCCGTCAGGCTGTGGATGTGAGCGAACCTCTTCCATCATTGGCAAAGATACATCACATGAGGGGCAGGGAAGTCGACGCGGGCCCGCGTGCCGCTGATCCCGCAACCTCTCATGTGCAGCCGCAGCGACTCCGGCGGATTCATCTCCATCTCCTGTGCAAATGGAGTCGGGAGACGAAGGTAACGGCGTGGCGACCCCCGCATCCTAATGAAGAACTCACAAGGGTCATCTCCAATATGACCTTCCATTGGAGGAGGAGTTGCTGGCGGGGGCGAGGCCGGCGGGCCGCCCCGTCCTCCTCTTCCCCGAGCACCCCGGCCTCGCCCACGGCCCCGCCCCCTCCCTCTTCCCCTCGTGGCTGGTTCGGCCACTGCGGGTGCAGGAGAAGGGGGGACGCATTGTCGAGCAGCGACCCTCGCCACCACCGTTGAGGAGCCGGGGTTTTCTCTCTTCATGGCAGACAGAAGAGAGGAGCAGAAGCTGAGGGAGAAAGAAGATGGAGGAGTGCAGGGCGCCGTCCCTTCCCCCCGCCCATTATAAAGGGGCGGGGCTGGAGCTCGACCGCCCCGCCTGGCCAATCAAGACGCAGAAGGCAAGGGGGGCCGGGACCGACCCGCCGCCCCAAACAGCGACGGCTCAGTTTCCTGCCTCCACCGCTCGCCACCTCGAACGCATGGAAGGCACGTGGCGGACATGCAGGACCGAAGCGACGGGTGAGGCGACCTCTCCCCACCCTATGATCGTGGGGAGTGGACGCCTAGACGACCGCGCCTCGGCCCCATCCAGTAAGCGGTCCGCGCCTCCACACCTCCCCCCATTTACGGGTAAGGCGCGGCCCGCCTCCTTTCGCATTTACTGCGACGTGACGCATGCCTGTGGAAACCGCCCCACGCATGCCGCCCACGTCACGCACGCCCCTCCACCACGCGCCGCGCGCGCGGGTCGTGGGAGGCGCAGCGCGCAGAAAATTTTACCACGGTGAAAACCGCCCCGCCTGCCCGCGCACCATTCTGGGCCTGGCCCAACAACGTGTCGCGCTTATATGTGGCCCGGGGCTCCTGTCGGTGTACAAAAAGGGGGGTACACTTTTTTTTACCCCTATGACTATGCACGGGCAGTCTGAGCCACGGGCACCACCACACCAAGCATGGAAAGGGAGGTGAGCCTGGGTAAGATCAAAGCTTGATGGAGACTGGAACAACGCCAAGAACAAGACCACAAAGAGAAAAGGGACGAAGCAGCTCTCCCCGGCAAGATCCTTGCCGGGGCCAGCTCTGGCAGCCCCGGCAAGACCCTTGCCGCGGCAGCTCGCCCCACGCCTACGGAGCGGATCACCCTTGAGTCCACCGCCCCCATGGGGCCAGGATTCGGGAGATATCCTCGTGGTGGCATACAGATCTTTGTGAAGACATCCAAGATTAGATACAAGTTAAAGAAGACGACGACCCTTGGCGGGATCCCAGCCAAGGAGGACAACAAGGCTCCCGGCAAGCACCTTGCCGGGGATGATAGCAGGCGCCACGGCAGGACCCTTTAGCAACACCGCTAGCAATGTTCTCCTTGATCCGAGATACACCTCTATCATACCGCTGGGCAGCTATGATTTGATCCATAAGGGTAGGTTTCGCCACCAAGGTGGAAAGGAATCCTCGAGGAACAATGTGAAGGTTAAGCTTACGAAATTCGTCGTGGAGAAGTGGTTGCCCTTGTTGTAACATTAGGTTGTTACAATAAGACTTAAGACTTAGTGCGTCAGCCATGACATTGGCCTTCCCAGGGGTGTAAGTGATTCCTAAGTCGTAATCTGTGAGCAACTCAACCCAACGTCTTTGCCTGAGATTCAAATCCGGTTGGGTGAAGATGTATTTCAGACTTTGGTGATCAGTGAAGATTTCACAGCGATTACCAAGAAGGTAATGTCGCCATGTTTTGAGTGCATGGACTACAGCTGCAAGCTCTAGATCATGTGTAGGATATTTATCCTCATGTGGACACAACTGCCGAGATGCGTAGGCAATCACTTGACGATCTTGCATGAGTATGCAACCTAGTCCTTGTCGCGAGGCATCGCAATAGATAATAAAGTCCTTGGAAAAGTCTGGTGGTACCAGTACGGGTGCAGATGTCAGGTGTTTTTTCAGTTCCTGAAAGCTGGACTCGCACTGTGGGCTCCACTCGAACTTTTTATCTTTCTTGAGGAGTTTAGTTAGAGGTTTAGCAACCTTGGAGAAATTCTTGACGAAGCGTCGGCAATAGCTAGCTAAGCCAAGGAAACTCCTAACTTGCTTGACCGATTCAGGGGGAGTCCAATCAAGGACGGCCTGAACTTGCTCGGGATTGACGGCAATACCCTTGCCAGAGATTACATGACCCAGATAGGTCACTTCTGGCAACCAAAATTCACACTTGGAGAATTTGGCATAAAGGCGGTGCTGTCGAAGTTTCGTCAATACTAGCCTTAGATGCTTGGCATGATCTTCCTTGTTCTTGGAGTAGATGAGTATATCATCGAGGTATACCACGATGAATTTATCCAAGTACTCCATGAACATAGAATTCATTAGCCGGGTGAAAGTGGCTGGGGTATTGGTTAACCCGAAGGACATAATGGTGTACTCGTATTGACCATAACGAGTAACAAAGGCCGTCTTGGGAATGTCCCCGTTCTTGATTTTGATTTGATGGTAGCCCAACCTCAAATCCATTTTGGAAAACACTGAGGATCCAGCGAGCTGATCATATAGGTCGTTGATCCTGGGGAGCGGATACTTGTTCTTTATGGTGACCAGATTAACAGGTCGATAATCTACAACCATCCATTCCATTCCATCCTCCTTCTTGACGAAGAGGACGGGACAAGCCCAGGGAGAAGAACTAGGATGGATGAAACCCTTTTTCAAGGACTCATCGAGTTGTTTCTTAAGCTCAGCTAGTTCTAGGGGTGCCATCTTATAGGGTCTCCTAGAGATTGGGACTGTTCCTGGAACAAGATCTATCACGAACTCGACATCTCTGTCAGGTGGAACACCTGGCAGTTCTTCTGGAAAGACATCCAGAAAGTCACAGACTACCGGAATATCTTCGAGTTCTGGTAGAGGGCTGGCATTAAGAGAGTAGAGTTGACGCTTAGCCATTCGGGCCAAGACATTGACTGTCTTGCCGTATTGGTGTGTAAGTTGAACAGTCCTAGTGTAGCAATCAATCTTGGCGTAATGAGCTGTCATCCAGTCCATACCCAAGATGATGTTTATGTCCGAGGACTTGAGAGCTATTAGTGATGCAAGGAAAACAAGTCTATCGACAAGAATTTCATTCCCATGGCTTACCCAAGAGGTTTGCCATTTTGAGCCAGGAGTTTGAATAACCATCGAAGTGGGCATGTCACAAAAAGTCATGTTGTGCATTCAAGCATAGCTCTCAGATATGAACGAATGAGATGCTCCAGTATCGAAAAGAACAGATGCCGGATGGCAGTTAACAAGAAGCGTACCAAGGACGACGTTAGGATCCTCATAATCTTCCTTAGCAGAGACATAGTTGACATGACCACGTACAGTGGGGATTGGCTTGACATAGTTCACCTTGCCTGTTGGCTTACCACGGCCAACGGATTTTCCTGGCTGGTTCTGAGGACACTCACGCATGTAGTGCCCTGGTTCTCCACACTTGAAACATGTCACAGTGCCAGTGCGTGGAGCAAAGTTGGCAGGTGGTCCTCCATAAGTCTTGGCAGGTGCATACTGTTGGGTTGGGCGAGGCGCCTAATAGGATGGCCTCGGAGTGAACCTGGATGGCAAAGCAGTGTTAGGAACCCACACACGGCGCTTGTGAGAGCCAGAGCCGAATGAGGAACCCAAGTCACGAGAATGCTTTCATGTTGCTTCAAAATCAGTCTGGCCCGTCTCAGCACTGATGGCTTTGTTCACCAACTTTTGGAAGGAGGTGCACTCGTGCAGACATAGATCTCGGCAAAGTTCAGGGTTGAGTCCCTTCCGGAACCTCGCCTGCTTCTTGGCATCGGTGGACACTTCCACGGGAGCATAGCGTGCCAAGTTGCCAAACTTGCGACTATAGCCATCCACGGTTAGCCGGCCCTGGGTGAAATTGCAGAATTCCTCCCGCTTGCGATCCATGAGACCTTCTAGAATGTGATGTTCACGGAATGCCTCACTGAACTCAGCCCAAGTAGTGATTTGGCCAGCAGGAAGCATAGCTTCAAAGTTTTCCCACCAGAGGCTGGCAGGGCCCTCAAGATGGTAGGCAGCGTAAGTAACCTTGTCAGCTTCGGCCACACGGGCAGAGTGTAGCTTGTGGGTGATACCGCGAAGCCAGTCATCCGCATCCAGAGGTTCAGCGGAATGATGGAACTTCGGTGGGCACATCTTGATAAAGTCATTGATTGACACCACGTCATTCCTCTGACGGAAGGCAGTGTTCTGCTCTATGCGGTCCAGCAGATGGTTGGTCTCCCTCTTGTTCCTTTCCGCCTCGAGCATAACTTCAGCCAAGGAGGGTGGTTGGGGCGGATTCTCATCTCTAGCCCCACTGGCCTCACCCTGCTCCTGTGCAGCAGGAGTGCTGCGAGTGTTGACCATCCTAGGAAAACAAAACAATGGTTTAGACAAGGATGTCAAAACTTGACAAAGGAGTGCAAAATGTAATGGATGACACGGAATGCAGAGATATTCATCTATACGACATGGTAATATAGAAACTGCCATATATACACCAGTGGTCATACACACCATACATAGTTTAGTACAAGCCAAGACTAAAGTACAACTGTGGTGAAAGACGATACATCTCATCATAGGCATTCCAAGCTCCTATACATTTTTTAACTACGCCTCCGGAACTCGATTACAAACTAAGTCATATTCCACAAGACGCGCAGGACTATGGAAATACAACTACTACGATACTACTACTGCCACGGTCTAGTTCATACATTACCGTAGTAATCTTCGTAAAGATTACCACCGTAGCCTGGAAGTGGAACAGGTGGATCTTGAAACTCTCGAGCACTCAAAGGCTGTGGCCCATAGGGACATGGATGCGGCCTCGGTCCCGATGCTGGTGGTAACCGACGCCCACGTGGAGGTGTAATACCCCCGACGTCATGCCAATCCATACGATCAGGCAGACGAGTCCGCACGGGGTACAAATCCCACATATCCAAATATTCAGCATGCACGACAGGTGCAAGCCGTGTCAAAGTAGTCCAGTGGGCGGCTCGAGTGTTATAAAGCTCCATCCGGAGGGCACGGACCTCACGGTCCCTATCCTCCAGCAACTGAGTGGTAGTCTGAAGCAGTGGCTCCTCATGAGCGGCATCAGTAAACAGACTAGTGTAGTAGCCTTCCTCTCCAGGAAGTGAGGCTGGCATGTAACAGAACTCAATGTTCAGCAGCAGGGCATGCCTAGCCCGAATGATGGTCATCATCGAGTAAGCGGCATCCTGCACTGCCATCTCGATGGTAACCCCGAGTCCATAAGACCAATGGATGGGGTCGGTATCTCCGGGATATGAGGGATATATCCGGATAGTGCAAAAATACTGACTCTGGTTGAAATTCCGGTACTGTTCCTCCACAGTGTACTCAGGATACCAACGGTAGCCGGTCTCAGTCAACACACGGACTAGCATGGCCGTGTGACCTGGCACATTAATGCACCGAGTCAAACGGACCACCTGGTGAGGTGTGTGAGCAGACATCTGAAACACGGGATAATGCAAAGGCATTAGAATTTCTGGAAGAAACCGGGCAGCATAACAACTATAGATGCTCAAAGATTTGAGACATCATAAAAATGATAGCATAGCCACTCAACAACATCATATCAAGGTTCCGGGTCCAACTAATCAACATACTAGAAGGGTAGAAACTGAACTGAGGCTTGAAACCAACAATCCTAAGAGTCTAAGGATTTGTAACACATGAACCTAGTAAGGATGAGAGGCCTAGTCCTAAACCCCCGTAGAAAGAATAGGCTGACTCAGATCAGAAGGGCATAAGGTAAAGAAGTAAAAAGAGCCTTACCTTCCCTTCCACAATCAATTCCCCTACATATAACTAAGAATTTTTCTAGACTACACATCGACCAGTTTGGCTTGAGAAACCTACATGTAGTCCGGCTCCGATGCCAACGCTGTCAGGACCCCGATCCTAAGTCACATCGATCTAGCTTGTAATATGTCATATCACTTTGCAGCCTCATGCACAGTATCCCCATGGGTGCCACCTTACCTGGCTCGGGACCGTTTGCGCATTTTGGCACACGTATATGACAGTGTCGCTAGCATCCATATGACAGAGAACCCGGGTCGACATGGCTAGTTATAAATCAAAAGTGGCACTAAATTACAGAGACATGCATCCATGACCCAGCAACGAACGTGTCGGTCATCAAGGTATGAACCCAAGTCGTAGCAAGCTACATGGACTTAAAGGAACAACGCGTGACATTTCCCCTAAGGGACAGACACAAGAACGAAGAAGGACACATGCCGGCCAGCCTACGTGTTCCGGGCAGTAGCAAGCTACCAAGGCTCAGTGTAAGCACTAGGAGGCATTTCCCTATAAGAGAGGCTACCAAAGGTAAACAACTAGGTGTCGGATCCCACACAGACCAAGCATTTCAATCATACACACAATATGCTCAATATGTGCATATACAACATTGCATCACAACAGAACTCTATGACTCAAAGTACTTTATTTAAGAGGCTCCGAAGAGCCATACATAACATATCCATACAGGTAGGGGTCACATGACCCAACACTCAAGTCATACAATCATACAAGCACAAGCGGAAGCTAACATGTCTAAGTACAGATAACTTGGAAATAAAACAAGCTTGGTGTTGCCTGACTATCTACAAGGCCCTTCACAAGCTCAGGATCTCCGTCTGGGTAGCAAGCTACTCGTCGATGTCAACATCTATGTAAAACCCATCAGAAGGGGCAGGGTTCTCCTCTGCAACAGTTATTAAGCAAACATGAGTACAAAGGTACTCAGCAAGTCTTACAACAGAACCTACCATACATGCATCATTATCAACAAGGGTAGTGGAGTTCATAGCAGCAAGCCAGCTTTGACTCTTGGCTTACCTACACTACAACTCTCAGCAGATTGCAAGATAACACTACGTACACGAGTCCTCTACTCACCACAACAATACACTATCGTGGATACTCTTCCGTCATCCTACGGAAGGGCCATCCACGGCACTCACACTTGTCTTGAGGATTTTAGTAGTATTCATCAACTTGTCTATGAACTGTAAGAGCAACCAAGTAGTCCGTACCGCGAACAACGGATATTCGAATAGATTGGTAACCCTGCAGGGGTATACTTCTTCACACGAGCTTCCACCACTTATCGCTGTTTAATCGACATGTACTCGGCAACCTTCAAGCGGAAGCCCAGCGAGGGTGTCGGCCACGACCTGACTAACTACACAAGTCCCTAGTATAGGTTTATCGCCTATTTTGGTTCCATCCGTGGGGAGATCCGGCCGGGGTGTCGCTCACGGCCCCAAACGATGTGTACAGGGTTCCCGAGTCACCAAACGGGCGATCAATACACCCGGCCACGTACCTGCATCATAGCCCACCCCGAGGATCAGCGCTATGCACGACCACCAGTAAACTACAAACACCAGGAACTAGTTGCGACTCCTGGACAGAGGACAAGGGCAGCTAATAAGTCGAGAGGGTCAATTTAGGATCCCAATGTGTGGTAGTAGCTGAAACTTGAACCACACATACAGATCTCAGGTCCTATGGACGGTTTCCAATGAAACAACCCACCATGTACTCCTACATGTCCTTTCATCGATACCTTTACCAAACATGTTCCACACTTCCCTCTCTTTTTCGGGTATGATCATGTCACTCTGATCCATCACCCAGATGAACCAGACCTGATACAACTCTAAGCATAGCAGGCAACATAAAAAAATAGCATGGTGGAACACACATCACATGGCTCAATCAACTCCTACACATGCTAGTGGGTTTCAATTATTTACTGTGGCAATGACATGTCATGCAAATGAATAGGGTTCAAGTACCGCAGCAAGTAGTAGTTCACACGCTGTTGCCTTAATGCGGTGAAAGAGAGGAGGAGCGAGAATATGGGTTTGTATCGGAATTATCAATGGGTTGCTTGCCTGACAGATTGGTTGTCGGGTACTACTCTTCAGTTGGGTACGCAGTTGTATCCTCGGGAGCAGGACCTACCACGGAGAACACCGACGATACAATCATTATACAAACAAATGCAACAATATGATGCATGCTCATGACATGGCAAGATGATTGTGTTTTGGGCTAATGCAACTATAAACAGAAAGGTTTGAGCTCATTTGAGTCAAAGATTCAAATTTAAACGCAAACTAATATTTATTAAAGTGCCTTATCATGTTTTAATGTGCACAGAAAGGTTAACTTGCTCAAACATGCATTAAACTAGTGCCATTGGAAAGATTGGATTTTTTGATCAATTTTCATATATAAATCTTTTCCATCTGAGCTACTGTTCAATTTATATGATTTTTTGAAGTTTAAAGCATTTTCTGGAATTTCCTGAATTGTTTTAAATCAAATATCCCAGAAAAGCATTTACTGCGTAAGCATGACATCATGCTAACGTCAGCAAGTCAACGGGGCGGCCCGGGTCAAACCTGACCAGTGGGACCCACTAGTCAGTGTCACAGTTAGTTAACTAACTAATTAGGATTAGTTTAGGCGCTAACCTAGGTTTGACTAACAGGCAGGGCCCACATGTCAGTGACCCAGGGGAGTCAAACCCCTGGTCAAACTGGGTTGACCCGCCGACGTTTAGCCGCCGGCGAGGCCAGGCGCGGCGGTGAGGTGCACGTCTACGTGTTGCTGGTGAAGTGCCGCATCGAGTGGTGGTGGTGGTTGGCCTCTGGGTCGCCGGAAATGACGCCGGCGAAGAGTCCAGCGGCTGCCGGAGCTCGGGTGAGCTCGGGCTAGTCGCTAGAGAGCACAGCGAGGCTCGTGGTGAGGTGCTCTAGGTTCTTGGAGGTGCGGTGAAGCTAATGGACAGGGTGGCACGGCCGTTGGGTGGCCGGAGCCTCGTCGGCGATGAGCTCCGCGGCGGCGCGTGCGGGTGAGCTTCATGCAGTCGGTACAGGGATCGAGGGGGGAAATGGAGAGGAGGGGGAGGTAGCTAGGCTCACGGCGGTCGTGTTGGAGTTGACGGCGAGGTCGGGGACGAGCTGCTGCGACGGTGAGATCGCCGGTGATCTCGACGGCCGAACGGGGGAGAAGTGCTCGGGGACGGCGTGTTGGAGCTTCCGGCGATGCGTGGCTCGTCGGGGAGGCGTAGCAGACGGTGGTGGAGCTCGGGGACATGTCGGGGAGGCGAGGGGAGCTCGGTGGCTGCGGCTATGGCGGCAGGACCGCGGCGGCTGCGTCGACCATGGTGCGGGGAGGGCGAGGGAGAGACGCAGGGGGAAAGTGGAGACGTCCAGCGGCTTCGAGGCGTGACGTGGAGGTCTTCCAGGCTGTTCCCGCGGCGAGGCGGCAGCCAGGGCGGCAAGCAGCTACCGTTGTGGCGCGCGGCCGTGCGCCGGCGTCACCTGCCTGCCTGGCTACCGAAGCAGCTGGCTTGCTCGGGCCAGCACAGTGCTGGGCCGCCAGGTGGGCCGGCTGGTCCAGCTAAGTGGGTTGAGCCCTCTTTCTCTCTCTTTTATATTTTTATTTATGTTTTGTTTCTTTTTCAACTTTGTTGAATTAATAAAAATGCTAGAGCATCTTTATAAATCATAAAACTATTCATGCCCAATGTATATAATATGAACAGCATGGGACATTTTAGTTTATGATTATTTGAGCACCTAAAATATTTTATAGCATTTAAATGCCCAAATGCAATTACAATATGAATTAATCCAGAGACATTTGGATGTCCTAGAAAATTGTGCACCATTTTTGGCAGAGGTTTAAGACCAAGGCAAAGATGATGAATATTTTTTAAGGGCATTTTGGGTACATTGGAAAATATTTTATTAAACCCTAGTTGTTAGAAGAGGGGTGCTGGGGTTTCTATCATTCCCATTTCAAGTTTCTGTAGAAAGTAAACATGATGCACACACTAGCTAGTCCTAATGCAAGCACTAACTAGGGATGTGACACGGCCTGGGGGCCGGATGTCCGGGGCTTCGCGGGTCACCTGATGTCCGAGGCACTGGCCGGATGCCCGACCCTAATATGGTAAAACTTCTGGTGCGTTCTGTCGTCGATGTCGGATTTCCGGGGAAAAAGCCGGATGTCTGGGAGTTGGCAAAGCGCCCGATGTCCGGCGTCTAGCCCGGATGTCCGGCTGTTGTAGCTTCCACAGCTCCGTGTTCTTCTGCCGTCGCTTCCAAGCTTCCTTTGCGGATGGTGTAGGTGTTCCTTGGCGCTTGCACTCCTCCTCGTCGTCCGTGAAGCTCCGACAATACCTATGCATGCACACGGGTGGAGTGTCAAGTAGAATACCATCCTCGAAGGGGTCAAGTGAACACGTGTAAAGGAGATGATTCACCTTTATGTATGAGAAGTAGAGGTCGCACGTGTCACTTGCCAAATAGACACTTGACATGGTGATGTCCATAGGGTGCTCCGTATCATCCCCTCCCCCTTGGAAAAGATCCGACCTCGGATTGAGAATGAAATCACCATGGGAAAGAGATGGCCTTGCCACGTAGTAGTGGACGATCACCAAGTACTCATCATCTTGAAGCTCTAAATGGGCAATTTCCAATGTCGCACTGTCTAGTGATTCCTTCAAAAGGAGCAAGGACAACAAACACTTGTAAAAACAAATGTGGTTAGCGTTAGTGCAAAACCAAGCATTCAAGAGGTGATTCACCCAACAAGTGTTGTAATCAAGCATAAAATATGGTGGGGCAAAGGATTGTGACATGGCATGTAAGCACATCAAATGAGCAGAAGCAAATATATCATGGGGACAAATGTGCACTTGTGAGGTAGAGATGCAAATATGTTTGACAAATGAACAAGTATCTACCTCAAGGTCATAGCAAGCATGGGCAAAATGCTCGATGAAAGTTCTATGGTAGGCATAAGAACCATTCACAACACGAAGTGAAATGAAGTGTCTAAACACATGAGTCAAGTGCAAGACAATCCAAGCATAACATGCATAGTGTGTAGTGAAAGTCGTGTGGCACCCAACACAATAGAAAAAGAAATTGTTCAACATGTGTGAGGCAATAAATGGGACATGGCATATGTGAAGAGATGACATTGTTGCAACCAAGAATATGATAGGGACAAGTAATCCACAAGTCAGATGCAGCACACAAGGCATATATATCATGAAGCATGGCAATGTAGCAATGGCAAGTCGAAGAAAGATCTCTAGCATGTGTGCAAAGTGTCATGGTGCAAGCAACACAAGTAGTATGATCCACAATGTTCATGCCCATGGTTTGTGGTTTCTCGAAAGAGAAGGATATCACTTTGAAAGCATGTTCTTGTGCGTCCTTCACAATGCTAAAGCACAAGCAAGTGCGATGTAGAAGCGTCGAGAACGTAGGTGGTTTGTCTCAAGAGCTTGAATGGTCAACTCAAGTGATGTGGAAGTCGACACGAAGTCCAAGTATCCTACACACGCACACAAGAAAAGGAAGAACGTATGCGCATGGTAGATAAACACATCATCCATCTTGATGGTTCTCTTCTCTTGCACAGAACCATTAGGAGCAAAAGTGCATGAAAAATATGATGCAACAATGGCTATAATCATGGCACTAGGCATATGGTGCAAAGAGGTAAGACAAGCATGCTTCACAAGAACTATGTCAAAAACTCCAAATAAATGTGAGAATGCTATGGGGGCAATCTCACTATCAAGACTAAAAGCATTGTTGCACTCATTACATTTCAAATCATCTAGCATGAGAGAGGCAACATGTGGAGACATATGACAAGTAGCAATATCAATCATGTGCAAAGCATGGAAAAAGTGGCAATCAACCGCATGAAACGAGCAAGTATGAATCATAGGTGATGCAGGAATCAGGGCAAGCATATCAAATATGTCATGCGAACTAGTGGAGCGAAGATTCAACACACTAGATGAAATCATGGCAATGATGTCATGTGGGCAAACAATAGGCATAGGCAATGCACATGACATATCGCACTCAAGACAAGTAATGGCGCAAACATCAATATCATCATAGGCATGGTACACGAAGCAATCATGGCAATAACAAGCAATATCTCCACCAAGCTTTCAAATACCCATAGAAGTACTAGAATCATGGATCATGTGTAATGCAAAGCATGAGTCACAAATGCATGGAAAAGGCATCGTAATGAGCATATCATGCAAAGTGAACATGACAATATGGGCATAAAGCGATAAATGGTAAATAACCCACAACCATGTGAGGGCCATGTAGAAGAATTGCTCGAAGTCTTTGCGCAAGAATAGCGGTGGGAAAGACAATCCACGGTACCCCAAGTCATCATTGCTCTCTAGAGCTTGTTTTTCCACTCATGGGATTGTGAGGTTCACACGTATTCGTGGGTACCTACACAAAAGAGACACAAACCAAAGAAAGTGTGTGCGTGGTAAATGTACACATCACCCATCATGATGTGTATGTGCACTTGTGAGTTAGGACAAGATAAGCATCGCTCAAAGAAATTTGATGTGTGGTATTAAGAACAAGTCATCCATCATGAATGAATATTTATTATGTATGGCATGATGTGGATGCAAATTGAGCATACAAGTATGTGTCATAACAATAGCATTTCTATTCATGGGGAGCATATTGTGCACACAATAATGAGAACCATGCAATGGATGGGATGGATCGAAAACAACTAAAATGTATGAGGAAACTACGGGGGTCTCCTCATGAGCATTAGTAGAAGCATAATATGGAGAAGTCGAACAACATCCAAAACAATGCATGTCCGAAGCTAGATAATCACGGCATGGCATATGATGGATATGATGCAAAGGAATCATGTCAATATCATCACGAGACAAACAAATGCGAATTACCATGGGCTTGTCATCTATGCCATAAGTGCAAATTGGATTTATCTTAATGGAATATGCATAGTTACTATGATGAGATTGCAAATAGGACATATTATTGGTCTCATGCATAGCATATGACAAGTCAAGCGAATTGTCAAACATAATGTGACCGAGAGAATTATCACATGAAATCCTATGCAACATGGCATCACAACTACTAGACTCCACATGGCAATTATCAAACTCATCATAAATGGGTAGATCATCGCATGGGGAAATCATACTAGCACAAACCATGGCAATAGGTGGATCAACATCATGCAAGCAATCAATGTCAACATAGTCCACTAGTGGGACGAGGGCATCACCTTCACCGATGTTACCTTTTTCATTCCACTCATGTATGATTCGAATATACTTTTTGAAAGATTTTTCACACCCTAAATAAGGTACTTGTAGTGCAAACCTTATTTCAGGGGTTTTTGGAAAACTAATTTTAGAAAATACTATTTGGCCAAAATATTTTTGTAAGAAAATTCTATATTGTTCTATACACATGGCATGATCGTTGGGAAAAAGTTTTGGATCAAGGAGATGAAGTATAAGAGTTGGAGGATTTATTTGATTTTTAGAGCACTAGCAAACAGCAGACAAAAGTCAAATCAAGCAAAGTCAAAAACACTCAAAAGTTTTTGCAAATCCACATTTTTAACATGATAATTAGCTTAAGCAAAGTGGCATGAAAATCAGGGTGTGACAGACCTACCCCCCTTACAAGAATATCGTCCCCGAGATTCCCAGACTAGGCGTGGAAAGAAAAGCGGAGTCTTGGATACGGGGTAGTCTTCACTTCTTCTTGTTGGTTCTGTTTTCGAGTGGTGCTCCTTGGAATCCTGAAGTGCTTGATGGTATGGTTTCACGTCCATCGTTCTGCTTCGTCCAGAATGCGCATGGGCTTCTCGCGGTAGGTCAAATCAGGCGGATAGCTCGGGTGGTAATTCCAACTGGTAAGCCACTTCTCCTCGTCGTGCAGTGATCTCAAAAGGTCCAATCAACCTTGGTGCGAGCTTCCCCTTGACGTGGAAACGCTTGGTTCCCTTCAGAGGAGTTACCCGTAGGTACACACGGTCCCCGACATGGAAACTCATGTCCCGACGGTGAGTGTCAGCATAGCTCTTTTGCCTTGACTTGGCTGCCTTCAAACGCTCTCTGACTAGTTGGACTTGCTCTTCTGCTGCGCGGAGAATATCCGGTACAAAGACTAGCCCTTCTCCAATCTCTGACCAGTTGAGGGGTGTGCGACATCTGCGTCCATACAACACCTCAAATGGTGCCATCTGAAGGCTCGACTGGTAACTGTTGTTATAGGAGAACTCGGCAAAAGGGAGACAATCTTCCCACTTGGCTCTATATGCCAAGACACAGGCTCGGAGTATGTCTTCGAGAATCTGATTGACTCGTTCTGTCTGACCTCCGGTCTGTGGGTGGAAAGCCGTGCTGAAAGATAACATGGTTCCCAAGGCTTCTCGGAACTTCTTCCAGAACCTTGAGGTGAACTGGGTTCCTAGATTTGACACAATCTCCTTGGGAACGCCGTGAAGACTTACGATTCGGTCGAGGTAGAGAGCTGCCAGCCGGTTGCCATCATAAGTGGTCTTGATAGGAATGAAATGGGCCACCTTGGTCAAATGATCGACTATGACCCAGATAGAGTCATGTCCTCTATCCGACCTTGGTAATCCAGTGACGAAGTCCATTCCGACTTTATCCCACTTCCACTCAGGAACCTTGAGTGGTTGAAGCAATCCAGCGGGTCGCTGATATTCAGCCTTGACCCTTTGGCACACATCACACTTTGCAACATAGGTTGCAATCTCTCTTTTCATCCTATGCCACCAGAATCGTGCCTTCAAGTCTTGATACATCTTGGTGTGAGCGTTCCTTCGACACGGAAATGCTCCATTCCTTTGAGAGGAGTGGTTTGCAGATACGCCCGGTCTTGGACGCGGAAGTTTACTTCTTGATGACGGTGGTCGGTGTAGATGTTCCTTCTTGACAGGGCGGTCTTCAAATGTCTTCTATCCAGCTGTCCGACTCTTCTATGTCTTCGGGCAGACAAGTAGGCCATCAAATAATGATGTTACCCAACTTGTCCAATTACTCCATGAGGTCTATGGGGGTACGCAAGGTAGGCTGGGGTATTGGGGGTGATCTCCGCTGAGTATTTGCAGACGCCTTCCGGACTTTAGAGCGAATGCCCGTGGTCAGAATCTGACCAGGTTGTGGCTCGGTGGGGCTTAAGGGTTTCAAGGATTCTAGTGAGTGAGTGAACTTATATCATCTTATCCTTAAGCACAGTTTCTGAGATGCCAATAGCTCTATCTAGTACTCCGAACGAAAAAGCATAGACCAGCTTCAATCACCACTCATGCCATACATATCCTCAAATTGGTCTATCTATGGCATCGTCAGTTCTTGTGCTATATCAGGATGAAAATATGCTCACTCACTGTGTCCACTAGCTCCTTTACGAACCCAGTGTTGTGCAAGGTTATAAAGGCTTAACTGGTTCTCTCGCTTTACTATGGGTTAGGCACATGGTTAAGGATTCGTGCTGGAGTGTCTCGTGAAGTCTCAAAGGGTCTAGGAATGGGGTTACTGGTCTGGAGGGTTAAACATAACTCTACGGGGTTACAATTCGTCGTGGAGGTTGTAGCAGAAGTCTTCAGTGCCAGTTGGCTGCCGAGGTAGAATCCTTGGTGCATCTTGTCTTGCAGGTCTTCAGTTGGGGAGAAAGAGAATAGAGGGAAGAAGCAGCGTAGAGGAGGGAAATGCCTAAAGGGGGTTCTATAGTGCAGATGCAACGAACAGGTGCAAAAAGGCCGAAACAAAAGAAACAAGGCAAGGAAGGTGATATAGCCATGCACTTTGTTACTTAGGGCAAAAGTGCGACTTATATCAAAACACAAACAAATAAAAGAAAGCAACTCCCAATCATGGTTCTATTCGAACCGTCATACGGACTCGACTGCGCATAGGGGGTACACGACTCATCCTACCCTAGGGGTTCTCGGACTCGGTGTCGTGACTTGTGCCTCGTGCAGTCTTCTGAGCTTCCTCAGGTGTTGCTATGCCCCTTGTAGTTGCTTGATGAACGATCCAGGTTGAGCCTGAAGAATCTTCAACAACTTATCGCCTGATGAGGTGATGTGGTGAAGGTGCCTACTTGTAGCTGGCATTGACTTGGTCTTCTCTTGTCTCTTTAATCATGACGATCCCTTGTGCCTTCTGGGACGTCGAGGGTACCAGGTAGGCAATCCATATGCAATGACAATAACAAGGCATAATAGAGGTCCAACATGTCGGTTTCGTTGATGAAAACATCGACACCAAGAGCGGGGGACGAAGAGAACCGTTTTCCTGCTCACTATAGTGAGGCGGACCAAATGGCAATGTTCTCATCCACCGGTGGTTGCCGATACAACAACGGTAGTGACATGATTACTCTATTAGCGATGTATATCATAATTTTGCACAACTCATGCCATGATTATCGCAGTCTAGGGTTGCACCATCTTCTAGGTCTTCATGTCCTCACTCATCGAGGATGTAGTTTCTGTTGGTACCGTCTTGTCGTGGTGTCGTCAATCTTGTGTGCAGAAGTGGCGGGTGAGTATTTGGCAAGGTGCACTCCACGAGGATTACAGAAAATCCAGTGGTCAGGGGCATAAGGGTTCTAGCGACCAAGGTTTTGAAGGGGAAGAGATCAAGTATAGCCTAGTTTTCGAAAAACTGAGAAGGGAAGAGAAGTATAGGCAGTTTTGAAAACTAGTTTTACCCTAACTAACGACCATGCTAACTAAGGCTTCCTACAGTCAACTTGGCTCTGATACAAGCTCTATGGGGACCCCGACTCATAAGTCGTGATCACCGAATGCATGTGTACAGTGATCCCAGAGATCAATGCTCACTGAACACATAGAAGCTGAATAACAAGAGTCTTACATCCATACATACCGTATTACACGAATAGGACCATTAAGGTCAAGTCTTGAGTATATCATCGCAGCGGAAATCTTCAATAACAACTTGGACCCATGCCATCTTCCTTAACCCTACAGGCATTCTGACTGGGAAGCGTCCTAGCTCGCATGCTCGTCACCAAGAAATCTTCATCATAACCTGTTCTCTCATGCCTGGCCAATAAAATAACCAGTGGCTAGCCAATGAGTACTTTGAATGTACTCGCAAGCAACCCAAGTGTGATGACAGAATAATTATGCAAGGCTCTTCTGCTAAGTTGGCGGTTTTGCTGAAAGCTAGTTTTTCATATGCAAGTATGATCAACATAACATGGACATGCATGTGTCTGCAACAAGTATCAGGAGGTTATAGACATCATTATCGAGAAAGAGTTGTAATCAACTCATGCTCAAGCTCATTGTGACTTCCTCAAGAATCACATCAACAATATCTCTGAATCGTGTTGTTTCCCAGAAACTTATGGACATAGTCTAAGTAGCACCACCCAACTGTCCTTGACCACGGACACGGCTATTCAAATAGTTTGACACTCTGCAGAGGTTGCACACTTTACCCACTAGATCCGGGGAACTTCCGTGACATCCACGACTCGCGGTACCTCAAGTACCCGGGGTAAGCACCCGATCACTATCTTTCCCTAGACGACACTAACATAGAGTCCACTCGATTGGTAGTAACCCCCGTGCCCACATTTCACATCTTAATAATTGTGGAGACTCGCTCCCATATTCATCACATACAACTGACACGGGGTACCAACGGTGTGTCCGGTGCTCTGTGAAAACAGTCATGGCCGCCTATCCAAGCACGACCCCGTCCCGAGAGTGACCTCATGTCACCCCCGTCACTAGTAATGCGGGCACCATGCTAGTATCGACCTAGGTAATCAATAATGCCCTTTCCCATATATGGGTAGAGTGGTTGCGCATGTTTGGTTGGGACGGTAGTCACACATAAATCTAATCCATCTCTGTAAACAACACTCTCATCAAGCCTCGGCACACTACTTCTTTACCAAGTAGTGCCCTAGTTTCTCATCAACTCCCAAGGGCATTAGTGGCACCCACTGGGTTATTTGCAAGTATGTCAAACCACACTTGTTTCACTCAATGCATAACCCTGACCCATTTTGCGTAGCCAACTACTATAGTATATATCTATCTACTCCCACCCACTTAACCCTCATAGGAAGGTAGGGTCATGTTTGATGCAAGTTTCAATAGTAAAGCAACAAAGGTACCAACCAAAGTGGTCACCTCTTCTACATGATTCCGATGCATTGATAGTAAGGTGCTATGAGATATGCATAAAAAGGTTTCTCGAACATGGTCAAAGGGCTGCTTGCCTTATTCTTCCGAGTCTTCAAACCTTCTGGTCCATCTCCGAGTATTCCGTTTATTTCGTCAACTAACGATGGAAACAGTCATAATAAGCAACACAATCAAAGCAAAAATAAAAGTGCTCTAAAAATAGGAGTTAGACTTTTCTAGGATACCTCTGGTCATATGAAAAATAACCAAGGTGGTTTCATAGGCATTGGATCATTGGATGGTTTGGAACATTTCAACATGATGGAATCAAGGGTTTTATGGATTTGAAAGAAGTGTACAGAAATATATTCTTGAATGATGAGCAAAGGCACCCATCAACAAGTCATGATTTTAGAAGCATCTAGGAGTTGGTTTCACTGGATTTGGAATTCAAATGAATTTCCTAGGATTTTGTAAAGTTGATAAATATGAAGAAATGGCTCAATATTTGGTGGGGTACAGAAAGTATTAATAAAAATGTTCCAAAACTAAGTTTGGATATGACAAGCATCTGGGAATTTGAACCACTGCATTTGGATCAAATTTGAGCCCTCTGTGATTTTCTAAAGTTCATCACAGAAAATGGAATAATGGCATTTGATAATTATTTGTGAAGGAAATGTCTCTGGAATAATGTGCATGTTGCACCAACAGGTAGATCATGATTTATGGAGTCACTGGAAATTTGAATCACCAAATTTGGAGTTCAAATGAATTATTTAAGCATTTTTTAAGTTGACTGCATAAAGAAAAGGAAAAAGGGCCATACCCTTATTGCGCACAGGGCGAGGCTTAGTGCTTCTGTGCACTGGGCCGGCCCAGCGGCTCGGCCACGCAGGCAGACGGCGACGCCGAAGGCGTATTCGCCTATTAAGCCTTCCTGCACGGAAGGCGGGTGCCAGATGGACCCGTGTCCATTTAAACGGGGGGGTGTCGGCCCACCGGTCAGTGGCTCAGGCGCGCGCGCTGAGTCTTTGACGGGCGGGGCCCGCTGCTGCCGCAGCACCCTTCTTCCTCCTCCGGTCGAAGCAGAGGAGGCAAGGTAGAGCGCACGCCGGCGCCGTTCCCCGGCGGCTCCGGCTGTCCCCGGTGGTGCCCGGCGCGCCGAAGGGCCCAGTGGAGCAAGCCGCACCCATCCCTGGCCTTCAAGCTGGCTGGGAGGAGCAGGAGCGACGGCGGCCGAGGCGTCGGCGGCGGCTTCGGATTGAGACGAGGGCTATGCCAGAGACACTAGGGGGAAGGAAGGGTGGAGTGGGGGGTAGCTCCGTGGTCCTGGGGTCCTCCTCCTGGCGGCCAACAGAGAAGGGGGAGGAGGGAGCGGCCGAGGTGCCCAATGCCGAGCGGCGGCTGGCGGCGGCACTTCGGCCATGGAGGGAGTAGGAGCTCATGAGAGGGAGACGGAACATGTCTAGGAGATGCACGGGAGGGAGGAGGGTCCAGAAGAGGCAAGAGGTGCTCGGGGGGAGGCTTTATATAGGTGCAGCCGCGGTGCATCGTGAGCGACGTCCATGGACGCGCTCGGGCGTGCTTGTGGAGGGCGAAGGAGTGCAGGGGAGGATAAGGCCGACCGTCCTGCAGGTCGCGGACGTTGAGGGCACCTCGGGAGACACGGTCCCGACACCCCAGGCTGTCGGGTGCAGCCGATTGGAGGTGGCTACAGTGCGGGAGCGCACTATAGCGCGCTCCAGTGCGCCCGAATGGCTGGCACGCCCGCGTCCTCGCCGCTCTGGTCGTGTCCAACAAGCCCAAAGTTGTCTAGAAGGTCAGGGGAGGAGTAAAGAAATGGCCTGTGGCCTGGGATGCTCTAGGGAGCCACTGGAATGAGGAGGGAGGTGAGGGAGAAGGAGTTTACTGCTGTCCAGCAGTGTGAATTGGGGTTTTACCCCCTCCAACGATTGAGCTGAGGCCATAGAGAAGTTACTAGGGGTAGAAGATGATCAGGAGAAGCTGTGGTAAGAATTTGAGGTAAAGGGAAATAGTGAAAGGGGTCCAACCAATGGTTTTGGTAATATGACAGAAGGTGTTTGATCATGTTTTGGGCAAGCAAAATAGCTCCGCTTGGCATGATACTTAACAAGATCAAATGTCACATATAATTAGGCTCCTCCACCAAAATTGAGCTCATTTGGGCAAAGTTGCCAATGTAACTTTGGTGAACCCTAGAAATCAACAGAAATGGTTTCACCTTGTTTGAGTCAAGCTAATCATCTCCCCTTGATGCACCACTTGGTGTAGCATCATCATTTGGGGCTATGATCATGCCCACAAAGTTTGAAGCCCCAGGTAAAAAGTTGACAATGTAGGGTTGTTCAAATTTGAATTTGAACAGAAATGGTTTTGGGGCACTTAGATCAAGTTATACTTCTCCAAAGCTTGTGCCATTTGGCATGGATGCATGATTACATCATTTTAGCATTTTCACCAAGTTTGAGAGCATTTGGACAAGTTTGGCAATGTAGAGTTGCTCAAACTTCAAATATGGACAGAATGGTTTTGAGGGGATTAGATGATGTTTCCTTGATCTTCAAGGCATGAGGCTTTGCAAGATCATCAAATATTTCATATATGACATGATAAAATTTCCCTGGAATTTTTGGGGAATATTTCCTTTGTAAATATTTCAAAAGCTTGAAATATCCAGAAAGGGTTTTGGAAGGATTTGCCCAATATTTTGAACATGACCATGTGCTGAAATTCTTATATATAGACAATATATGTCCTATGAGTCTCCCTGAATTTTGGCAAATATTTTTGAAATAATTAAATAATTTTTCCATATTAAAGACCATTTCTGGCCTTAAGAAAAAGCTTTTAAATAAAATATAAAAATAACTTTTAAAATTATAATTTTGTGGTTTCTGGGAGTCCTATACCTAATAGGATTCAAATATATTTTTTGAAAGATTTTTCACACCCTAAATAAGGTACTTGTAGTGCAAACCTTAATTCAGGGGTTTTTGGAAAACTAATTTTAGAAAATACTATTTGGCCAAAATATTTTTATAAGAAAATTCTATATTGTTCTATACACATGGCATGATCGTTGGGAAAAAGTTTTGGATCAAGGAGATGAAGTATAAGAGTTGGAGGATTTATTTGATTTTTAGAGCACTAGCAAACAGCAGACAAAAGTCAAATCAAGCAAAGTCAAAAACACTCAAAAGTTTTTGCAAATCCACATTTTTAACATGATAATTAGCTTAAGCAAAGTGGCATGAAAATCAGGGTGTGACAAAGAATAATAGATAGGCCCTTCACAGAGGGAAGCAGAGGTTGTCATGTGTTTTTATGGTTGGATGCACAAAGTCTTAGCATAAAAGAACGTCAATTTATATTGCCACTTGTGATAAGGACCTTTATTATGTAGTCCGTCGCTTTTATTACTTCCATATCACAAGAAACTGGGTAGGATAACTTACTTGATAATTTATATTGCCACTTGTGATAATTTCCTCCACACTAATAAATCATACATTTTTAAGCGAGTTTGCAACATGATAACTTACTTGGAAGGATCTTTCTCAATCCATAGGTAGGTATGGTTGACTCATGGCAAAACTGGGTTTAAGGATGTATGGAAGCACAAGTAGTATCTCTACTTAGTGCGAGGAGTTTTGGCTAGCATGAGGGGGAAAGGCAAGCTCAACATGTTGGATGATCCATGACAATATGCTTTATTTCGGATATAGGAAAACATAACCCATTATGTTGTCTTCCTTGTCCAACATCAACTCTTTATCATGTCATATTTTAATGAGTGCTCACAATCATAAAAGATGTCCAAGATAGTATATTTGTATGTGAAGCCTCTCTTCTTTTATCACTTCCTAATAATTGCAACGATGACCGAAACTATGTTTGTCAACTCCGAACAACTTTTATTTATCATACTCTTATATGTGAAGTCATTACTTCCGACAAGATCAATATGATCTCTTTGATACTTTTCATATATTTTTTCTTTTTATCATGACCCAAGTGAGGAAATCAAGCCCTTGACTCAACACTAATCTTTATTATATAGCTCACGGACTCGATTACAAAGGGTAAAGATCATAAAGCAAAAGCTCACAACTAGATCATGCTAACTTTATTCTACTAGATCAAGATACTACCAAAAGGATCGAACTAAGAAAAACACTAAAGATAGGAGTGATGGTGATACGATACCGGGGTCACTCCCCCAAGCTTGGCAGTTGCCAAGGGGAGTGCCCATACCCATATGATTATGTCTCCTTCTTCGGAGGTGGTGATGTAGGAGTTGTTGATGATGTAGGCTTGTCGTCCACCTTCCAAGGCATGGGCTCACCATCGTAGAAGGATGATCGAGTCGCCGGAATACTCAAATCTGTAGCCAAACTCATCTTTTTGAATCTATATTCATACTCACAGTTTTGGTTTTGCAGGTCATAGATCTGGGCTTGGAGGTGATCGATCTTCTCTTGAAGATTGGAGATAGCTTCCCCGAAGATCCTTGAGTCCAGCTTGAGGTTGTTGGCGAGCTCTGAGATCATCATGTAGTTGGCGTTGATTCCTCGTTCCACCATACCTTGGCACTTGAAAACTTGCTGCTCCATTGCTTCGAGTCTTGTCTCCACGCTTCCGGTCCTCCTCGGCCCCTCAACATCACGGATGTGCAGCACCCCCTCATGCAACTCCATGGTTTTAGGGCGATGTAGCACCTCCGCAAGGTAGGGGTTGATGACCTTCTCGAAGAACTTGTCCTTGGGGATGTTGGAGGACGCCATGATGATCTAGATCTGTCAAAAATAGCAGCTCGAAGCGAAAACAGAGGATTTTTGCGTGATACAGAGGTCAAAACCTTTGTGAGTTTATATAATGAATTTTTACCGAACAAAAGGAGTAACATACAAGAAATCGGAGTTCGGGAGGCACAAGAGCTACCCACGAGGCAGGGGGGTGCACCCAGGGCAGGGGGCGCGCCCTCCACCCTCGTGGATGGCTCGTATCTCTTCCGGACTGCTACTAATTTTTCTATTTTTCTAAATATTCCAAAACGGAGAAAAATTGCCTTTAGAACCGTTTTGGAGTTAGATTACTTACCATATCACAAACCTCTTCCTTTTTGGAGGCTGAAACATTCTAGAAAGTGTCCCTTATGTATTCCTCCTGGGTTACAGTTTCAATAACATTGGTTTCAACATTTATAGGATTACCTGAGATATAATGTTTGATTCTTTGACCGTTCACCACCTTCGGATTTGTGCCTTTGAAGTTGTTGATTTTTATGGCACCGGAACGATAGACCTCCTCGATGATGTAAGGTCCTTCCCACTTGGAGAGAAGTTTTCCTACAAAAATTCTTAAACGAGAGTTGAATAGCAAGACATAATCACCTACGTTAAACTCACGCTTTGGTATCCTTTTGTCATGCCATCTTTTAACTTTTTCTTTAAGCAACTTGGCATTCTCATATGCTTGGGTTCTCCATTCATCAAGGCAGCTAATGTCAAATAACCTCTTCTCATCGGCAAGTTTGAAATCATAATTGAGCTCTTTAATAGCCCAATATGCCTTATGTTCTAGCTCAAGAGGTAAGTGATAAACTTTTCCATATACCATCTTATATGGAGACATACCCATAGGATTTTTGTATGCAGTTCTATAGGCCCATAATGCATCATCAAGTTTCTTGGACCAATTCTTCCTAGACCTATTAACTGTCTTCTGTGAAATTAATTTCAACTCTCTATTACTTAGTTCTACTTGACCACTAGTCTGTGGGTGATAAGGGGATGCAATTCTATGGTTTACATCATATTTAGCAAGCATCTTACGGAAATCACCATGAATAAAGTGTGAACCACCATCAGTCCTTAGATATCTAGGGACTCCAAACCTCGGGAAAATAACTTCTATAAGCATCTTAATAGAGGTGTTATGATCAACACTACTAGTTGGAATAGCTTCTACCCACTTAGTAACGTAATTAACAACAACTAAAATATGAGTATACCCATTAGAGGAAGGATACGGTCCCATATAATCGAAGCCCCAAACATCAAATGGTTTAATAACAAGTGAATAATTCATAGGCATTTCTTGACGTCTACTAATATTACCAATTCTTTGACATTCATCACAAGATAAGACAAACTTACGGGCATCCTTGAAGAGAGTAGGCCAATAAAAACCGGATTGCAATACCTTGTGTGCAGTTCTATCTCCCGCATGGTGTCCTCCCTAAGCTTCAGAGTGGCACTTGCGAGGATTTGTTCCTGTTCATGCTCAGGTACACAACGTCTAATAATACAATCTAGTGCTTCTTTATAAAGATGTGGGTCATCCCAGGAGTAATGTCTCAAATCATAGAAGAATTTTTTTTTGCTGGTATGTGAAGCTAGGAGGTATAAACTTAGCAACAATATAATTAGCATAATCAGCATACCATGGAGCAGTATGAGAAGTATTTATGACAGCTAATTGTTCATCAGGAAAGCTATCATCAATAGGTTGTGGGTCATCAAGTATATTCTCTAACCTAGACAAGTTATCTGCAACGGGGTTCTCAGCTCCCTTTCTATCAATAATATGCAAGTCAAATTCTTGCAGCAAGAGAACCCATCTAATAAGTCTAGGTTTAGCATCTCTCTTTTCCATACGGTATTTGATAGCAGCATGATCAGTGTGAATAGTTACTTTAGAATCAATAATATAGGGTCTAAACTTATCACAAGCAAATACAACTGCTAAAAATTCTTTCTTAGTAGTAGCATAATTTTTCTGGGCACTATCTAGAGTTTTACTAGCATATTGGATAACATTCAATTTATTATCAACTCTTTGCCCTAGAACATCACCTACAACATAGTCACTAGCATTGCACATAATTTCAAAGGGTAAATTCCAGTCAGGGGGCTGGACAATAGGTGTAGAGATCAAAGCTTTCTTAAGTATTTCAAATGCCTCTAGACAATCATCATCAAAGACAAAAGGAATATCTTTTTGTAAGAGATTAGTCAGAAACCTGGAGATTTTGGAGAAGTCCTTTATGAACCACCTATAAAGCCTGACATGACCAAGGAAACTTCATATACCATTGATTTCCTTAGGGCATGGCATCTTTTCAATAGCATCAACTTTAGCTTTTTCAACTTCAGTACCTGTTTCAGAAATTTTATGTCCCAAGACAATGCCTTCATTAACCAGAAAGTGGCACTTCTCCCAATTCAAGACAAGATTAGTGTCTTCACATCTCTGTGAAACTCGATCAAGGTTTCTTAAGCAATCATCAAAAGAAGTTCCGTAAACGGAGAAATCATCCATGAAAACCTCAACAATCTTTTCACAAAAATCAAAGAATATAGCCATCATGCATCTTTGAAAGGTAGCAGGTGCATTACATAAACCAAAAGGCATACGTCTATAAGCAAAGGTACCGAAAGGACAAGTAAAAGTGGTCTTTTCTTGATCCCCTTTTGACACAGGTATTTGAGAAAAAACTAGAATAACCATCCAGAAAGCAAAAATGAGTATGTTTGGATAACCTTTCTAGCATTTGATCAATAAATGGCAAGGGGTAATGATCTTTCTTAATAGCTTTATTTAACTTACGGAAATCAATTACCATCCTATAACCTGTAACTATTCTTTGCGGGATCAATTCATCTTTATCATTAGGAACTACTGTCATACATCCCTTCTTAGGGACACAATGGACATGACTTACCCACTGGCTATCAGCAACTAGATATATAATACCTGCCTCTAGAAGCATTAGTATTTCCCTCCTTACCACTTCTTTCATCTTAGAATTTAACCATCGCTGATGATCAATAACCGGTTTAGCATTTTCTTCCAATTTTATCTTATGTTGGCATAATGTGGGACTAATTATCTTAAGATCATCCAGAGTATATCCAATAGCAGCACTGTGCTTCTTCAGAGTTTTCAATAAAAAAATTTCTTCCCGCTCTAAAAGGTTTGCACTAATAATAACAGGACATATCTTCTTTTCATCAAGATAAACATACTTAACATTATCAGGTAAAGGTTTAAGTTCAAACATAGGATCACCCTTGGGTGTAGGAGGATCCCTTAGGATTTCAACAGGCAAGTTGTTTTTCAATACAGGTACCCGATTAAAGAATATTTCATCTATTTCCCTTCTCTCATTCACATGCATATTATTTTCATGGTCTAGCAAGTATTGTTCTAAAGGATCATTAGGAGACACATCAATAGAAGCAAGACCAATAATTTCATCCTTACTAGGTAGTTCTTTATCAAGGGGTTTTCTACGAAATTTACAAAGTTAAAATCATGAGACATATCCCCTAATCCAACAGTAACAATATCTTTCACGTAGTCTATCTTAGCATTGACAGTGTTCAAGAAGGGTCTACCGAATATAATGGGACAAAATTCATCTTGTGTGGAACGAAGAATAAGAAAATCAACAAGGTATTTAACCTTCCCACACAAGACTTCAACATCTCTAACAATGCCAACTGGTGAAATAGTGTCTCTATTAGCAAGCTTAATAGTAACATCAGTCCCTTCTAATTCAATAGGTGCAATATCATGCATAATTTCTCGATATAAGGTAAGAGGGGTAATACTCGCACTAGCACCTACGTCACATAAACCATGATAGCAATTATCTCCTATCTTAAAAGAGATAACATGCAAGCCTACAAGAGGTCCATGTTTATTCCTAGCATTGGGTTTGGCTATTCTAGCAGATTCCTATTGGAGGTAAATAATGTGTCCATCTAAATCTTCTACCAAGATATCTTTAACCATAGCAACACTAGGTTCAACTTTAATTTGTTCAGGGGGTGTTCGTGTTCTAGTATTACTCTTACGAACTACAGTTGAAGCTTGAGCATGATCCTTTATCCTAACAGGGAAAGCTGGTTTCTCGATATAAGCAATAGGAATAATAGGATCAACATTATAAGTGATAGTCTTTTCTTCAACTTTAACAGGTTCAACTACTTTTACTTCAATAGGGTGTTAGTATTTAAACCACTTCTCCTTGGGGAGATCAACATGAGTAGCAAATGATTCACAGAAAGAAGCTACTATCTTAGAGTCAACTCCATATTTAGTGCTAAACTCACGAAAAACATCGTATCCCTAAAAGCTTTAACACAATCAAACTTAGGGGTCATACCTGGCTCCTTACCTTCGTCGAGATCCCAATCTTCAGAGTTGCGTTTGATTCTTTCCAATAAATCCCATTTGAATTCAACAGTCTTCATCATAAAAGAGCGAAAACAAGAAGTATGGAGCATGGTGCGATTATTGAGAGAAAGCCGAGCATAAAAATTTTGAATGATCATTTTTCTTGAGAGCTCATGATTGGGGCATGAATATAACATTGACTTAAGCCTCCCCCAAGGTTGAGCGATGCTTTCTCCTTCGCGAGGCCAAAAATTATAAATATAATTACGATCACGATGAACCTGGTGCATAGGGTAGAACTTCTGATGAAATTCCAACTTTAGACGATTATAGTTCCATGATCCAATATCATCACATAGCCTAAACCATGTCAATGCATCTTCATTCAAATATAAAGGGAAGACCTTCTTCTTGATAACATCCTCGGGCATACCTTCAAGCTTAAATAATCCACAAACTTCATCCACATATATTAGGTGTAAATCGGGATGTAGTGTTCCGTCTCCTGTAAAAGGATTTTCAAGCAGTTTCTCTATCATACCCGAAGGAATTTCAAAGCAAACATTTTTAGTAGGTGCTGTAGATTGAGGAGCAACTCTTTGCTCTTCTGATCGGGGTGAATACACCCCGAACAAGCCCCTCAAAGGATTATGAGCCATAGTAACAAGTGACAATAAATTTCAGCACACTATATAAATTTTTCCTTACCAAATTCCACTTACCAATGGCGCTTCACTCCCCGGCAAAGGCGCCAGAAAAGAGTCTTGATGACCCACAAGTGTAGGGGATCTATCGTAGTACTTTTGATAAGAAAGACCATCAAACCCAACGAAGAGCAGAAGGAAATGATAGGCAGTTTTCAGTAAGTTATTTTCTACAAGCACTGAAATTATAAGTAACAGTTAGTTTTGTGATAAGGTAATTGGTAGCAAGTGGCAAAAGGTAAAAGTAAATATGGTGCCGCAAGGTGGCCCAATCCTTTTTGTAGCAAAGGACAAGCCTGGACATACTCCTATATAAAGGAAAGCGCTCCCGAGGACACATGGGAATTATCGTCAAGCTAGTTTTCATCATGATCATCTGATTCACGTTCGGTACTTTGACAGTTTGGTATGTGGGTGGACCGGTGCTTGGGTACTGTCCTTACTTGGACAAGCCTCCCACTTATAATTAACCTCTAATGCAAGCATCCGCAACTACAAAGAAGTATTAAGGTAAACTAACCATAGCATGAAACATATGAATCCAAATCAGCCCCTTACGAAGAAACACATTGTGCGGACCCCGACTTAGAAGTCGAGATCACCGAATGCACGTGTACAGTGATCCCAGAGATCAATGCTCTGAACACACCGAAGCTGAATAACAAGAGTCTTACATCCATACATATCGTCTTACACAAATTATGGCCATTATGGCCAAGTCTTACATAGATAAAGCCTCAAGGGTTGAATAGGAAATAACTCAAATAGCGGAAGTCTTCGATGATAGGTAGAACCCATGCCATCTTCCTTAACCCTACAGGCATTCTGACTGGGATAGCGTCCTAGTTCGCATGATCGTCTCCAACGAACTCTTCTTCATATTCCTGTTCCTCCATGCCTGGCCAATTAAATAACCAGTGGCAAGCCAATGAGTACTTTGAATGTACTCGCAAGCAACCCATGATGTGGTTCAAAGCAACAATGCAATTGAGAAATAATGAGCAATCTAGCAATGGGCTAGAATAAATATTCTCCCATCAAGTGTATGCATCAACGAGTTCACGTAACCTCGAAAACAGGTTACCGATATCAACATGAATATGATTCAACTCCTCGAGTCAAGTCACCACCTTGACTCATCACATACATACTTTCACCGATGAAGTAAAATTCTGGACATAGTTTAAGTAGCACCACCCAACTGTCCATGACCGTGGACACGGCTATTCGAATAGTTTTACACTCTGCAGAGGTTGCGCACTTTACCCACAAGATCCGGGAAGCTTTCGTGTCACCCACGATCCCGCAGTACCTCAAGTACTCGGGGGAAGCACCCGGTCATTATCTTTCCTTAGACGATACTAACATAGAGTCCACTCGTTGGTACACGGCCCTCGAGTACAAACAATAGATCACGGGACTTGCCCTTATTTCAATGTCACGGGTTCCCGAAGGGACCAACGGTGTGTCCGGTGCCCTGTAAAAACAGTCATGGTCGTCTATCCAAGCTTGACCCCGTCGCGGGAAAGACCTCAAGTCTTCCCGTCACTAGTAATGCGGGCACCATGCTAGTATCGACCTAAGTAATCAATAAAGCCCCGTCCCATAAGGGGTAGAGTGGTTGCACATGTTTGGTTGGGACGGTAGTCACACATAAATCTAATCCATTATTTCACCCATGCACAAGATTTTACCGGCACATCACTTCTTCCTCAAATGATGACCAAACTCAACATCACCCTCGGGCATTAGGGGCACCCGATGGGATTTATACAAAGATTTCAACCACGAAGGTTCATATCACACATGCATCACTAAGCATCACTACCAACTATTTGCATCTCATCTAGCACATAGCAAGATCAAGAGCAAGGCATGCATCATGTGGTGGTTCAACTAGGTCACCACCGTAACTCTATCATCACGCATCGGAAACAAACGGGTTCCGGAGAACAAGTGTATCATGGTCAAAGGGCTGCTTGCCTGGATTGGCTTGGTCTTCAAAGTCTTCAAACCCTTCTCCTTCTCCTTCTTCAGCAACTTCGTCAAATACGGGATCTAATCGTCGCAAAATAACAA
The DNA here is from genome assembly GCA_902687465.1 of Secale cereale. Lineage (NCBI taxonomy): Eukaryota > Viridiplantae > Streptophyta > Magnoliopsida > Poales > Poaceae > Secale > Secale cereale. The sequence continues at coordinate 350,020,802 of LR738714.1, forward strand.
CGAGAAAATAAGACCACAATGAAAACAGAAAAAATCAAAGTGCTCAGAAAAATGTCAACTTATTTTTGTTAAATAGTAGAGGGAAAACTAAGATGGAGAAAATTCTTAGTTGAAGTTTTGGAGTGACAGAATGGAATATAAGCATTTTAGAACAGGAGTTTTATTGCTCAAATTTGAATTTAAATTTGAACAGAACAGAAAAGTTTCATAGATATGTGTGAAAGTGACACCATTATATAGGTTGGTATATTACAAGAATTTAGGAGTTGGAATTATTTCATTTGGACTAATATTCATTTCTGTAAAATTAATTGAATTAATCACAGAAAGAATAAAAAGAAATGGCCCTGTGCCACTGGGCCAGAGCGGCCACAATGCACGGCCCAGGGCATCTAGCCCAGCCGCTCGGGCGCCAGCGCGCGCGCGTCAGGGTTTTAAACCTGACGGGCGGGGCCCAGCGGTCAGCGGCTGCGAGGGGGGAGAGAGGGTGGTGAGGATGACAGGCGGGGCCTGCCTGTCATCTTCAACCTCTCGGCTACGGCGACGGCGAGCTCACCGGCGGCGTATCCGGGCACGGCGGAGCCAACGGTTGGCAGGGACGGGCTCAACAACGAGTCGCGGATGCAGGGGTGGTGGTGCGGTCCGCCGGGGAGGTCCGGTTCGCCGGCGGCGAAGGTGGGACGGCGGAGGAGCTTCAGGAGGTCGCTGCTCCGGCCGATTTCGACAGCTACAGAGAGGGAAAAGCGAGGGGAAAGTATCAGTGGGGTGCGGTGGTTCCAAATCGAGCGAAAGGAAGGGCGGAGGAGGCCTGTACCTCGAGATCGCCGGTTTCCCGACGCGGCGGAGCTCCGGTCGATCCCGAGCACAGGGGCTTTCTGGGGAGGAACAAATGGTGCTGGAGTGTTGCTGGGGGTGAGGGGAGGCTGTTTGTGCCGTTGGAGAGGCTCGGGGGTGCTTATATAGCCGAGCCCATGGTCCACCGTGGACTCGTGCGCCGGCGAGGTCGCAGGCGAGGCCAGATGCCGTTCTGGTGCTTGTGTGAGAGTCGGGGAGGCTCATGGACGAGTCCTACGCCTAGTCGAGGGGAGAGGAGGAGCGGGGAAGCTTCCAGTCAGCGTGCGCGTGCGAGGTCGAGGAGTGGAGGCTGCGGGCGGCCAGCGCGCGTGTGACGACGGCCACACGAGGGCGGAGGAGGAGGGGGGACAGCGCCGGGGTGGTTGCGGACGTCGAGGGGCATCGACTGGCGCGAGGGGAGAGCTCGAGGCTATCGGGGGCAGGCGATTGGGCGAAGCTACAGTGCGGGGGCGCACTGTAGCGCGCTCTGGAGCGGCCTTATCGCATGCCATGGCATGCCATTGGCCCTCTGGGCGCGTCCACCGTGTCTGGGGGGTCCAAGGTGATGCAAGCAACACGGGTGAGGCTTTGGATGCTCTGGAGATCCTGTGAGAGAGAAGAGAAGCTGGTAACTTGGTAGAAAATGGTTGTCCAGCAAGGTGAACTATGGTTTTCACCCCTCAATCATGGAGCTGGAGACATGGGAGAGTTACTGGAGGTAGATAGTAACTAGATGAAGCTGTGGTAGAAAGTTGAGGCCAAGGTAAATAGTAAAAGTGATCAAGATGGTAGTTTTGGTAAATAGGCAGAAGGTGTTTGATCAAGTTCTAATCAAGCAAATGATCTCCACTTGCCATGACACTTAACAGGATTGAATGTTATAAGAAAATAGGGTGTTTCACCAAATTTGGGCTCATTTGATGAAACTAGCCAATGTAACTTTGGGGAACCCTAGAAATCAACAGAAATGGCTTCATCTTGTTTGAGTCAACCTAATCATCTCCCCTTGATGCACCACTTGGTGTAGTTTCATCATTTGGGGTATTGATCATGCCCACAAAGTTTGAAGCACCAGGTAAAAAGTTGGTAATGTAAAGTTGTTCAAATTTGCATTTGAACAGAAAGGGTTTTGGGGTAATCTGATCAAGTTTCTCTATTCCAATTCTTGTGCCATTTGGTCTAGATGCCTTATTAGGCCATGCTAGCATGTGCACCAAGTTTGAGAGCATTTCGACAAGTTTGGCAATGTAAAGTTGCTCAAACTTCAAATATGGACATAATGGTTTTGAAGGGTTTTGAGGATGTTATCTTGCTTCCCAAGGCATGGGACTTGGCAAGGTCATCAAATATGTCATGTATGACATGATAGAATTTCCTTGGAATTTTTGGAGAACATATCCTTTGTAAATATTTCAAAAGCTTGAAATATCCAGAAAGGGTTTTGGAGGGATCAACCCATTACTTTGAACATAACCAAGTGTTGAAACTCTTATATATGGACAATATATGTCCTATGAGTCTCCTTGAATTTTGGCAAATATTTTTGAAATACTTAAATAATTTTTTTCTATTAAAGACCACTTCTGGCCTTAAGAAAAAGCTTGTAAATCAAATAGGAAAATAGCTTTTAAAATTATACTTTTGTGGTTTCTGGGAGTCCTATGACTACTAGGTTTAAATACACCTTTTGAAATAATTTTCTCACCCTAAATCCAGCACTTGCAGTGCAAACCTCAATTCAGGGGTTTTAGGAATACTAAATTTATAAAATACATTTTGGCCAAATTAATTTTGTAAGAAAATACTATACTGTTATATAACACTTGGTATGATCATTGGGCATAAGTTTTGGGTATGGAGATGAATTCTACATGAGGTAATAGTTGACTTTAATGAGCACATGAAGAACCCATGAAGGAAAACTCAAATCCAAATAAAAGCCAAATGATGCCAAAAAAAATTGTTGGTCCAAATTTTCATACTTCATTGATGCAAATAACATGTTACAAAATGCAGGGTGTGACAGACCTACCCCCCTTACAAGAATCTCGTCCCCGAGATTCCTAAACTAGGTCTTAAAAGAGATCGGGAAACTCGGATCTAAGATAGTCTTCACGTTCCCAGGTTGCTTCTGCTTCGGTGTGGTTGCTCCACTGGACCTTGAAGTACTTGATGTTACGGCTTCGCGTCCGTCGTTTTGCTTCATCCAGAATGCGAATAGGCCTCTCGCGGTAGGTCAGATCTGGCTGCAGATCAATGGCTTGGTGATCAACATCCTTGTAGAGATCAGACTTGTTCGAAACTTGGAGACATTTCCGGAGTTGTGACACGTGGAATACGTTGTGCACATCGGATAGCTCAGGTGGTAGTTCCAATTGGTAAGCCACTTCTCCTCGTCGTGCAGTGATCTCAAAGGGTCCAATGAACCTTGGTGCGAGCTTCCCCTTGACGTGGAAACGCTTGGTTCCCTTTAGAGGAGTTACCCGCAGGTACACATGGTCCCCGACATGGAAACTCTTGTCCCGACGGTGAGTGTCAGCATAGCTCTTCTGCCTTGACTTGGCTCCCTTCAAACATGCTCTGACTAGTTGGACTTGCTCTTCTGCTACGCGGAGGATATCCGGTCCAAAGACTAGCCCTTCTCCAGTCTCTGACCAGTTGAGGGGTGTGCGACATCTGCGTCCGTACAACACCTCAAATGGTGTCATCTGAAGGCTCGACTGATAACTGTTGTTATAGGAGAACTCGACAAAAGGGAGATAATCTTCCCACTTGGCTCCATATGCCAAGACACAAGCTCGGAGCATGTCTTCGAGAACTCGTTCTGTCTGACCTCCGGTCTGTGGGTGAAAAGCCGTGCTAAAAGACAACTTGGTTCCCAAGGCTTCTTGGAACTTCTTCCAGAACCTTGAGGTGAACTGGGTTCCTCGATCTGACACAATCTCCTTGGGAACGCCGTGAAGGCTTACGATTCTGTCGATGTAGAGAGCTGCCAGCTGGTTGCCATCATAAGTGGTCTTGATAGGAATGAAATGGGCCACCTTGGTCAAATGATCGACTATGACCCAGATGGAGTCATGTCCCCTATTCGACCTTGGTAATCCAGTGATGAAATCCATTCCGACTTTATCCCACTTCCACTCAGGAACCTTGAGTGGTTGAAGCAATCCAGCGGGTCGCTGATATTCAGCCTTGACCCTTTGGCACACATCACACTTTGCAACATAGGTTGCAATCTCTCTTTTCATCCCATGCCACCAGAATCTTGCCTTCAAGTCTTGATACATCTTGGTTCCTCCAGGGTAGATGGAATACGGAGTGTCGTGGGCTTCTTGAAGGATCAGGTTCTTCAGCTCCGTCTTGTTTGGTACGCAGATGCGGCCTTTGTACCAAACAATCCCGTGCTCGTCTTCAGAGAATCCTGGGGCCTTGCCTAGCTTCATCTTCTTCTTGATGCCTTCGATGCTTGTATGTCCATCTTTTGCCTTCTTGACTTCGTCCATCAGGGTCGGTCTGACTTCCAAATGATCCAGAAATCCAGGGGTGACCAATTCCAAACTGAATTGTTCGAGTTCCTTAAACAAGGCTAGCTGCCTTTCTTGAATAATGGCATTCAAAGAGCAAGCCTTGCTGCTTAAGGCATCGGCCACCACGTTAGCCTTTCCGCGGTGATATTGAACACTGAGGTCATAGTCTTTGATGAGTTCCAACCATCTTCGCTGCCTCATGTTCAATTCCTTTTGGGTGAAAATGTACTTCAGACTTTTGTGGTCTGTGTATATCTCACACCGCTTCCCTAGGAGGTAATGCCGCCATGTCTTCAAGGCATGAACCACTGTTGCTAAATCAAGATCGTTAGTAGCGTAGTTCTCCTCATGAGGTCGTAGCTGCCTGGAGAGGTAAGCTATGACTCGGCCTTCGTGCATCAGAACGCTTCCCAATCCGGTTCGAGAGGCATCACAATATATCACGAACTCCTTGTGAATATCAGGTGTTGCCAGAAATGGGGCGGTGGTCAACCTCTTCTTGAGTTCTTGTAAGCTTTCTTCGCATTTTGGCGTCCACTCAAACTTCTTGTCCTTCTTGAGGAGCTGAGTCATTGGCCGGGCAATGCTAGAGAATCCTTCCACGAATTTGCGGTAATAGCCCGCAAGTCCGAGGAAGCTTCTGACTTCCTTGACGATCGTTGGAGATTGCCATTGGGTCACAGCTTCGATCTTCGTGGGATCAACTGATAATCCTTCTTCGGTCAAGACATGACCTAAGAATCCAACTTGATGTAGCCAGAACTCACACTTGCTGAATTTGGCATACAGTTGGTGCTCTCGAAGCTTGTCTAGGACCATCCTCAAATGTTGCTCGTGTTCTTCCTCCGTCTTCGAGAAGACAAGAATGTCATCGATGAAGACAATAACGAACTTGTCTAAATATTCCATGAAGACTTTATTCATGAGATACATGAAGTAGGGTGGGGCATTTGTTAACCCAAAGGACATGACCGTGCACTCGTACCGGCCATATCTGGTTACGAATGCCGTCTTCGGAATATTTTGGGGTCTGATTTTCAGCTGGTAGTACCCAGATCTGAGGTCGATCTTGGAGAACACCTTGGCTCCGCTGAGCTGATCCAACAGATCTTCGATCTTGGGAAGTGGATATTTGTTCTTGATTGTAACTTCATTGAGGGAACAATAGTCAATGCATAAGCGGATGGTACCGTCCCTCTTTGCCACAAACAGAACGGGAGATCCCCAAGGGGAGGCACTTGGGTGGATAAATCCCTTCCTCAGCTGCTCTTCCAGCTGCTTCTTCAACTCGGCTAATTCTTCCGTCCCCATTCTATAAGGGTTCTTATAGATGGGTCCTGCTCCGGGCACGAGCTCGATGATGAACTCAATGTCACGGTCAGGGGGCATTCCCGGTAGTTCATCCGGAAAGACATCAGGATACTCACATACCACCAGTACTTGCTCTAGCCCAACTTCAGACAAACAGTTGAGTTGAGCGGCTTGAGCGGAAGAGGAGTTGGAAGCAAACTTGACTTCGACTCCTTGGTCATTGGTCACAGTGACTGTCCGATTGGCACAGTCTAACAAGCCTTGGTGCTTGCTGAGCCAATTCATCCCTAGGATCACATCCAAGCCTGGCGATCTTAGGATGATAAGGTCTGCTAGGAAGTCTACACCGTTAATGGTAATACTGACTCCTTTACAGCCTATCTTGGCTCTAATCTCTGCTCCGGGGGTTTGTACCACCATAGGGTTATTCAGGGGTGTAGGGGTCATGCCACTTTTTAATGCAAATCTTTGAGTGACAAATGAATGCGTTGCTCCAGAATCAAACAAGACAGTTGCAGGTGCTGAGTTGACAAGGAACGTACCCAGCACGACGTCCGGGTCTTCCTGGGCTTCTTCAGCAGTGACGTGATTCACACGCCCCTTCCCATGGTTAGTGGGTTGCGAGGAGCCGGGTTCCTTGGTGGCATCCCGCGGCCTTGTCCTGGGTTCTGCGCATTGGGCGCGGGGCATCAGGCTTCTTGTTGGGGCACACCCTTGAGATGTGTCCAAACTGACCACATCCAAAGCAGGTGACTTGGTTTGGATTGATCTTGCTACAACCACTGTTATTGGGGTTGAAAGCTGGCCTTGGGTTGGCATACTGCTGAGGCTGAAAGTTGGTGCGAGGTGCAGGAGCTCTTGGTTGCTGATAGGTTGGCTTGGCTGGGGCTGACTGCCACGGACAAGGCTTCTGGTTGCTGGAACTTCCCTTGCTGACCATCTTGCGCTTGCGAGTGTCTTCCAAAGCACGCCGCTTGTCTTCAAGCATAAGTGCCTTGTTCACTAGGTCAGGGAAGGTTGGGCAGTCACACACGACAAGCGAATACTGCAGAGTCTGATTAAGGCCTTCCATGAAGCGCTCCCTTTTTGCAGCATCAGTGCTGACATCCTCAGGGGCATACCTTGACAGAACACTGAAATTCTACATGTACTCCTTGACAGTGCCACTTCCTTGCTTCAGGGCTCGGAACTCACGCTTTTTGATAGCCATGATCCCGGAAGGAATGTGGGCCTTGCGGAATTCTGCCTTGAAGTTAACCCAAGTGATGTCTTGTTCAGCATGCATGACTTTGAATCCATCCCACCAAGCTTGAGCAGTCCCCCCGAGGCAGTGGGCTGCATAAGCCACCTTCTCACGGTCTTCGGTGCATTCGACTAGTTCCAGTATGTCCTCAATGGTGCGGACCCAGTCATCTGCATTCAGGGGTTCAACAGTCTCGATGAAAGTTGGCGGTGCATGCTTCTTGAACTCTGCCAACGTGGAACGTCCATTGCCATTCCCCGCCGGCTGGCGGTTGTTGGTGACGGCTTGAGCAATCAACTGAAGGGCTGCAGTGTTGGCTTGGCATTCCTCTCGGAAAGCTTGGAGAAGCTGAGCCATGTCCATGTTCGGAGGAGGTTGTGGTGGTGGAGCATGGTCGTTGGTTTGGTCGTGGCCTGCCTCTGACTGAGCGGATGCTCCGGCTTCAGGCTGCTGGGTAGAGGTACCAGTACGAGTTACAACTGGCATCCTGTTGGAGCGGTAAAAGGTCTCATGACTTGGGAGAGGGAAAGCAAGATAGATGGGTGCCTAGTAAGGGGGTGGGTGTGACACTAATCAATCATGCAAGGGCCGAAAGGCCAAACACATTCAATAAAATCCAACTGGGTGATGCATTCGTTTACACATTCCCGAAGGAAGAATGTAACATACATCCAAACACAACAAAAGCAAACACTAGATGGTTTCATATGAACCATACAAGGACTCGACTGCGCATAGGGGTTACATGACCTATCCTACCGTAGAGGTCACAACTGGCATATCCGAGTAGCGAATAATGCCTAAGCGGCGGAATGCTCGGTCGCGTATTCCGGCTCTTCTGGGTCTTCCTCCTTGTCTTCATCTGTCTGGGCCCCCTTGTCACTTGAGGGTGCGGGGGAGTGTAGGAGTTGGATATGACGGTGCTTCGTCGGTGGTGCAGGGAAAAGCTTGCGATATTCCCTTGCCGTCATCCGGCGTCGCTGAGGTGGTTCTTCATTCTTGGAAGATACATCTTCGGAGGGCCTTCCGCCTCGGTATGCGATAGCGGACTGTCCGGAAGGTGCTCCTTCCTTCTTGATCCTATTTGTCTTCTCTTGAGCTTGACGAAGAAGTGCCTTGGTCTTGTGAAGTTCTTCTCAGAGCTTCATTGATTCCACGGCCAAATCTCGTGCCAAGCTGTCGGCACATAGACTGAAGTAGGTCTGGAACCGAAGCGAGAGTCCTTCCTTCAGTGGAGGGGCTAGTGCGCTGCTTTCATCTTCATTTTCCTTCCGGTAAGGTAAGAAGCGGGTTGTCATCTTGGCTGCCATCTCCGGAAGAAGCTCGCGGAGATGGGTTAGTGCCTTGAGTGCAGCAGCCTCGACAACGAGAGGTAGTGTTGCCATCTGGGGTCCCTCGAAGAACCAACTTGTGGGAGGATCGTTTGCCTTCACGACCACATCCACATGGTATTCCACCTCAGTGTCGCTAACCCAATGCTCAAGGTAGGTGAGGATGGGCGCTCGGTGGAACTGACACTCCTGGAGGCTATCCTCGAGAAGCAGGGGAAACCCAGTGGTCAGGTGCTCTTCGGGTACAGCGGCCATCTACAAAGGTGGAATAGGAGGGGTTAATAAGCTGATGAAATCTCAGGTTTTAGAAAAGAAGAGAGGTTCAGAAGGTTTTTGAAAAGGGGGTCTCATCTAACTAACGCCCATGCTAACTAAGGCTTCCTACAGTCAGGATGGCTCTGATACCAGCTCTGTGGGGACCCCGACTTAGAAGTCGAGATCACCGAATGCACGTGTACAGTGATCCCAGAGATCAATGCTCACTGAACACACAGAAGCTGAATAACAACAGTCTTACATCCATACATATCGTCTTACACAAATTATGGCCATTATGGCCAAGTCTTACATAGATAAAGCCTCAAGGGCTGAATAGGAAATAACTCAAATAGCGGAAGTCTTCGATGATAGGTAGAACCCATGCCATCTGCCTTAACCCTACAGGCATTCTGACTGGGATAGCGTCCTAGTTCGCATAATCGTCTCCAACAAACTCTTCTTCATATTCCTGTTCCTCCATGCCTGGCCAATTAAATAACCAGTGGCAAGCCAATGAGTACTTTGAATGTACTCGCAAGCAACCCATGATGTGGTTCAAAGCAACAATGCAATTGAGCAATAATGAGCAATCTAGCAATGGGCTAGAATAAATATTCTACCATCAAGTGTATGCATCAACGAGTTCACGTAACCTCGAAAACAGGTTACCGATATTAACATGAATATGATTCAACTCCTCGAGTCAAGTCACCATCTTGACTCATCACACACATACTTTCACCGATGAAGTAAAATTCCGGACATAGTTTAAGTAGCACCACCCAACTGTCCATGACCGTGGACACGGCTATTCGAATAGTTTTACACTTTGCAGAGGTTGCGCACTTTACCCACAAGATCCGGGAAGCTTTCGTGTAACCCACGATCCCGCAGTACCTCAAGTACTCGGGGGAAGCACACGGTCATTATCTTTCCTTAGACGATACTAACATAGAGTCCACTCGTTGGTACACGGCCCTCGAGTACAAACAATAGATCACAGGACTTGCCCTTATTTCAATGTCACGCGTACCCGAAGGGACCAACGGTGTGTCCGGTGCCCTGTAAAAACAGTCATGGTCGTCTATCCAAGCACGACCTCGTCCCGGGAAAGACCTCAAGTCTTCCCGTCACTAGTAATGCGGGCACCATGCTAGTATCGACCTAAGTAATCAATAAAGCCCCGTCCCATAAGGGGTAGAGTGGTTGCACATGTTTGGTTGGGACGGTAGTCACACATAAATCTAATCCATTATTTCACCCATGCACAAGATTTTACCGGCACATCACTTCTTCCTCAAGTGATGACCAAACTCAACATCACCCTCGGGCATTAGGGGCACCCAATGGGATTTATGCAAAGATTTCAACCACGAAGGTTCAGATCACACATGCATCACTAAGCATCACTACCAACTATTTGCATGTCATCTAGCACATAGCAAGATCAAGAGCTAGGCATGCATCATGTGGTGGTTCAACTAGGTCACCACCATAACTCTATCATCATGCATCGGAAACAAACGGGTTCCGGAGAACAAGTGTATCATGGTCAAAGGGCTGCTTGCCTGGATTGGCTTGGTCTTCAAAGTCTTCAAATCCTTCTCCTTCTCCTTCTTCAGCAACTTCGTCAAATACGGGATCTAATCGTCGCAAAATAACAACGAGAAAATACTAAGGGAAAACTAAGATGGAGAATATTCTTAGTTGGAGTTTTGGAGTGATAGAATGGAATCTAAGGATTTTAGAACAGGAGTTTTATTGCTCAAATTTGAATTTAAATTTGAACAGAACAGAAAAGTTTCATGGATATGTGTGAAAGTGACACCATTAAATAAGTTGGAATATTACAAGAATTTAGGAGTTGGAATTATTTCATTTGGACTAATATTCATTTTTGTAAAATTAATTGAATTAATCACAGAAAGAATAAAAAGAAATGGCCCTGTGCCACTGGGCCAGAGCGGCCATAGTGCACGGCCCAGGGCATCTAGCCCAGCCGCTCGGGCGCCAGCGCGCGCGCGTCAGGGTTTTAAACCTGACGGGCGGGGCCCAGCGGTCAGCGGCTCCGAGGGGGAGATAGGGTGGTGAGGATGACAGGCGGGGCCTGCCTGTCATCTTCAACCTCTCGGCTACGGCGACGGCGAGCTCACCGGCGGCGTATTCGGGCACGGCGGAGCCAACAGTGGGCAGGGACGGGCTCAGCAACGAGTCGCGGATGTAGGGGTGGTGGTGCGGCCCGCCGGGGAGGTCTGGTTCGCCGGCGGCAAGGTGGGACGGCGGAGGAGCTTCGGGAGGTCGCTGCTCCAGCCAATTTCGACAGCTACAGAGAGGGAAAAGCAAGGGGAAAGTATCAGTGGGGTGCGGTGGTTCCAAATCGAGCGAAAGGAAGGGCGGAGGAGGCCTGTACCTCGAGATCGCCAGTTGCCCGACGCGGCGGAGCTCCAGTCGATCCCGAGCACAAGGGCTTTCTGAGGAGGAACAAGTGGTGCTGGAGTGTTACTGGGGGTGAGGGGAGGCTGTTTGTGCCGTTGGAGAGGCTCGGGGGTGCTTATATAGCCGAGCCCACGGTCCACCGTGGACTCGTGCGCCGGCGAGGTCGCAGGAGAGGCCAGAGGCCGTTTTGGTGCTTGTGTGAGAGTCGGGGAGGCTCATGGACGAGTCCTACGCCTAGTCGAGGGGAGAGGAGGAGCGGGGAAGCTTCCAGTCAGCGTGCGCGTGCGAGGTCGAGGAGTGGAGGCTGCGGGCGGCCAGCGCGCGTGTGACGACGGCCACTGGAGGGCGGAGGAGGAGGGGGGACAGCGCCGGGGTGGTTGCGGATGTCGAGGGGCATCAACTGGCGCGAAGGGAGAGCTCGAGGCTGTCGGGGGAAGGCGATTGGGCGAAGCTACAGTGCGGGGGCGCACTGTAGCGCGCTCTGGAGCGGCCTTATCGCATGCCATGACATGCCATTGGCCCTCTGGGCGCGTCCACCGTGTCTGGGGGGTCCAAGGTGATGCAAGCAACACGGGTGAGGCTTTGGGTGTTCTGGAGATGCTGTGAGAGAGAAGAGAAGCTGGTAACTTGGTAGAAAAAGGTTGTCCAGCAAGGTGAACTAGGGTTTTCACCCCTCAATCATGGAGCTGGAGACATGGGAGAGTTACTGGAGGTAGATAGTAACTAGATGAAGCTGTGGTAGAAAGTTGAGACCAAGGTAAATAGTAAAAGTGATCAAGATGGTAGTTTTGGTAAATAGGCAGAAGGTGTTTGATCAAGTTTTGATCAAGCAAATGATCTCCACTTGCCATGAAACTTAATAGGATTGAATGTTATAAGAAAATAGGGTGTTTCACCAAATTTGGGCTCATTTGAAGAAACTAGCCAATGTAACTTTGGGGAACCCTAGAAATCAACAGAAATGGCTTCATGTTGTTTGAGTCAACCTAATCATCTCCCCTTGATGCACCACTTGGTGTAGTTTCATCATTTGGGGTATTGATCATGCTCACAAAGTTTGAAGCACCAGGTAAAAAGTTGGTAATGTAAAGATGTTCAAATTTGCATTTGAACAGAAAGGGTTTTGGGGTAATCTGATCAAGTTGCTCTATTCCAATTCTTGTGCCATTTGGCATAGATGCCTTATTAGGCCATTCTAGCATGTGCACCAAGTTTGAGAGCATTTGTACAAGTTTGGCAATGTAAAGTTGCTCAAACTTCAAATATGAACAGAATGGTTTTGAAGGGTTTTGAGGATGTTATCTTGCTTCCCAAGGCATGGGACTTGGCAAGGTCATCAAACATGTCATGTATGACATGATAGAATTTCCCTGGAATGTTTGGAGAACATATCCTTTGTAAATATTTCAAAAGCTTGAAATATCCAGAAAGGGTTTTGGAGGGATCAGCCCATTACTTTGAACATAACCAAGTGTTGAAACTCTTATATATGGACAATATATGTCCTATGAGTCTCCCTGAATTTTGGCAAATATTTTTGAAATACTTAAATAATTTTTTCCTATTAAAGACCACTTCTGGCCTTAAGAAAAAGCTTGTAAATAAAATTGGAAAATAACTTTTAAAATTATACTTTTGTGTTTTCTGGGAGTCCTATGACTACTAGGTTTCAAATACACCTTTTGAAATAATTTTCTCACCCTAAATCCAGCACTTGCAGTGCAAACCTGAATTCAGGGGTTTTAGGAATACTAAATTTATAAAATACATTTTGGCCAAATTAATTTTGTAAGAAAATACTATACTGTTATATAACACTTGGAACGATCATTGGGCAGAAGTTTTGGGTATGGAGATGAATTCTACAAGAGGTAATAGTTGACTTTAATGAGCACATGAAGAACCCATGAAGGAAAACTCAAATCCAAATAAAAGCCAAATGATGCCAAAAAAATTTGTTGGTCCAAATTTTCATGCTTCATTAATGCAAATAACATGTCACAAAATGCAGGGTGTGACACACATAAACTAGGGTTTAAGCTTCTGTCACTCTAGCAACCCATCATCTACTTATTACTTCCCAATGCCTTCCTCTAGTCCCAAATAATGGTGAAGTTTCATGTAGTCGATGTTCACATGACACCACTAGAGGAGAGACAATATACATCTCATCAAAATATTGAACGAAGACCAAATTCACATGACTACTGATAGCAACACTTCTCCCATGTCCTAAGGAACAAAGTAACTACTCACAAGACATAATATTGTTCATGATCAGAGGGGTATTAATAGGCATAATGGATCTGAACATATGATCTTCCGCCAAATAAAAAACTAGCATCAACTACAAGGAGTAATCAACACTAGTAGCAACCCACAGGTACCAATCTGAGGTTTGGGAACAAAGATTGGATACAAGAGATGAACTAGGGTTTGAGAGGAGATGGTGCTGGTGAAGATGTTGATGAAGATAGCTCTCCCCAAGATGGGAGAGTTGTTGGTGATGACGGCTGTGACGATTTCCCCCTCCTAGAGGGAAGTATCCCCAGCAGAACAGCTCTGCCGGGCCCTAGATTGGTTTCCGCCTCGGTTCCGCCTCAAGACGGCGGCGTAAGGTTCCGAAAGCCTTATATTTTTTTCCAGGTTAAAACACCTCATATAGGAGAAGATGGGCATCGGGGGACCGTCGGTGGGTCCACGAGGCAGGGGGGCGCACCCAGAGAGGGGTGGCGCGCCCCCACCCTCGTGGACAGCCGGTGGCCCCCCTCGTGAACTTCTTTCGCCAGATATTTTTTATATTTTCTGAAATGGAGTTCTGTGGAGTTTCGGGGCTTTTGGAGTTGTGCAGAATAGGTTTCCAGAGTTTGCTCCTTTTCCAGCCTAGAATTCCAGCTGCCGGCATTCTCCCTCTTCATGTAAACCTTGTAAAATAAGAGAGAAAAGTCATAAGTATCGTGACAAAACAAGTAATAACAGCCCATAATGTAATAAATATCAACATATAAGCATGATGCAAAATGGACGTATCAAACGCACTCTCACTCTCAATAAGATTGCAAAAGTCAGTCAAATCATCATACGTCACCGTGGTCGATGGGAAAATCCCATGCTCAACCATCTCGTCATCATCACCGTGGATGAAGGCCAAAGATGGCACATCATCACTCTTGCCTCAAAAGATGGAAGCTTCATCCTTGCTCGCCACCTTGTCGCTCGCCTCCAAAGCTTGGTCCTCGAATGGCTCCATAGTCGTAGTCGTTGCCGCGTCGTCTTGAAAAAGAGTCAAAGTAGACTCAGCATCATCAATGCCATAAAGAGGGATGGCGATGGAGTCAAACTTGGGAACGTCGTGTGGAGCTCATTGGGCTTGGTCATCATTGTGGTACTAGCCTCATGCTTGTTGTCTTGGAGTTGGGTCCTCAAGAAGTGTGCTTGCGGTGGAGAAATCTTGACCTTCATGAGTTCTTGTTTCACCTTGAGAGCACCAATGTAGTTGTTGTTGAGGGACTTGTATTTCTTGACGAAGATAGTCTTGGAGATGTCGTTGTTCAATCCCATCATGAAGTGGAACTTCATAGAAATGGGGTTGTCCACGCCGGCTCATCGCAAGGCATTTTTCATCTCCTTGAACTACTCGTCGATGGACTTGGATCCTTGGATGGTGTTCTCCAATTGGCGTAGAAGTTGTCCCGTGTAGGTGGGAGGCACAAACTCTCGCCGCATAGCTCTCTTCGTCTTGGTCCAACTCATGTCGTAGTCCTCCAAAGGTGTGTGAAACCACCATGTTAACGCGAAGTCGTGGAAGTTTCTTGTGGCGCACTTCACTCGATCTCCGGGAGGAACTTGCTGTAACGTGAGTTAGTCGTCCATCAAGCGTTCCCACTCGAGATACTACTCGGGTTCTTGAGTCCCATAGAAAGGAATATCGTAGTCCTTGTCAAGGTCGTAGCAGCTCGTGGAAGTCGCGGACTTGAGCATGGGAAGCTTCTCTTGAGTATAAGCTTGAGGTGCGTGTGGGAGAAGATGCTGCATATCCACATGCGAAGATGCCATGAAGTCGCTTGGCAAAGATGCCAAGGTAGATGGTGAAGTCGTTGAGCGGTTGTTGGTGTTGAGCTCGTGACCTTCACATTCTTGTCGTTGATGGTGTCGATGCCGATGTGATCTTGCCGAAGATGGTAGCTTGGAAGGATGTGCACTTGAGCGTCTTCTCGAAGATGAGGGAGACCTCGTGCGGTTATTGATGAGGGCTTTGAGCTCTTCCATTTGAGCACACACCTTGTCATTGAAGAAGGGGTTCGTGGCATCGAACTCGTCGTTGTTGGTGTACACCGGAGATGAAATGCTTTGCCTATCCATCACAAGACTCAAGTAGTGGTGAGTGGGAGAAAGAGAAGAAGTAGACCACTGGACCTTACCCGATGTTGATAATGGAACAATGATCACTCAATATGTATCAAGGAAATAGCACAATTTGTACTGATTCTTGGCAATTCTCACACCTACACAATAAAGCTTTTGGTGGAGCTCGGTGAGGATAGTGGCTCAAATATTTGATGCAAAATGTTAGCAAGAGTCAATAATGTTGAAAGAGATTCACAAATTCGCAAGTGCAACAAGTACACCAATAGCAATGAGTGGCACACGGAAACACATGCACTGATAGATAAATGTGGTTGTGCAACCAAAGATTGAGCGAAAAATGTCGAATCCATGGAAAATGCTCTTCTCGCACAACACTAGAGAGACGCTAGCCGATTACTCAATAGGCGGATACGAACTTGTGCACTACCTATATGAGACAAAATGTAGTGACTTCCTATCACAAGTATGCTATGTATGTACGATGTTCCGGTGCTTTTAGCTCAAGATGAGTTTTTAGCACAAGATGATCAAGTATGATATGATATTTTGTGATGCTATGGCTCTTGATTACAAGCTCTTTGTTTCTCTCTTGTTGCTTAAAAGCTTATTCTCTATTTTTTTGTATGGTCGCTATGCGAGATGCACAAACCAAGATAGCAATTGTGTATATGCGGGAACAATCTTGTGACACAAGAGATGATATGATGATACCAAGATGATATGGTATGTATGCAATGGAAGCGCGTATCAATGATCACTAATGTGCACAAGTAACATTGCCGACAATACTCAAAGGCTAGTCTCGATAGGCAAGTGACGCAAAATGGGCTAGGAGTTAACAATGCAATTGCAAGGTGAATATACAATGATGTCGTCGAGGTTACCGTCCGACGATGATGATGAGAAGCGGTGCTCTTGATGTAGAACCGTTCCTAAGTATCCGAAACACCTTAGGAAATGGGGAAAACCGCAAACTCAGAGCCTTAAGGAAAAATGTCAAAATGGTGGTAGCGGAAAGCGGTGGTGGTTGCAGAACAGGATGGTGGGGCTATACACGTTGTTGGAGTTGAAGTAACCGTCCCTAATTAGCCGAAACACCTTAAGAGACACAAGCCACAACTCACACAAGCTCGAACAAAATTGGGTTAAGTTTGGTTGGCTATGTATAGTGGACTAGGCTATGCGGAAGTGGTGGTGGTGGTTGATGAAAAATCAATCGTCCCTAAGTAGCCTAAACACCTTAGGAGACTCAAATCACTACTCAAGCAACCACTAATCCTATGGGGAACAAAATGGGTTAGGTTCCGGAAGTCAGTGGTGGATATGCGGATGATGTGGTGGAAGCCCTAGGCAAAGATGCCAAAATTCACAAAATATGATGGAGTCAAATGGTTATGGTAGTATTTTTGTGGTATGGGGGATGTCAAGAGCCTCAAAACGAGCTAAAGAACGTCAAAATCGGAGTTCAGATGAATTAGTAATGCACAAAACGGTGAAACGGAAAAGTTTGAAACTACGGGGGCCAGACATCCGGGGTTGGGGCCAGAAATCAGGGACCTTATTCCAGACACTTGACCGATTTTGAGGTCCAGGAGCCGGATGTCCGGCCCGATGGCCCGGATGTCCAGCTGGTGGCCCGGATGTTGGGACTTCCAAACTCATTTGGGGGCGGAATTTGGTGATTTGGGGGGCAAAATTTGAGAGATTTCGTGGATAAAACTGTGGTAACTTGTAAAGATGCTATATCCACTCCAAACACAGCGAATCTATGGATCAAAATCAATAAAACATCATCAAACCAACAGATCACAAAAAAAATTGGGGCTACTTTTGGTGGGGAATTTTCGAATTTGGGGAAGAACACAACAAAACAAGGCTAGAAAACAATGGTGAGGCTCCCCGAGGATTAACACGAAGGACACGAGGGGAGATCACGGGGGGTGGGGAATGAGAGGAAAACACTCAAGTGAACATGAAATGATAACACATGTGCTAGATCCTCAACACAACGAGATACACTGTCCAAATCCAACAACGAAAAGATACAAGGTAACTAGTTCATCTCCCCGAGGAGGTCTTGATATCCCGTAGGTTCTTCTCTATAGAGGTCTTGAATCAGTGTGGATCTTCTTCGTAGAGGGGCCGCAGTCACTCACGGGGAGATGAACCGCTAAGGATGAGCAATGCTCTAGTCTAAAATGAGCAAACACAAAGCTAACCCTAACTAGGAGGTGAGGGAGGATCATATATAGTCTTAGTCACAAAGGGGTAAGTGAGAAGGGGACACATGGGCCTCTGGCCCGTCTCTGTGCGTAGGCACACGCCAGATATCTGGCTTGGGGGCCAGATGTCCGGGGCTTCACGGGTCGCCGGATGTCCGGGGCACTAGCAGGATGTCCGGCCCGAAGATGGTAAAACTTCTGGTGCATTCTGTCGTCGATGCCGGATTTCTCGGGAAAAAGCCGGATGTCCGGGAGTTGGCGAAGCGCCAGATGTCCGGCTGTTGTAGCTTCCACAACTCCGTCTTCTTCCGCCGTCTCTTCCAAGCTTCCCTCAAGGATGGTGTAGGTGTTCCTTGGCACTTGCACTCCTCCTCATCGTCCGTGAAGCTCCGACACTACCTATGCATGCACACGGGTGGAGTGTCAAGTAGTATACCATCCTCGAAGGGGTCAAGTGAACATGTGTAAAGGAGATGATTCACCTTTATGTGTGAGAAGTAGAGGTCGCACATGTCACTTGCCAAATAGACTCTTGACATGCTGATGTCCATAGGATGCTCTGCATCATCTCGTCTGCCGACTTTTTCTTTGGCGGCTCGTCGTCATCGTCTCTAGATAGTAAGATAAAAGGCGCGGACATCGCACAAGCAATCAACTTCGACCAAGGAGCAAGATAGATTGCTTACTCGCCGGGCAGGGTCCATTTCCTCTTCCTCACTTCCTATTCCTCGACGGGGGCCAGCGCACCCTTGCCCTTCTTCGGTGTGGCCTTGGTCGCGCTCCAGAGGCAGATTGGGTGGTTCTCGAGCGACCCTATGGGAGCACCTGCGCCTAGGGGAGCCACAGAGTCGCCGTGGGGATCTAAGGCCAGAGAGTCACCCTTGGGGATCTGAGACCAGAGGAGCCAGGGGATCACCCTAGGAAGCTAGAGGGACCATGACCGCCTTCGCATCTACCTCCTAGCCCTTTGGATGCGCCTCCAGAGGGGTAGGGGCCGGCGCCTGCTTCGGGCCAGAAGCCCCCCCGGAAGGGTAGAAGACGCACTCTTCTCCCGGGTCGCCCCGTCGGATGATTGCGAGGATTGAGGGACTACCCCCTGGTGCCTCGGAGCCCCGACCAAGCGCGGGGGATCCACGATCAGAGACTCGCCCGTGTCGTTGTCATCGTCAAGGTGGGGCAGCAGCTCGGGCTGCGGTTGGGGAAACTGTAGGATCGAAAGTATGTCTAGAGGGGGGTGATGAGACTACTTGACCAAATAAAAACTTAGCCTTTTCCCAATTTTAAGTGTTGGCAGATTTTAGCAACTTAGCACAAGTCAAGCAATCTTCCTGCACATCCAATTCTAGAGTTGTGGTAGGAGAAAGTAAAGCCTTGCATATGAGGGTAAAGGGAGGGGTTGGAGAGTGCGAACGCAATTGGAGACATGAATGTTTTTGGCGTGGTTCCGATAGGTGGTTCCATCATAAATCCACGTTGATTGAGACTTCAACCCACGAAGGGTAACGGTTCCGCAAGTCCACTGAGGGCTCCACCCACAAAGGGTCATCGAAGAAGCGACCTTGTCTATCCCACCATGGCCATCGCCCACGAAGGACTTGCCTCACTAGGGTAGATCTTCACGAAGTAGGCGATCTCCTTTCCCTTACTAACTTCTTTGTTCAACTCCACAATCTTGTCGGAGGCTCCCAAGTGACACCTAACCAATCTAGGAGACACCACTCAACAAAAGGTAATAAATGGCCTGTTGACGATGAACTCCTTGCTGTTGTGCTTCAAGTGATAGTCTCCCCAACACTCAACTCTCTCTCACATATTTTGGATATCGTGGAAAGAAGATTTGAGTGGAAAGCAACTTGGGGAAGGCTAGAGATCAAGATTCTTGTGGTTACATTGGAATATCTTGGTCTCAACACATGAGCAGGTGGTTCTCTCTCGGAAAATGAATAGTGGAAGTGTAGGCACATTCTGATGGCTCTCTCTCTGATGGAGAGTGGGTGGAGGGGTATATATAGCCTCCACACAAAATCTAGCCATTACACACATTTGACCCAACTCGGTCATACCAAATAAACGAACTCGGTCAGACCGAAGCACTTCAAAATGTGAACGTTAGATATTTCGGTGGGACTGATACTATCAGCTCGGTGAGACAGATGCGTTAGGGTTAGGGCAAAACCTAAACTCGGTTTGACCTACTACACAAACTCGGTATGACCAATTTTGATAATGGGCTAACAGAGTGTTGGTCAGGAAAACTCAGTGGGACCGATTCGCTCATCTCGGTGGGACCGAAACTTTACGAAGAGGAAACGGAGAGTTTGCAATGCCAACTCGGTTAGACCGATTCTCACATCTAGGTTAGAACGAAATGTTGCAAAATTGAAACAAAGAGTTTACATTCCCATCTCTGCGAGACCGAGATCCCTATCGGTGAGACATAACTGATTAGGGTTTGTGGTAGTGGCTATGTCATGTGAACTCGGTGGTGTCGGATAGATCAAATCATGGTGCTGAGTTTGACTTTTAGATTTAGGACATATGTGGAAATGAGAAAGTGGTTGAGGGATTTGGAGCATATTACTAAGCACTTGAGGAAGTAGACCATTAAGCAACACCTCATCCCCTTTTAATAGTATTGGCTTTTCCTATGGACTCGATGTGATCTTGGATCACTAAAATGAAAATGTAGAGTCTTGAGCTTTTCCCAATCTTTGTCCTTAGATTTTTGAGGAGTCCACATTTCTAATCCATGCCATGCCAACCATTGAACTTCATGAAATATTTATCTTGATATGACATTAGTTCAATGAGCTATATGTTGTTATTAATTACCGAAACCACCCGGGGATTAGTTGCACTTTCAGAAACTCCCCCTCCAGGACGTTGTTCTCCATCTCCTCCGAGCTCTGCTCGTCGCTGCCGTCGTCGGAGGACACTGGCATGGGAGTGTTGGGGTCATCGGAAGAAACAAGCCCCAGCACATCAAAGGCAGGCATGGCTTTAAATGCCTTCTCCTGTCGTTGCGGAGGTATAAGGGAACATAAGCCTCAGAAAGGTCCCCCGGGTCGCCATTCAGCAGGGCGGCCAAGGCCTTGACCATTTCCTCGTCCATTAGGCTGGCGGGGCGCAGCCTCATGCCGTACCGCGCACGTGGAGCCACGCAAGGCGTTGGGTCAGGAACTCCTTCACCAATATCTCCCTAGTGAACTCCTTCACCAAGCTTGGCGGAGCTCCACCACGAGGTCTTCACAGGCGGCTCCACGGGAGCTCCAGGAGCGGGTCCAGGCCCTTTACATCCATGTAAACCCAATGGTGCCGGTGGTTTTCCACCTTCTTCCCAGCCTTCATGAGTGTATTCTCTTTGTGGATGGCCACGAAGGAGACGCCGGCAGAGCGCTGCGCCTGGTCATGCTGCCGCATGCAGAAGAAGTGGCAAAAGAGCGCCACGGAGGGCCCCACGCCCATGAAGGCCTCGTAGTAGAAAGCGAAGATGGACATAAGAAGGATGGAGTTGGGCTGAAGATGAAGGGCGCGCACCCTATAATGGCGAAGAATGGCATAGAAGAACTCTGAGAAGGGCGGGAGGAGCCCTGCATAGATGCTATGATGGAAGAAGGGATAAACCATCGACGCTAGCACACTCCACTCAACGGAACCGCGCCAGATCGTGGTTTAACCACTCTCGTGGCTCTTGCCCGCTGTTTGCGAGAGCACTAGGTTGAGATGCTCCGCCTCGGTGATGGGGGACGCATCGAGTGCGGACGAAGGGGAAGAGGAGGCTGCGGCCCGCAACGCAGGCTTTGACTTCTCGGGCGCCATCTGCTCAGCTGGAGGCGGCGAAGAAGGACAGAGAAAGGGCGGCGCCTCGCTTGGATCTAGAGGAGACCGCTTGCAAAGGAAATGGGATCTGAGCGGGAGGAGCAAGGTGCAAGGAAGGAGAGCAATGATTGTCTCACAGCCCGCACCAGGATTTTTTCAGTCGTGCGGTTGCCAAGACATCCTGGGGGAGTGGAGGCGCCAGCAACCCATCGTGCGTCATGCGTCAAGACCACCCCGCAGAGTTTTAAGGCACGTGACGTTTGGCCCTCTGCGCCCTCGCCTTTGCTTGGAGGCAATGGCCTGCATGCCTTGGGCCCGGGGACTACTGTTGGCGTTCTGGTAACCAGGGTACAAAGACTTGCCTGCCTGCGGCCCAATGGATGGCCCAACGACGGCCCAGTTGGGCTAGGTGTAAAGATTACTCAAGGAGAGCCCTCATGAGGGGCCTCAGCCCTCATGAGGCAAGACATGCCAAGACCTCCTAGGGAGCGGCTCCACAAGCTGCCTCCCGAGGAGCGGAGATTCCAAGGCAAGTACTCTTCTTCCGGAGGAAGGAGTAATGTGAGCCATGACGACCATAGCCAGGCGGGTTCCAGCAGGCGCAGAGGGGAAGTTTCCTCGTTCGTGCAAGAAGGAAAAGGCCATGCACATATTCTCGAGGGGAGCGCCAAACGTTTCCATTCTGGTGCTAAAGGACTAAGGCCATGAGCTCAGTAGGGCAGATGTTATCGCTGAGCCCATGCTGGCGTCAGGATCAGAGACTTTGCAGGCGAAGAACACCTTTCGTCAGGATAAGATGTACTTCTTGTCTCCTTTCTAAATTGGCCGTTGTGGGATCCCTTCCCGCCCAAAAGATGCAGGAAGAGGACCGAGGCCACCATAAATAGGGACCAACATCCAACGTAGAGGGGGTCCAAGGATCACACCCGCATACTCCACTCGAGCCCTCTGGAGGTAGCTCGTGCACTTCAGTAGTTCATATTTGGCCCCCCCTCGCGAGGCCAATCCACTACAAAGCAGGAGTAGGGTATTACACCGCAAGGTGGCCCGAACCTTGGTAAAACTCGGTGTCACCCCTCCCTTTCTTCAACCATATTTACCAGCGAGCTTGAGCTTTGAGCATGGCGTGTTTCATCCTTCGGTGAAGCGAAGCCTCTTGTTCACGCCTTAGAGTTCAAATCTCTTTGGGTTTACGGAGCCTATCGGCGTTCCGGGAACCAGGGTACCCATACTTGTCTGCCTGCGGCCCATGACGTGGCTCCTTCATCTGCCTGGTACGGCCCATCTTCAGCATCGACACTCAAGATCCTCTTGAGGGGCCAAGCCTCGTGAGGCGGACGACATCAAGACCCCCACAAGGAGCCGTCTTAAAGGATGTCTCCCAAGTGGCGGAGATCTCTATGCAAGCCCCCACCTCATGAGGTTCGGATGACGCAAGCCATGACGACCAAGGCCAAGCGGGCGCCTGCGGGCGCAGGACGACAGGTTTCCTCTTTGGTGCTAAAGAGGCAAGCGTAGGCGCGGAGTCCCGAGGAATTAACCAAAGGTTTCCATTTCCATACAACAAGACCATGATCGCTAGGATGGCAGGACAGAGGTCATCATCGAGCCCATCATGGCGTCACGATCAGAGGCTTTGCAGGAGAAGACCACCTTTAGTCATGATAAGATATACTAGTTGCCACCCTTCAAATTTGGCCGTTGTGGGATTGCTCCCCACCTACATTTTGGGGGAAGAGGACTGAGACCACTATATATATAGCTTTGCCACCACATAGAGGAGGACAAATCATTCAGACCTCCCTCACCACCACAAGCAAGAACACACCTCGCGAGGTTGTTCATCAACCGTACTAGTTCTTCCTCAGTCCACCTCGAGGCAATTAATCCACCACATTGCAGGAGTAGGGCCACTCACCGATAGGTGTCCTGAACCTGGGTAAACCGCTCCGTGTCATTCCTTGCCTGTTCCTCGAGCTAGATCATAGCGACGGCGTGTAGGCTAATAGGGGAAGTTGAGTTCTTCGCACGCACCCTGGGGTACTGACTTACAAGGGTTTGGTGGTGCGTGCGGGAGGCCTGGCTCCATCTCTCCTCCGCGCAACCTAGGGCAAAGCGCCACCACGGCTGCGGCGCATGCCACTTGGAGGTAGGCCCCTGCATGGGCAGGCGCCGGCGAGCCCTTCCCCCGGCGATGAGCCTGCGGTCACCAGGGCACCGCCAGCACCCCCCTTGCCCCTTGGCCTCGTCGTGGTTTCCGGACGCCCCAACGGTGGTAGGGGGAGGCATAGGGCCGGGCCCTGTCCAGGCGCCAATGAAGTTCATGAAGATCTCCGCCCGTGACACTCTCATTTTATAATGAGTG
The DNA here is from genome assembly GCA_902687465.1 of Secale cereale. Lineage (NCBI taxonomy): Eukaryota > Viridiplantae > Streptophyta > Magnoliopsida > Poales > Poaceae > Secale > Secale cereale. The sequence continues at coordinate 350,044,516 of LR738714.1, forward strand.
TGGTTGTACACGCCCCGGAGTCTCCTGAGTGCCACCCTTGGGCCTCACGGGGGATCCACCCCACGTCCAAGTGCAAGCACCATGCTCCGCACTGGCCGTCGAACCTGTCCCCCAATGACTATGCCCATGCCCAGTGGAAGCACTTCGCTCCGCGCGAGTGGGAAGACGGACACTAGCATAGGTGCCGGACGTGGTTGTTGGTTCTTTTTGTTTGCCCTCTTTCTATATCTTAATTCGCCTTATTTTTGGACTTAAAACTTGGACTTTTGTGTTCTTGCCAAAGAAAAAGGGTGGGGTGTTTCCTCGATTCACAGTGTTTTATTACTTTTGGTTTCTGTCTAAAGACACGGGACATAGGCCTGCTGCCCACCCCCGTAAGCGCCTTGTGAGCAGGGGATGGGCATGCTTTGCGCACCACGCGCGCTTGAGCTGCCTCAAGTGTCACTCAAACGACCATCATAGGGTCACAGTGCGTGCACCTCGCCAAGGGTTGGTATTTAGTTCTTCACCAGGCGCTCTCAGGAAGTTCCGGGGCTCCTCGGGAGTCTTAGGCATTCATTAGCCTTGGAGTGCCATCTCGCTGAAAAGGCACCCTCGCGCCATGAGAACTCATCCAAGACCATCCGCTCCCAGATAAGTTGCAGTATTGGTTTTCGTCAAAGGCCTCATACATAATAGAGGAACTCTCCTCCCCGAATGCTCTCACACCCCCTCGGGATGGTATCCGAAAAGTATTGATATGTACATGGCAAAACAGGAAATAAGAGCCTAGTGAGGCGCGTCGCCATCTGCATCGTCATCGTCGCCATCATCCTCATCGCACTCTCCGGCTGTAGGCGCGTCCATGTCTCCCTCGATGGAGAGCTCCATGACTAGATCGTCCACATGGTCGTCCACCCACCTCGCCAAGACGACCAGAGTGGCCCCAGGCAGGGGGCTATCGTGGCGTCAAAATCAAAGTCAGGATCAAGGCTGAGAAGGTTGCTAAAGACGCATGAGAATGCGTGTCCATGGAGACCTCGACTTCTCTCCTCGACCATCTGGCAAGCTTGAAAGTGCAACTAATCCCCGGGTGCTTTTGGTAATTAATAACAACATATATATCATTGAACTAATATTTACTTGAGAATCATTTCAGAGAAGTTCGATGATATGGGTATGGAAATGTCTGAAGAAGTGGACCCCTCAAAATGCTAAGACAAGCATTGGCAAAAGCTCAAGACTCTATTTTTGGTTTAGTGATCAAAGATCACATTGAGTCCATAGGAAAAGCCGATACTATTAAAAGGGGATGAGGTTGTGTTAATGATCTGGTTGCTCAAGTGCTTGGTGATCTAGCTCCCTCAACTATCAGCACTCTTCACTACTTAACACACTCATAAGTAATCTCGGACAAACCGATTCTGCAAACTCAGTCCCACCGAGATGAACCACCTCAGTTATTCTTCCAAACCCTAATTTCTCTGTCCATCCGATTTTGAGTTTTGGTCTCACCGAAAATGGACTGCCAACCTTCTGTAACCAATTGACATCACTACGGAATATCCGAGTTGTTAATTTCGGTCCCACCGAGATGGCAAGCTCCAACCTTTGACTCACTTCGGACACACCGAGATGGTATTTTCGGTCCCACCGAAAATCCCAACGTTCACTATATTTGAACTTTCGGTCTGACCGAGTTTTCACTTTGGTCTCACCGAGATTGGTCAAATGTGTGTGTAACGGTTGGATTTTGTGTGGAGGCTATATATACCCCTCCACCCCCTCTTCATTCGTGGAGAGAGCCATCAGAAAGTCTACCACTCCTACCATACACTTTCTGAGAAGAGAACCACCTACCCTTGTGTTGAGATCAAGCCATTCCATTCCTACCATATGAAACTTGATTTCTAGCCTTCCCAAGTTGCTTTCCACTCAATCCTTTCTTCCACCACAGCCATATCAGTGAGGAGAGTTGAGTGTTGGGGAGATTATCATTTGAAGCACAAGAGCAAGGAGTTCATCATCATCAACACCATCTATTACCTTTTGGAGGGTGGTGCCTCCTAGATTGGTTAGGTGTCGCTTGGGAGCCTCCGTCTTTGAGATGTGGAGTTGAACCAAGAAGTTTGTAAGGGCAAGGAGATCGCCTACTTCGTGAAGATCTACCCCGAGTAAGGCTAGTCCTCCGTGGGCGTAGGCCATGATGGAATAGACAAGGTTGCTTCTTCGTGGACCCTTCGTGGGTGGATCCCTCCGTGGACTCGCGCAGCCGTTACCCTCCGTGGGTTGAAGTCTCCATCAACGTGGATGTACGATAGCACCACCTATCGGAACCACGACAAAAATCTTCGTGTCACCAAACTGCGTTTGATCTTCTCCACCTCTCTTTTACATGTGCAATTTACTTTCCGCTGCTATTACTCTAGAATTGCATGTGTAGGGTGATACTTGAATTGATCTTAATTGTGAAACTGCCAAAAACATTGCATGATCAAAAGGCAGATTTTTTATTGTCAAGTAGTCTAATCACCCCCCCTCTAGATATACTTTCGATCCTACAAGTGGTATCAGAGCTTTGGTCTCCATTGTTTTGGTTTCCATTGCATTGGACTCCATAAGCTTGGTTTCACAACCTAGGAGAGTATGGCGTCTAGTGAGGGTAATTATCGTAGAGGTCCTTACTTTGATGGTACAAATTTTGCTAGTTGGAAGCATAAAATGAAAATGCATATTCTTGGTCATAACCCAGCCGCATGGGGCATTATTTGTGTTGGTATGCAAGGTGATTTCTTTGAAGAAGGAAAAGTTCCGGATCGCGAAGCTACACCGGAAGAGTTGCGGATGTTGCAAAACAATGCTCAAGCTTGTGACATTCTCTTCAATGCTTTGTGTCCCGAAGAGTTCAACAAAATCAGCCGTCTTGAGAATGCTAAAGAGATTTGGGATACTTTGGTTGAAATGCACGAAGGTACTGAATCTGTGAAGGACTCAAAGCTAGATATTCTTCAAGGTCAACTTGACAAGTTCAAGATGAAGGATGGTGAAGGAGTCGCTGAAATGTACTCTAGGCTTGCTCTCATCACAAATGAGATTGCCGGCTTAGGAAGCGAAGAAATGACCGACCGATTCATCATTAAGAAGATTCTCAGAGCTTTGGATGGAAAGTATGACACTGTTTGCACTTTGATCCAAATGATGCCAAACTACAAGACCCTCAAGCCAACTGAAGTCATTGGAAGAATTGTTGCTCATGAGATGACACTTAAGGATAAGGAAGAGCTTCACAATAAGTCAAGTGGTGCTTACAAAGCTACAAGTGATGCTCCTACTACCTCAAGTGACAAGCTAATTTCCAATGAAGAGATAAGCCTAATGGTCAAGAACTTCAACAAGTTCTACAAGAATAGAGGCAAAGAAAGAAGCTCAAAGTCTAGATCATATGATGAAAAGAGATCTTCTAGTCGTGATCGAAACTGCTACAATTGTGGAAGACCCGGACACTTCTCAAATGAGTGTACGGCTCCCCACAAGAGAAGAGAAGAATCTCCAAGAAGAAGAGCAAGAGATGAGTCACCTCGGAGAGAGAGAAGGAGTAGAGATGATCGTTATGAACGAAGACCCTCTCGGAGAAGCAAGGATTCGGATGTTGGAAATATGCCCTAGAGGCAATAATAAATTGGTTATTATTATATTTCCTTGTTCACGATAATCGTTTATTATCCATGCTAGAATTGTATTGATAGGAAACTCAGATACATGTATGGATACATAGACAAACACCATGTCCCTAGTGAGCCTCTAGACGACTAGCTCGTTGATCAATAGATGGTTACGGTTTCCTAACCATGGACATTGGATGTCGTTGATAACGGGATCACATCATTAGGAGAATGATGTGATGGACAAGACCCAATCCTAAGCCTAGCACAGATCGTGTAGTTCGTATGCTAAAGCTTTTCTATATGTCAAGTATCTTTTCCTTAGACCATGAGATTGTGCAACTCCCAGATACCGTAGGAATGCTTTGGGTGTACCAAACGTCACAACGTAACTGGGTGGCTATAAAGGTGCACAACAGGTATCTCCGAAAGTGTCTGTTGGGTTGGCACGAATCGAGACTGGGATTTGTCACTCCGTATGACGGAGAGGTATCTCTGGGCCCACTCGGTAGGACATCATCATGATGTGCACAATATGTGATCAAGGAGTTGATCACGGGATGATGTGTTACGGAACGAGTAAAGAGGCTTGCCGGTAACGAGATTGAGCAAGGTATCGGTATACCGACGATCGAATCTCGGGCAAGTGCTATACCGATAGACAAAGGGAATCGTATACGGGATTGATTGAATCCTTGACATCGTGGTTCATCCGATGAGATCATCGTGGAACATGTGGGAGCCAACATGGGTATCCAGATCCCGCTGTTGGTTATTGGCCGGAGAGTTGTCTCGGTCATGTCTACATGGTTCCCGAGCCCGTAGGGTCTACACACTTAAGGTTCGATGACGCTAGGGTTATAGGGAAAGTATGTACGCGGTTACCGAATGTTGTTCGGAGTCCCGGATGAGATCCCGGACGTCACGAGGAGTTCCGGAATGGTCCGGAGGTAAAGATTCATATATGGGAAGTCCTGTTTTGGTCACCGGAAAAGTTTCAGGCGATATCGGTAATGTACCGGGACCACCGGGAGGGTCCCGGTGAAAGTGCAACTAATCCCCGGGTGGTTTTGGTAATTAATAACAACATATATATCATTGAACTAATATTCTCTTGAGAATCATTTCAGAAAAGTTCGATGATGTGGGTATGGAAATGTCTGAAGAAGTGGACCCCTCAAAATGCTAAGACAAGCATTGGCAAAAGCTCAAGACTCCATTTTTGGTTTAGTGATCAAAGATCACATTGAGTCCATAGGAAAGCCAATACTATTAAAAGGGGATGAGGTTGTGTTAATGTTCTTGTTGCTCAAGTGCTTGGTGATCTAACTCCCTCAACTATCAGCACTATTCACTACTTAACACACACCCATAAGTAATCTCGGTCACACCGATTTCTCCAACTCAGTCCCACCGAGATGAACCACTTCAGTTGTTTCTCCAAACCCTAGCTTCTCGGTCAAACCGATTCTGAGTTTCGGTCTCACCGAAAAAGGGCTGCCAACCTTCTGTGATCAGTTGACATCAATTCGGAATATCCGAGTTTATATTTTCGGTCTCACCGAAATGGCAAACCCTAACCTTTGACTCACTTCGGTCTCACCGAGATGGTATTTTCGGTCCCACCGAAAATCCCAACGTTCACTATATTTGAACTTTCGGTCTGACCGAGTTTTCACTTCGGTCTCACCGAGATTGGTCAAATGTGTGTGTAACGGTTGGATTTTGTATGGAGGCTATATATACCCCTCCACCCCCTCCTCATTCGTGAGGAGAGCCATCAGAAAGTACCACCACTTCTACCATACACTTTCTGAGAAGTGAACCACCTACCCTTGTGTTGAGATCAAGCCATTCCATTCCTACCATATGAAACTTGATCTCTAGCCTTCCCAAGTTGCTTTCCACTCAAATCTTTCTTCCACCACAGTCATATCAGTGAGGAGAGTTGAGTGTTGGGGAGTTTATCATTTGAAGCACAAGAGCAAGGAGTTCATCACCATCAACACCGTCTATTACCTTTTGGGGGGTGGTGCCTCCTAGATTGGTTAGGTGTCGCTTGGGAGCCTCCGTCGTGATGTGGAGTTGAACCAAGAAGTTTGTAAGGGCAAGGAGATCGCCTACTTCGTGAAGATCTACCCCGAGTAAGGCTAGTCCTCCGTGGGCGTAGGCCGTGATGGAATAGACAAGGTTGCTTCTTCGTGGACCCTTCGTGGGTGGAGCCCTCCGTGGACTCGCGCAGCCGTTACCCTCCGTGGGTTGAAGTCTCCATCAACGTGGATGTACGATAGCACCACCTATCGGAACCACGACAAAAATCTCCGTGTCACCAAACTGCGTTTGATCTTCTCCACCTCCTTTTTACATGTGCAATTTACTTTCCGCTGCATATACTCTAGAATTGCATGTGTAGGGTGATACTTGAATTGATCTTAATTGTGAAACTGCCAAAAACATTGCATGATCTAAAGGCAGATTTTTTATATTGTCAAGTAGTCTATTCACCCCCCCTCTAGACCTACTTTCGATCCTACAAGTGGTATCAGAGCCTTGGTCTCCATTTCCTTGGTTTCCATTGCATTGGACTCCATAAGCTTGGTTTCACAACCTAGGAGAGTATGGCGTCTAGTGAGGGTAATTATCGTAGAGGTCCTTACTTTGATGGTACAAATTTTGCTAGTTGGAAGCATAAAATGAAAATGCATATTCTTGGTCATAACCCAGCCGCATGGGGCATTATTTGTGTTGGCATGCAAGGTGATTTCTTTGAAGAAGGAAAAGTTCCGGATCGCGAAGCTACACCCGAAGAGTTGAAGATGTTGCAAAACAATGCTCAAGCTTGTGACATTCTCTTCAATGCTTTGTGTCCCGAAGAGTTCAACAAAATCAACCGTCTTGAGAATGCTAAAGAGATTTGGGATACTTTGGTTGAAATGCACGAAGGTACTGAATCTGTGAAGGAATCAAAGCTAGATATTCTTCAAGGTCAACTTGACAAGTTCAAGATGAAGGATGGTGAAGGAGTCGCTGAAATGTACTCTAGGCTTGCTCTCATCACAAATGAGATTGCCGGCTTAGGAAGCGAAGAAATGACCGACCGATTCATCATTAAGAAGATTCTCAGAGCTTTGGATGGAAAGTATGACACCGTGTGCACTTTGATCCAAATGATGCCAAACTACAAGACTCTCAAGCCAACTGAAGTCATTGGAAGAATTGTTGCTCATGAGATGACACTTAAGGATAAGGAAGAGCTTCACAATAAGTCAAGTGGTGCTTACAAAGCTACAAGTGATGCTCCTACTACCTCAAGTGACAAGCTAATTTCCAATGAAGAGATAAGCCTAATGGTCAAGAACTTCAACAAGTTCTACAAGAATAGAGGCAAAGAAAGAAGCTCAAAGTCTAGATCATATGATGAAAAGAGATCTTCTAGTCGTGATAGAAACTGCTACAATTGTGGAAGACCCGGACACTTCTCAAATGAGTGTACGGCTCCCCACAAGAGAAGAGAAGAATCTCCAAGAAGAAGAGCAAGAGATGAGTCACCTCGGAGAGAGAGAAGGAGTAGAGATGATCGTTATGAACGAAGACCCTCTCGGAGAAGCAAGGATTCGGAGAGGAAAGACAAGTCATCAAGGAGCTACACAAGAAGAAGACATCAAGCTCATGTAGGTGAATGGGTCTCCGGCTCCGACTCCGACAATCAATCCGATGGAAGCTATCACTCCGACTCCGACTATAGTCAAGATGAAGGTGTTGCCGGACTTGCACTCGTATCCTCCAACTCCAACTCCTACGACTTATTTGATTCACCAAATGAGGGAATTGGAAGATGCTTCATGGCTAAAGGCCCCAAGGTAACACACCCTGAATTCATTGACTTTGATAGTGATGAGGATGACTTACTTGGTGAAGATGAGCTCTTGCATGATAAATCTAGTGAGCTTAGTAATGATGAAAATGCTAGTAGTCTTTATAGTCGAGAAGAGTCAAATGACAATGCTATGAAGGAGATTGAGCGTTTAACTAAAGAACTAAACACTCTTAAGTTAGCTCATGAAACAACTCAAGAAGATCATAGAAAGCTCCTAAGATCTCATGAGAAGCTACGCTTCGAGAAGCTCACTCTAGAGCAAGAACATGAGTTTCTAAAAGCGATCAATGATGATCTTCGAAAGAAGAGTTCTTCATATCTTGCCAAACGACTTCTCTTGTCTAATTTCTTGCCACCTATTAAGACTAAGCATGACAAGCATAAGAAAAATTCTTCCCCTAGTAGTAACAATAACAATGTTAAATCCAATATTGTTGCTTCTAGTAGTTCTCTTGATTCCACTAACAATGTTTCAAGCCAAGTTACACTTGAGCAAGAAAATAGCTTATTGATGGAAATCATAGAGAAAGGTGTCTACAAGAGTCTTGCCGGAAGCAAAAACTTTGAGGAGATTGTTCGCAAACAAGGAAGACACCGAAAGAATCAAGGGATTGGTTTTGAGCGAAAGTTCAACGCCGAAGGTGTTGAGTGGGAAGAAGGTCAATACCCTACTCCACAGTTTGTTTCACAAAAGGAGAAGTATGATCCTACTTCTTCCAATGTGGAACAAGCTCAAGATGACCTTCCACCACAAGACCACAAGCTAAAGGCCAAGGACAAGCTTCAAGAGGAGATTGATGCATTCATTGAAGCACCACAAGCCATGGTCAAGTGGGTTCCCAAGGACACATCAAGTTCTACTTCGTCAAGCTCAACTACAACACCAAGGATTCCCATCAAGATGATGTGGATCCCAAAGAAGAAGAACTAGAAGGTTCTTGAGGGTGACTCCGCCAACAAACTTCATTCATATTCATTTTGGCAAGAACTTGTGCAATCAACTTCCACATCATGCACTAGTTCATGGAGTCACAAACCCTCTTGTTGGTAAGTCAAGGGACAAGGTAATCATTGCTTTCATGGACATCATATTTTGTGAACTTCAATCTATGTCTATGGATATTCTTGTTTGTTCCTTGTGGGACTAACCCATGTAGGTATTGAAAGTGCCCTAATCCAAAGGATAGCTCCCAACTCTTGATGATCTACATCAACATTGAGCATCCACATCTTCAACATCTACATGAAGTCTTCTACGACAACCCAAGGTTAGTTTGACCCTTTAAAAGGGGTTCTCACATCTAGGGGGAGTTTTGCTCTAAAAATTGAGCTAAAGCATCTCCAAATGATGTGAACACATAAATGCTTTATGTAAAAGTGGTAACCCCACTTGTGCTTAAACGATGAGTATGACCTATGATCAAATGTTCTCATTTGGCTCCTAAGTCAATATACTCATATATAGATGACCTAGTCATCGACAAATTGTGTGCTAGTAGCTAGAGTGTTGGTTGTGCATGTTTGACACATATTTAAGTTGCTATCTTATTGTGTGAGCATGTTGAATGCATGATTTTATCCATTCAAGGACATCCATTTGTTGTTTTGATTGTTTTGATTTTTCTGGCCAAATGGATGGACAAGAATGCCTAAGCACCTTCCCTAGCTATCTATGCTTTCTTGTCTCAAATTCTATTCATGCTCATATCACAACTTTGAACAAGTCTTTTTCGGACAGTCCGAGTGAGGAGCACTCGGAGCCACCGATTCGTCTAAGGCTGACTTCCAAAACCTTCTAAGTCCATTTCGGTCTGACCGGCTTCTCAATCTCGGTCCAACCAAAACGCTTAGACTGATCTAGGTTTCATCTCGGTGAAACCGAGTTCAAAATCTCGGTCTGACCGATATGCGTAACTGCACAGCAGTTATACATCTCGGTGACACCGAGTTTTTCAACTCGGTCCCACCGACAGCATGGGGTTATATATACCTGAGGGCTGCGCGCGATTTAACTCTTCAAACCGTTCGCCCCCAAGACCCCTGCTGTCGTCGCCCTGGTCTACGGATCGTCGCCGTCGTCGCCTGTGCGCCCTCGCCGCAGGTCTCCGCCGCCGTCAACGGTAATCATCTCCACCGTTGCCGCCGTAGAGGGACTCCACCAAGTTAGGGTGTGTCCCGATCCCTTTCGTGCTCCCCATCCGATTCTTGCACGATAGGCTTGCCATGATTCAATCCACGTTTGAGATATTCCCTATACATTAGTTCAGATCCTCCAGTTTCGAGCAAAATTCTTAGGTTTAGGTTTCCACGGAACGCATCTCGGTGAAGCCGATTTTGAAACTCGGAATGACCGATTTGGCCTCTGGCCATTGCACTGCATCATTCGGTTTAACCGAGTTGTGCAAATCGGAATGACCGAAACGTAGTTTCAGTGAAACCCTAAGTTATCTGTAGGACCGAAACCCATTTCGGTCTGACCGAAAGTGGTGTGTAGGTTTCTGTTGAAAACTTCGGTTTCACCAAAACTTAAAATTGGTTTGACCGAAATACATTCTGTGAAAACTCAAAACTAAGTTTTGAACTCATTTTTTTTTGCAAAAACCTCTGCAGTTGTGATAACTCTTCTACTCTGCCTGTACCTTATCTTTTCACAGGTTTTCAGCCATGTCAGATGTCAGTGACAGCCAGAACAGGTCTGAGTCACCTTTTGCTGAGATTCCAGAGGCAGATACAAGTCCTGCTAGCAGCTCCAGTGATGATGGTGAGAGGAGCACCCCTAGTGGTTTGCCTCCTGCAGCCACCAGAACCAGGAAGAAGAGAACTTCTGATGATGAGGACTCTGACTTTGTTGCTGAGGAAGTTACCTCCAAGCCAAAGAGGAATGTGGTTGCCAAAGAGCACCAAGGGCAGCAGACAAGGAAAGGCACAAGCAAAGTAAAGCAGTCAGCAGTTGCAAAAAAGCTCAACTTGGAAGAGCCTGCTCCAAGCAAGGTGAAGAAGACTTCCAAGAGGAAGAGGGTAGTATATGCTGAACCTCAAGTTGATGCTGCAGAAGAAGAAGAAGAAGATGCACCCCAGCCTCCTCCTCAGAAAGCTAAGTTCATGGGTGATGCTATTCAGGCTCAAGCCTCCTCTAAGCCCAAGAAGCCTGCTCAAGCCAAGGCAGCTCCAGCCAAGCCCAAGAGAACAACCAGAAGCATTCCAGCTTCTGAGAAGAACAAAGGTGAGATGCCACCGTCTGAATCAGATGAAGAGCATGTGTTGCTTAAGCTCCGTCCCATGTTGCCACTCCACAATGATGCTCATCCTCAAGCTGAGGACATGAAGGCAAGGAAGGATAAAGGTCTCAGGCTATGGAGACAGTCTGATCCATATGCTGTAAGAAGAAGGACTGCTATGGACCCCAGATTCCACACCAGAGAGCAGCAGGATTTCTATGAGACCGTGCTGATGGATAAGAAGCCCATTGTTGCTGACACCAGGTATGTTGACTGGAAGTATATTGACAGTGAAGAGCACCGGGACTTCTTTCCCCATGTGCATGAGAGCTTTACTGCATGTGGAGTTGCTGATTTTGTGGGTCAAGAACTGACAGCTTGGAATGACGAGATGATCATGCAGTTCTACGCCACATCCCACTTCTATCCTGATGGCAAGATCACCTGGATGACTGAAGGTCAAAGGTTTTCTTCGACTGTTGAAGAATGGGCAGAACTTCTGAACGCTCCAGTGCAGAGAGAGGACGACATTGATGTCTATGGGATTCCTAAGAACAGTCATGATTCCATGAAGAACATGTACAAGGAGATCCCCGCTGCTGATTTGGAAGGATGGAAGCTTGGCTCAGTGTACTATCTCCAGGCAGGTCTGACCACCACTAACACTATTCTGAGGCATACATTGATGCCTAAGTCTGGAGACCACCGCATGATTCGAGGCTATTCTATCAACATGATGCACATTCTCGATGAGAAGGCACCTTTCAAGGTGATGGACTTAATGGTAGAGACCATTAAGAGGACTGCAGCTGACCAGAAGAGGTCGTGTGGGTTTGCCCCGCAGATTCAGATGCTCATCAACGCCAAGTTTGGCACAGGAAAATTCATGTTGGATAGGAAGCACTTGCCACTGCAGCCAGAGCATGAGGACAACGTAGTTGTGATGGATGAAAAGGATCCTACCTCAGTTGAAGGACAGGCCAAAATCGAAGCTGCGAAGAAGGCTAAAGCTGACAAAGAGGCAGTAGCAGCAGCAGCAGCTAAGCCAAAGAGCTTTGGAGAACAAATTCTTGAAGCTACCCAGAGGATTGAACAACGCCTGGCCAGCATTGAGCAATCTCAGGAGAGCCTAGAGAGGATTGTTGAGGACAAGATCCACGCTCTGGACGTGAAGCTGACAGAGATTCAGGTGTCCGTCAACAAGCTTGAGGCAGACATGGAGGAGACAAGGCAGGAGAGAGCAGAGCTCATGCAGGATGATCTAGTCCAGGACTCTCATCGCCAGACTGCTCCAGTTCCGAGAGGATCCAGATCTGCAGCTATCCCAGTGACTGACTCCAGGGCTACCACTTCAGCACCAGCTACAGCTCCAGCAGTTGCTCCAGCTCCAGCATCCACTCCTCCAGCGCAGACATCAGCAGAAGTCTTCGCCGATGCAGCTATCTCTACACCGACATCTACCCAGACGGGAGCCGCCAGCAGAGCCCGCAGTGACGCTTAGCTCTATACCTTTTCGAACTTTTTGGTAACTTGTTGCCAAAGGGGGAGAAATTGTTATAGATCATAGGGCTTCGAGAGAGAGAGTGCTCTTTCGTCTTTCGTTCTTTTGCTGGTTTCTTTGAGATACATTGGTTTCTTTTGGTTCTTGAAACTTTAAGTGTGCTTGCTACTACGTTTGATGGTACCTTAATGAGTGCTTGGTCATACTATGCTTTAATGTGTGCTTAATGCCTATCATATGCTATTCCTTATTGTATGGCTATTTACTCTTGTCTTGGTGATTGAGTGCATGTTATTCATTCATATCATTTTGTGCGCTCCACCAAGATGTATGTGACATGGAAGAGTGACCCATAATCCTAATCGATTGTGCATTTGCATTCAAACGCAAATTTTAAATAATGCACAAATTTAGGGGGAGCTCTTGTTTATCACATACTTCTCAAAGCGACGATATTATTCATTGATTATATCCTCTGTCGAAGCTTTGATCTATATGTTGTCATCAATTACCAAAAAGGGGGAGATTGAAAGTGCAACTAATCCCTGGGTGGTTTTGGTAATTAATAACAACATATATATCATTGAACTAATATTTACTTGAGAATCAGTTCAGAGAAGTTCGATGATATGGGTATGGAAATGTCTGAAGAAGTGGACCCCTCAAAATGCTAAGACAAGCATTGACAAAAGCTCAAGACTCTATTTTTGGTTTAGTGATCAAAGATCACATTGAGTCCATAGGAAAAGCCAATACTATTAAAAGGGGATGAGGTTGTGTTAATGATCTGGTTGCTCAAGTGCTTGGTGATCTAGCTCCCTCAACTATCAGCACTCTTCACTACTTAACACACTCATAAGTAATCTCCGACAAACCGATTCTGCAAACTCAGTCCCACTGAGATGAACCACCTCAGTTATTCTTCCAAACCCTAATTTCTCGGTCCATCCGATTTTGAGTTTCGGTCTCACCGAAAATGGACTGCCAACCTTCTGTAACCAATTGACATCACTTCGGAATATCCGAGTTGTTAATTTCGGTCCCACCGAGATGGCAAGCTCCAACCTTTGACTCACTTCGGACACACCGAGATGGTATTTTCGGTCCCACCGAAAATCCCAACGTTCACTATATTTGAACTTTCGGTCTGACCGAGTTTTCACTTTGGTCTCACCGAGATTGGTCAAATGTGTGTGTAACGGTTGGATTTTGTGTGGAGGCTATATATACCCCTCCACCCCCTCTTCATTCGTGGAGAGAGCCATCAGAAAGTCTACCACTCCTACCATACACTTTCTGAGAAGAGAACCACCTACCCTTGTGTTGAGATCAAGCCATTCCATTCCTACCATATGAAACTTGATTTCTAGCCTTCCCAAGTTGCTTTCCACTCAATCCTTTCTTCCACCACAGCCATATCAGTGAGGAGAGTTGAGTGTTGGGGAGATTATCATTTGAAGCACAAGAGCAAGGAGTTCATCATCATCAACACCATCTATTACCTTTTGGAGGGTGGTGCCTCCTAGATTGGTTAGGTGTCGCTTGGGAGCCTCCGTCTTTGAGATGTGGAGTTGAACCAAGAAGTTTGTAAGGGCAAGGAGATCGCCTACTTCGTGAAGATCTACCCCGAGTAAGGCTAGTCCTCCATGGGCGTAGGCCATGATGGAATAGACAAGGTTGCTTCTTCGTGGACCCTTCATGGGTGGAGCCCTCCGTGGACTCGCGCAGCCGTTACCCTCCGTGGGTTGAAGTCTCCATCAACGTGGATGTACGATAGCACCACCTATCGGAACCACGACAAAAATCTTCGTGTCACCAAACTGCGTTTGATCTTCTCCACCTCTCTTTTACATGTGCAATTTACTTTCCGCTGCTATTACTCTAGAATTGCATGTGTAGGGTGATACTTGAATTGATCTTAATTGTGAAACTGCCAAAAACATTGCATGATCAAAAGGCAGATTTTTTATTGTCAAGTAGTCTAATCACCCCCCCTCTAGACATACTTTCGATCCTACAAAGCTATTGCGGCCCGATCCTCCAGACGGTTCATGACTTGGGTGAAGAAGTAGAGGTAGCCAGCATCATCGTCCTCATGAGGCCGCGGGACACTCTCTTTGCAGATCGTGTCCAGGGCCCGATTGGCCTTCACCCTGAGACCTTCGGGCATTACTGAGCGCTCGCGCTACATCGTCTGGCGGTGACTCGCCTCATCCACGGCCCGACCCACGAGGGACTCAGCATACTCGACTTGCCTTTCAAGTAAAGACAGTTTGGCTTGGATGGAGGCCCGAGCCACCCTGGCGGCCACTTCGCGTTGCGCCATGGCTGCCAGATTCTCCATGAGGGAGGCAGCTCTACCCTCCATCTCGACCTGCTGCAGCTGAGATTTGGTCTCCTGAAGCCTCAGTTTCCGGTGGTATTCTTCTAAAAGGGCTTCGCGGATCTTTTCGACCTTCTGATCAAATACCTGCTGGATCTTAGCTTCTAGGACTGCGACGTCATCCTCAGCTGCATCAAGTTGGCGCTCCCTCACTTCCAGTCTATCGAGCTCCAGGATGTGCTCCAAGGACTCAAGTAGCAGCTCCTCCTCGCGCTCCAGGAGCTCCTTCCCATTAGAGGGGGTTCCCCTCGGCGGTGTCGTCAGCGCGGCTCGGCACGCCTAGATTCTCTGCTCAAGGGCAGCGTTCGATGCCTAAAGCTCCTTCTCTTGCTCCTCATCCGCCTTGCCGCGGCGGCCAGTGGCCATGACCTCTTCCAAGGCGCGAGCACAAGCCTCACGAGAAGAAGCAAGGGACTCGTCAGCATCTGTGTTGGCTCGCTCATGCTGCGACGCCCAAGATTGATGGCAACCTTCAGCTTGTGCCACTCCTACACTAGGTGAAGATTCTCCAACTCAAGGCGTACGTCAAGATCAACGAGTTCTTCCCCAAGTTGGCCCAGTGCGCTGATGGCTTCCTGAAAGAGGTTGCGGCGAACAACGCTACGCCCGCGCGCAAGCTCCAGCGTGTGGCCAGGCCCCTCGGCGCAGGGGGCTGCCGAAAAAACGCGAGGCGCTCCACTTGTCCCTCGCAAGCGGCTGGTAGCCGGCGCTCCCCCATCCATCTCATCAGCTTTAGCAGGAGGATCAAGTGGCGCAGCTCCGACACTTGAGGACGGGGCCGGCCCCAAGGGAATCCACACGCTGGCAAGGACTAGTGGGGGAACCATCGGCATACCTGTGACGCCCAGAAGGCGACCGCGGAGCAAGGACGCTGGAGGCCGAGGCCATCGGACCCCGGCAAAGCACGCGCCTGGCGATCCGCCCCCATCCCTTGCACAGATGCCTGGCACAGGGAGCCCGAAATCGACATCGAGCCTAGACCCCCCAAGGGGCGACCTTCAGGAGCTTTCGCCTTCATGATCGAAGAAGCCCTGGGGAGGCAGGGTCAGGAAAAAGCATCTCTCATGAAGAAACACAAAGATAAGACACTTACCCATTCACTACTATATATTTCCTATGTTTCAGGTGCCGGAGACCATCGATGTTGCAACCCCATAGCCCTTTCCTCTTGCGGAGGCCCCCGAGGTTCGAGCGAAGTGGGCAGAGAATCGGGTGTGATCTTTAGAGGCTGGCAGGGTCGTGGCCACCTCGGGAGTACGCGCCTGGGCCTCAGGTGCGGCCTACTCAAGGGTGACCGGCCGCGCTTGAACGGGGAAGGCAACCTCAGGACCACACCTGGGGGCTCCTTGAGCAACTACCTTGGGAGCTCCAGGTGACGTCAACTCCTCATCCGTCTCCTCGGGAGCCTCCGGCAGCGTCCGCCTCCCTGCGCCCCCATCTAGGGTGCGTGTCGCAGGGTCAACAAGCACTGGAATCACCAAGACGAGATTCTCGCGGGGCTTTACAAGACCCCCCGGGCGCATCCCCCACTCATCAAAAAGGGGCATCAGCCTCGCGAAGCTCTCCTTGTTCGAACAATTGTACATGAGGAAACCGTCCTCCGGAATCGTGGCAGGCACTGGGTCGCAAGTCAGGAGCCCGCGCTCCGCGCACAGCTTGTTGGAAGGAAGCGAAGGCAGCTAGAGCTTAATGGGGTCTGTAGGGCCGGTGAAGGTCCACATCGGACCAGAATGGCTCTGAAGCGGGGCGATGCGCCTCCTGGCGAACTCCCTCACTACCATCGGAGCCATCACGCCGGCCTTCTTCAATCTGGCCAACCTCGCCCAAACAAAGGCGAGCTGGCGATCGAGAAGCTTCTCGTGGTCCCAACCAGAGCTGGGCTCCATCAGACTTCGCGGAAGCAGGAGCAGAGGGTTGAACATGGTGGCTTCCACGAACACCCATTGCTTCCGGAACCCCTTCATGTCTGGGCAAAGAGCAAAGTCGATGCCAGAACCAGCTGACGCCGCTTTGGGCTCGAAGGCCATGCACCCTGAGCACTGATGGGCATCAACTAGACGGAGCGAGAAGAAATGGAGAAACAAGGCAACGGATGGGGTAATGCCCACCATGGCCTCGCACAGGAATGCGAAGGTGTCCAAGAGGGTAATGGACGCATGGTCCTGGTGCAGCGCGTGGATCTGGTAATGCGAGAGTATGGCACTGAAGAAATTGGAGAAAGGAGGGACCAATCCGGCCAGAAGAGCATGAAGGTGAATGGGGATATCAATGGCTTCAATGTCTACCATAGACTGGGAGGTGGGCTAGACTATCATCTATCTCCACTCATTGGAGTTGGCGGTGAGGGCCTGCCGGACCTTAGCCAGCCCCTCCGAGTTGATCACCGTGGAATGATCGAGCGCAGGCTCCAAGCCCGACCAAGATTCAACAGGAGCGCTAGGTTTCCCCTTCTTCTTCCTCAACCTGGGGGCAATGGAAACGAAGAGGGACTAGCATGGTGCCGGGACTAGAAGGCGAACCGAAAGATCACAAGATAGCAAGGCGAGGGGGAGCCAAGATAGAGTGCGGAGGTCAAGTCTGGCAAGGTCGTGCTAGCAGCAGGCGGCCGTCAAGTCAAGAAGTTGCCACGACTGCATGGGGAAGTGGGAGCGGCCACCACTCGCCCTACGCCATGCGTTGACTGGGCCACAGGCGGTTGGGGCCGCCGGCGCTTCACCCTTGCCCTTTGGCTTCGCCTCAAAACCAAGTCTGAGCGTGCCTTGGGCCAGGGGGCTACTGTCGGCGTTCTGGGAACCAGGGTACCCAGACTTGCCTGCTTGCGGCCCCTGATGTGGCTCCTTCATTGTCATGGTACGGCTGTCGGGGTTCTGGGGACGGGGGTACCCAGACTTGCCTGCCTGGGGCCTAGAGCGTGGATCGCAAGGCGGCCTTGTATGGCCCAGCATCTTCAACAACACTCAAGACCCTCGTGAGGCGAATGACATGACGCATCCCCTGGGCCGGCCTCGCTAGGCCCGCTCATGAGTATCAGAGATATCAAGGCAAGGGGCACCTCGTGAGGTCCTCGTGACGTGAGCAGTGATGACCAAAGCCAGGCGGGTGCCAGCGGGCGTAGAGTGCTAGTTTCCTCTTCGGTGCTAAAGGATCAGGTGCAGGCGCAGAGTCCTGAGGCGTCAGGCAAAGGTTTCCATATTGGTGCAACGAGACCAAGACCAACAGGATGGCAGGACAGAGGTCATTCCGGAGTCCATGGCGGCGTCACCACCAGAGCCTTTGGCAGCGAAGACGACCTATTTCTAGGATAGCTTGTACCAGCTGTCCCCCTTCAAATTTGGCCGTTGTGGGATCCCTTCCAGCTCAATAATTGGGAAGAGGACTCGGGCCACTATAAATAGGACTAGCCACCAGCATTGAGGGGGGGGGGGGGG